>CAJGYO010000014.1:68050333-68800013 GCA_904845875.1 Miscanthus lutarioriparius | reverse complement strand
AATGTGACTACTTCAAAAGGCCTTTAGTGTGGGTTCGATAGATCTCGACGGCATCTTCTCGTAACTCGAGGTAGCCGGAACAGTGGTGATACACAGGCATAGGGTTCCACGGAACCATCAGGGCAACCAAAAAGGGAATCCTGCAGTCCATGATGCGGCGATCAATACCACGTGGTCCAATTACGGCTTTGGGGCTCATGATGAGGTCATGGTAACTCTTCGCCGTGGCATGGCTTGGCCACGACAGGTTTTACAGGCGACAAGTCCTTTCCGGCGTCTCCTACGCTGTGGATCTGTTTGGCTAAGTCCAGTCTCGTGCTAGTGAGTGCGGGCGTGTCTAGGAGTGGTAGAGCTCTGTCGCAACGCCAGAGACGACGATCAAGGCTTGACTCATTCGGGCGTGGTTCACGGTGGACGAGACATGGCTTTAGAGAATGCTTCAATGGTGGTCGGCAACCACACCGGCGTTCTTGGAACTCCGGTGGTTCGATTTGGCTTGGGTTAGTCACGTGTGTGTGTGCTTGTGTGTCGAAAGGCCAGAGGTGGCCTTGGTCTACGCGTTCCATGGTTGGAACGCCATGGCCGGTAAGCAAAATCAGGGTTGGAAAGAGGGGCACGGTGGTGGCTCACCGAGGTTTGTCGAAGTGGAAGAACGTGACCCGCGTTGCTCGGCATCGTGATCTTGGCGGAGCTTGTAGTTGGTCGCACCTGTGGTCGTCCAACGGCTTCGGCTCATCCGGGTGATCGGGCGACGAAGATGTAGCACCTAATCGAAGCACTTGGGAAAAGAATTCGAGGTACAATAGATAGACACGCGTAATAGATAGGTCGTCATGAAGGGAAATAGAAATAAAGGAGTAGACCAGCGGCGATGGTTGGCACAGGCATTTACTAATCACGGATAGATAGATGATACATAGATGATGGTCATGTGCGAATGAAAGATAGACACACGTTCACAAAAGTGGGAAGGATATAGATTGCCGAAGAGGTGGCGGCTGTTGGACGAAGCTCAGCCATGGTTCGCGAAAGACGCCGCAAGGGGCCAGCTTCTTCCCTGCACATAGAGTTACACGGCTCGAAGGCCGGTCACAGAAGATGACAATGGTCAACACCGGGAAGATGTTGCGGTCCATCAGCGAAGTGGTCGGTGGTGCATAGCGAGGAAGGGCTGCTGTTGCTGTCCGGAAGCTTGGAGCACACGTAGGGGCGTGCCTCCCGATGGGGATGAAGAGGTGCTTAGCGAGGTGGTGACCGCGGCAACCGAGGATGGAGCTCGCGGCTGGTGCTAGTGCAGCCGGACGTGGTGACCCTGGTCACCAGTTCTTGGCTCGGCATCATGGTGGATGAGAGCCGGTGGCCGGTGATGGTCGACGGAGCTGCTGCGGCTGTCATTGGTGGCCAAAGGTGAGGCTTGGCAGGGCATGGTGGACACGGCTCGGCTGGAGGTGCTTGCGGACGAAGAGACGCTCAATGCGGTGGAGCAGTCTCGGCGGCGGAGTGGACCGGCGAGGGGCCACCGACAGCGAGGACGACGGAGCCCGGCATCGGCGGCGCGATGCGTCGCGTTGAGTGCCTCCACGGCGAGCTTGAAGCAGCGGTGCGCGGCTCTGGTGGAGAGCGAGGTCGTGGGCGTGGTGACTCGGCGTGGGCATGGCGACGGTTATGGAGATCGGCGGCGCATTAGGGGAGGAAGAAGGGGACGGCGACGGCTCAGGCTATTTATGCTCGCGGGCTAGGGCAGCCAGGGGTCGCGGACGACGATGATTCTCGGGGTCCGCGCTCCCCGCCCACGCGGCGTGCATCGAGCGGGGGTGCGGAGTGAGCCGAGGGCGTGGGGCTTGGCGTGGCGCGCACGCAAGCTCGCAGCGGGCGAGCGGCGGCGACGTGGGAGCGGGGTCGCGGCGCGATCTGCCTAGGGTTCCGGAGGGGCATGCGGCGCGCTTTGGGCCTAAGATAAGCATGGCCAAGGCCAAGGGAGTAGGCCGGCGGGGCAAGGAGAGGGGGGCTCGGTTGGGCTCCTGCAGCGTGCTGGGCCGGTGCAGGAAAAGAGAAAGAAGGGGAAGAGAGGGAGTGCTGGGCCGGGCCAAGGCATGAGGGGAGAGAAGAGAGAAGGGAATAGATTTTCCAATTTATGTTTAAATGGTTTTGAATTTGGATTTGAGAAGAATTCACGACATCTTGAGAAGGATTTCCAAGGAGAAATATAAAGTGGTGTTCGAGGAATCATTCGGAGAGATTCATATGAACTCAAGATGAAATTTCCACGAGTGTTCGCATGGGAATTTTTCAGGGGATATTCGAAAAGACTCGAAGGAAGAATTTGGGGGAAAATTCGAGGAGATCTGCATGGAGTTTGAATAGGAATTTCAAGAAAGGGGTATTGATGGCACTTGAGTTGTGAGCTCCAAGAGGGGGCTCGAGATGATTTCCACTGGTGACTAGAGAAGAGGGTCTTTTCCTTTGTTCTCCTACTCCTAGGTCTTATATGTGTGTACCCGCATGTATTAACAACATGCTTACTCATCGTGGTGGTCTACTAGGGGTCTTAGGGTTTAGGGACTCCGGTCCAATGGTTGGCACAAATATAAATGGCAAGTCCGGGTTCTAGTGGAGTTCAGGATTATAGAGAGAGATTCACGGAAGACTTGAAATAATCCTGCGAGGATCACAAGGAGGTTGCTATGGGTTGTGCTCTCCAACAAAAACGAGGCTCAAACACAGGACAACTCGAAAACTCTAGCAATCACCTACAAACCATCTACATGTATGCAATGTCTTGTTAGCGAGTTGGACTCGTGTTTGACCTAGCAATTATATGTTTCACTCAATTGCAAGAATTTTTTTTTGAAAGCTCGTATTTTTGGTTTCCAGAATAATCCGGGTTGTTACACTTAGGCCCTGTTTGGAGACTCAAAACGTTTTGGATTTGTAACACCCTAAATTTTGCATATTTTTGAAATAGGAGAAAACGGTTAATTAAGCATTTTGTGGGAACTTGAACCTAGGAAAAAATAATAAATTTTATCAAATTAAAAACAAATATAGGTCAACGACTATGTGTGTGTGAAAGGATCAAGATGTCCAAGAGGGGGTGAATTGGGCTAATTCTAAATTTCTTTGCAATAAATAAATCCTACGGTTAGCCCAATTAACCCCTTGTGCCTAGAAAGTGTTTCTATTGATCTAACGCACAAAAGTTTAGCAACCTAAGTTCCAATCCTACTCTAGCATGGCAATTCTATGAATGTAAATGACAAGAATTGAATTGCTCAAAGTAAATGCTCAAAGTAAAGAGAGAAGGAGGAACGCGGCGATGTTTTGCCGAGGTATCGGAGAGTCGTCACTCCCCACTAGTCCTCGTTGGAGCACCCGCGCAAGGGTGTAGCACCCCCTTGATCCGCGCAAGGATCAAGTGCTCTCTACGGGTTGATTCTTCGACACTCCTGAAAGCTCTAGTTTGGTTTTGTTAATTGATGAAACCCTAAGTGCTAACCTAGTTTATCATGATGATTATGAGATAGGTAGCACTACTCCAAATGATGAAGCAATGATGAAGATCATGACAATGGTGATAGCATGGTGATGATCAAATGCTTGAACTTGGAAAAGAAGAAAGAGAAAAACAAAAGGCTCAAGGCAAAGGTATAAAATGTAGGAGCGATTTTGTTTTAGTGATCAAGACACTTAGTGAGTGTGATCACATTTAGGATAGATAGCCGTACTATTAAGAGGAGTGTAACTCGTTTCGAAATGCGGTTATCAAAGTGCCACTAGATGCTCTAACTCATTGAATATGCATTTAGGATATAGTGGAGTGCTAACACCCTTGAAAATATTTGTGAAAATATGCTAACACATGTGCACAAGGTGTTTGCAGGGTTGAGATGGGTTCGGGAAAATGGAATGCCTATTTTCTATTGCGCCGGATGCAAAATTCTTGGTGGTTGGCACATTTGAGCAAGGGTGAAGAAGTTAGAGTTAAAATGGAGTTTGTCGAAATAATGCTGGCGTCGGTCTACTGACCGGACGCTGGGTCACTCAGCGACCGGACGCTGAAAGGCTGCGTCCGGTCGAGCTGTCAGATGGCACAGTGGGTAGGGTTGAGCACCGGACGCTGGTCTGCGTCCGGTCAAGGTGGACCGGACGCGTCCGGTCGAAAAAACATGCCTCGGGGAGCTTACTGGAAACGACCGGACGCTGGGGCTTCAGCGTCCGGTCAGTTTTGACCGGAGCGTCCGGTCAGCTTCGTAGCCGTTGAAATCTGACGAACAGCGTTTGAAGCTGGTGACGCATGGCGTCCATCGGGCGACCGGACGCTGAGGGCCAGCGTCCGATCGGTATGACCGGAGCGTCCGGTCAGAGCGTGTTTTGCCCAGTGAAGGGGTACAACGGCTCTATTTGATGGGGGCTCTATTTATAGCCCCATGGCCGGCTCAAGGGAAAATACTTACACATTTTCATTGACATAGCAACCTTGTGAGCTTAGCCAAAGTCCTCCCACTCATCTCCATCATTGATCCATCATCATTGTGAGATTGGGAGAGAATCCAAGTGCATTGCTTGAGTGATTGCATCTAGAGGCACTTGGTATTCGTGTTGCGCTGCGGATTTCGCTTGTTTCTCTTGGTGGTTGCCACCACCTAGACGGTTGGAGCAGCGGTGAAGGATCGGCACGAGTTGGTGATTGTTCGTGGCCGCCTTCGGTGATTGTGAGGGGAGTTGTACCTTCCCCGGCGGAGTGCCGAAAGGTAACTCTAATAAATTGCTCGTGTCATTGAGTTACCTCACTTGTGGGTCGGTTCTTGCGGTGTCCTATCGTGTGGACGAGGTTTGTCAAACACCTCTTAGCCGCCGAACCACCAAGTGTTGGTCGACACAACGGGGACTAGCGTGTTGGCAAGCACGTGAACCTCGGGAGAAAAATTGGTTGTCTCTTGTCATTTGCATTCTCCCGGTGATTGGCTATATATTCATCGTGTAATTGGTTCACTCCACGACCCGGCGGTATAATCGTCTCACTTACTCATTTACATTTCCGCAAACTAGATATAGCAAGCTCTTTAGTGTAATTAGAATTGAGAGCATGCCTTGTGCTTTAAACATATCTAGTGGAGCTCTTTAGTGTCGCATTTGTGAGAGCTCTTAGTGAGTAGTGGTCAAGTAGATTGTGTGCCAATAGATCTTTGCAACTAGAATTGTTGGATAGGTGGCTTGCAACCCTTGTAGAGCTAGAGCAAGTTTGCATTTCGCTATTTGTCTTACTAATCAAATTGCTCTAGTTGATTTGTAGTTTTTAAATAGGCTATTCACCCCCCTCTAGCCATATTAGGACCTTTCAACTCCGTCGCGGTGAATCACCCACAACCGCTCACAACTTGAGTTGGGTCATCCACAAGCTCTCCGGATGATCACCGAGCTCCAAATCACCACCAAGTCGTCTCGGTGACGGCGATCACCAAGAGTAACAAGCACGGACTCTCACTTGACCACGACAAACCTAATAAGAAGGGTGGATGCATACTTTGCTACTCTTGATCTCACTAATGAGGGCTCTCTTTGGGATTCTCATATCTCAATCACCTCACTAGGACCTTGCTCTTCTTGACACTCTTAAAGGTGTTTCTCGGCTGTTGGAATGAGCAAAAGTACCCCCACACACGAGTGGAGGTGGTATTTATAACACCGGCTGAAAAACAAACCGTTATGTGCCTCTGTGGGGTGACCGGACGCTTCGGTCAGTTCACCCCGAACTCCAGTGTTTAAAGTGTGACCAGACGCCGACCAGTGTCCGGTCGTGATTTTCCCTCTATGGAACCTTACTGGAGTCGACCGGACGCTGGCCCACAGCGTCCGGTCACTTCACCTCTCAGCGTCCGGTCGTGCCAGACGAAAACACCTTCGTCAAATGAACTGACCGAACTCTGCGCCAGCGTTGGGTCACACCGAAGCCAGCGTTCGGTCAGTATTTGACCCTCCATTCACTTCCAACTCTCGATCATATGTGAATGAAGTTTTCTCCATTGGATCTAAGGGTTGTTTTGGAGCTACCTAGTGCTAAATTTAGCAAGTGTGCACCACACCTAACCCACTAGACTCACCTAGGTCAAGCTACCCGTCCATACCCTCCTTAATAGTACGGCCAAAGGAAAAACAAAGTCCTAAACTACTCTAAGTGTCTCTTCAACTCCAAATGACACTTAGAACTAGTACATCCTTAACCTTGTCGTCCATCCTTTGAAAACCAAAACGATTTCCATCGTAGGGGCATGACCACCATGATTGCCCAATCGATCTCCATTACCATGACCTAACTTAATTGCCTCTGCAAAACACATGTTAATCATAGTAATCACGTATTGTCATTAATCACCGAAACCCAACTAGGGGCCTAGATGCTTTCAATCTCTCCCTTTTTGGTGATTGATGATAATACCACCTCGAGTATGTAAAAGGGATGAGGTTTTTAACATGCTTGGTTTATATAAGCTTTTGACAATAAGAACAAAAGAGTTAGGTAAGCTTATATGACCCAAGCCAACATAATGTACTCAAAAGATATGAAATAAGCAAGAGTGCAAGTAATAAAACTCATTTGCATCGGAGTAAAACACGGAAGCAAAAGTAAATGAGCATTGCATAAGTGATATGACATATAAATAATTCAAAGTAGAGAGCACACATGTCATATATCATGATCACATAGATATCACTATCACATAAATATAGTTTGATGCATAAAAGTAAACACACGATGAATGCATAATAGTGTATCACACATAAAACTCTAAATGTAATAGATGAGCTAATAGATAAACTAAGCTCCCCCTAGATATGTCGCTCCCCCTAAGTCTAACATACTCGATCCATCTCCTCCTTTGGCGTCAAACACCAAAACCTAAGGGTCGGTCGGTGGGGCTGCAGCGGACGAGCCAGGCGCTGAGGTACGAGGAGCGAGCTAGAACTGCATGCCATCATCATCTGATCCTGAACTCTGAGCTGTATGACCCTCTGTAGCTTTAAGCGAAGCTGAAGCGGTCTAGGTCGGATCAAGGACTAGAGCAGCTGTAGACTGTGCAGGTATAATCGTAGCAGCCTGCTCTGATGATGCCATTGAGGAAGAGAGCGTCTCTATAGTCCTGATAATAGGTGCAACTATAGAAGGACCTAGGACACGTAGATATGGAGGAGTAGGCTGCCCTGTCAACTCACTGAAGGAAGCTCCAAGGCTCCTGGACACTGTAGTCAATGGCAATAGCAGCGAGGAAGTCTGATACGGTGTGAAGCTCATCTGAAGAGGTGTGAACTACGGGGATAGCACTGGCGAAGCAAACCACTAGGACACCTACTCTGTAGGTGAAGCAAACTGTGCTGGTGGCTATCCCTGACTCTGAAGCCCACTAGGCTGTAACGCTGGAGTCATAGAAGTGGTGGCAGTCTAACCAAGCTGGGGCGAAGGCTGTGGCGGTGGAGCCCCAATAGCTGTCACAACATGCTACATAAACCCAAGTAGCTGCTGCTGCATGAGGAGCTACTGCTAATGCATGGCCTGCTATTGCTGCTATAGCACCTATGTTTACTGCTGCATAGCCAGTCGCTGGAACTCGTCCTACCAAGTCTGGAACTGTGCAAAAGTGGCAGCGGTCTCCTAAGCCTGGCGAGCCTGATCCTGTCTCATCCGCTCAAGTATAGCAAGTAGAGCGGGGTCTATCTATGGTGCAGGTGGAGTTGAACTGGAGCTATCGGCCTTATGGTCATGTCGACATGTAGGCATCTGAGGAATGTCCCGATAGTCCTCATCTGAGCTGTCACTAGGGTCGCTCTCGACCATCCCCTCCTGCTGAGCATCTAACTGCTCCTCCTCAATAGCTGCTATGCCCCTGATAGTATCATCCTACTGGGCTGCAGTCTCTAGCACCTCTAGACGACGGCGCAGCTGGCTAGGTGCACTCGGTGTACTATGGCGAATCATCTGAGTCAGGTTATATGCAGGGAACTCTATCGTAGCACCACTGTACTCAGCTAGCATCTCAGGTGGCCTCACTATAACTGCCCTGTGAATAAGAAATGTGATCCAGTGAGCATAGGGCAACCGATGGTGACCTCTGAACCCCTTAGCAATAGTATCCTCCATCTCTGATAGAAGGAGATCCCAAATGTCAAACACAGTCTGCTGCATCAGAGAGTTCAGAAGACATAGCTGTATGCGAGTCAAGCCCTCGCGATACTCCATCCTCAGAATCAGGGTCCTCCTCATAATAGCATCCAGCACCCTAGCTGTAGGAGTAAGATCACTGGGAATCCTGCTCGACCCCTCGCCAAAAGGCCCCTTGAAGCAGTGGCGGACTAGATCTGTAGGAGGTACCATACCGCCATGAGGGCGTCTGGGAGGCGCTGTCTGTGCATAGCAAACCTCATGTAGCCTGACGGGCTGCTCCTGAAGCCTGAGAATCTCCCTGACCCTAGTGCTCGTCAGCCTGTAATCTGTGCCTCTGAATGCAAAGTGAATATATCTGTGCTGCAGGTCAATCCAGAGTGTAGCATAGAACTGACGGACCCAAGATGGAACATATAAGCCTATCCGTCCAAGTAAATCTGTCAACCCTGATAGATATGCAAGGTAGGGGCGAATATGCTCTCCGGCTGCTGCAACTATGGACTCAATGTTGCACACCCTCTATGACCTAAATAGTGCCCCACTGTTAAGATATGCATTATAGAAGTCTTCCTGCAGTGGTGTGTAGAAGCCCTCTGATGCATGCTCATCCCGCCTCGGCGGAAACCACTGATCAAAGTCCACAAACCTGAGCTACTGTACCTGCTTGGCCGTGGCGGCCCTCAGATCTAGATGTGTCACTGGAGGCAGACCCTGTAGTCTAGGCAGTGGACGAGAACCCCTCCACTATGTATCTGCTCTCTGCGTGACTAGAGCATGGGTACGACTAGAGTGGCGAAGCTGTGGCTGAGGTGCCTGCTCTGTCTCCTCGACCTGCTATCCCTCTTGAGTCTGCTCTGCTGGCTATGGCTCCTGCTGTGACTCCCCCTGAGGCTGACTCTCATCAATAGCAACACGCCGTCCTCCAACCATGAGAGTCTCAGCTAGACCTCCATGATGGCGCTCAACCTGCTCTAGTGCAGCCCTCGTAGATGGAGAGAGTTGATCAGCAATAACAACACCACTATGAGTACCTCCTCTGTCTGCGCGCTCTACAACCTCTGCAACTGCGGCTGCTCTAGCTGTATCTGCATCTGGATACTTGCGCTTCCTTGTTGCCAGCTTCTTTGCCGCCTTGCCTTTTGGATCTGCAGGCAAGCGAGGCGGACACCTCGGATCCTCATCACCTGGACCACCTTTGGCATTCTTGACACGAGCCATCTGAAGGATCTGAAAAGAACAACTGCCGCTGACAAGAAATAACTGCCAACTGTCACTTCCGAGGCTTGGCCTCGATCCGTACTCGCGAGCTTGGCCCTGAGTTGACTGACAACTGCAAATAGGACCACAACGGCACCGAATCGCTGCATGATAGAATAGATAGAATATACAAATAATTTTAATTATTCATCTAGAGATACGAAACCCTAGGAAGCAAGCAATTAGTGTGGCAGAACCGTCTAATCTAATGACTCACAAGAGTGCTTGTCTCTGTCTGGTCACTATTTTTCCTTTCCACCATTTATATTTTCCAAGAGATCATAATCCAATAATAAATTTCCTATCTCTCGCGAGTGACAGGCAATTACCTCAACTTCTACCGGGGTCCTGTAGCATAGCAATATACACGATCCTGTCATACTAGTAAGACTCATCGGATAAAGATATATATATGCAGGTGGGTTTCATTTAACTCCTTAAAACTTAATGCACAAATATAATTTAAACTGCAGAAAGTAGGGGTTATGCACTGGGGCTTGCTTGGGTAAGATATATATTAAAAAGTTAGTATCTACATCTTCATATCATTCACCATCAACTGAATAGAAAGCCCATTGCATCATCTTCTGCAGAGAATACCATTACACCATCTTCGGGTTCCCAATCATCCTTCGATCGATCCGTTGATCCATCATCGTACCTATATGATATGCATGCGATGCAATGCAAAGATGTAATTAATCAACTGCAATCGTGACTCGTAAAATACGACGTACGCCTCTCGAGTTAACGGGTTAATTCTAACGACGACCGTACTTAGGCTACATATACACGTCGTCGGATGAGACGTTATTTCCCAACAATTATTTTAGTTATATAAACCAAGGTGTTTCTTTATTTCATTCTATCTGATTTACTATATTTGAAATAGGACATCATTGTCAATCTAGCAACTAATTATTCTGGAGCTACAAAAATTATAGTGAGTACCTTTTATAGATAGGAGCCTACTGTACAAATTTCGGATTCAACAATATTACTAATTTATCATGAAAATTCCTACAAATTTATATTTTACAATATTAAGTACATTAAATTAATTATATAGCTTCCAAGAATATTATTACACTATATGAACAAACTATACTAACAGGTAGATCGTGATTTTAGGAGACTAACAAAACTAGTCTGACATTTTTACGATTTTTCTATGATTTACTATGAATTTCACCAGTTTATTTCTGAGACTAAATTAACACATACTTTTAGAAAATTAGAAGGGCAACGGCCACCAAACCGGCCCACAGTGGGGCACGGCCTGCAGGAGCGCAGCGCGCGGCAAAGGCGCAGCGGCCTAGGTGGACGAACGCACGCGTGCGGCCCAGCATCACTTGGTCGAATAGGACTAGGCGCGCGGCCAACGGCCTCAGTCATGGCTCGCGGCGCGGCGAGCCCAAGTGCGGAGCGCGAACGGCCCACCCGCCAGCCCATGCGGCCAAGGTGGGCCAGCCCAGCGCGGATAGGGGCGCGTCACCCTCTTCTACCCATTTCGCGAGCAGAGCAGAGGAATGAGCGTCGAGCCTCACCGACGGCTGGTTCGGCAGGGAAGGACATCACGGCGACAATGGAACGACCGGCTCCAGCGCGTGTCTTGCGCACTCGAGCTCACATGGTGGCAGCTGAAGTGGCCACGGTGGGCGCGACGGTGGTGGGAGAGCGGCCTGGTCCGCATCGGGGCACGGGTGGCCATGCCCCAAGGCTCGTCCGCCATGGACGGCTACTGAAGCTCGTGGGGAGCTCGGCTCTGGTAGAGAGAGGGAGAGCCGTGGGTTGGGGAAGACAGAGGGTGGTCAGGGGATTCAATTTCTACGCTTCATGGCATGAGTGAGGGAGGAAAAAGGGAAAGGGGCGTTGAGGGCCACGGGAGCCACCATTGATGACCACTGGAGCTTGGGAGCGACTCGACACAAGCAAGGAGAGGAAGAGGCGTGGCTTGGAGAAGGTGGAGGAGGGTCTAGAGGTGCTCACCGCCAAACCAATCAAGCTGCAATGGCTGGACGTGGGAGATCAACGGTGGTGGTCATCACCGCACAAGAACAGAGGTGGCACACACCCGAGTAGAGAACAGAGTGGCAACGTGGGCTCGGGCACGGACGGTGCTCCAGGTGCAGCGTGGAGCTCGCGCTGGGAGGTGGGGGGGGTGGTGTGGACGGAAGGGAGAGCCGAGCGCGGTGGGAGGCACTGCGACTGCGGACGCCGCCTAGGCGGGTGCTCAGCTCGGAAAAGCAACGAAGACGGAGGGGCAGCGCTGAAGCAGTGCAGACGAACCCACGCGAGCAGCGCGAGAGAGAAGCGAGGAGGGCGTCAGTGCTCGCGTAGAACCATGCTGCGGGGCAGCGGCGGGGGAGCGGGGCTAGCGTGGGGATCAGGGAGCTCACGCACACTCGCGAGGAGAAAAGGCAATGACGGGCGCTGCGGTATCAGCAGGCGAGGGAGACGGCGCCTGCTGCCGCAGGATGGCCCGGCTGGCACTGAGGCATATGTGACAAGGAGGTGAGATGCTTGCGTGCGTGCCTGGCTTAGTGATAAAGAAAACGGGAGCAGCAGGGGCAGACCGACAAGACAGAACACGGCAGGCAAGACAATCCACAGAGGCAGACAATGGAGAAAAGAAAGAGGAAGCAAGAGATCGGTCAACTTGTACAGCCTTGTAGAGAGCACACACAGAGAGCACAGACATGGACGTTTACCGCAGCACTATCGCCACTGTTGCACGTTCTTTGATTTAGAGCTATTGTCGTAACGTGTGTGTCTATATATATATATATGTATATATATATAAGCTCGAATTTAAATTTGATTCAAAAGCTATATATATATATGTATATCGTTCTATTTATTAATGGATTTTATTTTATTTATAAACGTTGCTTTTCATGCTTAATCTAATAGAACAAACCGTTTGCTATCGATTGGCTAGAATTGTCGTTCGATGTTCCTAAATATTTATACGCCCGGCGTGATTTAACTTGAGCGTTTATTTGAGTCCACGAAACTAAGTCACACAGGATTCGCGTATTGCGTCGAATACGTTTTAAATCAAAAATCCGAGAAACTCGTTTTGAAAATTTTACTTAGGCCTAAATCGCGGTGGTAAATAAGCTCATAACACCAGGGGTGTTACAACCAACCCCCCTCAAAAAAATCTCGTCCCGAGATTCGAAGCAAGAACCAGATGGGGAAACGCGATTATATTTCGTAGATCAGGGATTACACAAAAGGTTACACGACTTCGAATACTAAACCACACAAGGATTTAGTGATACATGGTGAAGAGCAACCTAATACAACCGAGACTTAATCCAGAAGTTGAGATAGACGAGGGCAATGGAGAAACAACAGGAAGATGATTATCCAAAACATGGCGTAGCACCAACCGATCTAGAAACAAGACTCCCAGAACCCCATTGGGAAACCCTAAGATCAAACTAACCAAGAGAACTTGAACTTCTTTGACGAAACCAGATCCTTTCTTCTTCTTAGATTACACCATCACCTCAGATTGACGAACCTAGCATCACACTGTCGACTGGATTTCGTAGCTCTGCTCCAGATGCGAGGGAATGGGATGAAGAAGAAGAGCAAGGACCCAGGGGGTCTTATAGTGGCGAACGGAGATGGGGCGCAACACACCGGAAGCGGATGCGGCGGGGATGGGATACACAGACGGTTCATGCTGTGGAGATAAGATTGAAAACATGGTGCGCTTCCTATTCGAGAGGCGGAGGGGGAAATAAAGCAGAGGAGAGGAGGAAAGGGTCCGCTTGACGAGGCAGGCGTGCGGGCGACCATGTTCACAAAAGAAGAAAGGAGGGAGGGGAAGGGGGGTCTAATACGAGGACGAAGGCATTGGAGCCGAGAGCCGACCAGATGCTGGGAAAAGGAAAAATACACAGTGCACAAGGACAACGAGTGCGGAACGATGCTGCGGCCACGCGAAAACGGGGAGCTAAGGGCCCGATACAGACAATGTTCGTAGGGCACGCGGCGAAATGACCCAACATGCGTAGCACGGTCAACTAAACATAGGGCTTGGGACATGACATCCACTCAGGCTTTTCAATTACTCCCGACTATCCACTGCTAACTTTCCTTTACTTCTCTTCTTTTTCTTTCCTTTACTCGACCACATCCGTCTTTCGTGCAGACTGAGGCCATGTCATACTTTCTTCCTTCAAAGCCACCTCCTCATGTTTACCTTGAGAGAACACTATGTCATCAACCCGTTGTGGATTTCCCGTTTGAACACCCGAATATTTCCAAGGAGAAAAATTTTAAAACAAAATGGTACGGCGGCGTAACTTGGTAAAGGTACTTGGTTAATAATCTCGATACCAGCGCGTGCCGAGCAGCGTCACATGTGGTAGCTGTTCCACAGAGAGCCCTTGGTTTCATCGCGGCACCATCAGCTATTAACCTTGCAACCGTTACCAATTTACATGCCATGAAGGCAGTGGGGTCATAGACCACAGAATAAGGGGAGTATTGCAAGGGAAAAATTCAAACAACAAAGGTTCCCTTCACAACAAGGGACAAGGAATTCAAATTCAATGACGGATTTGTTTTAAAAAGATTCAAGTGTTCTGCTGGGACATACACAATTAGTCGATACAGTGTCCTATATTATCCAACCACGGCTGATCTGCTGATATCTGAATGGCAACTTCTCTTGTAACCCGCTTAATATCGCCCATGAAACTCTTAAGCACATCTAATGAACTTAAGGTAGATAAATGCAATAAACACAGCGAACTAAATAAAATGCATATTCCAATGGTCTTATATGGGTACAATGTATAGGCATTCAGGCTCCCATTCACGATACAGCATTCACCTACGGTCGAACGAGCTCAACAACTACGAATGACAACAACGGCAAGAGTACAATACCGGGGGACAGCAACGAAAAACACTACTACTACGGGTACAGCATCCCAAGGCAACTAGTCTATATCCTCTCGTGGCAATGGCTGAGTGAGAGGAATCAAGGGCTTGACTTCTGACACTTCCGACGGTGGAGGTGCTGGCGGTGCTGCAACACCAGTTCTTCTTCTTTCTGGCGGGTGGATAGGGATCCCTTCCAAGACTGGGGCATCCTGCCTTTCAGCAGCCAACGCTCTCCGCTCGGCCCTAGTGACAAGATAGGCCACCCGTAGCTGATGGACATGCCGATCTTCAGCCTCCTTTAGGGCTTCCGACATGGCAGTCTCTCGGCTCTCAGCAGCTGCAGCACTAGCATGTGCTTCGGCGAGCTGGACCTGGAGCATCCGGTTGAAGATCTCGGCTTCCCCGGCGCACCGAAGGCACGCCCCTAGTTCCAAGGCTTGATGGTCGTACTGCTCATCCAGAGCGAGCAGGTACGTGGTCAAGTGCACCACGGTGGGACTATCCTCTTGCACATCCCGCCCTTGTAAAGCCTCCATGTGAGCCCTCCATGCCCACCGATTCCTGTCCAAAGGTGGAAAGAACCGCATGGGGGTACGGGCAATAGGCTCCTCATAGATCTAGCAGAGGTACCGCAAGGCTTTGTGGGCCACAACCTGGTAGGTATCGACGAAGCGCAACCCGGTTGTGGTCACACTCCAGGCTTCAGTGAGGTCAGGGAACTCTTCACTCTCCCCAAAGTAGACGGTAACCCCACACCGCTCGGTGCCATGCTCCTCATACTCACGGCCCTCGTACTCAGGACGATCTTTGACTCTGAGCTTTTGCACGGTGGCATGCAGGATTTTGGGAAAACCCTCAATGTTCAGGCAGTAGGTACTAACCCAGGCTCCTGACATCTTTAGCGGGGGTTGTAAGGAAGGCTGAGCGAGAAGAAAGGCTGGCTCAAAGGAAAAGCTAAGCGAGCTAAAGTGCGTCGAGTGGTAGTACCAAAGGCTAAGTTAGGCTTTGCTTATAAAGGCGGAGCGTTCAGTGGTCCTGGCACGGTCCACCAGGGTTCCCGCGTGGGATCACTACGACAAATCGACCAATTTCCGCGCGTTCGAGGCGAGCGACGTGCGATGCCATTACTAACTAGTACGATTGTAGGGCAAGGGTCCGACAAGAGCGTAGAAAAGGGGTACGGGGAGACGTGGGTCACAACAGGCGTGAAACATGACAAACGCGGAGCACGAAGCCACAGTGCAGACCTAACTCTAGAATAGGAACGAGTCATTCGTGCACAATACGACACGCATGACACATATGGATGGTGTATCTACCAGCAATATGGCACTATAATGCACAATCAAGAGATGCATGAATGCACGTCCTATACACCCTTGCACTGTTGCCACATATAGGGCAACCATTCTTAGATTTTTGGCACGTCACTCTCTCCCTGTAGCTAGTTGATACTATCGAACTATGCTCGAGTCAGTGTACCTGCAGAAAACTTAATTAAGCCTATCTATGTCAGCAGAGTGCCATCTATCCTGGATACATAACCATAGTAATAGGGTTATTTATATAACTTTGCATATAAACGTCCTAACTTTTTGCAAAAATGGGTTGTCAAATTTTAGTTTAGAAAAGGCTTTCGAAGCCGTATTTTCTCATTTGCGCTCTGATACCACCTGTGGCAGAACCGCCTAATCTAATGACTCACATGAGTGCTTGTCTTCCATTAGACACTAAGCACTCAAGGGAGAACACTAAATTACTCGGTTCCGTCGGGCACACCCCAGGGGAGAACCCGAAAATTCATATTTTTGCCATCAGGATCACGAATGAGAGAATAAAGCTTACATCATTCTGAACCATTTCTTACATCACTTTTAATACAACATCAGAGTATAATATTTATTAACATAACAGCGGAATGAAATCATATTATCAGAGTTATGAACAATTTAATTAAACAGCGGAATATAAACCTGTGATCAGAATTACAACAGAAATAAATAGATATTCATGGCATGATGAAGCATTAGCATGTAAGTTATAATAGCAGATTATAAATCTTTCATTTATAAAAACATTTGGTGAGAGTTATAAATAACAACTACGATCACAGCGTAAAGGAATCCTCGTTGAGCCCACCAGGAGGAATCCACACACAAAGGTCAGCTCAAGCCTCCACCTGTCACCTGCAATAGGGGGAATAAAACCCTGAGTACTCAATTGTACTCAGCAAGACTTACCCGACAGGAGGAAAGAAAAGACTCCAAGGATATGCAAGGCTATCTGACTTGTGAGTTTATTGCATGTGCATGAACCATTACTAAGCGTGCCTCCTTATATTTAATTTTTATTAATAGCCACATTGGTTTATTAACTAACCATTCTATGTAAGCACCTGCACTACTTTCAAGAATGTGGTAAGCAATCAGATTTCCTTTTCTTTCCATCTTTCATCTTTTAGTTCTTACTACGATGCTAAACATGAGACAAGCCGTACCAGATTTTCCAGCGATTCGCGAATCAATGCCCCCAGCTGGGTACCCTGAAAACACACGCCCCGCTTGTACCCAAGGCACAAGCAGGACCAACCCATCACCCTCTTGTCCTGGGGTCCTAGGTCCCCGTCCAAACTGGGACTCCAAGCCCCCGCCCCTGAGTCTCGGACTCAGTGCGGTGCAAGGATCTCCTCCACCAAAACAAAACCCTGGCAGTCGGTCCGAAAAGAGCCGAGATCCACGACAAGAGAGCAATAAGTTTTCCAAGCGCCCATACCCAAGTATGTGCTCAGGATAAAAAGTCTGTGACTTGCCCACGATGCCTTATGCAACGAATGGTCCTTAACCGACACAGACAGGGAAAGCAGTGTAACTAAGCTATGCCCCACGTCCACGGCGACACAACCTCTTACACCCACCAATACCCAAACCATATCCCTGTCCGGTCACCATTTTTCCTTTCCACCATTTATATTTTCCAAGAGATCATAATCCAATAATAAATTTCCTATCTCTCGCGAGTGACAGACAATCACTCGACTTCTACTGGGGTCCTGTAGCATAGCAATCTACACGATCCTGTCATACTAGTAAGACTGATAGGATAAAGATATATATATGCAGGCGGGCTTCATTCAACTCCTTAAAACTTAATGCACAAATATAATTTAAACTGCAGAAAGTAGGGGTTATGCACCGGAGCTTGCCTGGGTAAGATATATATTAAAAAGGTAGTATCTACATCTTCAGATCATCCACCATCAACTGAATAGAAAGCCCATTGCATCATCTTCTGCAGAGAATACCATTACACCATCTTCAGGTTCCCAATCATCCTTCGATCGATGCGTTGATCCATCATCGTACCTATATGATATGCATGTGATGCAATGCAAAGATATAATTAATCAACTGCAATCGTGACTCGTAAAATACGACGTACGCCTCTCGAGTTAACGGGCTAATTCTAACGACGACCGTACTTAGGCTACATATACACGTTGTCGGATGAGACGTTATTTCCTAACAATTATTTTAGTTATATAAACCAAGGTGTTTCTTTATTTCATTCTATCTGATTTACTATATTCGAAATAGGACATCATTGTTTATCTAGCAACTAATTATTCTGGAGCTACAAAAATTATAGTGAGTAGCTATTATAGCTAGGAGCCTACTATACAAATTTTGGATTCAACAATATTACTAATTTATCATGGAAATTCCTACAAGTTTATATTTTACAATATTAAGTACCTTAAATTAATTATATAGCTTCCAAGAATATTATCATACTATATGAACAAATTATACTAACAGGTAGATCATGATTTTAGGAGACTAACAAAACTGGTTTGACATTTTTACGATTTTTCTATGATTTACTATGAATTTTACCATTTTATTTCCGAGACTAAATTAACACATACTTTTAGAAAATTAAAAGGGCAACGGCCACCAAACCGGCCCACAGCGGGGCGCGGCCCGCAGGAGCGCAGCGCGCGGCAAAGGCGCAGCGGCCCAGGTGGACGGGCGCACGTGCGCGGCCCAGCATCACTCGGCCGAATCGGACTGGGCGCGCGGTCGATGGCCTCGGCCATGGATCGCGGCGCGGCGAGCCCAGGTGCGGAGCGGGAACGGCCCACCCGCCAGCCCACGCGGCCAAGGCGGGCTGGCCCAGCACAGACAGGGGCGCGTCACCCTCTTCTACCCATTTCGTGAGCAGAGCAGAGGAATGAGCATCGAGCCTCACCGATGGCCAGTTCGGCAGGGAAGGACGTCACGACGACGATGGAACGATCGGCTCCAGCGCGGGTCTTGCACGCTCGCGCTCACGCGGTGGCAGCCAAAGTGGCCATGGTGGGCGCGACGGTGGCGGGAGAGCGGCCTGGTCCACAGCGGGGCATGGGTGGCCATGCCGCAAGGCTCGTCCGCCATGGACGGCTACTGAAGCTCGTGGGGAGCTTGGCTCTAGTAGAGAGAGGGAGAGCCGCGGGTTGGGGAAGACAGAGGGTGGTGAGGGGATTCGATTTCTGCGCTTCATGGCATGAGTGAGGGAGGAAAAAGGGAAAGGGGCACTGAGGGCCACGGGAGCCGCCATTGACGACCACTAGAGCTTGGGAGGGGCTCGACACAGGCAAGGAGAGGAAGAGGCGTGGCTTGGAGAAGGTGGAGGAGGGTCTGGAGGTGCTCACTGCCAAACCAATCGAGCTGCAATGGCTGGACGCGGGAGATCAACGGTGGTGGTTGTCACCGCGCAAGAACAAAGGTGGCGCACACCCGAGTAGAGAACAGGGTGGCAACGTGGGCTCAGGCGCGAACGACGCTCCGAGCACAGCGTGGAGCTCGCGCTCGGAGGAGGGGGGGGCGGCGCGGACAGAAGGGAGAGCCGAGTGCGGTGGGAGGCACTGTGACTGTGGACGCTGCCTAGGCGGGTGCTTGGCTCGGAAAAGCAACGAAGACGGAGGGGTAGCGCCGAGACGGTGCAGACGAACCCATGCGAGCAGCGCGAGAGAGAAGCGTGGAGGGCGTCGGTGCTCGCGTAGTACCGTGCTGCGGGGCTGTGGCGGGGGAGCGTGGCTAGCGCAAGGATCAAGGAGCTCGCGCACGCTCGTGAGGAGAAAAGCAACGGCGGGCGCTGCGGTATCAGCAGGTGAGGGAGACGGCGCCTGCTACCGCAGGATGGCCCGGCTGGCACTGAGGCGTACATGACAAGGAGGTGAGATGCTTGCATGCGTGCCTGGCTTAGTGATAAAGAAAACGGGAGCAGCAGGGGCAGACAGACAAGACAAAACATAGCATGCAAGACAATCCACAGAGGCAGACAACGGAGAAAAGAAAGAGGAAGCAAGAGATCGGTCAACTTGTACAGCCTTGCAGAGAGCACAGACATGGGCGTTTACCGCAGCACTATCGCCACTATTACACGTTCTTTGATTTAGAGCTATTGTTGTAACGTGTATATATATATATACACACACACACACATACATACATATATATATATATACATGTATATATATAACGGTTTACTACTTTAGTCAATTTGCAACGTCTAGGCACAGAAAAATTTCAACAAGCTCAAATTTAAATTTGATTCAAAAGCTACATATATATATGTATATTGTTTTATTTATTAATGGATTTTATTTTATTTATAAATGTTGATTTTCATGCTTAATCAAATAGAACGAATCGTTTGCTATCGATTGGCCAGAATTGTCGTTCGACATTCCTAAATATTTCTACGCCCGGCGTGATTTAACTTGAGCATTTACTTGAGTCCGCGAAACTAAGTCACACAGGATTCGCGTATCGCGTCGAATACGTTTTAAATCAAAAATCTGAGAAACTCGTTTCCAAATTTTGACTTAGGCCTAAATCGCGGTGCTACATAAGCTTGTAACACTAGGGGTGTTACAATTAGTTACAAAATTAGAAACGAGGGCTTGCTACCTGACGAACCGGTGAAACAACGAGAAGAGGAACGGATCGGGGAACCACCGGGTCGGCAACAGGAGGTTAGGGTTCGCTGGTCGGCAAGGATTGGCAGTGGAGGTGCAACGGCATGGGGAGACGGTGGCTTTGTTGCTGGCGTTGATAGGGACTCCGTCATGGATCGGATGGCGGCGCTGGTGCACGGAGACGGCGCAGGTGAGGCGGTGCAGGCAGGGCACGGCGGCGCGGCAACAGCGGGGAGGCACAATGCGGCGGCTCTGGAGCTGCGCGGGCGCGCTATTCGGCGACGTAGGCAGGGCGCGGTGAGCTTGCGGAAGCGGTGGCTACGGTTTGGCACGGATGCGGGGCAAGGATGGCAGCGATGTCAGCGGGATATGTCAAAACGCACGGGCGGCTCTGCAATTATATGGTGGCCCCGACAGAGTTAGATAAGGAAAGAAGAAAGAATCCTGAATCCGCATGTTCCCTATTGACCGGACGCTCAGGTGGCAGCGACCGGACGTTGCCACCCAGCGTTCGGTCGATTCCAGAGAGGTCGAAATCCCCTGGAATCACGACCGGACGTGTCCGATCCCAACTGACCGGACGCAGCTAGAGTCCAGTCGATCCTGACTTCGTCTTCTTCGGTTGACCGGACGTGGATCACCTTCTGATCGGACGCTGGGAGAACACTGTTTTATCATCCGGTCACTCCTTCTCAGCAGCAGTTCACCTCCTGTGAACTGACCGAACGCTGGACTTCAGAGTCCGGTGCAGCGTTCGATCACTCTTTTTCCAGCAAATCTTCAAAGTCCTTCGTGTGGTCTGTTCCCAATCAAGTCCCAACTCCAATAAGATCCAAATAAACACCAATTGGGACTGATGTGAGTGACCTCTATCAAAATCTCATGTTTTTCAAAAATATTTTGCCTTAGGCTATAATTCTTTTTAAGAAAATAGGCAATAAGAGGGCAATTGGAGATAAATGACAAAGCAACATTCATGCATATGCAATGCAATACTTGAAAGTAAATCTAGTTTCTTGTCAAGTTTGATCCAAGGTTAAGCTTCTTCACACGCTTTTCGACGGTTATCTTAACCATGTTAGACAAGCCCTATATGCATTACCAAACATTAAACATGTTGTATATTACAATGCAATGCAAGGGACAACCCAAGCTCATCTTTTAGTAAAGCTGCTAAAATCAAGAACATTGAGCTCATTCCGCAATCTACAAAATGTTGCCGCATCTAGCAGTTTAGTGAAGATATCCGCCAATTGATTCTCGGTCCTTACACCTTCTAGTGAAATATCATTCTTAACAACATGATTTCTAAGAAAGTGATTGCGGATATTTATGTGCTTGGTGTGAGAGTGTTGAACCGGATTATTTGCAAGTTTTACCGTACTTTCATTATCGCACAAAAGAGGTACTTTTTCTAGAACTACACCATAGTCTAGCAAAGTTTGTTTCATATAAAGAATTTGTGCACAACATGCACCCGCGGCAATATATTCCGCTTCGGCGGTGGACAAGGTTACACTATTTTGTTTCTTGGAGGACCAAGACACAAGTGATCTACCAAGCAAATGGCACCCTCCGGATGTGCTTTTTCTATCAACTTTACACCCGGCATAATTCGAATCAGAATAGCCAATTAATTCAAATCTAGCTCCTTTGGGATACCAAAGGCCAATGCTTAGTGTGTGCTTAAGATACCTAAGTATTCTTTTAACGGCAATCAAATGAGTTTCCTTAGGATTAGCTTGAAATCTAGCACACATACACACACTAAACATGATGCCGGGCCTAGATGCGGTTAAATATAACAAGCTACCAATCATATAGCGGTAGAGAGTTTGATCAACTGTGTTACCTCCCTCATCTAGGTTGAGATGTCCATTAGTTGGCATTGGTGTCTTGATTGGCTTACATTCAACCATCTTGAATCTCTTGAGAAGATCATTTGTATATTTGTCTTGAGAGATGAAGATCCCTTCTCTTATTTGCTTGACTTGAAAACCAAGAAAAAATGTAAGCTCACCAATCATTGACATCTCAAACTCCTTCGACATCAATTCACCAAACTCTTTGCAAGATTCTTCATTTGATGATCCAAAGATGATATTACCAACATACACTTGACAAATAAAGATATGCCCATCAAGCTTCTTGGTGAATAGTGTGGTGTCGACCTTCCCAATGGTGAAGCCCTTCTTAATGAGAAAGTCCCAAAGGCACTCATACCAAGCTCTTGGGGCTTGCTTAAGCCCATATAATACCTTGGACAACCTAAAAACATGATTAGGATATCTAGGGTCTTCAAACCCGGGAGGTTAATTAACATAGACTAGTTCATTAATAAAGTCATTTTAGTCGCTCACAACGACCCCTTGATCATCTTGCTTATTTCGGAACACCCACTTTGTTCCAATAACTCTTGCACCTTTTAGTCGCTCTTCAAGAGTCCAAACTTCATTGCGGGTGATGTTGTTCAACTCTTCATGCATTGCATTTATTCAATCCGGATCTTGAAGAGCTTCTTCTATCTTAGTAGGCTCAAAGCAAGAGACAAAATAGTGATGAGCAATAAATGAAGCAAGTTTTTGTGAGCGAGTCATTACACCCTTTGATGGACTCCCTATGATGAGATCATGTGGATGATCTTGTAGTAGAGATGTATTTCTTCTATTGACCACTTGAGGAGGAGGTTGTGGAGCATCAACATCTTGTGCTTGTACCACCATTTGATCATGGGAGACATGAGTATCTTTATTTTCTACTCTCCTATCTTTTTCACCATCTTGTGGCACAGTTGATGAAGAAGGTGGATCAATCACTTATACATCATCTTCATCATCTTTGGGCTTGATGTCTCCAACCGAAATGTTCTTCATAGCCTCCCTCAATGGTTCATCACCTACATCATCAAGATTCTCATGTGCTCCTTGGGAGCCGTTAGATTCATCAAATTCCACATCATATGTTTCTTCAACCAAGCCGGTGGCATGATTAAATACTCTATATGCTTTGGATTTTGATGAGTAACCAACAAGAAAACCAATATCACACCACCTTTAAAACTTCCCTAGGTGTTGCCGCTTCTTGTAGATGTAGCATTTGCAACCAAACACCCTAAAGAAGAAGACGTCCGGCTTCTTTCTATTAAGCAACTCATAAGGTGTCTTGCCAAGGAACTTTTGAAGGAATAGGCGGTTGGATGCATAGCATGCAGTGTTGATAGTTTTCTCCCATAGAGCTTCGGGGGTGTTGTACTCATCAAACATTATTCTTGCAAGAGTAATCAATGTCCGGTTCTTCCTCTCAACTACACCATTTTGTTGAGGAGTATATGTTGCGGAGACCTCATGTTTGATTCCAACTTCATCACAATAGGCTTCTATGTTTGTGTTGTTAAATTCCTTCCCATTGTCACTTCTTATCTTCTTAAGCTTCACTTCAAATTCATTTTGTGCTCTCTTGGTAAACTTCTTGAAGTATGATGCAACTTCGCATTTGTCATGAAGGAAGAATACCCATGGTATCTTCAATAGTCATCAACATTCACAAGATTATAAAGATTTTCTCCCAAACTCTTGTATGTTGTTGGTCCAAATAAGTCCATGTGAAGGAGTTCTAGCACTCTTGTGGTTGACATAAAAGATTTGGTTGGATGAGTATTTACAACTTACTTGCCGGCTTGACATGCACTACAAAGCTTGTCCTTCTCAAACTTCACATCCTTCAACCCTCTCATCAAATCATTCTTCATTAGCTTCTTGAGTGAGCTCATCCCAACATGAGCAAGTCTCCTATGCCATAGCCACCCAAGTGTTGTTTTGGTGAATAGACAAGTCTTCAAATTTGCTTCTTCGGAGGTGAAGTCCACTAAATATAGGTTATTGTATCTAAATCCCTTGAATATCTCTTGTTCATCATCCTTCTTGGATACAACAACTTCCTTCTCAGTAAACAAGCATTAGAAGCCAAGATCACACAATTGTTCAACAAATAGCAAGTTGAAGCTCAATAAAGCAATATATAGCACATTTGAGATAGAATGATCATTTGATATTGCCACTTTGCCCAATCCTTTAACTTTGCCCTTTGAGTTATCTCCAAATGTGATTCTTTCTTGTCCATCTACTTCTTCATCTAGTGAGGTGAACATACGAGGATCACCGGTCATATGTTATGTGCAACCACTATCAATAACCTAATGACTTCCACCGGTCTTGTAGTTCACCTACACACAAGAGATCAAGCTTTAGGAACCCAAACTTGTTGAGGGCCCTTCACCTTCTCAACAAGTGACTTTGTAACCCAAATTTTCTTAGGCCTATTCTTGTTGGGAGGTCCTAAGAACATGACTTTCATTTTCCCACTAGAATCCTTTCAAAGCATGTAGTGAGCATTGAAGGCAAAAGGTCTAACATGCTTGGGCAAGGGTTGTGGTGGTGGAGTTTGGCACTCATGAGCAAAGTGGTCTTCTTGTCCACACTCAAAATACTTCTTTGGCTTTAGCTTTTGTTGTTGTTGAGCTTGAGCCTTCTTCTCTTTGTTTGCCATGTACCCAATGCCACTTCTATCCATCTTTATGACGGTGTTCATTAGTAGCTCACTTTGAAGATACTTGCCTCTAGTGAACTTGCCCAATCCAATCTTGAGATGCTCTTTCTTTAACTTGAGCTTCTTGTTCTCTTCCTTAAGAGCATCATTGTTTTTCTCTGCCTTGAGCTTCTTGTTTTCTTCTTTGAGCTTCTCATTCTCAAGCATCAACTCACCATCGTGATCAAGAGTTTCTAGCACAATAGTGTTGTGGCTTTTGATCTCTTCGAGATCTTTCTTGAGCTTTTCATTATCATTCTTGAACTTGACAAACTCATCATAATCATCGGCCTCAACTACTTGCTTGCCCTTGCTACTAGAACTTTGCTCAATGCTCTCAATGATCAAATCATCACATGATGTAGCTATATCAATCTTAACACCATTGTTAGTAGCATCATGTGGCTCATTGGATAAATATTCTTGAGCAATAACAAGATTGTCATGATTAATTTTAAGAGTAGTATATTCATTTTTTAGCATGTTATGGCTAGTGATGAGCTCTTTATGCATCCTCTCAAGTTTATTATGTTTATCTTTAAGCTCTTTCTTAGAAGATTTGAGCTCCTTGAGTTTGAATGACATAGCTTCATTTGCTTCTCTAAGCTTAACACTAGCATTTTCGGCTATATCACATTTAGCTAAAAGATAATCATTTTTAACTTCTAGCTTGTCATTCTTAGCTCTAGTCTTTATAATGATCTTGGAGTATTTATTTAGTAATTTAACAAGATCATCATAAGAAGGTGATTCATATTCATCATCATTATTATCGCTATCATCTTTACTAGCATGTTCATAACCACTACTCTCATCATTACTAGTCTTTATAAGGCATATGTGTGTAGAGGATGATGGCGATGGTGGCGGGGAAGATGATGAAGAGTCAATAACAATGACGGCCACCTTCTTGTTGTCACTATCATCATCAGACGAGCCACTAGATGAATCAATGTTCGTGAGCCAATCACCGACAATGTATGCCTTTCCACTCTTCTTCTTCTTGTGGAAGTCCTTCTTCTTGCCATCTCTCTTCTTGTATGGCTTGTCTTTTTTCTTCTCATCTTCATCACTTGAGTCATCTTTCTTGCCCTTGTTCTTGTTTTTGAACTTATCTTTCTTGGGCATTGTGCATTGGTGAGCTAGATGACCAAGTTCTCCACAATTGTAGCAATCCATCTCGTAAATTGGCTTCCTTCTAGAGCTAGTGAAGAACTTCTTCTTCTTGCCATCAAACTTGATGACACTCTTGTTGAGCTTATTTAGCATCTTGATGGTTTTTCTCACCATAAGAGCAAGACTTGCATCATCAACTTCATCATCACTTGAGCTCTCATACTCAAGTCTTGCTTTGCCCTTCTCTTGACTAGCTTTGAATGCTAAGTCCTTGTCTTTCTTCTTAGTATAGGATGAGCCATCTTGTGGTGTGATGTGTATGTACATCTCATGAGCATTGATCTTTCTCAAGATTTGTGTCGGTGTAGCGGTGGAAAGATCACCTTGATGAAGCACGGTCACAATATGCCCATATTTGTTAATGGGGAGGACACTCAAAATCTTTCTTACAACATCGGATGGTTGCATTTGAGTGACTCCAAGCCCATTGACTTCCTCTACAAGAACATTCAAATGTGAGTACATCTCATTAGCACATTCTTTAGGAAGCATTTCAAAAGAGTTAAGCTTTTTCATGATAAGATGATAGCGTTCCTCATGCTCACTCTTTGTTCCCTCATGGAGCGTACAAACGTCCGACCATAGTGCATGGGCGTCTTTGTAGTTCCTCACCCGATTGAACACATCTTTGCAAAGGTCTTTAAAGATGGTATTTCTAGCCTTTGCATTCTATTTTTCATAATTCAACTCACTGCCTTGTGGGTGTGCAGCATCCCGAGGTTTTGGGAAACCTTGTGAGGCGGCTCTAAGTATTCCAACATCTAGATCTTCTAGATATGCCTCCATGCGGATTTTCCAATATGGAAAATCATCCTCTCAAAGATAGAAGGAGGTTCATCCCCGTGAGACATCTTTCACTAGGTGGTTAAGCCTAAATACGTGAGCATGAGGCTCCGATACTAATTGAAAGGATAAAGATGCCCAAGAGGGGGGTGAATTGGACTAATTCTAAATTTCTTTGCAATAAATAAATCCTACGGTTAGCCCAATTAACCCCTTGTGCCTAGAAAGTGTTTCTATTGATCTAACGCACAAAAGTTTAGCAACCTAAGTTCCAATCCTACTCTAGCATGGCAATTCTATGAATGTAAATGACAATAATTGAATTGCTCAAAGTAAAGAGAGAAGGAGGAACGCGGCGATGTTTTGCCGAGGTATCGGAGAGTCGCCACTCCCCACTAGTCCTCGTTGGAGCACCCGCGCAAGGGTGTAGCCCCCCCCTTGATCCGCGCAAGGATCAAGTGCTCTCTATGGGTTGATTCTTCAACACTCCGTCGTGGTGAATCACCCACAACCGCTTATAACTTGAGTTGGGTCATCCACAAGCTCTCCGGATGATCACCAAGCACCCAATCACCACCAAGCCATCTAGGTGATGGCGATCACTAAGAGTAACAAGCACGGACTCTCACTTGACCACGACAAACCTAATGAGAAGGGTGGATGCACACTTTGCTACTCTTGATCTCACTAATGAGGGCTTTCTTTGAGATTCTCAAATCTCAATCACCTTACTAGGACCTTACTCTTCTTGGCACTTTCAAATGTGTTTCTCAGCTGTTGGAATGAGCAAAAGTACCTCCACACACGAGTGGAGGTGGTATTTATAACACCGGCTGAAAAATAAACCATTATGTGCCTCTGCAGGGTGACCGAACGCTCCGGTCATGTTGACCGGACGCTTCGGTCAGTTCACCCCGAACTCCAGTGTTTAAAGTGTGACCGGACGCTGGCCAGCTCCGGTCAGCACTGACCGGATGTGTCCGGTCATGATTTTCCCTCTCTAGAACTTTACTGGAGTCAACCAGACGCTGGCCCTCAGCGTCCGGTCACTTCACCTCTCAGCGTCCGGTCGTGCCAGACGAAAACACCTTGGTCAAATGAACTGATCGAACTCTGCGCCAGCGTCTGGTCACACCAAAGCCAGCATTCGGTCAGTATTTGACCCTCCATTCACTTCCAACTCTCGATCATACGTGAATGAAGTTTGCTCCATTGGATCTAAGGGCTATTTTGGAGCTACCTAGTGCTAGTTTTAGCAAGTGTGCACCACACCTAACCCACTAGACTCACCTAGGTTAAGCTACCCATCCATACCCCCCTTAATAGTATGGTCAAAGGAAAAACAAAGTCCTAAACTATTATGAGTGTCTCTTCAACTCCAAACGACACTTAGAACTAGTCCATCCTTAACCTTGTCGTCCATCCTTTGAAAACCGAAACGATTTCCATCGTAGGGGCATGACCACCATGATTGCCCAATCAATCTCCATTACCATGACCTAACTTAATTGCCTTTACAAAACACACGTTAGTCATAGTAATCACGTATTGTCATTAATCACCAAAACCCAACTAGGGGCCTAGATGCTTTCAGTGTGCATCCATGCTGCTGCATATTTTTTGTATTGCTTGATTTGAAATCAGATTCCAAGTTGAATTGGATTTGCATTCGAAAGTGATTTTGAAATTGTTTTGCAAAAATTGGAAACTAAATTCCCCATCCTCCTTTCTCCTTTCGGCCCAGCTAGTCATTTGGTTTCCCGTGCCCCCTGCTCGGGCCGAACCCAGCAAGTCGGCCTGCCTCGCTCGCGGTCGTTCCCGCGCCCGCTCTGCAAGGCCCATCAGCGCGCTCCTGGCCCAACCAGGCGTCGCGCCCGCGTGTTCCTGTCCTTCGGCCGCTGACCGCCCTGGCCCATAGGTCAGGCCCTCCTCCTTCCTCTTGCTCGTATCCTAGTTGGACACTACCCCGCGCCGTCGCCTTGTGTCCGCCTCCGCCACGAGCTTGGTGCCGTGCCGCCCAAGCGTACGCGCCCTATAAATAGCGCCTGTGCCTGCCCCGCCTCCTTATCCATCTTTGCCGCAAGCTTTTCGCCCAAGCAAGCTGCAGTCATGCCTCACCCTAGCGCCGCCACAACAGTCGCCGACCACCGAGCGCCGCGCCGCCTCTACTGCTTCCCGGTCATCCGTTTTGGCTCCAGTGAGATCCCCATCTACTTCGCTTCCCTCTAGGCTTCTCCGTTTGAAAAACCGAGCACTGTGGGGCCTCAACCGAGAGCTCCGACGAGCCACCCATGGCGCCACCGTGGTCAAGCCCGCTGTCGGTCCTATTCCGGTCGGTAAGGCATCTCTTCACCCGCCAGATTGAATCTCAGCCATCCAGATCTAATCCGATGGTCCCAAATCCAAGATACCCCTTCGCCGTCAGTTTTTCAAAAACGCCCTTACAATTATTTTAGGCTTAACCCGTAGTCCAAAGCGTGTTTTCAGATTCTGTTTTCTATTCTTGAAAGCGTATTTTGGTTCATTTAGATTGAAAATACGTTTTCAGCTATTTACAGTTTTGCCACTCAACTTGTTTTAGCCATAAAATCTCCGTTTTAACTCCGATTTGATCCGTTCAAGTTGCGTTAGGTTCATAATTCGGTAATCTACATGTTTATACTACTGTTAAGTAGGTTTTCAACTTTTAAAATTCGAGATTAGATTTAACCTATTATTTTACTAAAGGAAAACTTGTTTAATTCATAACTTCTTCGTTTTAGCTCCGATTTTTGTGATCTTCGCGTCTGTGTGTTTGTAGCGAGATGTAGATTCATTTTCTAAACTTTTCATCTTGATTTTATGCTATTGGTGTACTGTTCTAATCTATAGCTTTGTTTGCTTTGCATGATTGCTCCTAGATGCTTGTATGTTGCTGTGGTTATCGAGTATAGACGGTGAGCAATTCATGGGAGATCAAGGGTACAACTTTGATGAGCAGGACCAGCAGGAGTACTTTGCTCAAGGCAAGTATAGCATGGGATCATCCTTATTTCCTATTCACTTTAATTCATTAAATTCATGTTGCATGTGTCACCTTGATAGGAATTTCCTAGAATTGAACTTTTACCTTGTCACCTACGGGATATGCATTTGGGTAGCTTTGCTAGTGCTCAATTAAGCCATGATCTTATAACTTGACTAATGGTATATGCAACAAACATTAAAATATGACTTTTTAGCAACTTGGAAACAGAGGGCTGGAGTATTTAGCTACTTTCTAAATGCTTCAGATTCCTCTCCCTAAGGACTTATCTGTAAGTGATCATCCGGGACTTACAGTACAGCTGTGAGGGCTACATGGCTCTAGCTTTAGCTCAGTATGAGGACCTTTTCTAGCTTGTTAGTGGTTACCTTTATTGACGTAAGAATGGCTTGCCGAATCGGGTATAGGACAGCCTCTACTCTTATGTGTATAGCCGTGAAGAAATTGTGCCATTTGACAGGGGTGTTCCTATAACTGTTTGCCGAGTGAATCTAATGACCCTAACTTGTTAGATGAACCTTTTAAAGGCTTTATAGTGACCCCTGTCTGCTCACATTGGAAGTGTTTTGGGAGTAATTAACCGGGGCATATGGGTATCACGACTCACAGTGAAAGTGTACAACCTCTATATAGTGTAAAACCGGTATATCAGCCGTGCTCACGGTCACGAGCGGCCTTGGAATATTTACGGAATAGATGAACACTACGAATGATCTATTTATACTATTCATTATTCATGTTTACATTGATCATGTGTTTTGCATTGGGAATTGAAACAACTTGTTGCTACTCTTAAGCTAAAATTATGACAACTAAAAGCTGAATGCTGTTAAACCTGTGTCAAGTCTTTTGAGCCTCATGAACCCCGTGTTACACTTGTTGAGTACGACATGTACTTATGCTTGTTTATTTTTATTATTTGGATAAAAATTCCGGAGAGGTAACAAATGACTTTGAGTATGATGATTTTCCTGATGACTACTAAACTTGTGGTCAACCAGTCGACGTCCCTGTGAAATGGAGCTTCCGCAATAGATCTTTTATTATTTCCGCTATATTTATGTGATAACTCTGTCTTATTCGTGATGTAATAAACACTTGTGATGATACTACTCATAATTTATTGGCTTATGTGTGTGACTGATTTCTGGGCGCACATAAGATTTTGCACTTCATTTTATCCTTAAAATTGGGTGTGACGGGATTCTTGCCAGAATCGGTAGCATCACTGCCAAATGGGTTAGATGAGAAACGTTTCACTCGAGAATCACTAGAAATGTTTCTCGTTTTTATGCCTAGCAGGGAGAAATGCCTAGTTGTTGGTTTCGCGTGATTCTGATTCTTGCCCCCCTTCTGTATTAGCAACAATAGTTTTTTAGTTTGTTCTTTTTAAGTGAAATAAGGTAAATAGGTTGTATTTAAAGTTGTTTTTCGCCCACAAAAAGTTCTGATTTTTTTGAAGAATATTTGTATTTATATGGTTTTTATAAAAAAAAATATTTTTTGAATCAGAATCCTAGCAGCCAAATGGTATCATAAGCTGATTCTGATTCATCGTCAGAAACGTTTCTTGAGAGAATCTGGATTTGAAACGTTTCGATGAAAATGTGGATCCCTACCAAATGCAACACACCCTTAAGCCAGACTCATCTAGGCCGCCCATGACTTTAATATTGAAAAATGATTGACCTGAAGGTTTGGGGTAAGGCCATTTTTTTCAACGTCACAAATTTATGCTCAAGGCCATCCAATTAATACCGCAGGCCTGCTTTCTTAGATTGAGCCATGTTTTTTTTTTGACAAATCAGATAGGAGAGATGTCGATTATATTAAAAAGAAGATAAGCCCAAAGTGGGAACAACGATATAATAGTGACCAACAACCACGTCGGAAAATAAACTCAACAAAAAGGAAAAAAAATAACTCTAGTCGGTTGGATTGGGACATCGACACGAACTGCATAAAGTCGAAGCTCAACTCAGAAAAAAAAAGAAGAAAAAGAGAACCACCTCCGACTCCAAACCACCACACTGCACCGTCAACCCACGGACGACTAAGGACGTCAGGGCAGAAACACCGTTGTCACTGCTCGCGCCGTCTTTACCGACGATGATCCACGCCGAGCTAGCGTCAGGTCTACTCCCATTGGTCATAAGTATTTCAATTTAGATTAGAGCTGTGCTTGATTGGGGACGTTTAGCTGGTACCAACCATCGGATGCCCTCACTCTTATACGCCTGTCACCCTGCCATGGCGCCTTTGTTGTTATGTCCGCCTTTCTTGCCGTCCATGATTAGGGATTAAATCGACATGGGGCAGCAAACAAGAACAAAGAGGAGTCAACATCACAATCGTCACCATGGAGCACCACACAGAGACCACACCGGCTAGGTGGGCACACATGCCACATGGATCCCCCCTGTCACCATGACCAGCAACTGTCTTGCTTTCCCCTGCTCTTCTTGCTCCATTTTTACATTTCGTTTCTACCCTAGAGCTTAGCTAGGGTTTTGTGGTTATCATTTGCTAAAGCCTTATCATGGTTCACAGTCCATATAAAAAAAATCCCGCATATATCATAAGGCAGTCTTTTTGGGAGTAGGATAATCATATCACTACCCATTATCAATCTGGGTGGAAATTATCACTTTAAGGCTCAAACAGAGTAAAAGTAAAATTTGGTTAGAGCAAACCTGCGATGAAAATGGGCACAACTTTTCCACAAGAATATCGAACCGTAGTGAATTGATATCACCACGCATATAATCATGGTCATATAAAATCTCGTATATCATAAGGCGGTTTTCTTTGGTGAAATCATATATATCACTACACACTATGATCAAGCTGAGTGAAAATTATCTCTTTGAAGTCTGAATAGAATAAATAAAATTTCTGAAACACAAACCTACACAATGAACGAATTGATGTATCACTGAGAATAGACAAAATGGTATACTAAGTAGAAAGTGAGACAACAGGGGACCCAATTTCCCTGATACCACTGCTGATCCATGTGTTCCCCTTTCTTGAGGCAAATACACATGGTAATAGCAGCATCAGATTTCAGTGTGGGGCAAACCAAAACAAGGCAGGCTTCAAATCAAAGGAACTGTTGCCCTCTTGCCTAGGGCTCTTACAGCTGGTATTATTTGCAAGACGCCAAGGTCAAGATTCTCATACAGATTACGTCCTGTAGTGGGTTGGTGCCTTTTTCTGTTTTTCATCTCACTCATCCTGAACAATTCTGCCCTTCCAAACAAAGTTAGTATTTGATCTGATAATTAGGCACAATTTCTTTTCTGACTGGGAGGGGTATTTGTCCTAAATTTAGCTGTCAAAAAAGGAGAATTATCTTATTCTGTATAATTTTTTGTTCATACATTTGCAGTTCTTCTGTGATGTTGTTAAAATCAACCAAATATGTATCTCTAAACAGAACCAAATATGCACCACTCTTCCCATGTTTTCTACCCTTTTTCCTGAGCTGATGTCACTCTTTTTTCTTGATTGTGTGATCTCATTCTCAAAATATGTGGCCTTCTAGGTATTTGTCCGATTGATGATCTCATCTCATTCGTTCTCACCTAAACGAGTCGCTGATTATCCAACTTCCGGTACCCAACTTCATGACGCCAAAGAACGAAGGTGACCGTCTAATTTGGGCTCTACCGTGGATCCAACTGAATGATAAGCTGACACGTATGAAACTGAGCCATTCCAGCCCAAAGCAGCTTTGGCTTGTTCTTGTTCCATGATGTGACTAAACTCAAATAAACGTCCTTGTTTGTGCTCTAGTGGAGCACTTCTAGAAGCGACAGCTTCTTCATCCATATATCCACATCAAGAAGAGGAGTAGGATTAGTCTGCAAGCCTCCACTAATGAGTCAGCACAAATCTTCGGATTAATGCTTCGTTTATCTCTTGGATTGGATTTGGCCACCACCTCTCATCTCAATAAACAAATGCAGTCGAAATACCACACGTTCAAGGACGATGGATATGTTTTGTTTCAGGTCCGTTGCAGAAGAAGGATGGATGGGTTAAAGCTTAAAAAGGCTTTGGTTTTGATGCTTCCAAACTGTTGAAAAAAAACCAAAGCTGGTTAATTTTTGTCCTGAGGCTTTTGGCTTTCTGACTGAAATGGAGAAGCAACAAACTTGGACCGGGGCTCGAGTAACACTGTTGTAGCTGTGAACTCCAGCGCAGACACTGCCTGCCTCTGGTCTGTGGATGGAACTTTTTCTTGTGTTTTCCAGACCCTGTGTTCAGTCTCCAGGCCTCGTCGAGGGAGTGTTTGATACGGGCGCTAAAGTTTAAGACGTATTATATCGAATATCACATGGAGTGTTCGGATAGTAATAAAAAAATAAATTATAGAAGTTCTCTGTAATCCGCAAGACGAATTTATTAAGCCTAATTAATCTATCATTAGCACATGTTTACTGTACCACCACATTGTCAAATCATGAACTAATTAGGCTTAAAAAATTTGTCTCGCAAATTAGTCTTGATGTGCGCATTTAGTTTCGTAAATAGTCTATATTTAATACTCCATGCATGTGTCAAACATCCGATGGGATAGAGACTAAAGTTTAGCAGGTGGAACCAAACACTCCTTTATTTTCCCCTCCTAAACTTTAGCCTCTGTTACATCAAATGTTTGGACACATGCATGAGGTATTAAATATAGATTAATTACGAAACTAAATGCACAGATTGAGACTAATTTACGAGACGAATTTGTGAAGCCTAATTAGTCCATGATTTGACAATATGGTGCTACAGTAAATATGCGCTGGTTATGGATTAATTAGGTTTAATAAATTTGTCTCATGGATTACTGAGGACTTACGTAATTTATTTTATTATTACTGTCTAAACACTCGATGTGACACTCCCCATATCACATCCGAGGTGACACCTGAACTTTAGTGATTTACACACCCCCTCAGTGTGAAACTCTGAAGGTATATACAGTAAGTGTGTACTTGTGTACTCGATAGATATAAGTAGATTGTAGAATGCAGGAATGTTCACATGCATGGAGATTTTATGGAAGCAGTACTCTTGCGGTTGCTGTTTTTATTGTCCATAGGCGATCAATAACAAATAAATAAAAAAACTTGATTTATCATAATGGGTGAACAGCTGCAAGATCTGAAAACCAAACAGCTAAGGCCAAATCCTTCTTTCAGAATTTAAGGCCAACATGAAACTATGTGATAACCCCCCACCTTTCATACATGGTCTACTTCACCGTCCAACTATGAAACCGTCTGTTTTACCCTCTGAACTTTTCAAAACCGTCTATTTTACTCCCCGGGCGGTTTTCGACAGCGGGTTGCTACAGTAACGGTGGGTTGCTACAGTACCGCTGGTTTGAATTTTTTATTTATTTTTGGTAAATTTTTGAAAAATCATAGTAAATTATAGAAAAATCATAAAATGAAAAATCTAATTTTATTGGACTCCACATGAGTAGATCTACACAGTGAATATATAATACGGTATGCTTTAGTACAAAATTTTTACTGTAGCCTTAGATTAATTGGAAAATCTAATTTTGTCTGTAATTAATTGGAATAATTCATAGCTACAGCTTCTATAGTTCAAGTGTGGTGAAATTTTTATGATACGTTAATTATTGTATGCTTGAATTATAGTAAAAATTTCGTACTCATTGGACTATGTATAACTTAGTTATAGATAAATTCTAATTAATTATAGAAAAAATTGGATTTTCCAATTAATCTAAAGCTACAAAAAAAGTTGTACTAAAGCATACCGTGTTATATATTCACTGTGTAGATCTACTCATATGGAGTCCAATAAAATTAGATTTTTCATTTTGTGATTTTTCTATGATTTTTCAAAAATTCACCGAAAAAAAAAAAATTTCAAACCCACCGGAACTGTAGCAAACCCACCGTTATTGTAGCAAACCCGTTGTTACTGTAGCAAAACCACTGTCAAAAACCGCCGGGGGGATAAAATATACGGTTTTGGAAAGTTCATTGGGTAAAACAGACGGTTTCATAGTTGGGGGTGAAGTAGACCATATATAAAAGGTGGGGGTTAAATAGACTTTTTCTTATAATAGCATATCTTTCTAACAAAAAGCAGGGTCAGTCAGACTTCCATTCAAAAACAACTAAGATCTCACAAAGCACCTCATTATGAAATGTCCCCTGCAAAAAGATAGCAAATAAAAAAAAGAGAGGTGCTAGGTGTACACCTCTGATGCGGCTATGCCAGCTGACAGTGGGTCCCAGTGCAGGCAGAATATTTTCAGGCCCACCCACCAGTGTCTGCGGGGATCAGGACATGTCCAACCATGACAGTGAGAGAAGCTGGCAGGATTATTTTAATATAATAATTATTTACAGACGGTATACGTCTCAGCTAACACAGCCTTTGGAAAATGTTTCAATTAGGCTAAGAGAAGGCAGGCTCTGCCATCTGATTGTTTACTTCTCTGCCTTTTGCCCCCTCAGTAAAAAATATTTAATATGCTTGTTAATTTAGAATTACCCCACCACTTCCCTCAAAAGAATACACGACCACATAATTGTACTCCATGCCCACCTTTTGAAGGCCATATTGGCACGGGCTGCAATTGTCCAGCATCCTCGAGGGCATATCTGTAATTCACGTATAAATCTGGTACACGACATTCCATTTGTTGGATTAGCTTACATTATCCTATTTGTCTTCTCTAGAAGGGTTCTGAATATAGTATGTAAAGCTTTAAAAAGGAATTGCTACTTGGCGTGATTTTAAAAAGGATTGCTGCTCATTGGCAAATGTGACGAAAGCTTTGTAATGTCACTTGCTTTTAGTATAAGAAGAACTAGAAAAATAATTCTTGAAAAGAAAAGAATTAGAAGAACAATGCCTATCGTTTTCTAATCATGATTGTAGTACAATATAGTACGCCTTCGTACAACTCACATTTATATAAATAGTTCCATCTCTGTTAGGATCTTCCTCCTATCTACTACTATTTATTTCCGTTCTTACATTGATTTCTGTTTTATATGGAAAGATAGTTAAATTCTAAACTTTTCTTTAGTTCATTTTGTCTAATGTCATCTTATTATCTTTTCCTAAATAGAAACTATGACAAACTAACTGATCTTTACATCAGTTTATGAAAGAGTCTAATTTTTGGCTATTCTAAGTGATTATTTTTTCTAGGTGAAGAAGAACTTGTCAATTTAAATTCTTGGATTCGGAAAAGGACTAAAAATATAAACAAGGAAAGTACGTTTTTCAATCATTCTGCCCTTTTTGGCCATAGTGCTTCTGTACAGTAGAATTCTTTTATGTTTTTATTTAGATTAGTGAACCTTTTTAAAGGACAAAAAGGTGGAGTAAATTCATTTTTATTTTCTTTGAAATGAGTGCCCTCTTAAGATTTTGGTAAACAAAGTGATCTTGCACTCATGCCTTTTGTTTCTTTGAAATACAACAATAAACTGATCAAACACACCTCTTGTTTCTTTGTTATTGCTACTCCCTCAACTCCAAAAAAGAATGGAAATCTTGTTTCATAAAGAGCTAAACAATTTTCATTTTAACTAGATTTATTAAAAAATAGTATCAACATTCTATCTCCAAATATGTTTATTATAAAATAAGTTTTTATAATTAGTATAGTGATACTTTTTATGCATCATAAATATGAATACCTTTTTATGTATTTGGTTAAACGCGTTATTGTCTAAGGGACGAAAAGGAGATTTTTATTTTTTGGGACAGGAGGATTAGTACAATAAAATCTCGATCTGAGAGGCGACTAAATCATGTAATTGTAAGGGGGTGTTTGGTTCCACCACCTAAACTTTAGTTGCTGTCTCATCGGATATTTGGACACATGCATGGAGTATTAAATATAGACTAATTACGAAACTAAATGCACAAATTGAGACTACTTTGTGAGACGAATTTATTAAGCGTACCCCAATTTGTTTGGGACTTAGAGGCTTTGTTGTTGTTGTTGTCCATGATTTGATAATGTGGTGCTACAGTAAATATGTGCTAACGACGGATTAATTAGGCTTAATAAATTCATCTCGCGGATTACTGACGGATTTTGTAATTTGTTTTTTCATTAGTATCCGAACACCCTATGCGACATCTGATGTGACACCTCTTAAATTTTAGTCCCTACATCAAGCACCCCATAAATGGAGATGTCAAATTAAAAACCTCCTGCTATAAAAAAAAGTAAAAACATCCTCAGAATCATGGTGGATTGTAAATGGAGATGTCAAAGTAAAAACCTCCTGCTATAGAAAAAGTAAAACATCCTCAGAATCGTGGTGAATGGCAGCACAAATGAAATGATGTGGCTAAAACGTAGGGTAGCATCAGCATCCCGATTTTGCCCCTCGTGGAGGGAATGATACCTGCCTCGGGAGCAGGGGAGGAGAAAAAAAAGGAAAGAGAAAACGCAAAAGGGCGAGCACACCAAAGCAACAAGAAAGAGAAAGCCAAAACACACTAGAGCACCCAAACCCGAGAAGAGAAGAGAAGAGAAGCGAGAAGCCAAAGAAGCCAAAGCCAGCGAGCGAGCCAGGAAGAAGACGCACCAGGACATTGACGAGGAGCCTTTCAGCCTGTTGGCTTCGGCACGTTCGTTAGTATTTTTCTCTTACAATAAAATAGCATCAGCTGAGTTTATCAGTCTAGAAATCAATCAGCGAACAGTCTATTTTAACCATGTGCCATTATAAAAAGACGGTCACGGCCTACGTGCCACTAAAAAGTCCGAACGTATATATGTGCTATGTCACATTACTTTTTTGCCTCACAAGCCATTCCGTTCACCTTCCGTTTGATTTTTGCCGTTTGCCAGCCCTGACACGTGGGCCTAGTCAGTAAAAACGTCCAAAATACCCTTCTGTCAAGACGTAAACTGTTCCCTATATTTTTCCCATCGGCATCTTCTTCCGCACACGCGCCCCTCTCCACGATGCGTCGTCCTCCTGACTCCGGCGAGCCCCCTCCCAAGTTCGGCGAGCCCGGCTCCCCTTTCCCTCTCACATCTGCGATGCGCCGGCCGCGGCCCCGATGGGCCGGCGTCCGTGATGCGCCGGCCCGGCCCCGAAGCACCGATGTTCGCTCGGCCGGCGTTCGCCGCCTGCCCCGAGCCCCGGCCCGACGCTGCGCAAGGCCTCGGTGAAGACAATGTGATCGAGGCCTCGCCAGAAGTCGCACTCATAAGCATGCCGGCTGACCAGCGACCGGGGCCGAGCTTCCCCAAGCAGCCAGGTCGCGCGCCGCCCGTCGAGCCTCCACTGGTGCGCTCGCCGGTGACTACGTCGCGCCCGTGCCTTGCCAGCTCCTCCTCCTCGCCGCGCCTGGGTGGTCTTCCTCCCGCTCTGCGTGTTTCTCGCCCTCGCCGTCTCCGCCATCTCCGCCCGCTCATGCCGCGCCTGACGCGCCGCGCGGGTTCCGACTACACCGCCACGCTTCTGGCCTCCCCGGTGCCGTCGTCTTCGTCTTCGAGCTGTCCGTGCCCCGGGCGGCGCGTAGGGTCGGGGCGGCGCGTCCTCGGCTTGAGGCGGCCTTGGCGCGCGCAGGCCTAGGTTGGATCCGACGAGTTTAGGTGGGCGAGGAGGCGCCGCCAGCGGCGCGCGGCAGCGGCACATGTAGGCGCATATCAACACCGTGCGATCATTCTTGCAGCGTCGATCGCGATGGCGAAGCGGTGGAATCATTGGAGTGCGTCGGTGGGCGCGCTGGTGGTGGAGGCACGAGGCAGCAAGCGGCTAGGCTCCGTCCGACCTTGACGTCCGCGAGGCCGGCTGCACTCCCAGCCCCGGCGCCCGTGCGGCTGGCTCCTCCCCTCGCCCTGGCGCACGTGGGGCTCCCTGGCCCCGGTGCACGGTGGAGGACGGGGCGAAGACGACCGGCGGAGGAAATGAAGAAGGATATGGTGAAGAAGCAACGTGAGAGTATTTGGGATATTTTTCACGTAGACGTCGTTAGATGAAAAAGTGGACGGAATATTTTGGAAGATAAAAAAGTAAAGTGTCGTGGCAGCGGCACTCACGCCACGACCATCATTTATAACGGCACACTCCTAGAAGGCTCATTGACGAGCCGCAGGCCGCAGCACGGCAGCAGCAGCCCCAGCTTCAGCCCCCGGAGCCCCAGCACTGGGGCAGGCAGGCTCGCTCGCCGCCGCCGCCGCGTGAAGCGAAGCGCCCCCCCCCCTGACGCTGACGCTGACGCTGGGACCCGCGCCTGCTGGCTGGGAGGCTGGGAGTGGGCCCGCCCCCCTGATGGGCGCCTGCGCGCCGGCGGCGAGGGGAAGCGTGAGGACGAGGAGAACCGGCGGGCTCCGCGCGAAGCAGGCCGGGCGAGCTAGCCGCCGCGCTGCCTAGAGGAGGGCGCCGCCGCCCGTCTTTGCTTGTTTGCTCGCACGTCCTGTTCCAGTTCCAGGCAGGCCAGAGAGAAGGCTCAGAAGGGGACTGCAGGCGGCGGCCCGCGGAGGAGCTAGGGTTCTCTTCCTGCGTCGCCGGGATGGCGGTGGGGGACGCGCTGCGCCGGCTCTGCGAGGAGGTCGGCTGGTCCTACGCCGTCTTCTGGAAGGCCATCGGCGCCGCCGACCCTGTGTAAGCTCCGCCCCTCCTTCCTCCTCCTGTTTTTTTTTCCTCTCCCGGTTTTTCTCGGATCTTAAGCTTCTCCTGCAGCTCGATTTGCGAAGAAATCCCATCCCATTTGTTTTCGGAACGTTCGTATGCAACTTTTCGCTCCCCGGGTTTGGGCTTTGGAGTTTTGCTGCGCATTCCGTTTCAGCTAGATTTGCCTGCTAGACAAGCGAAGCGCGCGTGGGGAACATTCGGATGGGCATATTCCTCGACATCCTTCCCGTTATGGGAGCTCTTTACTTCAAACGAACAAAGAACGTGTATGCACTTTTGGCGCCGCTGCAAATTTACTGGAACCTGTACCCATTGAGATCGTGCTAATGCGTGTGAGTTCTTGGGGTGTAAAAGGGCGGGAATGCGTGAAATGCGCTTGCATTTCTGTGTAACGCTAATGTGCTGCGCATTTAGCTTCGTGATGATGTGCTTAGTGCACGAATTCAGCGGTTCTTTGCTGATTTGTGTCTTCGCCTCGGTGACGTGCAGTCATTTGGTGTGGGAGGACGGTTGCTGCGGCCACGCGTCATGCTCCGCCGGATCTGAGGCTCCTGAAGCTGGGTGTGAGCCGGGCACCAGTGTGTGCACGCTTGTTAGGAAGGTCATGGCCTCGCAAATTCATGTTGTTGGTGAAGGGTAAGCACGAATTGTGTTTTGCTTGTTAAAATGTTCTTAGCTGCTAATAAGTGCTTCGGCCTTGTTGGAGAAGTTCAAGCTTCACTGATATATGTATGCTGTGTTTGTACTCTTCAGTACCATTGGCCGTGCTGCTTTCACTGGAAATCATCAATGGATTGTCCATGATCCTGCTGCCAATGATCACAATCTCAGACCCGAGGTACGATTCCTTCTACTTCCCTTGTGAACTGATATAAATGTAGCCCAATTTCAGTTTTTCCGTGGTCCATTTTGCTGTCACTGTATTTAAAGCGTGAGGCCAAGGGATTTATGCCACTGCAGAAGTCCTTGTGGGGTTATTTTGTCCTCGAGTATTTGTTCTACGCCTTGAAACTTTGGCATGTAGTGAGTTTGGTCTATTATTCTGTGAGCAAGCTGTCATTGTGATAAGCTAGCTGCGAAAGCACACAAATAGACACGCGAAATAAGTTGAGACATCTTTCAAGGTTCTTGTTTGTATGGTTTGCCCTAGAGCTGAAGTCAACCATGATGGCATTTCCCTTCATGCACGCACCATGAGGATTTCCTCAATATCTTTGGGGTCTTTCTTACTTATTGTCTAAGCAGATAAATGTTTTATTGTCTAAGCAGATAAATGTTTGGTTTGTTTGGGGGATTTTAAATTGTAATATGAGCTTCTGTGATGGAACACCAAACTGATTATGTTCTTCTTACGATGATAGCTTGCCGCTGAGATGAATCATCAATTTGCAGCTGGCATTCAGGTTAGTACGATTTTTTTCCTTGCATGGTGGATTATTCACTGAAACAATGTTTGCTTTGGAGCTCTCAATAAGTTATTGTCTGCAGACTATTGCAATTATTCCTGTGTTACCACGAGGTGTACTGCAGCTAGGCTCTACAAGTGTGGTAAGATATCCATGCTTTAGCAACTGGGATTACTATATAGTATATGTTGTTCTACATGTCTTGAAGTTGTTCTCTGTCATTATTATATGGCCATGACGTGCTACTTTATGACTGTGTTACATTGTTGACTGGTCAAATGTCTGTTCCCTTGATCTCTGTATATAAACTATATGGTGGTGAGATCCGAGGAGACAAAACCTTCTTGTGGACAGTAGCGGAACCCTGAAAAGAAAAACAACTTGTGATAATTGTGCTCTATTTTTGCACTTAGGATTGCTGTGAAAGAAATAAGAAAAAAAAAAGATTCTCAGATATCTCTTTATGCTAACTCTACTAACCATGCTTATGACATGTTAGAACTTATATGAATGCTTATTTTCTGGCAGGTAGTGGAAAATACCAACCTTGTGCTCCAGTATAAGAAGCTGTGTTCTCAGCTGAACAATCGGTCGAGTATGGCTTCATCATCATCTGTTAAAAATGATTCGAACCGGAAAGTTCAGTCACGCCCTTTGAGTGGCCCCACAAGTATATACCCTGCAGATACACGCTCAAAGGTTTTTAGTGGATCCCCAATGACATATCAACAATGTTATGGTCCTGATGGCACAACTGTGTCTAGTAGTACATTGGCAAACATGGGCAGTAATGCTTCAATGCTTATGGTTGCACAAAGAAATGGCCAAGTGGGTAAAGAACACATTCTATATGCTCCTGACATGAGATTCAGACCGCAAAACCCTTACTGTGACAGGAGAGTTCAGAGTAACACCCAAAGTAGTGTTGTGAGCTCTGGTTTTATCTCATCTATCTCAGCATCAATGGAAAGGCATCCATTGATGACCAACAGTGAACAGTTAGAACAAGGACACCCTGGAGAATCATCAGATCCCAGAAATGTTCTCTTGAAATCTCTTGCATACCGTAACCCTTTAGTCCATGAGAACACAAACATGACTTTGTTGCATGGCATAGGCCAGGTGCCAGGTTTTGTTAATGGTCATGGGGGTTTTGATTTTCTCCCAGAAGGCACTAGGGTAGTCAAGGGTAACCTGTATGGCAGCACAGCAAATCAAATTTTAGACCAAAGATGGAGTTCTACTTCTGGGATGACAGGGCACAGGCCAACTGTTTCATATAAAATGCCCCAATCTACCCAATTTGTTAGGAAAACGGAGAGTCCCAAGAGAGAGACATGCCAAGCTTCTGCTGCTCTGTCGTCTGGCTCTGATATTCAGGTTTCTGGTGGCTTGAAAACAGCCATTTCTCAAGAGAATCAGATGAGTACCTCAGATCTTATTGGCCCAAAAAAGGCTAATGAAGTGCATGACCCTACTGATGCAATTGTTCAAGCTGTCAAGAATATGGATCGCCGCAGGCTCCCAGACATATCTAATGAGAGATCACCGCCGCTCCTTATGGATCCTGCTGCAGAAAGTGATTTGTTTGACATGTTTGGTTCCGAATTTCATCATTTGTGCCGCAATGTGGATAATGATCTTACCTGGAAAGCTGCAAAACCTGAGAGTTCAAATAGAGATGTACCTGAATCCTCTGTTCATCTTGGTTCCTCTCCAGCCTTCAGTTCAGTGGATGACGAGTTCCCTTATTCTGGGATCTTCTCACTGACTGATACCGACCAACTGTTGGATGCAGTTGTCTCCAATGCCAATCCTGGTGGCAAGCAGATCTCTGGTGACAGTGCTTCTTGCAAGACTTCAGTGACAGATATTCCTAGCACTTCGTATGGTCGCTTAAAAGAGCCAAAGCAGGTTGCTCCTCTGCTAATCAACAATGAGTTAGCCGTTTCAAATTTTGTTAAACAGTCATCTTTCCCAGAAAAGGCAGAGGATGGCTGTCTTTCTCAAAATAATGCAATACAGAAATCTCAGATACGCCTCTGGATTGAGAGCGGACAGAACATGAAATGTGAAAGTGCCTCGGCCTCAAACAGCAAGGGTGTTGATACGTCAAGCAAGGCAAGTCGAAAGAGGTCTCGACCAGGAGAGAATCCTAAGCCACGACCAAAGGACCGCCAGCTTATTCAGGATCGTATAAAGGAGCTCCGGGAACTTGTACCTAATGGCATAAAGGTATCCTCTTCTTCTACTCGTGAATTTCAAATGTGTGTTAGGAATTTAGGATTATTTAAGGTTCAATTGCACTTGTTTCAAACTTTATATGCTTGTGCAATGACTGTTAGTCTCACAGCATTTTTTGTCAACAGTGTAGCATTGATGCATTGTTGGAGAAGACCATTAAGCACATGCTTTTCTTGCAAAGTGTGACAAAGCATGCAGATAACCTCAAGGACTCAAGTGAATCTAAGGTATGCACATATTTATTAATTTTGTCATCTAATTTGCAGCCTTTTTGAGAAGGTAATAGTTACTAACCTCATGCAATGCGTTGTGTGGCTATGGGTAAACTCCAAACAGATTCTTGGTGGTGAGAATGGTCCACTTAAAGACTACTTCGAAGGTGGTGCAACTTGGGCCTTTGATGTTGGTAGTCAATCTATGACATGTCCAATCATTGTCGAGGATCTTGAGCGGCCTCGTCAGATGCTTGTGGAGGTAAATGATTCTGCTATTGCTGGTTCTTTCAACTCTTATTATTGTCAATGCATGCATATTGCTGATGGTGTTGCCTCTGTAGATGCTTTGTGAGGATAGAGGTATCTTCTTGGAGATAGCTGACTTTATTAAAGGACTAGGATTAACCATCTTAAGGGGTGTTATGGAAGCACGCAAAAATAAAATCTGGGCACGGTTCGCTGTTGAGGTAAGCAGTTCAATGCATTATGAAAGTTCTCTAGGTTGGCTGAGAACTCAGAAGGCTAGAATAGCTTCTCCTCAGAGCATGTCATAATATATATGTTTTTCATGACTTCAGATTTCTTTTGCTTCCTCCACTGTCTGCTTTATGGAAGTTCTTATTTTACTGTGTTTATGCAGGCCAACAGGGATGTGACTAGAATGGAAATCTTCCTTTCCCTAATGCGCTTGCTGGAACCGAGTTGTGATGGTGGTGGAGCAGGAGAGAATCCTAATAACAACACAAAAATGCCTCTTGGGATTGTGCGGTATCCCGTGATCCCTGCGACAGGTCATCTTAGGTGAGCCAGCCAGCACAAAGATCACAGGAGGCATCTTTGAAATGCTAAGAGCGGGAGGTCGACCCACTTCTGCCATGACTAGCATTGTCAACACAGGACGAGCTGGAATCTCGTGACATGCAGTGCGTCGTCCCTGCAGTGTGCATTCGGAAAGCCTAACAGTAGACGGGAATGGAGACATGGATAGTTGGTTCGGCGGATGATCATTAGACGACCGATGTTTTGACTGTATAATCTTAGTTTCTGTGTTGCTGATGCTTTTACCTTTTGTTCTTCTGCATATTAGTGAATTTTGTTATGTTCTGCTGAATGGAAATTCTGAGTTGAATTGTAGTACTGACTCGAAATGGGAGCTCTCTTTTTTTTAGTGTTCCTGTGTGATTACTAATGAGAAACTAGTATTACTGTTTACCAAGTTATAAGGTTCTCTTTCTTTGTTCTCCGAAATTCTCTTGTACCTATCCTTCAAGATGTTTCATGGGTTAAGATGCATGCAATTCATTGGCAGCACTGTACTATGGCTTGGTTAACGTCCATACATTCAAAAAATCGTGAAAGGAAAGCATACATAATACCAGTTGGTAAAAAGAGAGATTCATCTTTTATGGCTCCAGATATTCAGATGTGCATCTGTTCTCCAATGACTGGGTGACATGTTTGCTTGGCTGAAAAAACAAACCAAAGCTGAATTGTTGTGAGAGAAAAATACTATTCTGACTGAAAAAAAGAAGCCGAACAAACCAGCTTTTAAGGTAAGCCGAACATGACGACAGAGGCATCTAACCCAAAGCTGCCATTACCGAAAAAAGGATGCCGGCCAGCTGAGGTACTGCCCCCATCCTGTTGCGAAGACATTTGTACCCCCTTCTTTTCAATGTATCCTGTTCCAAAATCAATTTCGAGTGTATAAATGTATATTATTATGTCTGCTACTTTGTTTTTTGTTTTTGCAAAATTTATTGGATGTACATGTGTACACCCATGTTGTTTCCTGGGTCCGCCCTTGCTCCGTTTATTCGATTTGTGATAAATAATATAGAAGCTTAATAATAGAACCCAGTGCCTACTAGCTAGCAGGAGGTATAAAATGTGCTTTGAGTAGGTTTCATATTCATACAGTCACGTGGGGCTGGCCTACTTAAATTCAAGGGTATTGTCGGGGACCAATATTATGATACCTGAAGAGGAGTAGCTAATGACCGTCAACGTTGATTCATTCGTGCGATCAAGAGCGCGACTACACTGCTTGCCGGGTCACTCCTCGTCCGTCCACCGAGACCATGGGTCCCGCCTCAAGCTGATTCCCGAGGGCTGGCTCCGCCTCGCCCGACGTCTAAGGGCAGACTCCGTCTCGCCCGATCCCCGAGGGCTGGCTCCGCCTCGCCCGACGTCTGGGGGCTGGCTCCGCCTCGCCCAATGTCTAAGGGCAAACTCCGCATCGCCCGACGTCTGGGGGCTGGCTCCGCCTCGCCCGACGTCCAGGGGCTGACGCCATCATGTGTAGGGGAAGCGCGCGCCTCATCAGTGGTGCCACCCTCCGCGTGTGGTAGGCGCCGATGATCCCCGACCCCTTCATGCCCCTCTCCTTCAGGATTCGGATGACATTGAGATGGTCCCGGATTCTCTTCTTGTTTTTCTCCGGAACTCCCCACTTCCTCCATGAGTCCGGGGCCTCTTCGATGAGGCGCCCGGTGAACTTTGGCAAGGGGGCAGCTATGTCGTTCTTGACGTAGAACCAATGCGAATGCCACCCCTTGTTGGAGGTCGACAGACGCATCGGCGGGTACTCGCTGACTCGGTTGTTGCGGAACTGAATGCCGGCGCATCCTATCGATATGTTCAACTCCTGCTTCTTCTCCCGCTTCTTTAGGAGGGTGATGGCGAAGAAGTACCGCCACAGGTCGAAGTGGGGACTAATCCCTAGGAATCCCTCACACAGGGCGACAAACGCCGCAATGTGCTGGATTCCGTTGGGATTAAGGTGCTGCAGCTCTACCTTGTAGTAGTGCAGCAATCCCTAAAGAAACTTGTGGGCGGAGGTGGCGAATCCCTGCTCGTGGAAGTGAGTGAAGGACATGACGTAGCTGTTGGGCGGCGACGGCGCGTCCTCATCACCGAGCAGCCACCACTCCTCGGCGGCAGTCCGTGCGCAAAGAAGACCCCGACGAACGAGGCCCTCTAGGCGTTGAAGGGTGATATCAGAGCGGCACCATGGCTCCATTGGAGGATTGGGGTGGGTGGATGCAAATTCGACGATGGCTGAGACACAGACGCGAGAAGCTTAGGCGATTGGCGACGGAGGTTGTAGATGCAAAGGCAAGGAGGCAAAGTACGAAACCCTGGGGGCGAACCCTTTGGTTTTATAGGGGTGATGGATGCGAGGAAAGCAACCGTCCGCCTGGATCTCCGCGCCTGCCATGATCAGCCACCACGTCACGCCATGGGATATGAGCCCGCAATCCCTATCCTTTTCCTTCGAGGACACGCTAGACTTTTTGCCTCCCCGGACAAACCAGGACTCTTTACCAGCAAAAGGGATTTCCGGGTCAAAAAGCGTTTCTTCAGCCTGCCTGGGCCCAAGAGTTCAAGGGCTGGCCCATCAACGGTTTTGACGGCTGTCCCAAGGCACCCTTACGACAAAAGATGGGCCCCCGTGAGCGGCCAAATCTCAAGCGCACGAGCTTCATGGGAGTCTCGGCCCACGATCGAGTCTCAGCCAGGCTGACCCTGGCCGGATCCCCGCGAATGGGATACTAGGATCCCAATTGAGATATCCGGCTAACAAACCATCAAGTCTCATGGCCACACCCGCGAAGGGTCCAACCTCGGCGAAGGAGAACTCACCGTCTTCAGGGCACGCCCTGGGCAACAATAGAGGGCCAGGGCTCTAAGAATCCTTTCTTTCGGAAAACCCTCCGAAGGAGTATCCTACTCCTCCGCAGGCTCGGGGGCTTTACCCACAGGGTGCGCTCGCGCGCACTCACTGGCAAGTCAAAAAATCCCCCTGGCAATTCTACTTGAATTGCCCGGGGGATCGGGGGCTACTGTTGGGGACCAATATTAGGGTACCCGAAGAGGAGGAGCTAATGACCGTCAATGTTGATTCATCCGCGTGATCAAGAGCGCGACTACACCGCTTGCCGGGTCACTCCTCGTCCGTCCACCGAGACCATGGGTCCTGCCTCAAGCTGACTCCAGAGGGCTGGCTCCGCCTCGCCCGACGTCTAAGGGCAGACTCTGTCTCGCCCGACCCCCGAGGGCTGGCTCCGCCTCGCCCGACATTCGGGGCCTGGCTGCGCCTTGCCCGACGTCTGGGGGCTGGCTCTGCCTCGCCCGATGTTCGAGGGCAGGCTCCGCCTCACCCGACGTTTGGGGGTTGGCTCTGCCTCGCCCGATGTCCGGGGGCTGGCTCTACCTCGCCCGACGTCTAAGGGCAGACTCTGTCTCACTCGAACCCCGAGGGCTGGCTCCACCTCGCCCGACGTCTGGGGGCTGGCTCTGCCTCACCCGACGTCCGGAGGCTGGCTCCGCCTCGCCCGACGTCCGGGGGCTGGCTCTGCCTCGCCCAACGTCCGGGGGCAGACTCAGCCTCACTCGACGTTCGAGGGCTGGCTCCGCCTCGCCCGATGTCTGAGGGCAGACTCCACCTCACTCGACGTCCGGGGGCTGGCTCCGCCTCACCCGACGTCTGCACGCTGCTCCTTCATAACTACGCGCGCAGATAAGGCAGGGCACTCAAGTCAACCGCAATACCGAGGACCATACCCTGCACACCTGTAGGAAAGTACCGTCAGGATATGACAAGAGGGGCGCTTTAAGACCTTCCAGGCATGTCAAAACCCGAACAGTGTTGTAGGCGCCGACATTTGTCTTACAGTGTTGTGGGCGCCGCCATTTGCCCTCGGGCGCGGATCCTGACGGAAGAATATGACAACCACTACGGTCCAGGAGGAGACTCGCATCATCTACAATAATGGATGTGCGGTCACTGCGCCGTCTGCTCCCCGTAGGGTCATGGATCAGCACCCTGGTCCGTCGCGCTGCCCGCCGAGGCGGGATGGGACGTGACCACTTGCTGACAAAGCCAGAACATGGCATCATCAGCGGAAAGATGCCTAGCAAGGCCCTATTAGGATCAGCGGACATGCACCCGACATGGAGCTATCCTTGGCACTATCTGCCATGTCAACGGGGCTCGCTCAGAGGAAAAGGAAGACCCGACATCTTTGAAGGACCTCCTTGGTCTCTGATTTTTTTTCTTTCTCCCATCTGTAATCCCTGCTTCCCCTTGGTCTATAAAAGGGAAGGCAGGGCACCCCAGTAAGCTGACCGATCGATTCAACATACCACGCATCACATCACACACAGCCGAGCAGCAACCAAGCTCTCAGCGCCCATTCGACCTCTCCATCAGAGACTTGGGACCTGTCCCTCTCTCGCCCGTTTATAACCCCTACATGTCGCTTTTACCCTTAAATAAATGCACATTTTCTCTTATCAGTTTTGTTATCGAACTCCCTGATTTTTTCAGTGACATCTGACCCCAGCAACGGTGAGGGGTCAGATCTCACTCAGAGGCTGATATGAGCGTATCTATCCGGCAAACATTTTCTGTGCCTGCCCCCCTTTTTACGTTAGGACCTAGGAGCTAGGTTTAAGGGAACAAGCTCTGAGTATAACTGGTCGGACTGCAGGATACCTACGCCCTAGCGGCTACGGTGTCTTTGGTCTCCAGCGTAATCAGAATTGGCTCACCCACAGTCCGAGCTTTTATGACCTTAACAAATAAAAAGGGTCGGAATGCACTAACTCTTTATACAAAAAGGGGAGAAGAGCTAAGAGACCGTTTGCTACACCAAAATTCAAGAAATTGTCCATTTATCACAAGTTTTCTTCGATTGGCCTATCTGCCTAACTAAATTCTTGTGCGGGATGTTCTCATCCTCTATTTCCGCAAGAAAATCTTGTCTCAGTAGGCAACACAAGTCGATCGGACGGCTTGGCCACTAACAAGAAATGGGTAAGGAGCAGACATGATCACGCTCATATCCGGGGGTGGCTTTCTGAACCCATCACTCTTACCATCAAGGTAAAACCATATCGGTGCCCAGGCCGATCGAACGGCTCGAAACCACTGCCAAGAGATAAGCACCTTACTTATTTACTTTACATATTTATTTTGCTACCGAGCCTCCGACCCCAGTAAATGGCAGGGGGTTGGAAATTGCTCGGGGGCTGACAAGTGTATCTATTCACTGGACATTCTCTTTGCCTGGCCCCTCCTTACATCTAAAAATTGGAGGCATGGTGTGCAGGCGCAAATTTTGAGTGAAACTGGTCGAACTGCTAGGACCCTATGCCCCAGCGGCTACGGTGTTTTTGCTCACTAGCGTGATTAGAGCCTTTGTCTCCACAATCCAAGCTTTAGCCTCTACCTCCTCGGAAAGGGTTTGGAGGGGCCTACCTGCGGAATCTCCATCGAGGAGAGGCTGTTAGGTCGTCCAAGTCGATCGAACGGCTCGGGTCGCTGCTAAGAGACAAAGACAGAAGACTGGGATGCTCGTACAGGTTACACCGGCCCCGTCATGAACGTCAGACCTGGACCCCGCACGGACATATCCGGTAAGAGCTCCCAGAACCCGTCACACATGCCATCGAGGTAACATTACTGACCCCCCACTACGGTCTAGGAGGAGACTCGCATCATCTACAGTAATGGATGTGCGGTCACTACGCCGTCTGCTCCCCGTAGGGTTGTGGATCAGCACCCTGGTCCATCACGTCGCCCACCGGGGCAGGATGGGACGTGACCACTTGCTGACAAAGCCAGAACATGGCATCATCTGTGGAAAGACGCCTAGCGCGGCCCTATCAGGATCAACAAACATGCATCTGACATGGAGCTATCCCTGGCTGCCTTGTCAGCGGGGCTCGCTCAGAGGAAAAGGAAGACCCGACATCTTTGAAGGACCTCCTTGGCCTCTGATTTTTCTTCTTTCTCCCATCTGTAATCCCTGCTTCCTCTTGGTCTATAAAAGGGAAGGCAGGGCACCCCACTAAGGGGACCGATTGATTCAACACACCACGCATCACATCACACACAGCTGAGCAGCAACCAAGCTCTCAGCACCCATTCAACCTCTCCATCAGAGACTTGGGACTTGTTCCTCTCTCGCCCGTTTGTAACCCCTACTACGAACTTTTCAGTGCTAATAACATGAGCATTAGCCACGAACTGGACGTAGGGACATTCTGTCCAAATCATTATAAACCTTGTGTCTTTTAGTACACCATCCGGGTCCAACGCGCAATAACATAAATTTACTCGTTGGTGTTTACTCGAAACACCGACAGTTGGCGCGCCAGGTAGGGGACATTTGCGCGTTCCGACATTAACATTAGGCCATGGATGGCTAGCTACGGTATCAACTGGGTCCTAGGCGCACACGTGCGCTTCGGGGACCTAAACTTCATCGTCACGGTGCGGGGAGAGTTGGCATTGGCTCACGCCGCCATCCAACCTCTCCCCTCCATCGGCCTCGACTACGGGAGGCTTGAGCGCTAGCTCAGCATCTTCCAGGGAGGACCCGCGCTGCCTCACCTTCTCTTGCACCAACAACATGGCACGGTTAGGCAGAGGAGAACCCCTCTCTCTGGAACACTTCATATGGAGCACCCCGACAGTGCTTCTGTTCGGTCTCCGCAACACCGTGGGGACCGTTAGCCACCTTGTGGCACAATGCATGATTCCACCTCCCACGAATGACGAATTCATGAGGGTGATTGAGCACGTCCTGGAATCTTTCCACGACATCCTAGTAGAGGAGCCAGAGTCGCCCTCTGGCTCTAACTCCAGCAGGGGAAGCCATCACCCCTCTCGTGAATGCTTCATGACAGGTACCTCTGAGGGGCATGTCAAAAGCATCCATGAGGGGTAGGCTACCCCAACAAATGACCTCGACGACGAGGCTAAGAGGGATACAGTGACCTCGCCCCGCATGCCGGTGGAGCAGCTGAAAGCCCGACACCGAGAGATCGAGGAAGCACAACTCCAGCTTGAGCAGGAATGTGCGGAGCTCGATCAGGAGATCAAGCATCGCGGAGACGGTGGGTGCGCCCATGCCATGGCCCGCGACGTGAACCGGAGGATCATCACTGACGATGAAGCCCTCCCTCGCTTTGCTCGAGCAAGCCAGAACATCGCCGCCACGGTGGCATTGCTCCATGGCCTTCCAAAGGCTGTGACGCCCGAGGATCGTCAGGCTCACCGCGACTTTCGCACACTGCTCGAGCGAGCGGCAGCACAGTAGGCCAAGAGCTCATTGTCTCAGCGATGCGAGCTCGACGCCAGCCAGCACACGCCCTCAGAGCATCCCGGCAGGGACACGTCGGTCCACCAGGCACCACAAAGCAGTGGGCGGTGCGTCGCGGTCCCGATGCATCAGCGTCTCGGCCACAACCGTGATGCACGCAACACCCTCAACTCTCGCAGGCGTACCCACAATGATCTGAGAGAGGGAGCTAGCCACAACTATCACCCTCGCCGTGGTGGACGCTATGATAGCGGCGAGGACCGAAGCCCAAGCCTCGGCCTACCGGGGCCTCAGGCCTTCGGCCGACACATCCTCAACGTTGCCTTCCTGCCAAGGTATCGGCTACCAACCAACATCCCAAAGTACTCTGGGGAGACAAACCCTGGACTATGGCTTGAGGATTATCGGCTTGCCTACCAAGCCGGTGGTGTGGATAATGATGATTTCATTATCCGCAACCTTCCACTGTTCTTAGCCGATTTGGCACGAACATGGTTGGAACACCAGCCGTCCAACAGAATCCAGAGTTGGGCGGACCTAAAGGAGACCTTCGTGGGAAACTTCCAGGGCACATACAAGCACCCTGGGAACCCATGGGACCTCAAGAACTGCTGGCAGAAGGCTAAAGAAACCCTCTGTGGGTACATCCAGTGCTTCTTCCGGTAATGCAACGAGTTGCCTAACGCCGCCGACGCCAATGTTATAGGAGCTTTCCTATCTAGGACCACCTATGAGTCTTTGGTTAACAAGCTAGGGCGCAAGGGTTCATGAACCACAAAGGAACTCCTTGACATCGCCACTAGCCACGCCTCGGGCGAAGAAGCGGTCGGAGCGATCTTTGATCGCCTCAATGGCAAGGCGAGGCGGGACGAGGACGCTGGCGAAGGTGCCTCCAACCTTCCTGCCAAAAAGAAGAACAAGAAGCAACGGCGCGAGGGCTCTCTTGTGGCTGCCGCTGACCGCAGCGGTGGTCGGAAGCCCGCGGAGGGCACTCCAAACCACTTCGAAAAACTACTTGAGGGACCATGCCCAAACCATGCCTTCCCCGTCAAGCATCTGTACAAGGACTGCGCCCTCATGAAGCGGTTCATGTCCGGAGGCTCCAACAAAGGGGAGCATGGGAAGGACCTTGACCCTACCACGGACAACACCGAGGAGAAGGACGATGGCTTTCCAACACCGGATGGCTGCCTCATGATCTTTAGAGGATCGGAGGCCTACGACTCCAAGTGCTGCCAGAAGATCACACGCCACGTGATCTATGTGACCAAACCGGCCACGCCTACCTTCCTCCGGTGGTCAGAGTCCGCTATAACCTTCGATCGGACCGACCACCCGGAGAGCGTCCCGTAGCCAGGGAGATACACGCTCGTGGTTGACACAATCATTGGCACGAAGCGGCTCAGCAAGGTGCTGATGGATGGAGGCAGCGGCCTCAACATCATGTACGTTGAGACGCTCGACGCCATGGGCATCGACCAAGCGTGTGTTCGGCCGACCGGAGCACCTTTTCATGGCATCGTGCCTGGAAAGCAGGCTATGTCGCTTGGGCAGATCGACCTGCCCATCACCTTTGGGGGTCCGTTCAACTATAGGACGAAGACCCTCACCTTCGAAGTGGTTGGGTTCCACGGAACCTACCACGCCATCCTAGGACAACCATGCTACGCGAAGTTCATGGTTGTCCCCAACTACACCTTCCTCAAGTTGAAGATGTCAGGCCCAGGTGGGGTCATCACCGTCGGCACCTCCTTTCAGCATGCCTACGAGTGCGAAGTAGAGTGCTGCGATCACGCCGCAGCGATCGTAGCCTCCGCAGAACTCGTGGCTCTCAAAAAGGAGGTCGCCGAAGAAGCACCCGACCCCAAGCGGTCGACCAGGTCCTTCAAGCCACTGGAAGGCTCCAATGAAGTCCTAGTAGACCGTAGGAGCACTGAGGGAAAAGTGGCGCTCATTAGTACCACGCTTTCCTCCGAATAGGAAAGCACGCTCGTCGGCTTCCTCCGCGCCAACAGAGACATCTTTGCGTGGAAACCCTCGGATATGCCAGCCATTCTGAGGGAAGTTGCCGAGCATGCCTTGAAGATCCACCTAGGCTCCAAGCCGGTGAAACAACGCCTGTGTCGCTTCGACGAGGGGAAACACAGGACCATCGACGAGGAGATCACAAAGCTTTTGGCAGCCGGATTCATCAAGGAAGTGCGCCACCCGGAGTGGTTAGCCAATCCCATTCTTGTACAAAAGAAGAGTGAGAAATGGAGGATGTGTGTTGACTACACGGGTCTCAACAAGGCATGCCCAAAGGATCCATTTCCTTTGCCGTGCATAGACCAAATAGTTGACTCTACCTCGGGGTGCAAAACCCTCTGCTTCCTTGATGCATACTCCGGATGCCATCAAATCGCGATGAAAGAGTTCGACCAACTCGCAACATCTTTCATCACCCCCTTTGGATAATTTTGCTACGTCACCATGCCATTCGGTCTGAAGAACGCTGGGGCCACATACCAGCGTTGTATGCTCAAGTGTTTTAGGGACCTCATCGGGTGGATCGTTGAGGCCTACGTTGATGACATCGTGGTCAAGTCCAAATGGGCTGACCACCTCGTAACCGATCTTGAGCAAACCTTTGTAAAACTCCGAGCAAACGACATCAAACTCAATCCCGAGAAATGTGTTTTTGGGGTCCCGAGGGGCATGCTGCTCGGTTTTATCGTCTCCGAGCGTGGCATCGAAGCCAACTCGGAGAAGATCTCAGCCATCACTAGGATGGGCCCGATTTAGAACATAAAGGGAGTACAGTGAGTTACAGGGTGCCTCGTCGCCCTCAGCCAGTTCATCTCGCGCCTCAGTGAACGAGATCTCCCCCTTTATCGACTTCTAAAGAAGGCCGACCACTTCGAATGGACACCCGAGGCCTAGGAGGCACTTGACATGGTCAAACTACTTTTGACAAAGGCCCCAATCCTGGTACCTCCTATAAGTGGAGAACCCCTTCTACTCTACATTGCAGCCACCATGCAAGTGGTCAGCGCCACCCTGGTAGTGGAGCGGGAAGAAGAGGGGCATGTCCTCAAAGTACAGCGCACTGTGTACTTCATCAACGAGGTCCTATCCGACACAAAGACCCGCTATCCCCAAGTCTAGAAGCTTCTGTACGCCGTCCTCATCACCAAGAGGAAGCTACGTCACTACTTCGAGTCATATCCGGTGATGGTCGTGATGTCCTTCCCCCTCGGTGAGGGCGTCCAAAAATCAAGATGCCACTGGAAGAACCGTGAAATGGGCACTCGAGCTGATGGGTCAGGGCATTACATATGCCTCTAGGGCAGCCATCAAGTCTTAGGTGTTGGCTGATTTTGTCACAGAATGGACCAAGGTCCAAATGCCACCAGCGGTCGTCGATCAAGAATACTGGACGATATACTTCGATGGTTCGCTGATGAAGAAGGGCGCCAACATAGGGCTGGTCTTCGTGTCGCCCCTCGGGGTATGAATGAGGTACATGGTCTATATCCATTTCCCCTCCAATAATGTAGCCGAATATGAGGCGCTCATCAACGGCCTGCGCATTGCCATCGAATTGGGCATCCGACGCCTCGAAGTTCGAGGAGATTCCTAGCTAGTCGTTGACCAAGTCATGAAGGAGTCAAGCTGCCACGACGCCAAGATGGCCGCATACTGCCAAGAAGTTCGCCGGTTGGAGGACAAGTTCAACAGCCTCGAGCTCAATCATATCCCCAGGCGCCTCAACGAGGTGGCCGACGCGCTTGTAAAAGCAGCATCCGGTCGAGAGCCGATGCCAATGGGCGTCTTCGCTAGTGACCAGCACAAGCCCTCGGTTTGCTATAAGGGGTTAGAACAAGGTGGTGATGGTCTGTCCAATCCAGGCCAGGAGGCTTACCAACCGTTGGCTACATCCAGCCCCGAAGTCATGGAGCTCGAAGAGGACCCATCAACAAAGCCCGACCCTCTGGTTGACTTGAGGATGCTCTACCTCAACTACCTCCTCAGTGATGCACTATCGATGGACAAGACAGAGGCTCGACGGCTTGCACGTCGTGCCAAGTCCTTTGTTCTTGTGAAGGGCGAACTCTACAAGCGAAGCCACACCGGGATCCTGCAGCGCTGCATCCTCATCGAACAGGGGAAGCATTTGTTGAGCGATATCCACGGTGGGGTCTGTGGTCACCATGTTGTGCCTAGAACCCTGGTCGAAAACACGTTCCGACAGGGCTTCTACTGGCCCACCGCTGTAGCCGACGCCGAACGAATCGTATGCACCTACGAAGGGTGTCAGTACTACGCTCGGCAGATTCACCTACCGACCATAGCACTCCAGACGATCCCTATCACGTGGCCATTCATGGTCTGGGGGCTCGATCTAGTTGGACCCCTCAAGAGGGCGCCCAGAGGCTACACCCACTTGTTTGTCACTATAGATAAGTTTACAAAATGGATAGAAGCTCGACCGATCTCCATGATCAAGTCCGAGCAAGCCGTGCTGTTCTTCCTCGACATCATCCATCGCTTTGGAGTCCCAAACTCCATCATCATGGACAACAGCACATAGTTCACCAGAAAGAAGTTCCTTCGATTCTACGATGAATACCACATCCGGATCGATTAGGCCGCCGTCGTGCACCCCTAAATGAATGAGCAGGTCGAGCGCGCAAACGGCATGGTCCTACAAGGCCTCAAGCCCAGGATCTTCAACTGGTTGAACAAGTTTGGTGCACGCTGGGTCGCTGAGCTTCCTTTAGTACTCTAGAGCCTGAGGACACCCCAGTCGAGCCACCGGCTACACACCCTTCTTCATGGTCTACGGTTCCAAGGCCGTCCTCCCAACCGACCTCAACTATGGAGCACCAAGGATCAGGGCATATGATGAATAGGGAGCCATAGCATCCCACGAGGATGCCATGGACCAGCTGGATGAAGCGCGCGACATCTCCCTCCTCCGCTCGGCCAAGTACCAACAAGCGTTGCGACAGTACCACAGCCGATGAGTGCGGGGCCAAGCCTTCAACGTCGGGGACCTAGTCCTTTGCCTCGTACAGAGCAACAAGGACTGCCACAAGCTCTCCCCACCATGGGAGGGACCATATGTAGTTGCAGAGGTGCTCTGTCCAGGTGCCTACAAGCTCAAGATCATCGATGACGAAATCTTCACCAATGCCTGGAACATCGAGCAACTACGTCGCTTTTACCCTTAAATAAACACATATTTTCTCTTATCAGTTTTGTTATCCAACTCCCTGATTTTTTCAGTGACATCTGACCCCAGCAACAGTGAGGGGTCAAATCTCACTCAGGGGCTGATATGACCGTATCTATCCGATAAACATTTTCTGTGCCTGCCCCCCTTTTTACGTTAGGACCTAGGAGCTATGTTTAAGGGAACAAGCTCTGAGTATAACTGATTGGACTGCGGGATACCTACGCCCTAGCGGCTACGGTGTCTTTGGTCACCAGCATAATCAGAATTGGCTCACTCACACTCTGAGCTTTTATGACCTTAACAAACAAAAAGGTTCGGAATGCACTAACTCTTTATACAAAAAGGGGAGAAGAGTTAAGAGACCGTTTGCTACACCAAATTCAAGAGCTTGTCCATTTATCACAAGTTTTATTCAATTGGCCTATCTGCCTAACTAAATTCTTGTGCGAGATGTTCTCATCCTTTATTTCTGCGGGAAAATCTTGTCTCAGCAGGCAACACGAGTCGATCGGACGGCTTGGCCACTAACAAGAAACGGGTAAGGAGCAAACATGATCATGCTCATATCCGGGGGTGGCTTTCTGAACCCATCACTCTTACCATCAAGGTAAAACCATATCGGTGCCCAGGCCGATCGAACGGCTCGAAACCGCCACCAAGAGATAAGCACCTTACTTATTTACTTTACATATTTATTTCGCTACCGAGCCTCTGACCTCAGTAAACGGCAGGGGGTTGGAAATTGCTTGGGGGCTGACAAGAGTGCCTATTCACTAGACATTCTCTTTGCCTGGCCCCTCCTTACATCTAAAAATTGGAGGCATGGTGTGCAGGCGCAAATTTTGAGTGAAACTGGTCGAACCGCTAGGACTCTACGCCCCAGCGGCTACGGTGTTTTTGCTCACCAGCGTGATCAGAGCCTTTGTCTCCGCACTCCAAGCTTTAGCCTCTACCTCCTCGGAAAGGGTTTGGAGGGGCCTACCTGCGGAATCTCCATCGAGGAGAGGCTGTCAGGTCGTCCAAGTCGATCGAACGGCTCGGGTCACTGCTAAGAGACAGAGACGGAAGACTGGGATGCTCGTACTGGTTACACCGGCCCCGTCATGAATGTCGGACCTGGACTCCGCATGGACATATCTGGTAAGAGCTCCCAGAACCCGTCACACATGCCATCAAGGTAACATTACTGACCCCCACCTTTTCTTTATATGATCATTCATTTATCCATCTTCATCCCATACATCCAAGCATTGCACATGCGATTGCCGCATCACAATGCTTCGTGTCGTGCCATGAAGCGGTAGTCGTCTCATTCGATATGAGCGGTGACAGACCGAGGTTCGAAGGCCGGACCGCGAAGGGCTCGACGCCGCCACACGTCAAATAGAGCTAGGGGATAAAAACCGAGATGAGCCCTAGCGGCCTTGCCCGACCCCGCTCAAAAGCGGACAGGGACATCTCGACCTTTCTCGTTCAATTCTAACCTCGAGCCAAGCCCACAGAATCTCCATCGAGGAGAGGCCAACGGGCCACCCGAGCTGATCGAACGGCTCGGGCATCTGCCGGGAGGCAAGTTAAGAAGTAGTGGAATGCCACATGAGGGCTCTGCCGACCCCATCAGTGGATGACGGACCCAGATTCTACTTGAACATGCTCGTTAGCGAGCTCACGGAGTGCGACACTCGAGTCGTTGAGGAAAGTGTTGTTAGCTCTGCTCCTCCAGTTGCGGAAACTAAGGACGAGGTGACGGATGAAACACGATCGACCCCTATCGAACCCCACGGGGCTCGGGGGCTCGAGCTGCCTGATCCTAGATCGAGAGACTGACGTTCGAAGGTTGGCTCATGAAGGGCCCGAGGCTGCCTCATGTCGAACAAAAGCCAGGGGGAAAACACAGATGAGCCCCAGCGGCCTTCGCCCATCCCGCTTAGAAGCGGACAAGGTCATCTCAACCTTCTCGTTTGATCCTAGCCTCTAGTCAAGCCCACAGAATCCCCGTTGAGGGGAAATCTGTTGTAAGGCGGGTTAAGGAGCAACGGAATGTCACAAGAGGGCTTTCCTGACCCCGTCACAAGCAATAGAACTAGATTCCATTCGAACATGCCCGTTAGTGAGCTCACCAAGCACATCACTCGAGCCACTGAGGCAAGTAACGTTAACTCAACCCCTCTAGTTGAGGAAACTATGGATGGGGCAATAGTCACAAAAATGAGCCAACCCTTGACCGAATCCCCGCCATGCACGGGGGCTCGAGGAAGGTTGGACTTGCAAGGAGACCAAATGCATGGTCGCATAATGATAGCTAAGATCCTAGGGAGGGGGTACGAGCAAGTACAAGAGACGCATTCTCCTAAGTTTCGCTATCCTCTCCTCGATTTTTAGTGACATTCGACCCCAGCAACGGCAAAGGGTCGGATCTCACTCGGAGGCTGATAAGGGTATAAATACACCTTTTCTAAAATAGTCGCCGTGTCAGACCTCTTCCTCATGTTAAGCCTAGCGGCAAAGTTTGTGGAAACGAATAACTAAGCATGCCTGGTTGAACTGCAAAAAACCTACGCCTCAACGGCTACGGTGTCTTTGCTCACCAGCGTGATCGAAGTTTTTCCTCTTACACCTCAGGCCCTACGGTCTTAACAAACGGAAGGGTCAGAATACGTGAGCCCTTCTTTTGCATAAAAAAGGGGAAGAAAACAAGTTTAATCAAATAAAACGAAGTTACAAAATTATTTTTGCGATACATAAAGGTCGACGCTTGTTCACAGATTACAATAAGTGTTCATCCGACCTATATGACTAACTACCCCCTCCGGGGGAGAACTATGTCTTCAACTTTGTCCGCCAGGTTCCACGCGAGAGGTGCCACCGCCGTCTCTATCTCATCTAGCTCAGAGGCTTCATAGCCAGGCGCGAAGCCAAGGCTCATTGTCTCCAAGTCAATACTGTCCATGTAGTGAGAGCAGGCAATGGCGAAGGCTTGGGTGATCTCGGAGCGAAGAGCTTCCCTCTCGAGCTGACGCACCCGCGCTGTGATATCTACGACATGGGCCGCAAGCGAGCTAGTCCCCTCCGGCCGCACCACCTCTAGGTCATCGCTGAGAACTCCGAGGTCAGCGCTTAGGAGATCATGCTCATTGCTCTCCGCCTAAAGGGTCCTCTGCACCTCAGCGAGCTCTGTGGCTAGCCTGGCGGAGACGCTCTTGGCCGCCAGCGTCCGAGTCATCGCGGTTCTGGGCTCGGCCTGGAGGGAGCCAATAATCTGCTGCGCCTCGTCGCACTCTCGGATGGCCTAGTCATGCTCCCCATGGGCCGCACCATGCTATGAGCGGAGCCTCTCTATGGTCTAGTGCAGCTCGTCTCGCTCCTTGCGTAGCTGGGCAACTGCCTTGGCATCCAGGTTCGCCCTTTGCTGTCGGGCCACAAACCTCTCCTCGGCTCCTAGCTTGAGCTCCCGCTCCTTCTCAGCCTTAGCTAGGAGGTCGATGATCCACTGGCGAGTCTCAGCGTCCCTCTGGAGCAGCTGGTCCTGCTCCCTCCTGACTTTGGTGGCCTCCTCCACATCCTGCCGTGCCCTTGCCGATAGTTCCTCAAATGCCTTCTTGGCCTCCTCCGCGTCCCAACGGGCCTCGGCCTCTCACAGTCGAAGATTCTCCGCCCCCTCGGCCAGGGGAGTCAGCTCGGCCACCCTTTGTTGGGCGACAACAAGCTAGAAGGACACATCCCCATGCATTAGGATCTCTTTGACAAGGTGGTCCTAGCTTTCCTTTTGCTCGTGAAGGAACCAAGATTTCTCCTGGATACGAGTGATAAGGGACTGAAAAGAAGATGAAGGTCAGAACACAAAAATACATAAAGAAAGAAGAGGCCAAAAAGCAAGATTAAGTGAATACCCAGCGAGTGGGAACGACGACGTCGCGCAGGGTGCCCCTGGCCTGGTTTAGAGCTTCTAGCACGACCGAGATCCCCTCGTTGAGACTCTCCCGCTCTATGCTCTTAGTAGCATCATCGAGCGAGAAGAGTGCCTATGTCGGGTCTTGCGGATCTATCCACTGGAGCAGAGGCTTGCCCCGCACGGGGGAGTGGCTGCCTCCCAACGCTAGGGCCAAGGGCGACTCCCCGCTGGTCCTCTCCACCACCGCCACGATGCTCGGGGACCCCTCGGCCGTGTCCCCCTCCGTCCGGCCCATGTCGAGAGCCATCATTTGGGCCGCGGGAGGTGTGGGTCACACCGCTGCCTCAGGCACCGCCATGGTGGCGTCTGGCCATGGCCCGCCTATCACAGCCGCCACCACCTCTGCCTGCCTCGATGGGGCCTCGTCCGGCTATGTCGTGTTCACTAGGGTCGGCGCCACGAGCGCGGTCGGAAGCTTTGACTGACCCATCGTCGGCAGCGGCACCGCCTCCATCACCGGTCCTTCAGCGACCTCCAAGGGCGTCCTTCGAGCCCCCAAGCCCGCTTGTACTACCAAGGGCACGGGCGCCGCCACGGGCGGCACCTGATCGGCCGACGAGGCAGTAACATTGGCCCCACTCCTGCCCAAAACAGGTGCAACGTCAACCGACGGCCGCCGCCTCACCTGAATGGTGATGCTCTTCTTGGGCGCAAGCACCATAGAGTTGCCCCATCTCATGCAAGAAACAAAAGGCGTAAGTCACACTGAAAATGGAGAAAAATAGAGAAAACAAAGGAGTCAATGACTTACATCGGCGCTGTTGGGCGGAGTATATGTTTAGGGGATGAACCCCTAGGTCCTTGCTCCACCTCGTTGGGGCGGGGCCATTTTGAGCCCACCCCCTGCTGTCGGACAGAGGGGCTCGCCTCCCTTGCATCCTAGGGCACGGCGGCAGAGCCACCTCCCTCCATTGACACCTCGAACATGGCGGCAGATCCGCCCTCCCCAGTTGGTTCTTGGGGCGCGGCAGCGAAGCCACCCCCCCACCGGCACCTTAGGCATGGCGGAAGATTTGCCCACCCCTGCTGGCTCTTGAGGTGCGGCGGCGGGGCCACCCCCTTCCGCTGGCACCTCGAGTATGGCGGTGGATCCGCTCGCCCCTGCTGGTTTTGAGGACGGGCCGATGATCCGGCCCGCCTCCTCCGGTCTCATGGACTCGCCTCCCCCTGCATGAAACGGGAAGGGTCCCTGCAAGGACGAGTGGATACCTGTCAGCGTATCCTTGCTCTCTAGGTCATCCCACTTGGTGTCGGCAACTACCTCGTCATCTTCCTTGTCGTCGTCGTCATCATCACTGTCCGTGTCCTCCCCTCGCTCCCGTGCCTACAGCTTCTACTATTTCTTCCTCCTCTTGTCCTCCTTCGCCATCCTTTGCCGCTCGGCCTCAGCGCAGTTGGCCACCATCACGGATGGGTCCTTCGATAGTGGAGCCAGGTGATCCGTAAGGATGAGTTTTTTCGGCTGGTCCCCCTATCTCAATATCAGCTTCAAGAGGTCAAGAGTTCAATTAAAAAGGAGGCACGAGGAAAGAAAACTTACGAAGACGATGTACCCTAGTTCTGGGCGCATTGGGGGTGCCCTATCACTGGATACACAAACTCGAGGACAGCGCCGATGTCGTCCCGTGAAGGCTCCATCGCCTCCTTGATGCACTGCGCCACTTCGGAGGGGGAGAGCCCTCCCTCGGCGAGTGTCGTCCCGTCAAGTGATGCCCCGGGCGCCATCATGTGCAAGGGAAGCGTGCGCCTCATCAGTGGCACCACCCTCCGCATGTGGTAGGTGCTGATGATCCCCGACCCCTTCATTCCCCTCTCCTTCAGGATTCGGATGGCATTGAGATGGTCTCGGATTCTCTTCTTACCTTTCTCTGGGGCTCCCCACTTCCTCCATGAGTCTGGGGCCTCTTCGATGAGGCGCCCAGTGAACTCTAGCAAGGGGGCGGCTGCGTCATTCTTGACATAGAACCAATGCCAATGCCACCCCTTGTTGGAGGTCGACAGACGCATCGGTGGGTACTCGCTGACCCGGTTGTTGTAGAGCTGAATGCCGACACATCCCATCAGCATGTTCAGCTCTTGCTTCTTCTCCCGCTTCTTCAGGAGGGTGACGGCAAAGAAGTACCACCATAGGTCAAAGTGGGTACTAATCCCCATGAATCCCTCACATAGGGCAACGAACACCACAATGTGCTAGATTCCGTTGGGATTAAGGTGTTGTAGCTCTACCTTGTAGTAGTGCAGCAATTCCCGAAGAAACTTGTGGGCAGGGGTGGCGAATCCCCGCTTGTGGAAGTGAGCAAAGGACATGACGTAGCCGTCGGGCGGCGACGGCGTGTCCGCTTCATCGGGCAGCCACCACTCCTCAGTGGCAGTCCACGTGCAAAGAAGACTGTGGCGAATGAGGCCCTCAAGGCGCTGGAGGGTGATATCATAGCAGCACCATGGCTCCATTGGAGGATTGGGGTGGGTGGATGCAAATTCGATGATGGCTAAGACACAGACGTGGGAAGCTTAGGCGATTGGTGGCGGAGGTTGTAGATGCAAAGGCAAAGAGGCAAAGTACAAAACCTTAGGGGCGAACCCTTTGGTTTTATAGGGGCGACGGATGCGAGGAAGGGAACTATCCGCCTGGATCTCCGCGCCTGCCATGATCAGCCACAATGTCACGTCGTGGGATATGCGCCCGCAATCCCTATCCTTTCCCTCTGAGGACGCGCCGGACATTTTGCCTCCAAGGGCCGACCATGACTCTTTACCAGCAAAAGGGATATGGGTCAAAAAGCATTTCTTCAGCCGCCTGGGCCCAAGAGTTTGAGGGCTGGCCCATCAACGGTTTCGACGACCGTCCCAAGGCACCCTTACGACAAAAGATGGGCCCATGAGCGGCTAAAACTCAGGCACACGAGCTTTATGGGAGTCTCAGCCCGTGATCGAGTCTCAGGCGAGCTGACCCTGACCGGATCCCCGTGAACAGGATACCAGGATCCCAATTGAGCTATCCGGCTAACAAACCATCAAGTCTCACGACCACACCCGTGAAAGGTCCAACCTCGGTGAAGGAGAACTCATCGTCTTCAGGGCACGCCGTGGGCAATAATAGTGGGCCAGGGCTCTAAGAATCCTCTCTTTTGGAAAACTCTCCGAAGGAGTATTCCACTCCTCCGTGGGCTCGGGGGCTACACCCACCGGGTGTGCTCATGCGCATCCGCTGGCAAGTCAAAACATTCCCCAAGCAATTCTACTCGAATCGTCTAGGAGCTCAGGGGCTACTGTCGGGGACCAATATGGGGGTACCCGAAGAGGAGGAGCTAATGACCATCAACGTTGATCCATCCACGCCATCAAGAGGAGGAGCTGACTCCCAAGGGTTGGCTCTGCCTCACCTGACGTCTAAGGGCAGACTCTGCCTCGCCTGATGTCCGGGGGCTAGCTCTGCCTCGCCCGATGTTTGGGGGCTAGCTCAGCCTCGCCCGACGTTCGGGGGTTGGCTTTGCCTCGCCCAACATCTACGGGCTAGCTCCGCCTTGTTCGATGTCTAAGGGCAGACTCCGTCTCGCTCGACCCTCGAGGGCTGGCTCCGCCTCGCCCGACATCTGGGGGCTGGCTCCGCCTCGCCCGATGTCCGGGGGCTGGCTCCACCTCGCTCGATGTCTAGGGACTGGCTCTGCCTCGCTCGATGTTCGGGGGCTGGCTCCGCCTCGCCCGACGTCCGGGGGCTGGCTCCGCCTCGCCCAACGTCTGGGAGCTAGCTCCGCCTCACCCGACCTTCGAGGGCTGGCTTCGCCTCGCTCGACATCTGGGAGCTAGCTCTGCCTTGCCCGACCTTCGAGGGCTAGCTTCGCCTTGCCTGATGTCTGAGGGCTGACTCCGCCTAGCCCGACGTCTAGGGGCTGGCTCCGCCTCGCCCGACGTCTGAGGGCAGACTCGGCCTCGCCCAACGTTCGGGGGCTGGCTCCGCCTCACCCGATGTCTGAGGGCAGACTCCGCCTCGCCCGATGTCCGGGGGCTGGCTCCGCCTCGCCCGACGTCTGAGGGCACACTCCGCCTCGCCCGACGTCTGCGCGCTGCTTCTTCATAACTACGCGCGCAGATAAGGTAGGGCACTCAAGTCAACCGCAATACCGAGGACCATACCCTGCATGCCTGTAGGAAAGTACCATCAGGATATGACAAGAGGGGCGCTTTAAGCCCTTCCAAGCATGTCAGAACCCGAACAGTGTTGTAGGCGTCGACATTTGTATTACAGTGTTGTGGGCGCCGCCATTTGCCCTCGGGCGTGGATCCTGATGGAAGAATACGACAACCACTACGGTCTAGGAGGAGACTCGCATCATCTACAGTAACGGATGTGCGGTCACTGCACCGTCTGCTCCCCGTAGGGTCGCGGATCGACACCACGGTCTGTCGCGCGCCACCCAAAGGCAGGGATAGGACATGACCACTTGGTCGTGAGCTAGAACATGGGTGTCATCGGTGGACGGGCGCTTGGCGTGGGCCCTATCAGGATCAATGGACATGCACCCAGCATGGAGCTATCCCTAGCACCGTTTGTTGTGTCAGCGGGGCTCGCTCAGAGGAAAAGAAAGACCCGACATCTTTGAAGGACCTCCTTGGCCTCTGATTTTTCTTCTTTCTCCCATCTGTAATCCCTGCTTCCCCTTGGTCTATAAAAGGTAAGGCAGGGCACCCCACTAAGGGGACCGATCGATTCAACACACCACGCATCACATCACACACAGCTGAGCAGCAACTAAGCTCTCAGCGCCGATTTGACCTCTCCATCAGAGACTTGGGACCTGTCCATCTCTCACCCGTTTATAACCCCTACTACGAACTTTTCAGTGCTAATAACACGAGCAGCAGCCATGAACTGGACGTAGGGACATTCTGCCTGAACCAGTATAAACCTTGTGTCTTTTAGTACACCATCTGGGTCCAACACGCAATAACACAAATTTACTTGTTGGTGTTTACTCGAAACACCGACAGGTACTATTCTCATTTCTTTAATCCAAAATACTACTTTACGAGCGCGCGCACGTTGGCGCTATGCGGAGTGCACACCGCACCTTTCCCTCCCCACTCACGCACCCACAACCTCGTCTTCCACCTCCCCTCTTAGCCTCTCTCCCTCTCTCTTTCCCTCTTCCCTAGCGATGACCTCCCCGGAGACCACGCCCGCGCCTCCCCGGAACCGCTCGCATGCGCCCCACCGCCTCCCTCCTGCACGGCCATGGCAGATGCGGCGGCGGATCCACCAGATCCGACGGCGGCGGTGCCAGGTAGGCCTCCTCCTCTCTCCTCTAGGGTTTCAGCGAGCTCTCCCTTCTTCTCCCCAACTCCGGTGGGCTATAGAATGGCCGTCCGGGAGGAGGCAGGTAGGCTAGGCGGTGGGAATGGTTGATGGGATCCTTAGAGGAGCTGGCGGCGGCAGGGACGGTCGGGCCAGGTTGGGGTGGGGGAGCTCCGGTCATGGTGGTGGCGGTGGCCATGGTGGGGGGAGGGGGGAGAAGGTGGAGCTGCGGACGAGCTAGGGAGCGGTGGTGGCGGCGGAGGGCGAGGGCGTCGGAGTTGGGGGAAGAGAGTTGCTATGTTTTTTTGACTAAAAACTAGTGTTCCAGAAGGTGTGCGGGCGGAACCTCCGAATCATGCGGATGCATGCTTTTGTAGCGCCCTTTTTTAATTCTTTTTTGTTAACTTCTTCCTAATTGTCTGGATATCGGAGAGTTTCTTCTGTCTTGCTTTTTTCACTTAAACCGTACTTATGATCTATACTCATACGTGTTAGAACAGCTCACATCTAGCGATAATGGATACACGGTCCGATTCCAATATATATATATATATAGAGAGAGAGAGGGGTTACGTATATGTATCCCGTATGTGCTTGTAGATGCGGGACCCATAGGGTTCCGCACGGAGAAGAGAGAAGAAGACCTAGTCCAACTAGGATTCCCTACATGTAATCCTATTAGGACTAGTTACGTATAATCCTATTAGGATCTCTACTTTGTAACCGACTAGGACTCCCGCCTCTCCTGAACTATATAAAGGAGGGCAGGGGTCCCTAGATCGAGCGACAGATATAACCGACAGAACTCACAACCACAACAAATAGCGTAGGGCGCAATATACTATTCACCCCACACTGGACGTAGGGCGCCGTGACTTTCCGGCGTGCCGAACCAGTATAAATCGTTGTCTCCCTGCGTTTACTACCGAGTTCTTGCGAACGCCGATACTCCTCCGAACAAATCACCGTCCCGGGTACTCCCGTGGCGGGTTGCCGGTGGTAAAACATCGACAGTGCTGAACTCATGACTCGTGCACATATAAACTAGAACAACTCGCGTCTAGCGATTATACAGAGTCCGATCTCTTTGCATCTTGGGTTCCGTTGCAACATATTGCTAGTACTTATATTTTTTTAAAAAAATTGGGTATATAACTATGTATATACGTGTTATTAGGAAAACAAAAACAAAAAAGCAAAAAACGTAACATGGTGTTCACAAATTCTCCTGGCGCTCTCCCTCCCTTAACCAGGCGACGGCGGCCCATCTAGCTCAGTTTTCTCTCCCGCGGCCTCGCAGTCGCAGGCGCAGGCGCTAGGTCCCCCATCGCCGTTTCGGCTTCCAGCGTTTCGCGCAGTCGCGCAGAACAGCGCCTGCGGCTTCTGCCTCTCTCTCCCCCCTTCCATTCCAAACCCTAGGGCCGAATCTCCGGCTAGGCGTCGGCGGCGAGCGCAGCCACGCTGTCCACGCAGGGCTTGGGCGGCCTTAGGACGTAGGTGCGCTGCTTGGGGCCCCGGGTGGCTGCGGAGGGCTGGGGCGGCCCCTGGCCAGGGGCAAGTCGGCAGCGGCAAGCAACCGGGGTGCTGGGCGTGGGTGGGCTGCTGGGAGGCCTGGGGCAGCGGCCAGCGGCAGCAACGGTCGAGCCTCGATCGTCCTGAGGCAGGAGCAGAGCAGCTGAGCTGGTCTGGTACTCTGTTGATTCTCCATTGGAGCAGCCATCAGGTGTGCATCCAGTTTTGTAAGTTAATTTGGTGAATTGGCTTTCCGTTTCACTCTATTATATCAATTGCAATTTGTGAAACTATAACAGATACGGATACGGATATTAATTCACTGATTATGTGTTACTTATATGTGTTAAATAATTTGTGAAACTGCCAAATTGGGACAGTTCTACATGTAAAACAATTTCTAGTTATATTCAATTCTATATGAATTTATTAAATCATGCTCAATTATGTACTATATCTCTACTACTATGTGATATTATACATGACAAATATTAGGCTTTAGGTTGTACAAAAAAATGATAGCCCTTCACATTTGTGTGTGTGTTTGTTTGGTGGGGGGGGGCTTGCACCCAAAATATAAAAAGGAGCTTCTGTGTCTTTGTTTCAATTGTTTCAGTAGTAGATCTGTTCTTGTACTTTCCTGTTATTTGTATCAATACATTGCCTTCTGTGATGCAGTGATGGAAGGTACTACGATTGCTATTGAGATTGATGGGGAGGCCATCTGTCTTGGCAGTGTCGAAGATAATGAACAAGAAGCTGAGGAGAATGGAGAAATGCAGCAAATAATTTACACCGCTGAAAATGGGGAGCAAGTAGCCTTCGACAACCAAGAACAGGGGAGGGAGGAAGATCCTGCAGGAAATGAAGAAGAGGATAGGGAGCATAATTCCATAATCCCAAGCCGTGAGGAGTTGACTGAAGAATTACAAAATAAAGTCGCATATAGTGAGGAAGAAGCTTACAGGTTGTACTGTGACTATGGGCACCGTATGGGCTTCAGTGTTCGAAAGGGAAAGCAGTACTACTTTACCGGAACCAAAACCATCCGTACTAAAGATTATTACTGCTCAAAAGAAGGCTTGAAGGATGATGAGCAGCTTACTGAAGCGAACTTTAATAAGCCAGAGACCAGAACTAATTGCAAAGCAATGGTTCGTTTTAGGGTTGATTCTGAAGGTCAATGGCGAGTTATTCAAATAATTCCGGAACACAATCATGAGTTAGTTCGGCCGGAAGAGATACACTTACTGAGATCGGTGAGGACTCTTTCAGTCCCGAAATCTGGTGTGCTGAATGCAATGGTGAATGCTGAAATCCAAGCAATGCATGACAGTTTGCATATAAATGAAGATGGTACAGAATGCCACAGCCAGCTTAGCATCCGTAGTTACACTCTGCTTGAACCAGAGGAATGTGAGGCCCTTGTTGGATATTTCAAGCGCAGGTCAAATGAACAAGGTATGTTCTATTGGGATGTAGAAGTAGATCAAGAAGGCCGAATGACTAATTTTTTCTGGAGGGATGGGAAAAGCCGGGTTGACTATGATAGTTTCGGAGATGTTGTGATATTTGATACATCATATCGCACCAACAAGTATAATATGATATGTGCCCCATTTATTGGTGTGAATCACCACCGACAAAATGTCATGTTTGGCTGTGCATTTTTGTTAGATGAGTCCCTAACATCGTATGAATGGTTATTTAAGTCATTCTTGGAGTCAGTGGGCGGTCGTCCTCCTAAAACAATCTTTACTGATCAGAATGAATTTATCTCCAAGGCAATTGAAGATGTTCTTCCTGGGACACATCATTGTCTTTGTCAACGGCTCATTGAAAAGAACATGCTGTCCCATTTAGGCACTATCAATGATTCTGGAACATGTCATAGCTTGCTTATAAAGTGCATGAGAGGATGTGAGTCAGAAGCAGAATTTGATGAAACATGGGCGATGATGCATCATGAGTATAATATGCAGGAACACCCGTGGCTCACTGATCTGTATCAGCAAAGGCATAAATGGTGCACAACTCTTCATAAGGATGCGTTTGATGGTGGGATTGAATTGATGGATAGGAATGAGGGTTTGAACAATATTTTGAGCAACATTGATGATGAATCAACTTCACTTGCCACTTTTGTTCTTGAGTTGGATAAAATTGCAGGTAGTTGGCGTGAAACTGAGCCTTTAGAGGACATTCAGTGCAACCAGGCTGCTCCGGAGTGTACAGTTAAGCATAACAGAATTTTGCAACATGCCGCTGAAGTTTACACACACAAGGTCTATAAGTCTCTTGAAACAGATTTTCTAGATGGAACTGGTGCAACTTCATATCAGGAAGTTCAGTGTAATGAAACATTGTATAAGTTTGAGTTCGTTCTGCAAAGTAGTCCAAATGTTTGGGTAGTTTTCCTTAACACCTCTACCATGGAGTTGAGCTGTACTTGCAAAAAATTTGAGACCATGGGTGTACTTTGTTTACATGCTCTAAATGCACTTGGTCTCAAGAATGTCGATAGGATTCCTGAAAGGTATATTTTAAACCGTTGGACAAAATATGCCAGAAAAGGAACATATCCATTTCCAGTTGATGAATTTGCAGAACAAGATCGCACAGAAGCTGCATCTGTGTATCATAATAGGGCTATGTGGTTTGTTTATGATCTGCTGACGAAGAGCAAAAGTCATCATAATACAAGAAAACTAATTCTGGATGTACTTGAAAACGGAGAAAAATCACTGGACAATATGTGTGACCTCAAAAGATTGCATATGAATCCCTTGGGAAAAGAGAAAGATGGGAGCAGGGTTGAAAAGAGAAAGAAAAAATCAACTAAGCAAGAGAAACATTCAAGTATCTCCTCTTTCACTTGCATTCATCTTGCTTCAGCAATGATTAAGTTTGATTGAATAAAATAATTTTTTTTATAGGAAATGTGAAACAAGTGGTTTTGCCCCAGCCAGCTGACCCGGTTTTTGTCGATCCACCAAATCAAGATCAATATTTTGCTGCAGAAGATATTGCATCAAACTCATCTGTTGGTAGACCTTACTTCTACCAGGTAGTGATCCTACCTCTTTAGGAATATTGTTTTATTAACTGCTTCCAAATTACTGAATCATGCATCTTTGCTTTTTAGGGATACCCCGCGACAACAGTTGCTTAAATGAGCTTTTTTATTAATTTTAGGGTATGCATTCTGAGCCTCAGTGTGCATCCCAGGTGCTTAAATGAGCTTTTTTATTCTATATCTTATCATAATTGATGGTGGCATGTATGAAGGATTAGATGCAATTGGAAGCTTGAAAGCCTTCCTAGTAAAACTACAATTAATATGAGCATTCTTAACATTAAGGAAATGAATAAATAAGCTAACCTGGCATCTTTGCTTACCCTTTTCTTTTATTCTCAAACTTCCAAGACATACACAAAACTTGCTTTGGAGTTCTAACTATTTATCAAGACAGACTTTGCACCAAATGAACAAGATTGGATTTTTGTAGGCTAGCTTGGTTTAGTTTCTAGATATTCTGAGTCCTTTTGTTCAGAGTGTGTATATCCTTGTCTCCTCACTTCTTCAGTTGGGGTATTGACCTTCGAACCTATGACCCTTCTGTCACAGAGTCTAGTTCTCTACTCCATCTGTTCCAAATTATAAGACATTTTGGCTTTTCTAAATACGTTGCTTTTACTATGTATCTAGACATAGTGTATATCTAAATGCATAGCAAGAGCTATGTATCTAGAAAAGCCAAAACGTCTTATAATTTGGAATGGAGGGACTACATGCTAGTAAACATTTCCTGTTCCTTTTTGTACTGGTCTCTCTCGCCTTAGTTGCTTCAATTCTTTCAGCTTTTACTAGTTTAGTAAGTTTACTGAACTTGTGAACTGTGACAGGAATATTCAGCTTATGGCGCAGTTCAGCCACCATCGCAATTTGGTGGTGGAAGAAATTTCTGAAAGGTGTAGTGTCATTGACGTGTGAATATCTGAAGCTTATATCTCTTCTACTGATTGTTGTATGTGAATTACTTGTTCATCTAGGCAGTAGACACCCAACCTAGCAACAGAAGAAATAGGTTACTCTCTTCCATTTTGTGAGAATGTACTAACTGTAAATCTGTTATTCACAACTGTATGGAATATGGAAGCATCATGTTATAGGAAACTAGATAAAATTTGTTTTCGAAATGTATCATTTATGTACTAGCTAAACAAATCAGTAAGCATTATAGTAGACTTGTCCACCACTTGATACTGATTGTCAAATTCAATTCAACCACCAAGTTCTTTACCTTGGAAGGGTATTCACTGAAGCACGGTCTTAAGGAACTCAAAACATTTTTGGTACAGTCGGCTCCTGTTCAGTAAATTACGTACTAATTGTTTATGGATGGCATGCTTGTTTAAAAGTTTGAATTGAGAAACAAAACCTAGTAATGAAAATATTCTGTGCATACTTTAGTTTTAGGAGCGTATAAATTCATTTGAGTTGATGCAATTGGCTTAGCTTTTTAGTTTGAATCACTGATAGTTGAAGGCTTGAGTTATATATCCGGTGCATAAAGTTACCATCTTTCGATTGCAATGCACTCTATTTTCTTGTTCCATCTGCTGCTTCTGGTTTTCAGTCATTTTTATTGTATTTTGTTTCCTCGTTTGCGCATTGCATTTGACACTAAAAACAGTACCACCATCCTGAAATGTCCTAACATGGTCGGATTTTTTTCGTCAGACACTGCACATGGAACTACAATTGGATATTTCTAGTTTTGACAAAACCTACGATTTGAAGTAATCTGGCTGTACGACTCGCCATCCAGTAACTTCAATTTCCATATTTATTACCATCCCGAATCGCTCATTTTCCTTCAACGATGTGCCATCACCCTTAGTTTATAGCTTTGTTAAACACGCTGTAAACAGACGGGTGTCAGGCTGACCCCCTGTTAACTCCAAATCTACGTGTGCCCAACCCAACCCAGTGCAGCTCCATCTCTCCTCTTCTCGTGGGACGCACTAGCATCCAAAACGAAAGATACAGATGTTGGAACTACAAATATGTTTATCATGATTTTCCTTCAATAAAATAATAAACTAATACACCTCATACTGGTGCTATTTTGATGAACCAGGTCATTTGTCTTTGAATCTCACACCAGCACTAGCAGCTAGGGGTGGACAAAATTTCACCAAAACTGATTAATCGAACCGAACCGATTTAACTAAAGTCGGTTAACTAAAATTTTTGTGATCTATTCAGTGAAGCCTTTGGAAGTATTTGTAGTGACTTCGTCAATCTCGAGATTAACCGGTCTACCTCAGTTCTTTGGAGGTGCTCATGTGGAGGTGCGTTCATAGAGGTACACGTGTATATGAACATCTACATCTGTATATTGGATTTCGCAAAGAAAAAAATAGCTCTAATTTTCAAAATATATTACAATTTATCTCCTCATCAGAGATATGGAGATTAATTAGATCAGTATTGAACTTCAACTTAAGGTAAAGGTCTAGTTCAATTTTGGAATAAAGTGAATGTGCAATTAATGGGATTTTTGTAATAAAAAAGGAGTCCAATTTGGAACATTTAGATAAGATGTCAAACTAGGAACTTTGTGCAAATTTAGTAGTTTACCGATACTTTATAAATCTTTCTCTAGTTGTGACGTCCATTGTTAGTAACTTGTGTGCAATCGTTGAAACCTTGAAACACTCTAGATCACATATACCGTGTACCTTAAACTCTATATTTTATTTGACGTTATACCTAGGATTTGAGTTGATGTTATTACTCTACATTATTAAATTTGTTTACCTAGGATTTGATTTGACGTTATACCTAGGCTAGTACTTGGTTTGTGCAATTACAAGAATCATGAGAGATCCCCAATCACCATGGAAAAAAAATATTTTGATAAATTTCTAGCAATTTTAGTTTGTTGCCACAAGGCATGCTGCTATTGAGTATCACAACATTTAATTGATTGGAATCACACATGGAAGTGGCATATCTTCTTCTAATGTTCTGGTTGACCTCCGATATCTATCGATGCCAGTTTTGAGATTCAACATTGGAGTAAGTGATACTATAATCTTGAGTCTGGTAACACTCGATTAAAATCTACAGCTTAAGATCTCCAATCCTCAAAGGCACATGCTAGTCAAATAGTCGAGATGTGTGTCAGTTGTACTATCAAAGTGTGAGGATCCCGATGTCTTTGTCGTGGCCGGGAGAAGTGGCCACGACGAGTCCCCGATGTCGAATATTTTGTAAGTCCGGTTACGTTAGGACTTTGAGTTGTATGTGGCAATATAGACGAGTTGGAGTCAAACTCAATTCGGCCTCATAAATATGATAAGAGGGCAAGAATAGGGGCGGAGGGCTCAGTATGGCGAGGTATGGCGGTGGCCATACCTTGATTCCACCGCAAATCCCCTTCTAATTTGCTTGTCGATTGTCTCAATTACTGATCCGACATGGATGACTGAAGCTGAGCAGCCACGGTCTGAAACTCTGAATAGCGACTCAAGGAAGAAGAATGCTGTGATGAGAACCTTTGGCTGGCGGCGTGACTCCCTGTGTTGCCCGTCGGCCGGATTGTGTATGTCGCGCGTATCATCTCGTACCCGTCTCCCCATCTCCCCGAGTGTATGAGACGATTAGAGTTCCCCGTTCGGCAGCCCGTCGTCTGGCGTCTGCGCTGTGACTCTGCATCTAAGCATGCATTACTGTCTGCGTCGATCGGTCGATCACGCCATCACAGTGCCTAGTGCATGCTAGGCGGCAGGCCAGCAGCAGCACACCTGCACTTCGTGATCAGTCCATCAGGCATCACCGCATCACCGCATCAAAGGTATATGGCCTAGCGGGTGGCAATCACAACCACCTTACGTATTTGCTCTTTTAAATTGTTATATATATGTTTATTTAATTTATTTTTCCTTTTGATTAATTACTGAATTTGGTTGATTATTTTACGAGGGATATTCAAGTAAATATGGTCGCTGCGGCATGTGTATAAATCACCTTAGTTTTGAATTATACTTTGCTATCTATCTACGTTATCGAATTCGCCCTACCTTAAATTTTTTCCGTAAAGATGACCCAAGAGCAAGAAGGTCGTTTTGCATCACTCAGACACACTGGCATGCCTATGTGTCGTTTGCGAAAATAGCTCAAAGTTATGAAATCTTCTCCGTCTGGTGACAAATATGTAGGAGCAACATAATAATGACATTTGAAGAGGTGCCAACCGAACGAATACGTTTATTTTTCAAGTGATTCATATCGTCATCGTCAAGTATACCCGTTCCAAATTTCATTCAAATCAAATGATCCGTAGCGGCCAATACATCTCGTGGTAACAAGAATGTATTGTTCTGAGGGATATCAAGATTCAGTCTCCGATTCATATTTCGTCGACCAACTCTTCCTAATTCATATTTTTGTTTAATGGCAAAAGGTTAAATATTCCATAGCCATGCAATGCTTTGGCTGAACCTCGTTAACAAATATCTTGCCTTCCATGATGTTTGTGATATTGCATGTTTATCTCGGTAGATCTAATCAACATTTTTGTGTGTGCAGATTAGCGGCTAGCTTGCCCACTATGAGGACTAATTTATAACAATTGGTTAGAACCCATGGTTGGATCATTATTATCTAAAAAAAGAATCTATAGTTCAAGACCTGAAAAATCTTAGGGTCACATAGTGACGGTGCAGCCCATTGACATCTCCGAAGGGTCTCATAGGTTGTGTGACATACATAATTGGACTCCGGATCTGGATAACGTCTTTCGAAGATCACATCAGCAATTGATGTTGGGGAGCACAATATATATATAAAGCGGGACAACCCCTCGTCTATTATATACTAGTTTTTGGGTTATGTTAGGCTCAGTATCTTGGTTTGTTATGGGCTTTGATAAATATATATGAGCCTGATGTGGCACTGACTCATTGGTATAGCGAGCTGAATCGTATCCATGCTGCTCGCTCTAAATCTACAAAGGAGGTATCATAATCCCCAAAACGTGCAGTAGTGACGCTGACCACCTTATACTTATTTTATGCGTTTTTCCCTTCTCGTGTACATATTTGGCAAATTACATCTAATCATCATGATGTCATATATTCATATAATCAACCAGCGCTGCAAATCTTTATCACCTTAATAAAAGATGCGTCTGACTTGTTCCTTGATAAAAGAAAGATACATTTGACTATGATGATATACTTCAATCGATTTTATTGACAACCTATCTGTCGGCACGAAATTTCGTCCCGTGCCGAGGCACACGAGGAAGCCGAAAGGGTCTGCTCGATGGAGCTGGAGATCCGCCTAGCTTCAACGCAGGGATTATCGATCCTGCACACTCCTCACGAGACGTGCCAGTCAATTTGACCCTGCAGTTGACAAATAGATAAAGCTAATCAATAATTTAAGGCGGAACATGTCGGTGTTGCCAGACAGTCCCGAATATGTGGCTCTGAGAGCCGATGTGGAAGGAGATCGACTAAATAGCCGATTCCAGCATACTCATAAGACTAAATCAGTTAAAGCTCATGGAGTTATGAAAGGAAAATCGGTTATCGTTCAGGATGAATCTCGTTTTTTAGACAAATATTAATCAATGGTAATAGGATGTCAACAATAATCAGTTTATGCTAAGTCAACGACTGCAAGTAACCGAATCCCTTTTTATATAAAAGAAACACCTCATCATCATTTAACTATTTAATAGAGATAAATCTAATAAGCATATTAGATCTCATCTATCGTTATGACCAGTGGGGCATGAGACAGAATCATGCAGGCCGTAGAAACAACGATAAATTCGACGACCCTAACTTATTACTAATATCAGTGGGGCATGAGGCAAAATCATGCACGCCGTAATACAATAATAAGATCATGAGACTAACACATCTTTCAACCTATCTTTACTTCAACGGTCTTGTGACGTAAACTACATATATGAAAGCAATCGATATCGGTTAAAACAACCGATTCAGGCATAACGCACAGTTAATGTCATGCCCTATCAAGAACAGATCTACCAAGTAACGATCCCCACTCTACGGTGCTAACAGTGGGGTGTGAGGCAGAATCACACAGGGCGTGATAACGGGCCATGAAACGGTTTTCGTTAGCCAATAGATCCATTCAAGACCAGACATACCATAACCGCACACTATGCACGATCAAGATTGACATAAAACAACCGATAAAACATAACTCATCGTTTAAAGTACAGATTAGATCAGTTTAGATTAATAAACGATGGATTAAACAGGATATAAGGCCGATCTAGATCAATCCCGATCGGGCGAAGTGATATTGCTGTAATTAAATAAACTATGAAAGCAATAAGCAATATCGGTAACTTAATGAATCTATCCGAAGAATGCCACCCTTAGATAGAGCCGATAACTTGACCTTAATCTAGTTTGAGCAGTGGAGGTCGACCGGATCGATGCAGCCGTACTTGAACTAAACAAGAGTCGATAACTAGCTTATACCAGAGTCGCAGTGGAGGTCGACCGGATCGATGTAGCCGTACGAATAGAAGTATAAGCCATGACGGTACTTACAGACAAGCCAGAGGTCGACCGGACCGATGCAGCCCTGCTCGCTGAAGAACTCGCTGAGATCTACTCTACTCCTACTCCTAAGGGGTGGTCGGAGCCGAAAAAAGTAAGTAACGTGTATTTGATTGATTGTGTGTCTTCTTACAATAGCCGGGGTCCAATATTTATACCCGGAGCCTAAACATGAATCCTACTTGAGCACGACTCATTACAATCTTCGACATAGAAAGAAAACTTTTCTAATTTAAGATAACTTGGACCCTAATCTTTTCCTTTTTGTAGAGTTCGATATGTAGTTTCCTGGCGCCAATCGTAGCACATCATCACTATCTGCTGATGTCATCCAAGGAGATCCGATTCCGAAGTCTTATCTGAATCAGCTGATATCGATCCTTATGCAATCGATTCCTTGATTGGCACAACCTTAGAAGTCTTCGAATTCCCGCGTTCTTCTCCCAAATTTTGGTGTAAACACATGCCCCCCAATTTTGGGATAAAAGTGATTTTATTCCAAAATTCCTATTTATCCGTTTACCACACCGTAATCGTTCTATTCCGAGATATACGCACGGTTTCTGACTTTCCGGCCTGAGTTTTATATAATATCCCAATAGTACATCTTCCAATTCACTCGACCCGTTTGCTTTTCCCCTTTTCCTTGAGCAAATCTTAATATCCGACGCCGTCATCGCCAAGGCCTCAAACCCTAGCAAATCCTCTGTCTTATCAAGCCGTTATTCAAGCGTTCTTCGTCAGGTTCAAATCTACTTCGGCTTTAATGGCGACCAGCGACCATGTCCCCGAGGTATGCTTTCAAATTCCCATTCTCGAAATGTCGGTCGCTACCCTGTATTTCCTTTGTCCTTAAATTCATTTTATCCGATTTCTAGAAAATGAGGAACGAAATCTTGATTTCATCAGCTGTTGCTTTCAATGTTTATTTTCTTGGGCCTATGGGTGATCCTGACCCATCTGATTTCATCCGTCAAGAAACCAACCAAATCCCTTTCAAACAGTCTGTAGTGTACTTTTCTTCTTGGAATACCAAAACCCCCTTCAGAAATTGACCCAAAATACCTAAGGGATGGAGAAATTGGTTCCGTAGGGTGTCTAGGAAAAAGGGTGGAGATTGGGAGCTTTATGATTTCAATCAATGCTTCACACTCTCGTTGTCCGGGATGGATAGGAATGATTCACTCTTGATTTCCGCATCTTATTTCTGGTCCAATGCCCTTAATGCCTTTGTATTTGGTCACGGTCCAATAACGATTACTCTGGCCAATGTTTATATGTTGACCGGCCTTAGAATTACTGGATCAATGCAGCCTTATGAATACCTGAGTGCCAGATCCAAGAAATTAGCCAAGATATCAGACTGCACAGGATGGGCCAGTTACATTCTGAACCATATTGGAGACGAATCAAATGTTAGTGAAAGGGAATATGTAGCCTTTCTGAACATGCGGCTTGAGAGATTCATCTTCTGTGGGTCATCTTGTGGCCCGACTTACAATCATAAACTCATGGCCGAGCATCTAGCAGTAGGCAAGGACATCCCTCTTAGGAAGTATCTGTTAGAAGCCGCTTATCATCTGATATACCAGGTGGCTGTCCAATTACTGAAGAATGAACCAGTGCATGCTATCAGTGGCCCCTGGTGGTTGATACAACTGTGACTTAACCTGTATATGCACAAGATTATAAGGCTTGATCTTAGAAACCTAAGTGTCCCTTCCTCCAACTTTGACGAGGAATATAGAAGCAAAGAAGAAAGAAGCCGTCAGTGTACAAGCTATGGTGAGGCTGCATCGGCCATAACAATCGATATTGACATTGGCCATCTCTTCAAAAAGTTTTATAGAGGGTTTGGTGCAGACATCCTAACTTGGCTGCCATACGACGAGGATGAAAACAATGAGTTGATTTTCCCATTCAAATTTCAATTTGAATCAGGCTACTCGAATGAGACGGCGGCTGCAATCTTCAATTCCTTTATCAAGCCCTACGTCCTTCCAGCCGAATTTTGTCATGGTCATGGCAAAATGGTCATACATTCCTTCCTCCTAGGCAACCTTCCAACCTATGAATTCTACAACCCCTCTTTTATAGCTCGTCAGTTTGGTTTTGGCCAATTGCCCCCCTCAACTTTTCTTCAAGGATATACTGAGGCCAAGAGAGGATATTAGTGAAGTACTAAAAGTCTCCAAAGTTTTCCAGCTGGGGTCAGATCTTCCTTCCCTCTACTTGCAAGACTAGGTCAGAGTCAGCTTCTCTTCCACTCTCTTTGACTCCTGGTGGCAAGAATGGCACTCTCATCTTTTCTGTGGGTTGGTTCACCCTTTGTGTATAGCTCTAGATGAGGAATTTGCTTCTAACAGAGAGGTAACTTGCCATTTCTTTTCAAGAAAACTGCTTGACGAATTCCTCTACCAACTGTTCTAATCAACCTTTTCAGGATGCTGAATTTGATCCTCCGAGCTTGGATAGGAAGGGGCGTCCTATAGATTACCAGCTACCATGCCCAGTTTCAAGAATGGGATTGGCTACGCCTTCACTGAAGAAATTGATGAAAACTCCTGCTGCCCCCACTATTGTAACATATCATTCTTCAAAGCGCAAGATGGCTCAAGGGACAACCCAGAAAACCACCACTGGAAAGAGGCTCCGCAGAACAAGACCGTCAGCTGCTCAGGTAAACAATTCATTTCCTTCTCAAAATGTTGCTCAACTGCTGATCCCGTTCCTTCACAATTATTGAGCATTGCGTCCCAACCTGCTCTAGGTGTGGGACTGCTATCCTAGGCATTTGACTCAGCACCAACTGAACCCCCATCGGCTGATCCTCAAAAGGAGCCGATTTTGGTTGAAGTAGCCGATGCTTCCATAACAACAGAAAATGTGAGTTTTATCCCTGATGCTTGTCAGAGTATTTTCTTTGACCTTTTGATTTACTCAATTTCCATCCTTCCCCTAGACTCTTACCATGCCAGATACTTCCTGAGGAAACACTCATACAAGAGCAGGAGCCTAACAGTCCACTTAATGATCCTGTCGGCATCGAAGGTGATCCTATTGTCGTCGACACTCAGACTGTTGATTCTCTAGCTCGGTATACAACTGATGGTAAGGAAGTTATATGTCCCTTTATTCTTCTACAATAATTATGAACTAAAAATTTCCTTGATACTACAGATGCCAATGTTAAAAGCTCAGAGCCGATTCAACAAGATACTATTGGTGCACCATTAGCTGTTCCTTCTTTTCAGATAGAGGCTACTGTAGAGAAGATACTGTATCCTCTTTGCCATCCATTTGTTATAAAACTGATTTAAACCTTCTAATCAAGATTTCCTTATACACAGGCACTCAATCCTCTAGCCCTGAGTTACTCTTTCAATCTTGAGGAGTATCTTGATGAGGATGAAATCAGATCGTCATCTACTTCTTCCAAGGAAGTTTTGTCAGAAGAAACCAAAAATTAGCTAAGAGATATTCTGCCAATGTTTGAGAAGAATATAGCCAATTTGGTCCAAGACATTGATTCAATGCATAGAGCCTTCTTGGTCATTAAGGGTAATCCATCTCTGGCTCTCTCTAGAGTTTTATCTCCTCTATCCATTTTTGAAGATCAAGTCCTGAGGGTGAAACATGCTCAGAGGAATCTGTTCGATCGTGAAACTTTGTTGGCCAAGGGGAACTCCAACAGGCAAGAGGCTAAAGAGCTGATATGGTTGATTGATCACTTGAAGAACTCCTCCCTCAGTATTGACCCAGAATTGTCTCAACTGGAAGCCAGGCATGCAGAACTTGAGAAAGAGATAGAAAATGTGAAGGCTGCCAATGATCATCATAAGTCCACCCTGGCTCAAATACCTGATGTCATTCAACAAAAGAAATAGGAACTGCTGGCCAAAGTCAGGGAAGGCAAAGCCATCCAAAGTAGCCTCGAGAGTATTCCTGGATCAGCCAAAAAAGACAAACAACAGATCGTAGAAGGTGATGCTATTCGGCTAGATGTGTTGAAAGCGACCCAGGATGTTCTAGACTTGTAATTCATATATCAACATATGCCTTGTGTAGAACCAATGATAACCATGCTTTCTGTTGTCTCACTGTGTTTCCTTTGTTTCGGCTAAAGAGCCGATTTGAAAATAGCTAATTCCAGACTCTCGATCTTAATCCCATGTAGGTCTAAAAACACGACCTTTATTAAGAAAACCCTTCGATCTTCTGTCCTTAGTCACCTGGCGTCGTATTCTCTTCGGTATTAGCGAGGTGACGCTTCACCTCCTATTAATTGCGGTTGCCTTTTGCACATCCCGAGGCGTCCACCTCTTTGCTCCATGGCTTCAAATACTAGCCGAGGGCTCTAGCCTCGAACACATCTGCACTCGCAACCGCTCCTGTTCCTTTTCACTTCTCCGCCCTCGCTAAACTCTGTAGCGGCCTTCCTCCCTTCCTGTAGATCTGATCAACTTCATGGCCGGCGAGGAGAACCGCGGCAAGCGCGCGGTGGAGGAGGTTCCGGAGGAGAACATGCCGGTGAATCAGTGCCTCCGATGCATGAGGTGAGATCGACATCTTCTGCTTGTGATGACAAACTATTCTGATTTGTCTATAGATTCATTTTGAATGATAGTCTCCGTCCTCTTCCTAGGGCCGATGAGCTCTCTAACACTGCATCTTCCGTGTCGGCCTCGTTGTCGGATTCTTTCGACTCCTACGACGGCGACGACGCCCAGTGTTTTCTTCGAGAGTGGAGGGCGGCTCAGAACCGGTATGCCAAGGCAACTCGGGAAAATGGCCAACTTGAGATCCGCCTCGAGGTCTCTCAGGCTACCCTTCATGCGGCCGAGGAGGAGGCCAGTGCCGTTCGAGCGCGGCTAACCGAGTTTGACACCACGGTGGCGGGTAAGATGAGTTCCATGAACGCTTCTATTTTGATTTCCACTGTCTTTATCTTGATAGTCCTTCTGTTTTCTGTGATCATCAGCCTTGACCTCCAACTGGCGGCGAACGCGGCTGTGGACGCCGTCAACGCTTGGGGTCCCCTCATCAACGCTCGCCTCCAAGACATTCCGGCCCACGTTTAGGAAATCGCCCTCCACGGTGTTCATCATGGCGCATCGGTGGCGCTGACCGCGGCGCAAGTCCAGACCAGGTATGAGCTCCACGCCATGAAGACCGGCTTCCCAATGGGAGATGGCCCCGAGGAGCATGAGGATTTGCTTGAGGAGTTTGTCGTTGCGGCTGAGGCCATCATGGACATCACATCTGCTCAGGATGTGGTGAACAAGGTCTTTGATTAGTCTGTACTTAGGGCAAACTAATGAATAAAACCTTCTATTCTTTCATGAATGTTTCTCAGTGCAATGCCCCTGTATGTATCATGAATGTCTTTGTTTTTGTTTTTGCTCTAGAGGCGATGCATATCGTATCGGCTTTTATATATTCAAAGATCTTTATTTTTTGAACTAGAGGCGATACCTTCTGGTACCGGCTATTAGAGCCGATGACTAAATGAATCAGCTATCAAGTGTTGATCAAATGCTAGGATAACATCCCTTTAAATATTTTTCACCGATCGCTATTGATAGGTTGCACCAGAACTTTTCAGACCAAAGGTTAAACGATCGATCAATCCAGGCCAAGCATCTCATTAAACAAAACTTCCTTTAATAGATCTATCAACTCTGAATTGCACTTATGATTTGACTTAGCGTTCACATACGTCGGCCTAAGCCTATTTCTAGGACTAATGCTTATTCTTCCTTAATCCAATGGCCGACGTGAAGCCGTGACTTTTAACTAAAACAAACTCTCAGAGCCGATTGCTTGGATCGGCTGTTGGCTTTTATTGCTGATTTTAATGAAGCCTCATTCCCATAACTTGCCAGAAAAGCATTCAAAGTCTGCTAGCTCCCAAAAGACTGGATCGGTTGTTGCGATACTTATAGACTCATTAGCATGAACCAGTTCGACATCATTTCCATGCCATTGAATCAAACATTGATGCATGGTCGATGGTACACAACAGTTTGCATGAATCCAATCATGACCAAGGAGCAAACTATACAACCCCTTCTCCATCGATGACGAAGAATATGGTGAGCAGAGTCTTACGCCCGATTGTTAGTTCGATGTTCATTGGCCCTCGGGTCTTAGACGCATTACCCCTAAAGTCCTTAAGCATCATATCAGTCTCAATTAAATCTCCTAGTCCCTTGCCAAGTTTGTGAAAAGTAGTGTAAGGCATGAGATTGACAGAAGCATCTCCGTCCACCAACATCTTGTTCATCGGCTTTCCATCAACCAAACCTTTTACATATAAAGCCTTTAAGTGCCGATGCTTGACTGGTTTATCAAATATAGCCTGCTATATAACCGTCAGCTTGGCAACTATCTCTTCATACTCCGATTCATCAAAATCTAAATAAACTTCTTCATCTGTCGGAGCTCTGAACTCTGATGGCAACAGAAAAGCCATTTGAATATCGACCGATGGTTGCCTTCTATCGGCTGTTTGCTTAGCACGCCATCCTTGAGGTTTACCGGATGCCTGAGCCTGTTCTAACTCTCTATTCCTTAGGCGTTGCACCCTTCTCTTCTGGCTTCTTGTCAAACCTCCTGGACACCATTGGCCTTTCTGCCAAACGTATTATCTCTCGTTACTTCCTTATTCATAATCAACCTAGTTTTGATCAACAACCCTTTTTCTAAGCCGATTATGAACACTTCCATTTTTAAGCGCCGATCCGTGTTATTATGATGATATGCACCTTGAGCATGGATAGACTGGTGGTTGGCTTGAGATTGCCTAAATTCCCAATACTGATCGCTGCACTCTAGACAGTTATTCCTGGTAGGCAACTTCAAACCTTCGTTCCAGCAATGTCTGAAAAAAGGACAATTCCAATGTGATTCAGCTTGCTTCCTCTCTTTTTCCTGTTGACGCTGGAATTCTTGCTCTTCTAAACAACGCTGATAATATTTTTCCTTCTGCCGCTGCCATTTATTTAACAGAATTCGAGATGTAATCCACGGCTTTATCGCCCCCACCTTTTGACATTTCTCCCTGCTCATATCGGCTCTTTTGCTTGTCACGACGTCTTCTAATTTCTCTGTATTTGTCAGCCGATATTTGCATTTTGGGATCGACTGTTCTGGCTTCTCTTGATTTGGTTGATGTCAGGACCTTAGTCTTTCCTTTGAGCAGCCTAGCATCGACCATATTTTGATCTCCTAGGAAAGGATTATCATCAACTTTCATTTTCCGAGGCGTATCAAATTTGAGTCTTCCTTGCTGAATAACCCTCTGTATATGCTGCCGGAAAATTCTGTATTCATTAGTGGAATGAGAAGTAGCGTTATGGAACTTGTAGAACTTCTTATTCTTCAACTAATCAGGGGGTAACATAACATGATTATCGGGCAACTTGATCTGTCCCTTCTCAAGCAAGAAATCGAAGAGCTTGTCTGATTTTGTGACGTCGAAGTCATAGCTCTCCTCGACTCCTCTTCCCTAAGGATTTGGCACCATTACTATCTTTTTGCCCTATTTCCATTCAGCCACGACAACCTCTTCTTCATCTTCATAGCCATCATCGACTGAATATGGATTATAAGCTTCGGCCACTGTGGTACTCTTCTAGAATCGGATATCTCTACGCATACTCTGGAATTGGCTATTGAGCACTGCCACTCGTTGAGCCAATTGACCCAAGTTTTCAAATTCTTGTCCCAGCAGTTTTTCTTTCCATGTTGGTAGCATCCCTTGAATGGCCAAAGCGGTTAGCTGATCATCAGCCAAATTTAATGAGAAGCACAAATTCCTAGTCTCTCGGAACCTCTAAAGAAACTCAGTGCCCGATTCGTTAGTTTTCTGCCTTATAGTTGCCAAATCGGTAATCTTCTTTTCTCCAGTGCCAATATAAAAATATATATGAAATTTCTTCTCTAGGTCAGCCCAATTGGCAATGGAGTTGACTGGTAGTAATGAAAACTAAGTGAAGGTTGGCCCTGACAGGGACAAGGAGAATAAATGAACTCGATGGGCCTCTTCAATGGATGCTTTGCCCAACTGTGTAAGATACCGACTGACATGTTCTATTGCGCTTGTGCTGTCTTGGCCAGTGAACTTAGCAAACTCTGGGAGCTTGTAATTTGTAGGAAGAGCGACCAAATCATATCATTCTAGATATGAGCATTTGTATGAGAAGGTCAGTCCTTTTGGCTTCAGACCAAACTGATTCTTCATCATCTCGGTCATCTTTAGCAACAACTCGTCAGCATGTGAATTTGGATTTCTCTGCACTTGCTGACTCATCTGTGGATTGAAATCCCGTGTGCCTTGATACCCTGGATTCGGAATCATATGAAGGGTGTTATAATCTTTGCCATAATGATACCCATGTGGAATCTCTATCTGCTGGGTCATTTGCTGGTTTGCTGCTTGAAGTCTCTGGTTATAGATATTAGGATCTATATCTCTATGTATTCTTTGAATTAATGGTGCTATTTTTTGAGCCGACGATGTATGTGGCCTAATGTGCCAAAATTAATCACCTGGTTCTGACCTTGCCCCGTCGGCTATTGCACATGCTGCACTGACGATCCAGGATTATACTATATCTGATTTGTAGTAACTCCTTGAGCTTGTTCAGATGAACTCTGAACTTCCTGGACATCATCATTACTAGCTGATGCTACCTCTTGACATCTGGTACCAGTTTGATTAGTCCCTTGAGTCGACGGATGTGGAATGTTGTAATAAGTCGGTCCAACCTGATCAACTAGAAACCCATGAAACACCTCTTTCATGGTGTTATGGAATGTGTTCAAGAAAATTTTATTATAGTTCGATATGGCATCATGAACAAACTTGTTTATAGCTTCCATGAAGAAACGTCTGTCTTCAGTCTCATCTGCATATGTTTGTCCATGCAACAAAACTCTGGGTAGTGAATATTTCTGAACAATTGTATTGTCACGTGTTTTTGTGTAGGACAACAAACACTTGTTCTGAAATTCTTTTATAGCTTTGCCGATGACATCTTTTTCTCCATCCAGTAGGTCTTCATAAGGTACCATAAGGATGTTGTTGTTGTTGTAAACCGCCATGACGATTGTGGGGTCTCGCCGAGCGTGCCGGAACGTGTGTTGGCATGAAATTTCATCCCGTGCTGGGGCACATGAGCAAGCCAGAAGGGTCTGCTCGATGGAGCTAGAGATCCGCCTAGCTTCAACGCAGGGATTATCGATCCTGCGCACTCCTCCCGAGACATGCCAGTCAATTTGACTCTGCAGTTGACCAGGAGAGAAAGCTAATCAATAATTTAAGGCAGAACATGCTGGTGTTGCCAGACAGTCCCGAATGTATAGCTCTGAGAGCCGATGTGGAAGGAGATCGACTAAATAGCCGATTCCAGCATACTCATAAGACTAAATCAGTTAAAGCTCGTGGAGTTATGGAAGGAAAATCGGTTATCATTCAGGATGAATCTCGTTATTTAGACAAATATGAATCAATGGTAATAGGATATCAACAATAATCAGTTTATGTTAAGCCAATAACTGCAAGTAACCGAATCCCTTTTTATATAAAAGAAACAGCTCATCATCATTTAACCATTTAATAGAGATAAATCTAATGAACATATTAGATCTCATCTATTGTTATGACCAGTGGGGCATGAGGTAGAATCATGTAGGCCATAGAAACAGCGATAAATTCGATGACCCTAACTTATTACTAATATCAGTGGGGCATGAGGTAGAATCATGCACTTCGTAATACAATAATAAGATCATGGGGCTAACACATCTTTCAACCTATCTTTACTTCAACGGTCTCGTGACGTAAACTACATATGTGAAAGCACTCGATATTAGTTAAAACAGTCGATTCAGGCATAGCGCACAGTTAAGGTCATGCCCTATCAAGAACAGATCTATCAAGTAACGATCCCCACTGGAGTGTGAGGCAGAATCACACAGGCCATGATAACGGGCCATGGAACGGTTTTTGTTAGCCAATAGATCTATTTAAGACCAGACATGCGTTAACCACACACTATGCACGATCAAGATTGACATAAAACAGCCGATAAAATATAACTCATTGTTTAAAGTGAAGATTAGATCAGTTTAGATTAATAAACGATGGATTAAACAGGATATAAGGCCGATCTAGATCAATCCCGATTGGGCGAAGTGATATTGCTGTAATTAAATAAACTATGAAAGCAATAAGCAATATCGGTAACGTAATGAATCTATCCGAAGGACGCCACCCTTAGATAGAGCCGATAACTTGACCTTAATCTAGTTTGAGCAGTGGAGGTCGACCGGATCGATGCAGCCGTACGAACAGAAGTATAAGCCATGACGGTACTTACAGACAAGCCGAAGGTCGGTCAGACCGATGCAGCCCTGCTCCTTGAAGAACTCACCGAGATCTACTCTACTCCTACTCCTAAGGGGTGGCTGGAGCCAAAAAAAGTAAGTAACTTGTATTTGATTGATTGTGTGTCTTCTTACAATAGCTGGGGGCTAATATTTATATCTGGAGCCTACACATGAATCCTACTCGAGCATGACTCATTACAATCTTCGGCTTAGAAGAAAACATTCCTAATTTAAGATAACTTGGACCCTAATCTTTCCTTTTTTGTAGAGTCCGACATGTAGTTTCCTGGCACCAACCGTAGCTCATCATCGCAATCTGCTGACGTCATCCAAGGAGATCTGATTCCGGAGTCGTATCTGAATCAGCTGATATCGATCCTTATGCAATCGATTCCTTGATTGGCACAATCTTGGAAGAATTTGAATTCCCACGTTCTTCTCCCAAATTTTGGTGTAAACACTATCTATATTAAAGGTGGCAATGGGGCTTCGAACCCCGAGTCTCAGTGGGGAGTTCCCCCTGTTAGAGGACGGGGATCGGAAACGCTGCCGACCAGTCGAATGGTAGCCCCGCGCCGACCCCCTCCCTCATATTATTTCCTGGCTTTAGTTTGGCCCAACAGCAGTTTTGGCCCACAATTCCACCCGCAGTGATGACTGTCGTGCCACTGTAGTCGGAGCACTCGATCACGTGGTCCGAGTTCCGTCCGTAGGTGAGTTTTTCTTTTTTTATGTATTTCCTTTTCCTTTCCTTTCCTTTTTCTTTTCTTTCTACTATTTTTTTTCCTTTGTGTTTTCTCTTTTACTTTTTTGTTGTGTTCTATTCTTCTTGTCATCTTTATTCTTTTTTATTTTCTTTCTTTTCTTCTATTTCTTTTTTCTTTCCTTTCCTTTTTCATTTTTCTTTTTTGGTGGTCTTTTATTATTTTTTTTATTTCTTTTTTCTATTTTATTTTTCTATTGTATGTTTCCTTTCCTTTTTTCTTTCCTTTCATTCATTTATTTTCCTTTACTTTTTCTTTTTCTAGACTTTTGTCATTCTTTTTATTTTCTTTATTCTTTTACTATTTTTATTTTACTCTATTAATTTTTATTTCCTTTTATTTTTGTTTTTTTCTTTCCTTGCTTCTATTTAGTTTTTTATTTTTATTTTTTTCTTATCTTTTTATTTTTTTAACGTTTATACATTTTTAATTTCTTTTTTGATAGAATTAATAATTTTGTTTATTTCATTTTGTATTTTGGTATTCTATTTTTGATTTTTTTTCTTTTCTTCTATTTATAATTGTATGTTTTACTTTTTTTATTTACAGATACATGAGATGTTCGTGTAGTATACATGTAATGTTCTATGATGTATTTTTTTGATGTCTGCGACTACAAATGTGATATTATACGATGTATTTTGTGATGTTCAACAATCATACATTGATGTGCTAGTGAAAGGTCCTGACGACTAGAGGGGGATGAATATCCTATTAAAATTCTACAACAACACTTAAATAAAACGGTTAGATAATTATAAGGCGAAGCGAATGTTGCGCTAGCCTACTAAAAATACAAGCCACCTAACCACAATTCTAGTTGCTATAGTCTCTAATTCACACTCAAGGCTAAGTCACTCCCACTAAGTTAGTGAGCTGTCAAAGGCTAACTAGAGAACTCACTAACCACTAGACAAGACATAAGCTAGCTCTCAAAACTAGTTACACTAAAGAGCTTAGCTACACTAAGAAGATAAATACTATAATAATAGAGATGTTTATAACGCCGTGTAACTAGTTACACTAAAGAGCTTAGCTTCACTAAGAAGGTAAATACTAGAATGGTAGAGATGTTTATACCGCCATGCAGATGAAAGAGCCTATCACAAGATGAAGCCAATCAATCACAATAGAATCCCAGTGGCAAGAGATGACACAATGATTTTTCACCGAGGTTTACTTACTTGCCAGCAAGCTAGTCCTCGTGGCGATACACTCACTTGGAGGTTCACGCGCTAATTGGCATCACACACCAAGTGCCTCTAGATGCAATCACTCAAGCAATGCACTTGGATTCACTGCCAATCTCACAAAGATAATGAATCAATAATGCAGATGAGTGGGAGGGCTTTGGCTAAGCTTATAAGGTTGCTATGTCAATACAAATGGCCAAAAGAGTGAGCTTGAGCTGGCCATGGGGCTTAAATAGAAGCCCCCATGAAATAGAGCCGTTGGGCTCTCACTGCCTGTCTCCACGAGGCGACCGGACACGCCGATCAGAGATGATCGGACGCATGCCTTTAGCGTCTGTTCGTGTGATGTGCGCCACGTGGCGTCTGCTTTGAACGTGCGCCACCCAATCCCAATGTTCAAAAACTTCCCGCACTGAAGCTAAAGAAGGACCGGACGCACCGATCCAGAGACCGGACGCGCTAGCTCTACGTCAGATCAACGAAAATCTCGCACGCCAATAGTTAACGACCGGATGCGCCAATCACTTCTCCAGATGCCAAGCCGAGCCGCGTCAGATCGTTTCTAGAGAGCTCCCAGAGCACTTGAAATGAGATCGGACGCGTCTGTTCGGCACCGACCGGACGCACACCAGCGTCCGCTCCTCACTTCTTCACGAAACAGTTGGCATCAGCGTACGTCATACATGACCGGACGCGCCTCCGTTGCGTCAGGTCATTTCTTTAGCCAGCGTTCGGTCAGAGACCGACACCACGCTCTTTACTACACTGATGACCGGACGCGCCAAGCCCCGAGTTCGGTCACTACGTGACCTGCATCCGGTCAGACAAAAACACCTCTTCCACTTCACCAATTTCTCCACCCTTGATCAAATGTGCTAACCACCAAGTGTATCACCTTGTGCACGTGTGTTAGCATGTTTTCACAAATATTTTTAAGGGTGTTAGCACTCACTAGAATCTAAATGCATATGCAATGAGTTAGAACATCTAGTGTCACTTTGATAACCGTATTTCGATACGAATTTCACCCTTTTAATAGTACGGCTATCTATCCTAAATGTGATCACACTCGCTAAGTATCTCGATCACCAAACCAAAAAACCTCCTAACAATTTTCACCTTTGCATTGAGCTTTTTGTTTTTCTCTTTCTTCTTTTTCAAGTCCGAGTACTTGATCATCTCCATGGCCATCACCATCATGATCACTTCCATCTTGCTCTACCACTTGAAACGTGCATAACCTATCTCATATTCACTTAGATAAACTAGGTTAACACTTAGGATTTCATCAATTGAACAAAACCAAACTAGAGCTTTCAGCTAGGATATATTTTGTGATGTTCGATAGCTTTTTTGTTCTTTTTATTTGACTCTAATTAATTAATTCACTAATTTTATTATTTTATTTTACATTTCGTTATATTTTTGTATTGTTCACGTAGTATACATATGATGTTCTATGCTATATTTTATGATGTTCGTGTAGTGTTAATGTGATATTCTACGATGCATTTTGTGATGTTCAGTAAGTATACATTGATGTTATAGGATATATTTTGTGATATTCGGTAGCACTTTTTCTTCCTTTTTTACTCTAATTAATTACTTCACTAATTTTATTTTATTTTACATTATCATGATATTTGTGATGTTCACGTAGTATACATATGATGTTCTATGCTATATTTAGTTATGTTCGTGTAGTGTTATTGTGATGTTCTGTGATATATTTTGTAATGTGCGATAGCATCTTTTCTTCTTTTTATTTGACTATAATTAATTACTTCAGTAATTTTATTTTATTTTATTTTTTTACTTTTATATTTCATTATATATATGATGTTCACGTATTATACATATGATGTTCTGTGCTATTTTTTGTGATGTTTGTGTAGTATTAATGTGATGTTCGACGACTATCTTTAAATACATATTCATCATGAGATAAATGTTCGTTAAATTTTTTTATCAAAATATATCTATGTGGGGTCTTGTTTTGAAAAGTTTATTGTAAGAAACACGATGGTGTAATCGGATTTTAATTAGAATACTTAGTTTAGGAGTTACGACTTTTTTTTACTTCAAAAAGCATGGGATACACTGACGTCAGCACTTTTTGTTGTAGTGCATGGATCCAGCTTGGCTTGCTAGCGCGTTACGCGAGAAGCAGCTCGTGAAGGCCCAAGACAATTAAATTTGGCCCACGAAGCGCGTGTGGGGAGAGAGTCAGCGTGGGATATCTGCTACCCAGGTCGGCACCTAGGGGTCCCCGATGGGGATGGGATCAATTTACCCCCCACATGGATTTAATTGGTAGGAAATCAATCCCCGTCGGGTCTGGCGGGTATGGGGATGGGGTCCATTCCTCGTCCCCCTCCCCGTAAACCTGATCCGCTAAGAATACACAGTGTTAAACACTACTACACAAACTTTACTGGAGGCGGACGTTTTTTGTTTTCCGCGGCGGGAAAGCCGTCCGCCGTGGCCTAGAGGCCACGGTAAATCGTGGCTTAACCGCGACGGGCGGCCTTGCCCACCGCGGTTAACCGATTTACCGCGGCGGGCGGTGTAACGCGCCCGCCGCGGTAAATATACTTTTACCACGGCGAGCACGTTAGGATGCCTGCTTCGGTTAATCATTTTAAAAAAAACCTAAAAAAATAGGAGCCCGCCGGCGAGCCCGTTCTCGAACCCGCTGGCGAGCCCACCGGCGACGGATCCGGGCTTCCCACGGCTGCAGATCCTTGCCGCTCGGGGAGGGAGAAGAGGAGGCTGTGGTGGAGGGATGCCGCCGCGCCGAACCGTCCTCACCCGCCGGATCCGACCACCGCGCGCCGCCACCGACCGGATCCGCCTCGGGACACCGTCACCGGCCGAAACCGGTCACCGCGCGCCGCCACCGGCCAGATCCGCCTCAGGACGGGCTCATCGTTGCCGTCCCACGATCCGTGGAGGAGGAAGTCGCCACCGTCGGATCTAGAGAGAGGAAGAAGGAGGAGTGAGGGAGATGGAGAGAGGAAGAGGGAGATGGAGAGGAAGAGGGAGATGAACTCACCTACCTCAGATCGACGTCCTCCGCGCCGCTGGCCTACCGGATCCGAAACCCTAGCCCCACGCCGTCGACCCGCATGCCGTCGTCCCGCGCGCGCCGTCTCCCCGCGCGCCGCCGTTGCTCCGCACGTGCCATCGCCCAGCGCGCCGCCGTTGCCCCGCGCGCGCCATCGCCCAGCGCGCCGCCGTTGCCCCACGCGGAGAGAGAGAGAGGGAGTCGGGGAGGGGAGGGAGTCGCGGCGCAGAGAGTGAGATGAGAGAGGGAGGCGCGGCTGCTGGGAGTGCGAGTCTGTGTATATATATGACGACGGAAATAGTGGACCTCGCTTTGTTATTGGGCCTCCGATTTTCCATGGCGGGCCTTAAACGATGCCCGCCACGGTAAATAGGGTATTTTCCGTGGCGGATGTCTTTAGGCGCCCACCGTGGTAAATCGATTTACCGTGGCGAGCGCCTTAAGACACCCGCCACGGTAAATAGGGTATTTTCCGTGGCGGACGTCGTTAGGCGCCCGCTGCGGTAAATCGATTTACCGTGGTGGGCGCCTTAAGACGTCCGCCACGGTAAATAGGGTATTTTTCGTGGCGGACGTCTTTAGGCGCCCGCCGCGGTAAATTGATTTACTGCGGCGGGCATAAAAACTTTGTCATGGTAAATAAAAAATGCCCGCCTCGGTAAATCGTTGTATGTACCGTGGCGGGCAAACTCAGTGCCCGCCATGGAGGCCAAAAGTGCAACGCTGTGCAAATTCAATCCTGTAGTAGTGAAAGGCATAAGATCCACATCAATTCGGCCCATCTAAGGCCCATCGGTAGCTTTAGTATATATAGAAACCTGTAACCCTAATCCCTCAGTTCTCGAATCCCTAGCCCCAGCCCCAGCCACTCCCGCAGCCGCCAGGGTCCTAGGGGCAAATGCGACGCCGACCGCGGCCTGGGGGCGATTCACGCCGTCGCGCGTCCTCGCCCCAAGCTCCTACGCCCTCCCTTGCATGTAGGATCCTGGAGCCCCTAGCCAGACATCGCTACTCACCAGTCACCACCGCCCCTGCGCTGCTGTCGGGTACCTTGATCTGAAGGAAAGATGGCTACTGCTGTGTTGCGTGACTTCGTTTCCTTTTTCTCAGCCTGCTAGTGGACAGCAGAGGCGTATCTTGCCTTTTTTGCATCTACCGTCTCATCCTAACACAAGCACTTGTGTATTTGTGAGATTTTGTTATTGATTTGTTTGTGATTTTGGCCGCAAAGGAGCTATGATTTGTAAAACTAAACGATTCTATTTCATGTTGGTGTAATATGCGTTTGTGATGAACTGAAAGGACCTAGGATGCCGCCTAGAGGGGGGGGTGAATAGGCGTTTCTGAAAATTAACACCTTTAAATGCGGAAACGATTTAGTAATGGAAGTTTCCGAGTGGAAACTTCAAATCAAAGTAATACAACCCCTCACAAGTTAGCCACAGAGTATACAAGGTATAAAGAATATATTTAGAAGCTACAACCCTGCAACACAAATTTAGAACAGAGAATGAATATTTTTAGCACAGGTAGGAAATAACGAACGTGTCCAGTATACATGGTTTCTGCAGAACAACCCCAAACTTGTTCCTTTGGATTTCTATCTTCAAACCAAACTGTAGGTACCTACTAGAGATGACAAGATACACAGAGAACCTGCATAAGAGCTGGAGCAACACAAATATCAAATGAAATCCGAATTGAGACACGATATTTGTTTTACCGAAGTTCGGACTCGTTTGAGTCCTACTCTCCGTTGAGGGGGCTGCGGGTGACCCAGTGAAGGTCAGCCCAAGAGGGTACCACGAAGGTCACTCTAGCCAGAGTCTTTTCCAACTCCTTTTCCTCCTTCCACTAGTTGATTCCGAGGCGACGGAATCGACCGTTACAAACTTTCCGAGGCACACCACAATCTCTCAAGTGCTCTCCGGCGATGCCTAGCCGTCTAGGACAGAAGAGTCCAAGAGTAACAAATGCAAATCACGAAATAAACAATATGCAGAAGTGCTCAAGTGGTTGGATTGCTCTCTTTTTGAATTTCTCTTAACCCACTAATGGATTTGGCAATTTGGATCACACACTCACTAAGAGAGGGTTTAGGAGAGTTGGCAAGGCTCAAAAAACATGCTAGAGGATCAGCAGAATCAGCAGCCTCCAAAGGTGAAGGCTTGGAGGTATTTATAGCCCCTTTGAAAAACTAGCCATTTTCTAGCCGTTGGAATACCGGACACGTCCGGTATGCATGACTTGCACTGCGCCAACGGTAACTGAGTTAAAGTATGCGAGGTGTCGGAACTCCCGACGCTTCCCGGGACTTTCGACCATCGAAACTCCCGACGAACCCATTTGAAAACTAGCTGTGGGGCTCTGGTCGGCCATACCGGTTAAGCGTGAGACGTTGGAACTCCCGACGATTGCCGAAACTCTCGACCGTCGGAACTCCCGACCCTCGGCTCGTTTGAAAACTAGCCGTTGGGCTCTGTCCTACTATACCGGACACATCCGGTGTGACCAGGCAATCAACTCTCCAAGTCAGCTAAGTGTTGAGACGTGGAACTCCCGACGATTGCCGGAACTCTCGACTCACATCGAAACTCCCGATGAATCAACCCGAGAACAACAAGAATTTTACCGTGGCTGGGCAAATACCGGACATGTCCGGTCTGGTATTGAAAGACCAGCAAAAAACAAGTTAGCTCTTTTGTCTCTCAAACATTCAAAACTCACATGGGTTGGTATGAGCACTTATGAATAATTATCTATCAACATGATGCATCCCTTTTAATAGTATGGCATACCTATTAAACTCAAGATCAAAGGAAAAATGAATTTATACCGTTTGAGTTGATCTCTTTTGAATTGATGTCGTGTCTTTCAATGTTCATCAAGTGAGGGTGCCAACATGTTGATATTGATCTTTTTACTTGAGCATAGCCATCTTGAGCACGTGACTTGATTCCATTCATCAAATATGAATAATCACAAATGTATCAAGTCACTTCCATCAAACACTCCAATAGTGATTTGATCCTCCACATCAATATGACCATCATAGCTTGATTAGTACCTCAACTAAATGTAAGTACTTTCTTCTTCACCCTAGCTATGTTCTTCGACCGCCAAGCCGTCGCTTGCCCTTTAGCCTTGCTTAGTACCTCGAAGCCTTTCCTTGCTATCTTCACCATCTCAAGCCATCAAGTCACATCTTATGTTGAATCATCCATTCATTTGTATTGTTATCTTTTTCATTTCAATTTAGCAAGCTTCAAATATGAGACCATTCCATATGCAATCCCTCATGTCTCATTACTTAATTTTTACCGAGCTTGCTTTCACATAGTACATGAAAATCCCACAATAAATAAGCATTTGCATGAATTTCATTTGTATTGTTGTCTTGTGCTTGAACTAGATTGTTTACGCAACAACACATCATTTTGGCTTTCATTAAGTACATGTGAAATAACCTATTTTCTTTCCACACTTAGCAAACGGGTTAGACCTTTAATCGCGTTGGCATTCAATCATCCAAAACCTACTAAAGGGCTAGATGCACTTTCATAAACATTTCTTTTTTCTAGATTGGTGATCTGGGTAAATTTTTTCCCCAACTTATATAGCGGGGACAGGGACCTGTCGAGGATGGATTCCCCGCTTGGGTACGGGGGTGGGGAGATGACGTCCCCCGCGACCTTTGACTGGGACGGAGACGGGGAAAATCTTCCCCCACGGTGACGGGGATGGGAAGGCGATACCCGACGGGGAGTTCTCCGTTGCCATCTTTAATCTGTATATCATCCAGCCATCGGCCACACCAGCCAGCCAACCCTTTAATTTACTCCATGACCTGGCAGTGAAAACAGTCAAGACGACGGATGTTTGAATTAATTGCCAGCTTCACAAAGGACACTAGCAACCAGTTTGTTTATTTCCTACGTCATAGCTGGGAGGTGAAGGATGTATGGAGCCGTCTGCAGTAACCGATAATTTGGTCAAAATTAAAGTTGATTAACTCATCAAAAAGTGATAATTTTATTTTGTTGGTACGGAGTTAGTATGAAGGCAGACATGAGAACAGGAATGGCCATGTTAACAAAGAAATTGGCCTAATTTTTTCATTTTTTTTTGTTTCACCCTGCCATCAAATTCTTTTCTGAAATATTGGAGCAGCGGTTGGGCGGGCAACATGGTCGACACGAAGCCTCCATGTGGACGTAGGCGCCGCAGAGTGCAGTGAGGCACTGAATGAAGTCCAGTACGCCCACCTCCCTTAGCGTGCTTGGGCCGGCCGGATGTATGCGTGTTTAGTCGGTGAAATTTGAGATTTTGGGCTACGGTAGCACTTTTGTTTTTATTTGGTAATTAGTGTTTAATTATGGATTAATTAGGCTTAAAACGTTCGTCTCGTAATTTTCAACCAAACTGTATAATTAGTTTTTTTCGTCTACGTTTAATGTCCCATACACATATCGCAAGATTTGATATGATGAGTACTATAACGTTTTTTTGAGAATTTGATGGAAACTAAACACGCGCGAACAAAAGGCGTCCGAGTCCAGCAACGACCGCTAGCGCTAGGCCTGCGGTCTTCCGCCCAGGCCTACGCACGGCACCGGTGGCACACGGCAGAGAGACCTGCGATGCGAACGGCCCCCGCCTCCGGTCAACCAACCAGACGTCTGTTGGTCAAAGTATTGCGCCCAGCCCAGCTGTGGCTGTGCCGGTCAAAGAACGCGCACACGGCACACTATTCATTAGGAGAAGCCAGCCAGCCAGTTCGCGTCGTCGTCGTTTCTTCAATGTGTTCACGTCACGATTTTGACAAGAGGATTTGGAGAAACCAATTCATCCATCTCTGCTTGCAGTTGCAGGCATGAAGCCGGATAGAAGAATGTTGTCAATATGAGCCCACTTTATCACATCGAATGTTTAGACACATGCATAGAGTATTAAATATAGACTAAAATAATAATTAATTGTACAAATTACGGCTACTTTACGAGAGAATCTTTTAAGCCTAATTAGTCCATGATTTGACAATAAAACACTACGGTAACATATGCGCTAATGATGAATTAATTAGGCGTAAATAAATTCGTCTTGCGATGTACCGACGGATTTTGTAATTTATTTTTTTATTAATAACTAAACCCCTATACCATATCCGTAATATCTGACGTGATAGCGCATACTTTACGCCTCATCTAAACACCACCTGAAGCGAGCGACCTCCGGATCGTCTGACAGTGAGAGGGGTCACATCAGGGCACCACCAACGCTGGCGTATATGGATGTTAGCCTGAAGAGAAAGGTGCGTTCACACGTCGGCACGGAGCACGGGAACCACTGTCTCTCCACCGCAGGCTACAGTAGACAAATTTGCTTCCCATTCTCTCTTGGGAGTGTTCGGCGGGTTGTTTCGGCCAGCTTATTTGCTGACCATAATATAGTATTTTTTTCTAAAAAAAATCAGCCATGTAAATCGACGACAGCGGTTTTATCGTCGCCCGAACACTCCTGAGGCTTTTGCTTCAGTCCATCAGCTTTGTCAGTTCAAAAGTGGCTCTAGGAATCTGCTTTTACCCCACAGTGCACTCTTCGATAGCATATATACAGCGTGGAGCGTTGTAGAAGGCCTCAGGTGTTATACGTACGGCCGTCGCAGTAATCTTGCACGAATGGAGGATGTGCACTGTTCGTTTGTGTGGACACAAATGGATTTCGAAAATCTGCATGTGTTTGATGCATCACAGACGCATGTATGGCTTGCATATAAATTGTAGTAGTAGTAGTTTGTGCCCCATCAGTTGGCTTTAATTTTAGGTTAATTAGAACGGTATCATTAATGAAATATTTCTCTTTTAAAAAAATTGACTTTTCCGATAAGCATCACTAATTTCTCACGTAACAAGGCTAGTGTAATTATAATTCATTCAGAAACCTGAAATATGCCACTTTATACATCGACGGACTACTTTGGCTCACACGTGGACGTGGTGGGGACCCAAATCATCAGGCTACTCTCTTTGTCCACTTGCTGACACATAGGTCCCACTCATCATCTTTCCGCATTCTTCATCCCCACGTGACGCCACTGGCGCCACACTGTCGCTGTCGGCTCACCCTGCCTCGCCCCGTCCTCCACGTACAATGGTGGCTGCACCACTCGCCGGAGATGCGCCCTAGCCGCGCACTCCCTCAGCCTTACACATGCGGCCGTCACCTCCAGCCACGACCATGCCTACGCGGTCGATGGCAGGGCAGCTTCATCTAGTGACTACGATTTGTATGGATCTCATATGGGTTTTAAGAATCCGGATAGTGGCTATAGGTCTGGGTTATCTATATTTGTACTTAATATTTCTATGCCTAGCTAACATTAAAGAGCGAAGTGATTCTTTCGTTTGTCTTTTTTATTTCTCATCACAATACTCTCGCGTCCCTCTTAGTCCTGTCCATGATTTGGGTTCATGCCCATGCACGTGCGAGTAAGAATAGCATGTGTCTGGAGACGGTATAGAATCTTACTCCAAGGCGTGTCTAGCAATGGGATAGAAATTCACTGTCCCTACATGATGCATCTAGCGACGGAACGAAAACTCACTATCCCGTACGTGACCCAGACTCATGACTCATGCTTATACACGAGTTAGAAACACATTCAACAATGATAGGGAGTTTGATTTCAAAAATATTAAAACAGATGATACGATCACTAAATAAATCTCCACGCCACAAATCTTCCGGGTCGCCATAAGCTGTATGTTGCGTTCCAACTCACGAGGACATTTGGTAGAAGATTATAAATAGCTGTAGATCTCGGTGGTTGGTCGTGTCAATAATCTCAAAATAGTACCACGCGGAGAGACAATGGGATTATAAGAATCTCGACGGTGAATTCTATAATCTACATCAGAATATCAGCCGTTTGGATTGGCTGATTTCTATAATCCTTGTGAAATCGAAAAATGTACTAGGATCCGGTGTGTGCCAGCCCAAGAAAGTCGAAGCATTATTGTCAATTGAACAAATCTCTTCTGAAAGGAATTTGAACAAATACTTTTGTCCAGCCTGTTAAATTTGTTTCAGTTTTCCAATGTGAAGCCGATGGAAAATCGTTTTCACGAAAGCTCACTTGACTACAACTATTTCGGCAGGCTATCGGTATTTATTTTCCCATGCACAGTTCAATCATTCAAAATCGTTTGACTGAAAATGTTGCGGCAGGGCTACCCCTGTTCTTGTTTTCATAACGGTCAAAACCCAAAACCTGATATGCATCACCATCACTAATGTACCCCTCCACCTATATATAGAGAGAGCAAGCAGCATTGGGCCTCGATCGAGCTCCTTTATGCGTTTCAGTTAGTACAAGTCACGTTCCCATTCCAGGTGAAAAACAATGTTGGACGTGACCGGCATGCGTCACCACCTGATGTGCCCCATCTCGCTGCAGCCCATGCAGGACCCCGTCACGGCGCCCACCGGCATCACCTACGACCGCGGCGCCATCGAGAGCTGGCTCGCCGCCGGCCACGCCACCTGCCCGGTCACCGGCCAGCCGCTCGCCCTCGCCGAACTCACCCCGAACCACACGCTCCGGAGGCTCATCCAGTCCTGGCACCTGCCTTCCTCCACCTCCACGCCGGCGCCGGCGCCGGAGGCGGGTGAGGCTAAGCTGCTGGCGGACGACGCAGTAGAGCAGCAGCGGCAGCCGGAGGTCGCCGCCGCCGACGTCGTCGTCAAGAAGCTGCTGTGCACGGCTGCTTCTCCGCCCGTCGACGTGCTCCGCGAGGCCGCGGAGGTTGCGTCCGAGAACGACGCGGCGCAGCGGCACATGGTGGACGCCGGTGTGCTCCAGCGCGTGCTCCGCCTCACCGTGTCGAGCGCCAGCGAGGTCATCAAGATCGCCGATCCCGGACACCAGGGAAGGAGCAGCTTAGAGATCACACGCACCATCGAGGCCGGACTTGATCTCGTCCGCGCGCTCGCCGTCTCCGGCAACGAGCTCCGGCCGCTGGTCGTCGCCGATAGCCACGTGCACGACCTCCTCGACGCGGTTTCGGACGTGCTGCTGGCCCTCGAGCAGCCTGCCGGCACCGGCGGCGGCGACACCGACACGGCGAGGGCGAGCGCGGTCCGGCTACTGGACTCCGTGACGGAGGCGGCCGGCTCCGCGGTGCTGGAGCGGCTGCAGCCGGCGCTCTTCCGCGCCGTCACGGCGGTGGTGCGCGACAGGGTGTCCCCCGGCGCGACGCGGTCCGCGCTGCGGGTGCTCCTGCACGCGTGCACGCTGGGCCGGAACCGCGCGCTGGTCGTGGACGCCGGCGCCGCGCACGAGGCTATCCAGCTGGAGCTCGACGCGCCGCCGTCCTCATCCGCGCCCGCCCACGCGGGCGGCGTCAGTAGGAGGGTGACGGAGCTGGCCATGGCGCTGCTGGCGGAGCTGTGCGCGTGCGCGGACGGGCGCGCGGCCGTGGCGGCGCACCCGGCGGGCGTCGCCGTGGTGGCGCGGCGGCTACTGCACGTGTCCGCGGCCGCCGACGCCTGCGCCGTGCGCGTGCTGGCCGCCGTGGGCGGCCGGGCGGCCTCCCCCGAGGTGGTGCGGGAGATGGCGCGCGTCGGCGCCGTCGGGAAGCTCTGCTGCGTGCTGCAGGCCGACTGCGACGCCGCCGTCAAGGAGGCGGCCCGCGCCGTGCTCAGGCTGCACTCCGGCGTCTGGAGCGGGTCGCCCTGCGTCAGCGCCTACTTGCTCTCCAGGTACCTCTAGTCGTTGCCGCCAGTAATGGTATGCGATGCATGGAGGATGGTACAAGACAGAGACTTTCTTTCGGCATTGCTATTCTTGCGGACCGACATATGGTTAATTCATGTACGTACTAACTAGCTCATTTAGTGTCTTGTTCGTCAGTCAAGATTATGCTGCCGGCAAATAATGGTAGTCAATCCATCCATCACCAAGAAATGTATGTACAGGAATTTAATTTAATTTTCTTTATCGTACTCCATGCCCAAAAAAAAATGGAAATCTCGCTTTTCAAAGAGTCAAAGATCCTTCGACCAAATATATAAAAAAACTATTAATGTTTATGGTGCATATCATTAGACATGAGATGTATTTTCATAATAAACGAGATTAGAGATCTAAGTGTAGATAATATCTTCTATAAACCAAGACAAATTTAAGATTGACTTTTTGTGAAATGAGATTTATCTTCTTTTTTTGGACGGAGGGAGTATATCTTTAATAGAGGAGACATTTTTCTTCTTCTTCTCGAGATAGGTATATATAGTACTGTCGAGAACCTGTACAAAGTTGAAGTTTTGAAAGGAATGAAAAAAGAGAGAGAATATACAGGCTAGCCAACATAGCACACATCGATCTTCTGAGCAATCACACATCTTTACTGTACTCTATCTCCCAAGCTGAACTGAAGAACCGAGAATTGTGCTGAACTGTGCTCTTGCAGAGAAAAGACAGATAGGAACGTGCCATATCAAAGACTGAACTGAAGAACCAATATCATGTAGTCCTACAAGTCTACAACGACTGTACAGCTCTTGCAACACATCCACACGTTATGGATGGACAAACATCCACATGAAATCAAACTTTGGAACTTTGACTATCAATGACTTCTGAAGATATTAGTTTGAAGACACAAAGGCAACATGTATAGATTAGTTTAGAAATATTTTAGTAAAAATATATATTGTTGATTTTTTGTATATGATATAGTAGCAAAACTATATCATATACAAAAATTATCATATACAAAATTCAACAATATATATTTTAACTTATGTGTCAATGACATATGCGGTGTGAGCACAAATCGTCTATTAATAATACTCTTATGTGTCAAATTTTAACTTTACAAAAAATGGTTGTTTTCCGGTCAACACTGCATTTGTCTCCCTTGCCTCTATGAGAGACTCGAGATCAGCAAAGTCACCATAAATGTCTCATCTTCGACATACACGTCACCTACATATAAAAAATAGTCATTATATCTTAGAATAAATTCAGGAAATACGAACACACATGCCAAATCTCAAGGACCTAGACCCTAGTACTACAAGAAATGTGATCTAACCAACCGATCTACACTCAGTTTGTATATGTCTTGTTCTTGCTCCTCCCTTGAAAAATTGCTCCTCGAGTTACATAATGCTTGTCGTTTGGACAAGGCCAAGGTCTTAGAACTTGGCTATCAATGATTCTTAAAGTACTTATTTAGAGTGAAGATATGTGCAAATTAGTCTGAAAAGGTAGTTAATAAAATTATGTATTTATTGGTTTTTACAAACAATAATAATAAAATCATAGTCCAAGCTATGTTTTGGAGACTATATTCATTACCGAAAACAACAACAATTATTTAACTAGAGGGAGTATTAGCATGAGCCAAAACAAATGCTTTTAATAAGAAAAGCACTTCAGTGGCCAAACATATGCTTCCTGTCCACCTTTTCCACGGGTTTGTCAGAATAAACTACATCGCGTCTTGTGAGATGATGGCGAGACCAAAAGTTTTTCCTTTATAACGACTACCCAAAAAAACTTTTTTTCTTTAAAGACAGAGTTAGGTAGCTTTTTACAAAATTATATACATCCATAATTATATTTCTTGAGAATTTCTAAGATTTATCTTTTTTAAGTATAATTTATGTGAATTAACTTGGAGACTCAAAAAGATCCTCCAATAAGTAATTAGTAAGATAAGACAAAAAATGACCAAATCAATTATTCTACTTATTCCCCCTCCATTCGAAAAAGAATGCAATTTTTGAAAAGTACCGAGTCAAATTGTCTTGAGTTTAACTAAATTTATACAAAACATATCAGTATTTATATACCAAATAAGTGTCATTTAATTTAGTTGCGGAATATTTTTATAATACACCTAACTGGTGTCATGAAGTTTAATATTTTTTCATAAACTTGATCCTACTTTATATAGTTTGACTAAAGTTAGAACCATAATTGCATTCTTTTTATTAGGTGATCCCAAAGCCCAATGGTCCTAATCAACCAACAGATAGAGCTAAGAAATACGGTAATTCTCTGAAGCGTGCGTCTGTCCGCCGGACGCTCCGTTGGTGGCCCGCACGCGAGCCCAACTACCCACGCTCTTTCGTTTCTAAAAAAAATGCTCATCCACTCATTCCTATCCACTAGTTTCTCTTCATCGCTCTTATCCGCTCGCCTGCCATCTCTGAGCGCCGACATCAGGCGAGTCATCCTGCCGCACTGCTTCTTGTGCTCCGCGCTCAGGTCCTTGTCCTACCTCCTACGCGATCTCTCCGCCGTCGCCGCACTTCTCTACGTGGCGCTGGTGGCGATCCGGTCACTCCTCGCCGGCGGCGTGCTCCGCCTGGTGTCGTGGCCGCTCTACTAGGCGGCGCAGGGATGCACGCTCAACAGCATGTGGGTGGTCGCATACAAGTGCGGCCACCACGCCTTCTCGGAGCACGCGGCGCTGGACGCCGCCATCAGCTTCTCTCTCCACACGGCACTACTGTGAACACCACACAACGTCAGCTTCGCTCTCCACATGGCGCAACAAGGAGATGTTGCTTCGCAAGCATATGTTGCAAGAGTATGTTTCAATTGTTTCAGATGTTTCAGAGACATGTTGCAAGTGTTTCGTACCGGTTGTTGCAAAAGTAGATCGAGATGTTGCATATGTTGCAATGGTTGTACACGTATGTTGCAAGCTCCTGTTCTCAATGTTTCATTGATTTTTTCCGACGTATGTTGATGTTATGTTTTCACACATATGATGCAAGTGTTTTATCTGGATGTTGCGTATGTTTACAATGGTTTTAAGTGTTTTTCAGGTGTTTTTGCATATGTTTCAGATGCATGTTTCAAATGTTTCATTTATTTTGAGGTGTATGTTGCAATTGTTGCATCTGGGTATTTCAAAACTAGATCAGGTGTTGCATCTCCCTCCTCGCCTTTCTGCTGTCTCGCCTTGGTGTCAGGTACGGAAAGCGAGCGTAGGTGGAGGCGGTCCCCACTAGCATGGCGCGAGCCCCACGTGCTTGCAGGTGGGAGTAACAGGCGAGACATGTGCGGGCAGGCGCAAGACGGGGGCAGCGGCGCGGGCATCAGGACGACGGCTAGTGTCCGGACGCTAGCCACTCCCTAAGAAATAGCATTGCTGTGAATAATACTCCCGCCATACTCAAAAATAAAGTCGTTTTGGACAAGGCTTGGGTCAAACATTGGGAATATAAATTATAAATAACTTTTAAGTTGTTGAGTTTGGAAATGTGAAAACCATATGTATAGATTTGTCTTGAAAAATACTTTTACAAAAATTTACATATATCACTTTTTGATAAATATCTTTATAAAAATAAGTAGTCAAAGTTATGCTTTGGAGACCGTATCGCTGTCCAAAATGACTGTCCAAAATGACTTCATTTTTTAGTATGGAGGGAGTATCTCTGAGTCATCCGACGCTTAAAGTTTTAGGACACGTGCATCAAAGGAAATTTGCTTTGTAAGAACACTGCAGACGACTAAGCTTAGAGTACTTTATGCTAGTTTTGAAGTCATCCCCTTGCACACACATGCATAGATCGTCACTCCGACTAGATATGCTGGATCGTACGTCCAATGTTTCACATTATACGAATTCAATAGCTTGAAGCCTTGAACTAGCTAGCAAGCGAGGTTGCCAACTACAACTAATAACCTATACCTACGGAGTAGACCATTTGCATGCTTGAGCACTTGCGGTCAATACATGTCTTCAGACTTCAATTTTGGAGGACTTCCATGCATGCCTCGATCGACTCATCAATCTCGAGCAGGAGGCAAGGAGGCAGAAGAGCGACGCTACATCCGATGATAGGGCACACGTACTCTTCCTCCTTCGTCAATACTAGTAATAATTCTATAATCCCTCTTCTCTGGCAAGCCACCAATTAATTCAGTGTGTACAAAGCAAAGTTGGACTTTATTAGTACTATTATAGTATTACATGCGTACATGTGTATTCTAGACTAAGATAAGAGACTTGACTACAGAGTCTCCGTAGAATAGATAGAACATGCACGCATGAACGCTGCTCCTACTATGGCGGCTGGAAAACATGCATGTGAGGCCACACGTGGTTGGTACGTACGTAAACAGTACACACACGGTTTGCACACAACCACCTCTTTGTTTTCTTATTAAATTTTATTAGAACAAGATTTTGTCTTCCATTAGTATCTGTGTATCCACAAGAATTCTATCTCCAAATGTCTATGTCAGTATACCCATCATCCACTAAAATTCATTTGCCATCCAAGCATCAACATGTGAGGTATGTTTCTAGTCTCTATCTCTATCTCTACACCTAAAAAGACTTTAAAGTAATCATCTATCCGGTGATACCAAATCACGTCTATTTGTATAACACCCGGTCTATGAGCCATGTTTTGAGTCAGAAGTCCGAGTCGAACTGCGCCAGAAGTCCGACGAAGTCCTGCACCCGTGCCACTGCCAAGCCTCCTCGCCTTGTACCCTCCTACCCTACTGGACGTCGTGTGTATTGTGTTAAAATTCTTACCAAGCCAGGCATGTGTTTACAGATAATCTCTTGTGTTAAGGTTTTTCAATGGAAAAACATTGTTCGAGTGGTGCATGGATAGGACGAGCACGCTGACGCAATAGCGCAGGTATGTGACCGAGTAATTCACACTTAGTGGTATTATTTTTTACCGTTGCAACGCACGGGCACATCCACGTCCGATACGAATCGTAATACACTCGGAGCTCACATGTCCACGTCCTACCCGGTTACAATGTGAAGATCGGATCCAAATGTCTGCGTCCAATACAAAGTCCTTGGAGCTCATGTGTCTGTGTCCAGTTAGTGATGTTCAATTCAAAAAATTAGGACCCCGGTGCAACGCACGGGCATATATATCTAGTATACTATAATTAGCCGGTGCCTTGATGATCCACCATTAGCCCCAACAATCATTTAAAGCGTTCGCATTATTATTTCATTGAACCACTCTTGAGGAAACTATAATGTCTTCTATAGTTCAGAACACAGGGCTAACCAACGCTGGAGAATACATTGAGCTATTATGGATGCAAAAGTTGTTCTAAAAAAATAAATGGATGCAAAATTGAACGGCGGAAAGGTTTGTGTGAACGAGAAGAGACCGGTAGGGTGATGGGAAGAAACTAGAGCGCGATGAGCGTTGTTCAGATCGAGAAGATGGACGCAAAATTGACCAAGTGCCGACCATATTCACATTGTCATATCGCATACATGAAGGGATCCGTCGGAAGGGGTTATACGGCTCCCCATGCAACACGTTTTCTTCCCTTCACAGCGTTCAGATGGAGTTGCACGCATGGGCCCAGTGGACCAAGAGTATTAGCTAGGATATTGAAAGTAGTACTAGTAATTAATTTGCTGTGCCCTTGAGCAAACATGCATTTTAATTTCGGACTTGCTAGCACCCGGGCAATCCAGGGGGCGCTAGCGTCGGGCGGTGCTCGAGGCTGCAAATGAGCGAGCGCCGTAGCATCGGACTTGCCAGCGAGCACCCCAGCGGGCCCGCGCCGCCTCAACATCGCCCGTGCCAACAAACTGCGCGCGGGGCCGCTCACGCCCCCTTTCGTTTCCCACGCGCATCCCATGTGTAACACCCCGATCTAATTTTAAAATATTCAGATGCAGCACTTGCAACATATAAAAGATGATAGATGAAGCACTTGAAACATGCGTCTGAAACACTTGAAAAAACACCTAAAAATATTTGAAAACTATTGCAAACATACGCATCATCTAGATAAAACACTTGCAACATATGTGTGAGACACATGCAATATCCTGATAAACACACTTGCAACGTACGTCTAAAAAACAGATGAAACATTGGGAACAGACTCTTGCAACATACGTGTACAACCATTGCAACATATACAACCTCCCGATCTACTTTTGCAACATCTGTATGAAACACTTGAAACATACATCTGAAACAACTAAAACACTTGAAACATAGGCTTGCAACATGTCCGAAAACATCTGAAATACTTGAAACACAGCGTCACCGGCAGCCATGACCAACCTGGCAGGGAATTGCGGTGGCGTAGGCCTCCCCTTCCTGCCGACGACCGCGCAGGCGGAGGCCTCCCCTTCCTCCCCTTCCGCGACGGGCAAGATGGATGGGGGTGCGGCGTTGGATGGTGGCGCAGCGCGGGAAGGCCCAGGTGCGCCGCCGCTGTGCTGGAGAAGGCCACGGCGGGCGGCCCCTGTGATGGAGAAGACAAGTGGCTCTATTTTTTTTAGAAGCCATGAAGCACTAAAGCACGTAGAACGGAGTAGGGCGAGCAACGTCCGGGTGGATGGATGCCCGCTACCCAATATTACTCGATATAAGGTCCTGTGTGCCCAATATGCATGAAAAAATGCAGCAAACAATGTGTACCCTCGTTAGACGTGTAAGCTCCTAGGCCCCGTTCGCTCGGCTGAATTTGGCTGAAAAACAAGCCAAAACACTGTTCCGTCTGAATTGTTGTGAGAGAAAAATATTGTTTCTACTGAAAAAAAACCAAACAAGCCAGATTTTAAGACAAGCGAACGAGGCCATGCATCAACTGCTACTTTTGTCAAGTCGTGCACTCATGCTGAACAACCCTTCACAACCCTATGGCTAAGTGCTAAAAGAAATATATTTTTTTTCACAAACTTTCGACCGTTGGATGCGCCAAACCAATCATTCGATCTCATCAGGGTCACACACCTTAAACTATAGCGTGTTCACTTTGTGTTGTGTTTTGTTCTACTACTAGTTAAGAGGTATTTGCATTAGAACCGCTCTCGAGATGATTTCAGCAAAATATATATTTCAAGTTTTAACTAAACCTTATAACTTAGTTCATGACTTTTCACTATACGGAACGAGCCCAGTAGAAACTAACAACTAACTATTGACTATTGCCAGGGCCACTTTCTGTCCTCGTCGAACAGATGCCATCATCATGGTGTAAGTCTGTAAGATATACAGTATCTCTTTCACAATCTCATGGCAACTTAGGCTTTACTATTTAATATTTGACCGTTCATCTTTAACATGAATATTTATATACAAACACATAGAAATTATATGATATATTTAAAGTACTTTTGATCACAGAAGATTCAATGATATATTTCTCACATTATTACTTAACTGAATATTTAAACAAATATTGTTGGTCACAATGTGAATAGTAAAAGTCAAAGCTGCTAAATTATTTTGAAATACAGGTTATATATTTTTTCGTTATGATAGTCTTCAAACTAGATTTTAACCATTAATCTAAATTGTAAATATTGTTAATTTATATTATAATATACTCCATTTGTTCCATATTAGAGGATGTTTTAGAATCTCTCACGAAAAGCAACATTGAAGCTAAAAGACCAAAATGCCCCTGAAAGAGTAGAGATGGAGATATAAGTATTAGGAAAAGAGAAAGATATATTGGAAAAAGAGAAATGTGTACTGAGAAGTGAGAAGGTCAAATGCTTTGCGACAAAGTTTGAATGCTATAAGATCATGTATATTTTGCAACGGAGGGAGTATTATCAATTTGTAATCGAATGATTTTCCTCGCCGGTTCATCTTTCAAATCGGTGATAAAAACTATCACAAACAAAGTTTAATAAGCCGGCAGTGAAAATAGTGTTACAAAAATATACGAGTTGTAGTTGTGAGTCCAATATTTTACTCCCTCGAAGGAAGCCTGGAGTCCACCTTACTCGGCCTCCTAAATTAAAGTTTGATTGATTATTTACTTTGCGCTCTGATTTAAGTTAGATCACTATTTCACTTTTACTCTCTCTAATAAAAAATAAGTACCAATTTAGATATATATTGACATCTCATCTCCAAAGCAACTTCGACTACTATCGTCTACTATAAAATGTTATAAAATATAGCAAAAATATGTTTTATTATACTATGTCTATCAAGACAAACTACCCATAACGTTTTCAAATATCCAAAATCAAAGCGTAAAAGGTAATACAAAACCACCGATTGAAAAGCCGACTCAAGGTGTAACTTATTTGCACAGAAGGGAGTTCTGTTAAAATCACAGAAACTAGTACTCCCTCCGTACTAAAAAATAAAGTCATTTTGGACAAGATTTGAGTCAAACATTGGGAATATAAAATCATGAATAACTTTTAAGTTGTTGAGTTTGAAAATGTGAAAGCCATATAAATAGATTTGTCTTGAAAAATACTTTCATAAAAATATACATATATCACTTTTTGATAAATATTTTTATAAAAACAAGGAGTCAAAGTAATAATTTGGAGACCGTGTCGCTGTCCAAATTGACTTTATTTTTGAGTATGGAGGGAGTATTTATGTGTAGCCTATAGAGAGATACAAAAAAAATATAAAAAGAATAATACTAACTCGGACACAAAATTGTAGCTCCTGATGAGATTGGACAACTTTGTAGTTAATAACTTTTAAGTTCGAAACATTTGGATGCCAAAACAGAAAATAGTCATGCAAAGTTTTAGCAGTAAGCATAAAAATGGAACACAACTTTTCATTAGTATTGAAGAATGAAGCATAGGTGTGCTAAAGAATGATTGCACGAGGGATGAAGGTGTGGGTTTATATCACATACAAATTAATTCAACATGTTCTTTAGTTTTAGAATTTGTCCAACCTTGATGGCTCTCATGAATAGTTGGTGCAAGAAATAATTATTTTCTAAACTAAAATAAATCAGATGGTATATTTGTTGCATTCATGCGGTTTCATATTTTTTTTGTGTATGTTTAATTCAGTTTCTGAATTTTTCTGTGTGTAAAGCGAGTTTTCTGAATTTTTAGTTGATGAAAAACTGTTTCTGTTCTTTTCATCTTTTATGGAGTTTCAGTAAAGAAAAAAATCTTTTCAGTTTTTTTTCCGCGGCTACTCCATCGGCCTTCCCTTGTCTTCAACCGGGCCGAGCCCAGCTCCTGGCTGCCCTTTTCTCACGCCTCCTCCTTCCTGCTGCTTTTAGGCCACGGCCCATTAAGGCGTGTGGCAGCCGGAGGGGCGCCTGCCGCCTGGGCGCCCAGCCCAGCAGACGCCAGGATCCCACAACGAAAGCACCAGAGCCGGACGCACGAGCCGGGGAGCCGGCGACCGAGTCCCATCTGGACACGCCACCATCTGTCGGGTCTCGGAAGCGTGGGTCCCACGCCGCCACCCCCGACCCCGACCCCGAGACCCTTTTGCCGACGCCACCTGCACTCCTGCGTCGTTTTCTCGAATCCATGAATCCATCGCACGGACTCGTGCCGAGACGTCAGCGACACCACCTCTTTCTGCCGATCCGCCGCCGCCGCCTTTCTTTCTTTCTTTCTCTCTCCTCCTTTGCGCACGCGCCGCCTTGTTGAAGTCCCGCCGTCGCCGTTTGTTTCGAAGCTGCAGCCGCCTAGCTCCATGGTCGGCCGCCGTCGCTCAGTCGCTCCTCCCGCCGTTAAGAACCGGTTCGTCTTGCATTGCCGAAGAACCGCCCCCCGCAGACTATCGCGGGCCGGAGCTCAAGATCGAGATGCCGGCAGATGCGGCACCAATGCCCGGCCGCCATGGCCAGGAGCCCAGGACGTCTGGAAGTTTCGGAACAGAGAACTAGGGAAGTAGTCATCCGAACCGTCGATACCCAGATGAACGGCTCAGGTCGAGCCTTGACTCGGTCAACCACAGCGAGGCCGGTCTTTTTACAGGTGAAAATTACTGAGTCTCCATAGTTTTAAGAAAAATGTCCTAAACCTTTGTTTTTTTTTCAGCGAATATACCAATGAAAACTTCCAAACCTCTTAACTTTCATGTTTTAAATCTGTTTCTGATGGTGCTCACGCGTCTACAATTTTTTGCGTACCTTTTCTGTATTATTTTTATTGTTTAATAATGTAGTATTGATTTTGTTTCATTTCTTTTCCTTGCTTGTAGATTATGATGCATATAGAAGGAGAGCAGTTCGTGAATCTGTAAAACCAGGAGTTCAAAGTCTCTGATCAATATCATCTGGTCAAGGGAGGCAAGTGTCCTTAATATATTATGTGTGCTATCTTTATCACACTTTAATCACATACTTTGCACATGTCATGTCATAATATATGATGGGTCCTATTAAGTATTTACTAGTTTCCATATCGTTGGGTATTTATCCATACATGTTGGATAACTATGCTTACTGATGCAACTGTGGTTTAGGATGGGTTATATTTTAATATTGATTCATGGTATATGAAATTTATTTGGTGATGGTAATGTTCAGAAGCATGGAAACCTAGGGACTTAGGTATGTGGTGCGGCATGTGGTATGTGATGTTGGACAGTGAAAGGTTTATGGAGGAACCACCTATAGAAAAATAGTACAACAACAAGGTTCACATGGGCTATGAACTTGGCTTATTAAAGTGGGGTGATATCGTGGTGGATCTGGTAAGAGATGTCCATATGTGGCACGGCTCAGGGGGCGGCTCCTAGCTGTTCTGACAGGTTAGTTGGAGCTTTAGAGTGGTAGCATGTACTAGATTTAATCTATGTAATGACCTCGTAGTGAAACCCAAGCACTTACCTTGGAAGTGTTCAGGGGGGCTCATGGCCTGACAAACGAAAATTGTGGCATGTGGCCTCTAGGCAAGGATGTATAACCTCTACAGAGTGTTTGAATACTGTTGCAACAGCTATGCTCACGGACAAGAGTAGCATAAATCCTCAAGTTGGATAGCTGGTTGTAGTTTTGTAGAGGCGTGCCCTCTGTTGTTCAGTGGGTCTTTGGAAGACTTTCACTTAGTAATTAGGTGCTAAAATAGCATGCCTATTAAAAAGATACAATGTAGAACCAAGCTATTTTCTGTGTTTATGCCCTAGTATGTCATTTATTTCCCACACTTGTTGCATGCAATCTTGCCCACACATGTTCTATTATATTATTTGGCAAAATCTAGGATGAGTATTTAGAGCAGGAGACTAGAGAAAAATTTCCTAGCGAATTTTTAGAGTTCAGGTGTATGTGTATTCCTCGGCCGGTTGTCTGTGGTGGGAGTTTTGCCGGTGATATCTTTTATATGTGCTTTTACTATTGCTTTATGTTTTCGTTGTAAAGAGTTAGTCAACTCTATAATAAATAAATTTATTCATACTTGTTATTTATGATATTGCTACTGTTAAACATTGGTGATGTCGCCATGCATGTATGTGAAAATTGATCTTGTCACAAATATGGCGTACACCTGACTTTCTTTTTAAAACTGGGTGTGACATTTTAAATTCCCAAGACCACCTATACACAGAGATTTCACATGAAAAACACATGACACCTGCCATGCGGCATTTTGTAGGACATGCGACGATATGTGTACCACGAGTACCCTCACCAACCAAGGAGCCAAACCAAAGCTACCACTAAGTCCCCATCTGACTGTCCTCAGTCGGAGGGCGACTTGTGGGCCTATAAAAGGCAAAGCGCCCAACCCAAGCTCGGGGCATAGGGCCCGGAGAATAATCGGGAGGCGTCATGAATGGCTGTCTCGGAGAACAATCGGGAGGTGTCCTAAATGGCCGGTCGCCTGGGCCCTTTAGACTAACAACCGAACGAGTTTAGAACCAGGCAACGTCCCGACCTCCGACCTCAAAGTTTTGGTTGGCTCGTCCAACCCCAAGTCCACTCATGCCACTCGGAGCCTCGTGGGAGGCCCGCTTGAGTAGACCACGCAGTTGGGTGAGTACAGACCCTTCCACTGCAAGATAAGATGACAACCAACATAGTTCCTACGAGGCACAAGATCCTGTGTAGAATAGAAGATAGGGATGACCCTATCGTCGACTGTGCAGGGTTGTTCTTGCCTCGCGGCGATGTGCATGGATGCGTGCACGTTCTCCCCCATCCTGAACAGGGGAAGATTTACCACATGATCTCGGCCACCACATAGTTACATATTGACAATAGAAAGGATGGACCGGATGACACCAACATGGGGCTCTATCAAGACGACTGATGTGTAGGACCACCACTATTTATTTTTGTAACCCGCCCCCTCAGCTATATAAGTGGGATTGGGGCTTCTTTCTAACACTATGTACTACACACTCACTTCGAGCATCACAGTTGTCAGTTTGTAAACCCCTACCGCAAACTTGCCTGTTTAAGCTCATGAACATGATACACTACTCTAACTTGGCGTAGGGCCTTTGTTTGAACCACTATAAATCCTGAGACCCAAAGCGCTAAGCCATCTGGACAAACACGCGACCACAAATTTAACATACGGAACACCGACAACATTATTTGACTAGGTGACTTCTTTTTTGAAAATGTTATCCCTCACTATTCTAGCATCATGCCACCATAAATAGATTTTTTCATGGCTGATTATATGTGGTAGATAAATGAGGTCATTTTTTGAAAGAATATCTCACGACTACAAAAGCATGCCTAGTAGGATTCATGAACTACGTGTGATGATTCTTAGTGTAGTAATGAAGTAAAATGCATGGACTTGTCCCATTTATAATTTATAACGCAACAGCATGTTAAAAATTGAGAACACAAATCTATATTATTCATGCAACTTTGTATGCTAAACATACTAATTTAATTAATCATTTAATAAAAGTTTTAATACCATTATTTTAAAATAACTTTATCCTTACATTATTAGGGAGTTGATAGCAAGTGTCTCAACTTCTATCCTATCATTATTAGGTTGCTTTATTTAAAAAAAAACTTTAGGATGGATTACTTGCCATGGGAGTATATTAATCTCCAACTGCTGACGGCATAACCTAAGAATGCAAGGTGAAGCCGACTTTTTATTTGCTCACGCTTTTGTGGCCTTATTATTGCTAATTTCTTGGGCTGCTAATTAAGATATTAATATATGTGTAGAAATCCACTATCATTACCATCCGGGGGAAAATAATACGGAGTACTCACGAAAGAATCACCATCCGAGAAAAGAGGACCCAAAAACACGCTAGTAGGTAATTTATTGATTATCTAATCGTAGAATCCCCTTAATAAATAGGGACTACTCTAATTCAAAAGCTACATGAATGCTTGTAGTGAACTCTGAAAAAAGAGAAGTTTGTAATCTAAGCAGAAGCATGTATATGTCATGAACCTTAATTAGTTCATGGTAAGCATCGTAGGGAGGATAGCTGAGCAACATTGGCTTCTTAGAGCAACTTCAGCAATAACCTGCAAACCAGGGCCTCTCCTTTTTTATTTGAGGACACCCCCATTTTTTAGGGCTTGTTTTCTAGGGTGCAGTCCATCAGTGGTCCTTCAAATTGTCCCCAAATTCATTTCAATAGAGAATGACATATGGGACCCGATTGCCATTGACTTTCTTGGCCAAAACACTAGGAATCGGGGGAGGCAGAGCATCGGCCCTAAGAGCGATGAGAGGAGCGGGACCCGGCCATGACCTCTATATGTTGCCGCTGAGAGGAGTCAAGACTCGGCCGCGGCCTCACTGCCAAGAGGGCCAGCCGCGACGTCTACCCGTCGCCAGTCTCGCGGGCGAGGAAGAAACATGCACGAGCGTGGCAGCGGGCAAGGAATGTTGTGCGCACGAGATTGGGACGGGTGCGGACGATGATCGCGGGTGGGGTGAGGGTTGTACATGTTGGATGGGGAAACCTGGCGGCACGTGCGCGAGGGGAAGGAGGCGGGCGAGGGAGATGAGCGGGACCAAGCAGGACCAATGGTGCACACAAAAACGTCCAAAACGGTGATTCGAGGTCCGACACCAGAACCCAAAGGAATGAGGACCAGGAGTAGGTTTTGAGTGCCCCCTCAAATTTGAGGTCTCTAGTAGAGGCACAGCTAGACCTCTATTTTTATTTCAAACCCTTAAATTTAATTTCGTTGGTCTAAGTAGATGGCCTGCTAGAATTGCAGTCCATTCGTAGTGGATATGCAAATAGAATGTATGACCTAGCAATCTGGATTATCCAACCGGATATATGATATCCAACTAAGGGTTTATTTGAATACCCATGTATTGACCTCAGTCCAGGTATGTCTAAGTGGTTTAGTATGGAATTTAAACTAAACTAGATATGCGCCCGTGTGTTGCACCGTAGTTACAATTTTTTGAATTGAACCTTAATAATCTAACGCGAACACGTGAACCCTGAGGACTTTGTATCGGACATGGACACGTGAATCTGGTCTTCGTATCGTACCTGGATAGGACGCGGATGTGTGAGCTCCGAGTCACAACCAAAATATTAAAGTTCTCCTAGTGAGGTGGAGTTCTCCTAGTGTTTTGGTATTCAAAATTTAATATAATTTTTTCCTACTAAATGTCTCGTAGTGAGATTCTCATGTGCTATGACCAGTGATAGTGTATTATTACCACTTAAAAACATTAGGAGAATTTCACCATTTTGGTAGTAAGTGGAGTATATTCGTATCAGACGCAGACGCGTGAGTAGGGATCAAGATTTGGTATCACCAGGTAGATGATAACTTTAGAGTCTTTTTAGGTGTAGAGATTTCACATCGAACCACTTCAACATACATGGATTATAAGGTGGATAGATGAACATCCAAACAAGGCCTAATAGTATCTTTATATTCGTATACGATATAAAAAACTATCCAAATCTGTTTCGCAAAAAAAAAAAACTATCCAAATCCATATTTGTCATCAAAAAGATATTCCTATATGGGTAGATCGTTAGTACTGGACTACATGAGAGAGGGATGCAAGTGGGCAGGAGAGATGGAAATCAAACGCCGACATGCAGACCTGCAGTGGGCGCGTGAAATATAAGAGAGGAAGAGATAAGGGAAGATGTAAGGTTGAGAACGTGACCCATATATATTTTTCAGGAACAGTTCTATATCGATTGCCTCTAGATGCATTGACTTATTTGGACTCGGTTCTTCTGTGTGTATAAATAAAGATCGATACACATCTCTATTTATATAGAGGTTTACGTTGCTTGATTAGCCAACTCATAAACATGGAACTCAATGATTAGCGTTCATCTATACTAGTAGGGAATAACGCAGAAGAGTATATAAATAAAAGATTAAAGAGGCGAGAAGATATATAAACCGGTGAATGGGCATATATGCATGCACACACACAACTGATGTCTTGGTCGAAACCAAACCAAAACTACAGTACAGTAAGATGTATTACTAGTAGGGAATCTGAACCAACAGCAAGTTTCATTTGAAGATACATATGCAGCAGTACAAAGCGTGCAAAAGCTACTGTAATCAAAGTCGATTTCCTTCTCAACTTCCATGCAGCTGACCCACCAGTGAATAGCCCACATCCGGTATGCTTTCTGTTGATGCTGACTAGGAACGTTCGCTACCTAGATGTTTCCATAGAGCACCTCATGCCTTGGTATCTACTTTTGAGGGACAGTAGCCTTGCTGCCTGCCCATCCAGCACCAACCATCTCCCCTTGCATAGCAAATACCAATGCACCTTCCCGTTCTATCTCTCGGATAATTTGATCAAGTTTTGGAGTTTTTCGGACAACAAAACCCATCAGCCTGCCTGGGGTATGTCCCATACTAGGGTTAATTTGTCCTTGGCTTGCTGGAAATGCAGCGGCATCAGTAGCAACAGGAGTAGCTTCTGCCTGTCCCCCTTCTTCACTAGGGGCTTTAGGATCAAAGACCTTGTTGGTTGGCCCTTTGAGACGGCTAGCTTTAACTTCTTGAGTACTTTTATTAGGAGGCAACATATGTCTTTCCAAAGGTATGGCGCTCGCCATCCGAATCATTTCTTCATTTGGTTCTTCACCTGGTAGCATATGATTAGGCTGGTCTAAGACAACATTTTGCTGCTTTTCCATCTCACAACACCCCACAACACTAAGTGGTTCTTCAACCACAACACCTTTGTCTTCCCTACGCTTGAATACTCCCCATAGATAGTGTTTTCTCTGAAATGCTGCAAAATAAGAGAGACCGGTGTGTCAATGAACCAAAGAATGGAACAAGGTGTCATGCATAACCACTAATATAACTAGGCTTGCCCATAGTCACATCACATAAAACAGGGTCAAAGGCAATGACCCTCTACCTAGGAACATCATCCTCGATGTGAGTACGCGGGGTCATTTTGGACTATGCCTTGTAAAAAAACCCTCTCAAGCAAGCATATCATGTTCCTCAACCTTATCGACCCGGGATTTTTGTGACTATGGGCTTAACTTTGACTGAGGGAAGAGAACATTAAAAAAGATAACATACTCTGGTGATGACTAGACAGTAGAATAGAAGGGAATATCAACATCTCGGCTTCACCAATAATAGCCCGCAAAGCTAAATCATTTTGCATGACTTCTCTAACTAGTTGGTCCAAGCCTTCGTCTTGCCTAGGGATGCAAAAGAGGGAATTAGGCATTTTAATTCTCCTGGATGATAGTGGTGAAAAGTTACGAAAAGGTTAAGAAACACACCTCATTTCATGAGGAAATAAATAGATGCCAATGTCGTCGGCAATTGGTTTTGATACCTCCCATGCCTTAGGCCACACCTCCAACCTCGAAAGCTTTTGCACTTCAGCCACTTTAAGCAATTGTTTGGACAAACTCCATGCTTTCTCACATGATTTGGTCGACAAATGTCCATCTAATGATACATATTCCTTATCGTCTGTCTTAAAGATGCCACTGTTGACATAAATAATGAAGACATTAGAACATAAAGCACAATACAAGAATACTTTAAAGATTTCAAAATACAACATCTATTATACCTCCAAGTAGGTTTGTCAATGGGCTTCGAACAACTATAGCATTGTTGTTCAACACATGATGACACTGAGACTTTAAAGTGACCATTCTTTAAAATACTGGCGGTGTCATCCTCCACACCCACATGACTAAGATCACCACCGCCATCTTCTGCTTCATCTTTCCAAGTTACTCTGAATTGTTTGAGTTTCTTCATCTGCTTAGAACTCATATTATCCACTTGTACTCCAACATTACTATCATCATCGAGTGCCTCAGGATCCTTCCTCTTCTTGGACATGGAATTACTGTTTTTTCCAAAGCAATTAGCAAATTGGCCCATGTTTCTTTCTATAAGCCCTCTTTTCTCAACATTTTCAAAAGTCAAGTTCATAGAATGGTTGTCCCTTTGAAATTCTAGAAGGTCACTACCAAATGGATATGAAGGGATGCTCCCTGAATTGGTTGGTTGTGAAGCATCATTCACCTCTCGTTTCCTTTTTAAGGCATGTGTTTCGTTCAATCTGGCTTTTCCATCGACCGTTGACCTTGAGAGAGCCTTTGGTTTCTCTACCGAAATCGAACGTTTTTCGAAGCATGAGGCAGTAGGCTGCTTCATACCCTTTGATGTAGAAACATGATTTGACCTGCTAGCACCCTTTGCCACTGATGAATTGTTCACTATTTTTGCACTTGGCTGACCAATGTTGATATTCTTCGAAGGAAATTGTTTGCCCGGTTGTGAACCAACATTCACTTTATGATTGGCTTTATTTGCAACAGGACGCATATTCGCTCGAGTTTTCTGAAACTCCCTCCAAGACTTGTTCAGAATTGGAGACTTCTTCATTGATCCAGTTGCCGCCCGTCTATTTGGGCTGAAAGATTTTGTATGGCTTGGCATCCCTGTTACCAACATAGAAAACAAAGCTATGACTATAGTGCTATGTTCATTTATATAACAAAATTGCAAGGCTGACCAATTTAACATTTATTGTTTGACGACTTAGCACTAAGAACCAAGCAAACTCATGAAAAACATTGGTAAATCTTTCTTTTTGTTGATTTCATCTAGTAATCTAGTAAGAAGGGTAAGCCTAGAACACTACCATTGGTGTATATATATATATATATATATATATATATATATATATATATATATATATATATATATATATATATATATATATATATATATATATATGCTTCACTCCGCTCCTTTTTGGCTCACAGAATTAAGCACTGTTTTTTCTGCACGTCTCACGAAATTAAAGATAATACTGTGTAAAAACAATCTATCCCACTCGTTTGACAAGTTTCTAACACTGAGCCCATCTATTATATAGATCTACAGCCAACGTAAATAATCAAACATGAATCCTTCCGAGTGCTCCAAATACCTAAGTATACAACTTACTCACATCATGTTTGTGAGAAATAAATAAATTACATCTTACATATGCAAACAGTACATGTGAATAAAAAAACATAAAAGATCCAACTCAAAACAATGAACGGAAATTAGCAGTAGACTAACGGGTGTGCACGCATACCTCAAAGCCCTGTAGTCTCCTGACGGCGTAAGATACCCGAATGCCTGAAACCGAATACTCCTGGCCGCCGACTCTCCTCTCAACAAAGCTGAATCACAAGGCGTGGAAAGAGCAGGGAGCTGAAGATCAGAACAGAACAAAAGGGCAGCCGTCCGGCCGGGCCCTGGACTTCATTATATAGGCGCCTGGAGGCGGTTTGGGTACCAGGAACCGCCGATTCGTGCGGCATACGGAGAGTCGAGGCGGTATTGGAATTTGGAAACGGAGCGCAGACATTACGGAAACCGACCTTCGACGGCGCTGTATATTCCTTCCTTTTTCTTTTCTTTCTTTTTTTCTTTCACCCCTTTCCTTTTTTTCTCTTACGTGACGCTCACGCACTGATTGCCATGCTGGGCCCAAAGCCGAGGAGAGTCATGATCAGCACTGCCGGCCCCGTCAACTGATGTAGTATCCATCTCCTCTTGGGCCACCAAATTCTCCGTTACCCATCCAGCCCAGCCCAAATACTCGCCATTTCCTCGTTACATACATACTTCTTAGATTCAGCCCATATATCATTTCCTTTCATCTGAGGTCGGGATCTTCTTCTCTTCTACGTATAGTAGACCAAACTATATACGAAATAGTAGGACTACAATTCTACAAAGCATCATCTCCTATATACAACTCAGATCCGGCAGTATAATTCGATAATGATTGGTTATGTTGTTTTCTTAATTCTTAAAAGTAGAGGTAAAACTCTTTTAATAAACCAAAAAAACGACTCGTAGATATCCAATATCCCAAGGATATTGAGCGTATTTTATCTGCATCCGTTATCTATTTTAGTTATCCGGATTAAACCTATATCGTCGGACGGACAATCACGGGTGCATGTTGACGTGCGGGATCACGATCTGCGGCGTTAGCACGTGTGGGACATATTCTGTGCGACTCGCTCTGTGGAATTTGGACATGCACGCTGTTCTGCTCTATCCCGTGTTATGCCTGGGGCTGGGGCCCGTTTGGAATAGTCTGAGCTCCATGATCCAGGTTCGATTTATACTTCCTTCCTTCCTTCTAAAATAAATCAAGTTTTAGGAACGTAACCAGAAGTGTGTTTTAATCTTAGGCCGGAAGGAGTACTTTATTTATATAGATTTATAGATTAAATTATATCTGTATTTGTATCTGTGCTCTATCATCATCATCATCATCATCATCATCATCATCATCATCATCACACTATAAATGAGCGAGTTTTTTTGTGTGGGGGGCTATCCGTCTTTTATAACTATTCAATCTTTACGCCGTGTCACATGAGCCTTCCATCGTCTAAGATCTTACTTTCCTTCATAAATAATCGTTAGATCTAGACGCTGTTTCCATCATCATGTATAAATATAGTACTTTTTTCTTCCTCCATATTTGTGAACATGGGCTCTTGCATGTAGATGTACCTGAGGAGTACACATACGTGCCGAACTCACCTCCATATTCGAAGCATCGTTTTGAACATGGACTCTTGCATGCAAGGTTTTCATTATTCCGAAATAAAAATTTAGCGGAGGTCATGGATAAATAGGATAAGCAGGATATATCGGAAATATCGGACCAAATTCAAAAAAAAATCAAATTGTTTTGAAAAAAAATTCGTAGAATTTAACTTGAAACCATTCCTAAGCTATTAAACATCACTTGTTCACAGAGAAAAACGAGAATAAAACATTATAAGTATGGGACCGTCGCGCGGCTGAATTTGAGTTGTCTGTGTGGGAGCATAAAAGAAGGGAAAAATTTGACCGATATCAAATTTTAGCGGACCCTGTGGATAGAATGGAAATTTCGAAAATTTCCGTGAATTTCGGCCGATAAAAAAAAACCTTGCTTGCATGTACATGTACGTGAGGATCACGTACGTGCCGAACTCAGACTTCAATCTCCATGCTCGCGTTCATAGCCAAGTTCCTAGGATTCGAATACGCATACGGATCTTGTTGAATACGAATATAAAACAAATGTCTCGGATTTGGATTTCTATTCGGATATTTACTCAATTCAACAAATATATAAATCAATATAACAAATAATCAATCATTATTTATATAAATAGTTATCATGAAATTATAAATTGTGAAAAATAATTTACATTAGAAAAAAATTAAAGTATTAAAATAATTTTAGACCATTTTTTCGTCCATTTGTTTGTCAGTCTTTCCCTATATGGAAACTATTATGTAACACCCTCGGTGTTACGCCCTAGATAAATTACTAAACCATGTTATAAGCATTATGTTCATGTGATAATGCATGAGGTGGAATATGTGGACAAGATTTTTGTAACTTAAGATGATCAATAAAAATGTTAAATGAAAAACTATTCCATAACTCATGTATATCAAGTAGGATTTAAAACTAATTTTTATTGAACAAAAATGATATAGAACATATATATGGCGCTTAAATAAAGTTTAAAATATGAACTTTGTAGATGACAATGAAATACTTGCCGTGGAAAAATAACATTGCTAACCATCATTTCTAATGGCCTAGAAATGCAACTAATCAAAGTTCAGCTCAGAGTATTTTCAAGTTTATAGAGACGAAGATAATGCTATGTTTGGGAATTTATTTTGTGAAATCGAGTTAAGAAGTGGTGTTGTGTTTTAGCTCGAGTTAGTAGCCTGATGAGCCCTCTTGAGCATGGTGAAGGTGGTTTGGTTCCTAAAGCAACCGTTTAGTTGTTATGGGTGCTTTAAAATGCGTGCACAACACGTTCTCGGGCTGGCTCACCGAGTGGACGCAGTCACCAAGCTTGGGCGCTCGGCATCACTACGTTGGTCGTGCGTGCGCCTGCTGTCGCACGTGGCCGGCTGTGGATGCCTCGCGTTGCCGCTACCGACGCCGTGCTACGCTGCTGCCGCTCGCTCTGCCACCGCGTGCACGTGGGCTGTCTCGGCTACGCTCGCGCCATCGCCTCGTCTTAATGGCGCTGTGACCGCGCAGGCCATGCCCCACTTGGCTCCCCACGCGCGCACAGACAGGGTCGCAAGTCCAGCCGACCGCTAGCTGCCAAGGTGAGGACGGCCAAAGCTCGAACCCGTCCCTCTTTCCCTCTGCTGCCGCCGTTAGAGCCGCACCAGCACGTTAAACAGCGAGAGGTCATCTCCAATCAATTCCGCCCGTCTACGGCCGCGCTAGTGAGTTCTCCCTCTTCCCAACCCCACCCAACCATGAAGCACGCACTGAACCCCACCGCCGTGCCAATAAGGCCGCGATCGGCCGTGGTCGAGGGCAGCCCTCCTACCGCCATCATGAACTAATTCACCTGCACCACTAGCTTTGCCTTGACACCCTCTTCACCCTGCACACCTTAGCTAAACCGCTACAGCCTCCCCGTCGTCGCTGATGCGACTGTGCCGCCATGGTGTGCCGCCGTACGGCTCGGCCGCACGTGGCCAGCCCTTCTCTATCACCCTCTTCTCCAACCGTCACCTCAGCTAGGTCCACGGTAGTCTATTGATGCTCACTCGCTAGCTGGTTAGGTCCTTAGGTGCCCTGGTTCGTTTGGAGCAGGCGCACCACCGTCGTGGATGGCCGCGCGTCGCTGCAGCTCGCTCCAGCGCATCCCGCCGCCCCGCGTTGCTGCTTGGTGTAGGCGGTTGGACCATAGTTGAAGGTCGGCCCAACTGACGGGCCAACGCGAGCCTCTGGTGGCCGGCGCGGTCGTGCCGTCATCGCCGCCGCGCCACCGTGCACTGAGTCACTGGGGTGCGCACGGGTGAATTAGGGAAAGGTCAGGGGGTTAAGTGAGAAGGTCAGTGAGAGGGGGAAATAGTGTTAGTACTCAGTTGTGATTTAGAAGAAGTTTGAGGCCTCTTTTGCATAAATGCCAGCACGCGCGAGATTCCCACCGTCGCGGGCCGTCTTGCACTGCAGGTCGGCCTCGCATGGGCCACATCCGTGGGTCGTCGCGCGCTGTGTTGCGCGGGCCACGCGTGTGGGCTGTGCAGGAGATTCACTTTTCATTTTCCTAAGAAATTAGAAATAGTTTTCTAATTTAATTCTGAGCTGATCTTTGGTAATTAATATAAAATCATGCAGGTGTCCAAAAATTATGAAACAAATTTTGTTAGGTTCCTAAAATTGTGATATATCTGTTGGTGTATTTAGTTCATGTTTGTATGTGTTGACACTAGGAGCTATTAAATCATTTGAGAGTGCTTAATATTATTAAGTTAATCATTGTATGATTTTTTTAGTAAATTGGTGATAGCTTTAGTCGTGAAATTTTTATAGTAGCTTCATTGTATTATTATGTGCTCTCTGTAAATTTTATAGCCTTAGAATAGACTAAGCATTAGGATAGTTAAATGTTCTTTGTTTAAATATACATTAAATCTTTAATATAAATAAAGGTATGCCATTGATTTGCAAAACTAGGTGCTTGTTAGTTGAACACAACACTTTGCTTGATGAAGATGATAGTTAGCTTAGTATCTTAATCATTAGAGCTAGCTTAGTAGTTTAACATGTGTATTCTTATTTTAAGAGTTGCTATTGCCGGAATACTAATTGTTGCATCATCATCATTGCATGCATGTAGAGAATGAGTTGGTGGAGACAGTGACCACCGACGATCGCGAGTTCGAAGAAATCGTCGAGGAATATGAGGAGGAGATTCTCGTGTAGAGGTCCCGAAGCCACAACCGACTGACTCAGCTGACACCGCGCCTGCCCAAGGCAAGCCCCTGTGCATAACCCTTATTTTTTTATAATCACTATATATATGTGATGTGCATTTACGTTACAGGAATCTTATGAAAACCACATGCATAGATATATCTGTCCTATGAGTCTTACTAGTGCAAATTCGAGTAGCTGCTATACTTAGGTTTTCGATAGTGTGAGTAACCTACCGTTACTCATAATAGATGATTGTTATAATTACTCTCATGATAAAAATGATGAAAGGAAAATAGAGATCAAGCAGGGATGTGGTATGGGTATTGCTGGGTGTAACAGGTTATGCCCCGCAGCCAACGGGGCTTAACTTGGTTACACTGTGTTTCCCTATCCATGTCGATTGAGGACCGTCCGTTGCTGTGGATGGTAGTCAGGTCGCAGACTTATTATCCTAAGTACATACTTGCTTATGGGAGCGGGAAGGCTCGTTACGCTCTTGTCATGGGTTCCGGCTCTTTTCAGACCGACTGATTGGATGCGGGGAAGGGTGGAAGTCTAAGCACCATATTAAGACCGGGTCTCAAGTGTGGGGGCTTGGAGTCAAGTTTCGACGGGGACCTGGACCCCTGACAGGAGTGGAATGGGCTGATCTTGTTTGTGCCTGGGGTACAAACGGGGCGTGTGTTTTGGGGTACCCAGTTGGGATACATTGGTTCGTGAATCGCCATTTCTGTGAGATGGTACGACTTGGGTATGGTCTAGCACCGTAGTAAGAACTGGAATATGAAAGATGGTAAAATAGTTCTGATTGCTCAACCCTTTTTGGAAAGTAGAACATATGCTTACCTACAATGGTTAGCTAATGAAGTAATCATGACTGCTAATTAAACTTGATCTTAATGACGTACTTATAGTAATGCTTTTCGCAAATAATAAAGGAAACAATAAACCCATATTGCCTATCATACCCCTTGGAGTTAGAAAAATATTCCCACTAGTCGGGTAAGCCTTGCGAGTACATTGTGTACTCAGGGTTTATTTTACACTGTTGTAGGTGCAGCTTGAGGAGTTGCTCTTGTGTGGATGATTCTTTTAGTGGACACAGACGGATCCTTGTATCTTTTCCACTAGATATTTATTTTTATTCCGCTGTTTAATTATCGCACTCTGAACCCTAGTATTGTAATAAATAATTTCCATGAACTCTTGTTATATGAAATAAACTAAGTATTGTAAGCTCGTACTCATTATTGGATTCTGGAGGTAAAACGTGGATTGATTCGAGTTCTCCCGTGGGGTGTACTCGACGGAACTGTCTGTCTGATGTAGCTAACTTTCAGTGTGCTTGGTGTCTAGTGGAAGACGAGCGCCTCCGAAAACATATTATTTCGGACGGTTCTGCCGCATATTCGAATCTCTGCAACTCCCATGTTTTATATGACACATATTGGACAGAGTTATTAAAGTAACCTAGATATTTATAGGAATCCTAATCAAAATAGCTCTATCCGATTCTGAGTAACCTGAATACAAATACAAACTGCCATAACTCGTTCAGGATTCCATAAAAATCATACAACTAATAGAGATATGTACATACATTCTACATTTTTATGATCACACGGATAATCTAGATTAATCCCAAAACTATAACTAATTATTAAATATTAAAGAGCAAAAAAATTCTCGGTAACGAGTTATATTTGATTTTTTTCTCTCGTTGCAACGCACGAACATATTTGCTAGTATAAATAAAGGACGAATTGATTCTTTGGTCTTCCTTTCTTTTTAATCTCTAATAAAGTTGTATTTCTTTTTAATATTTAATAAAGTGCATGCGCTTTCGACTCTCCTGACCTCTGTTTAACAAATAGGGACTCATGACTTATACTCACACGAGTTATTAGAAACGCATGTACGTCCAGTAATATTATAGGGGGCGTTTGGTTGCCCGCATCCTGTCGATCCAAGCTCCACAGATGCAACATTCCCATGATTGGTTTGCTGAGCGAAAGCGCCGGCCAGGCTGAAGCCGTGCAAAAGCTGCCGCCGGGCCTGGCTCACCCCATGCGCAATTTTTAGTCGTTCCTTCAGAGCCTGGCTAAGGCGATGCGAGAGCGCGTACGCGGGCGTGCGGGTGAAAGCTAAAAATCATCGTGGCTGCTACTGGATCAGGAACCAAACACCAGCGCTCCTGCTAGGACCCGTTGCACGTCTTCAACCTGTCTGCCATGGGCCTGGATGCCCAGAGCGAGCCAGGCCTGGCTGGGAAGGCAAACAAACACGGTAGTTACATAAATCTTTAGGCCACAAGTCATTCAGATGACCCCACAACAAGATATACACGTTCTGTTGCAACACACGTGTGCATTTGCTAGTTAAACAGGTAGCTCTAAATTTTTGTGGATTTCTTGTGGCTAGCTCTACCAAATAGGCCCCGGTACGAGATGAATTTTGATATATCTTAGGATCTGACTGAATTTTTTTGAGAATCTTGCTCACTATTCTTCCTTTTTAAATAGCTTAATGATTTTTATTATAGTCACAAAATACTTGTTTTGAATACATGATGTATCACATGCAAAAATTATCGAAATCATCCCATACATCATACTGCCAAGGCGCGTATTAACTGAAAATGCACCCGGTACAAACCTATCAAAGCTCCTGCGTTCAGTGTTATTTATATTTTATTCACTTCTTCTGCGACGAAGGTTTATCAACATGCCACACGACAAGTTATGACATCTGGAAACAAATAATTTCCCCCATGTGCCACTGCCACACAAGAAAACTCCATTCGACCTCAAGCAGGTAGCAAACGTCTGGAGTCAGCACAATGTACATGACAGTATTCAGGTAGCAACGGGCCAAACTAGCTGAACTATACAAATCTAATTTGCATTAGCGTCTAGTGCAACATAACGGACGAGGATGATGAAACATCCATTAAATTAGGGTAGAAAATATTTACAAGACGAAACATGCATTAAACTAGGCTACTAGCAGGGATACAAAAACCCTACAAACAGGCGTCCCTTAGGCATCCACAGGAGCATACAAAAGCTGATAAAGGGCAGACATCCACAAGAGTATATATACAAAAGCTGATAAAGGGCCAAGTACACTAATTTCCCTAACTCCACAGCAAAAGTCTAGCACATCTGCTAGTGCTTCACCGGAAAACAGCTTGAACCAGGCAGACCTCTGCTCAGGCTGACATGAAACCTTTTGGTTGGTCAGCTGTTTTCCGGCGAGCAGCTCATGCCCTGCTTATATTAGTGGAGGCGATGTTTCCTGGCCATAGACCACCACCAATCGGCTCCCCCCGGATAGCAAGTACCAACGAACCTTCACGCTGCATCTCTTGAATGAGCTGCTCGAGTTTTGGAGTTTGTCCAGCAACGAAACAAAAAAACTTGCCAGGGGGAACCCCCACAATTGAGTCGCTCCGCCCATGATTTCCGGGTATGGTAGCAGCATTGGTATCATTTTCATTAGCTTCAGTAGGTATGGTGGCAACTTCAGTTGTTACGGCGGCAGGATCGGTAGCAACTGCAGCAGCTTCAGTTGTTACGGCAGCAGGACTGGTAGCAACTGCAGTAGCTTCAGCACGGTGCAGAGTGTGACGCAATGCATCTCCCAGTTGTCTTTCTTCAGGAGCTTCAGGTCCAAAGTCCATGTCGGGGGACCCTGGAACACCTCTAGTTGCTGCAGCTTGCTGCATGCTCTTAGCAGGCGACTTCCAGTGGACTTCTTGCACCTCATCTTGCTGGTTTGAGGCATGCTGTTCCTCCTCTTTCTCCTGTGCGCAACACACTGTATCATGTACTGGCTCTGCAACTGTAGCACATTGACCTTGTCTTGGCCTGAATACACCCCACAAGTAGTGTTTCCTTTGAAAAGCTGCAAAATTTAACATGATGAGTGACGGAACCCCGGAACAGTAGAAATGTAAGGAAAAAGCTAGGTCTAATGAATACTTATTGAGACTACTCTCAAACTTGATATTTGGCACATCAAATCAGGTGCAGAATCATATTTTGTCCATTAAAAGAGATCCTATTTGAAGAAAGAAAAAGCACTACACGTACTCTTGTATCTTTCAGGCAGTAGAGTAGAAGGAAATATCAGCATCTCAGCTTCACCAATAACAGTCTGCAGGACCAGATCATCCTCTATGACTTCCTTCACTAGTTTATCCAGATCTTCATCATGCCTATGACACACAAAAAAACAATACTAAGAAATTTCACGTAAAAACGATAGCATAAGTAATGCAATGAAATTCAGGGATAAAGCAAGATACCTCAACTTATTAGGGAAGAAATACAAGCCAATGCTGTCACAAGAGGGTTTTGATGTCTCCCATATTTTGAACTTTGACCTGGAAAGCTTTGTCACTTCAACAACCGGCATCAATGATCTTGAAAGTTCCCATACTTTGTCACACGATTTGGTTGACAAATGTCCAGCCAACGATATGTATTCCTCTCTGTCTATCTTAAAGATTCCACTGTTGAAATAATCAACAAAATGTTAGCATAGTAAGAAGAATTGGATAATACTATAAAATCAACAACATATCTTCTAAAAATACCTCCAAATAGGTTCATCAATAGGCTTTGAGCAATAGTTGCATTGCTTCTTGACATGTTCCAAAACAAATGGTGTAGGCACTTCGGCCAGACAATCTATCGGAATAGGAGCTTGTGATGTCAATCTCAAACTATCGTCATCAGCATCCAAAGGACTATGATCACCACCATCAACATGTAATTCTTCATCTTCATTTCTCATGATGTCTTGTCTCCATTTCTTCAACTTTCTATGAGTTAGTTTCTCCGGTTGTGTAGCTTCATTGGTACAATCAAGTGACACATCATCTTTTGGCAATGATTCTAATTTTTTCTTAGCAAAGCTGTCATCGGCTTTGCCATCACCAACTTCATTTGATTCTATGCCTCTTTTCTTCTTATTCTTCGGTCTACAATCACGGGCCTCCACATCTTCAACCTCCATGAGTTCCATATCACCGTTATCAATGGCTTCATCTTCATTTGTTTTCGTGTAGCCTCGTTGTCTCTTCATCGAACCATAAGTTAGATTCCTTTCACTATAATCTTTGACACCAAAAGGATAAACATCTCCATTGATTTCATCCATAGGATTTCTATCACTAGTATGATCTCCTTTGGCTTCTTTGTTTCTTTGTTTCTTCATCCACTTAGGAGATGCTTCCTCCGTTGCTTTAATCGTCAATTCCCTATCACTATGGTTATCGACGATAAAACCTCCTCCATTATCAAGACTTACTTGCCTCTTTAACCCAGAAGGTAAGGCATCATTGCATCCATCCAATCCATCAAAATTCTTTGGCCTGTGAACCAGTCCTGCCATTGCCTTAAATTGAGGTGATTGAGAATTATTAATATGCTTTGATCTATTCATTGTTGTCTTCGCTTTCAAGGGGTCATGGTCCTCTAAGCTTCTCAATACAACAATGGAATCATCTCTTCTAGTAACATTTCCGTTTGGCATGATGGCTTCTACTCGTTTGGTGTTGTTATTCTTTCTAGGGGAATCTTGCTTGATTGGTCGCAAGGCGTGACTGATTTGTCGATTTGCTTCAACTGGAACACTCCTTTTGTTGTCAGTCCTTGACAATGGTGCCAAACACACATGCATTGCAGAGGAGTAATTGTGCTTGATGTTCTTATCCTTCAAAGGATTTCGTCTATCTAGTTTTGAAGCAAGGTATGAAACACCATCATCTCTTCTATTGTTTTCGCGAGCATTCCTTAGTAAAGGATCCAAACTTACATCCATTCTAGAAGAGTTCATGTGTCTAGTGTTACTATCCTTTAAAGGGGTTTGTCCAACTAACAACGAGGCAACATTATCTCGCCGATTTGCATCATTTGCAACATTATCTCTTTTGTTAGTTTTACTTGTGTTCATTGACGACGAAGCCAATTTTTCATTCGACAAAATGTTGCTCTTGTGTCCGATGTTGCTATCCATGACGGGCTTACCACGATGATTAGCTCCACTTGCAACACCATGGCCACCTCTACTACTCGCATATGGACAAAACCTAGTTGCATCCATTCTAACCTGCTTTTCAATTTTTTTCCCGGTCACGGATCCAAATCTACTTTTAGGTCCCCTTGACATGAGTGCAATCCTACAAGAATAAAATTTGGAGAATGAATCCACTGTGCGTCCTTAGATTGTTGCACGCGCACAAAGTTACACCCAATAGTAAACATTCAATTCACAATTCCCAACCTTGACTCCAACCACACGAAGTGTATCGGAACTCAATTAATATAGTAGGTTAGCATGTTACTCTAATGTACTTCAACTTCACCCCACCTTTCTTCGTCCACACCTAGGGATGGCAACAGGGACCCGATCCTCGAAAGGGATTTCATCCATTAAGGAACTGGGATGGTACGTTTCTACTCGCCATGGAGATACTAATGGCCTGCTTTCATCCCCCATCAACAGAAGCGCTGAAGGAAACATGCTCCTTGTCCCCAAACTCGATCCCGTCGGGGTCCATGTTATGTCCTTTCCTGCCTGCGCTATGCATATGATATATGTTGAAAGAAGCCCAACATCCTATATTTGGCCCAACCCCACTAAAGACGTATAAATTCCTCCAAACCCTAGCCCCTTGACCCCTTCACTTATTCTTTCTCGTTCCCGAGCAACCAGACACCTCACGCCCACACGCGTCCAAGGCTCGCGGTCTCCCACACGGCCACGTTCTCCATTGGTGCCACACCGCACTGCCGAGGTTCCGCCTCCCAAGTCGTCTCTCGCCGTGCCGCCACTTTCTAACTTTTCTTACCATCCCTCTCTCCACTAGCTAGTACCCACCGCAGGCAGCAAGCACCAAGGAGCCAAACCAGAGCTTCCATGGCAGCTGTGGGATCCTCTTGTTTGTCTTGCTGCCATAAACTTGATGCCGATGTCAATTTGTTGTTGGTCACTTCGAGAAACTTTAATATGTAGTCTGTCTTAGTGTCTTTCTATGGATCTATGAGACTACTGAACTTGCAAAAGAATGAATGGTGAATGGATGAATTGTTGTTTGTCATGTTTGTTTTCATTTGGTATATGTTTGTATGTACTTCCAATTCTTTGGCTGCTATTGAATTCTGCTAATTTTTGCAACTTACAAATGTTGTAGTCTTCTTTCGATGTTGCTTTATGAGGAATTATCAGGGACGGAGACCCCATCGGGTGTGTAATCCCCATTTGGGGACACGGATGGGGGAAAACTTGCCTCGAAAGCGCAGTCGAGGACGGGGAGCAGGGCATCAAATTATGTCGATGATGAGAACGTTAAGGAAAAACTCGATAGGGATAGGCCCGTTGCAATCCCTAACCACACCAAACCCATTCATTTTTTCTCTACACAAGTTCTAGCCACTAGTGAGAAAAGAACCAAATTATTGAACGCAAACCAACTTCAATGGATCACAAATAACAAATTTACTATGACAAAGCCCACCCTTGACTTTATCATACGAAGTTAGCGATAATCCATATGGGTGGAACCATATTTGATGAAAGAAGACAAGCAACATTGCTAATGGGGCTCACTAGCAAATGCCACAAGAATGGTTGGCCAAAATTTTTAAGAAAAGGAAACGAGAGAATAGGTCAACAAATTTATTGCAACATCCCATATATGACCTCTTAAATATTTAAACCATATTCTACTTTCTTGGCTTCTGTTTTGTGCTTGGAGCTCAACACTCAAGCAGCATGAGATAATCAACGAATGGGTCAAGGGGCTCCAAGCTACCTGATCTATTTCTTCGCTTAGAGGCTCGATAATTGGCTTCTAATTGGAATTTGCAAAAAGTCCATTTTACTACCCAAAATATCGCAAATTTAATCCATGGAACCAAAGGCTTAGGTAGTGGCCCTCAACAATATACAAGGGTGGTGGGTGTTGGCACTAGTGTTCATGAGACATGCAATACTGGTATGACTTCCTTATGACGTATGAACACAAATGACAAATACAAGGAAAAAAGTAGGACTGGGCACATTTAACCCGAAAACCAAAACCCGAACCGAAACCGAACCGAAGTGTCGGTTTTTCAGTTCTTAGGTTTGGTTTCGTCTTTTATACCTGGGAAGTTCGGCGATGGTTCTCGGCTTCGATTTTAGGGTCTTGAGAACCGAACACCCGAAGGAACCGATCCTCAGGAGCAGGGCACAGTCGTATCCCTCTTCTCTAGATAGTAGCAGCCCAATGGACCAATATGGCCCAAGACCAACGCGCATGCCTCAGCTGGTCAGCCCAAACACACCGAAACCCTATCCAATCCAGCATGCAATGTAGAGAGCGGACTGGGCGGTGCGATGACACAAGCAGGCGATGCGGCCGCGACTGCAAGCAGCGAGCGCGGGCAAGCGACACCAAGAAGGGAGCCTGAGAAGGAGGCGGCGGACAGTGGGAGCGCAAGCAAGAGGCTGCGGCCGGCGGGCGCGGCTACAAGGGCTGCCCGCAAGCGGCTCTTTGGCGGCGGCCGGCGCGGGAGCGTGCCCGCGCGCTCAGGGATGGGGTCGGGGCGGCTGGCGGGAGCGGCGCCCGCGGTGGCGGACTGGCGCCGTAGCTCCTCGGGCCTCGGCGGTCGGCGCGCAGTTCTATTTCTCCCTCTCACTCTTCTCTGTGTCGATCAGTTTGCTCGGTTCAAATAGAAAACCGAACCGAAAAACCAGACACCAAACTCGTTGGTTCCTTCTGCAATAAACCGATCGGTTACTGGATCCTAGAAACCAAAGTTTGTAGAAACCGGCGAAACTGAACCGAATAATCGGTTAAAACCGATTGCCCAGGCTGAGAAAAAAGAAGAGTTTGCCAAGAAAGGCCCACCTTTTTTAAGGATGCATGGCAAATTCACATGGCTGTACGAAATTCCAAACTATCAAACTGTTGTTACAAATTATTGAAGCATTGTGTATCAAAAACCATAAAATACTTTTAAGGGATAATGTGGTCTCACATGATATTTATGCAGACCCTTCCATTTAAGATCATAAAATTGAAATTTGGCTAATTTGACTTCACAACATCTAGTTATATTCCTCAAAATTTGTGAATTTTTTCAAAAACAAACAACCCCCCACCAATCCAATAGAAAACTACATATATGGTGGTGACTAAAGGTCAATATTGAAGAGTATTTGAACACATGACAATAACTTTCTCCTTGGGGAGTTCTTTAAATAAAATTATATTTTGCATTTTCCCTAAGTTTTTCCATAATAAGAAAATTAAAAAGCAGAGAAGAAACATATTATGTGTAAGTCCTAAAAAATAAGTCAATTTAGAGAAGTAAAAAAAATTGTGAGCATGGGAGAAATGTTCCATCCTCACTGTTAGTCGAAGGGCTGAGATTAAGCCATGTCACCTCAACCCATCAATGCCGATCTTATGGCTGATGGTGAGCCATGTCGTAGAGTATGCATTTGCAATATGCTTATAAAATCCACTCTCCCAGAGGAAAGACACTTTTTTTAGCAACATTCAACAAATTGGAAACTCATTGGTCAAGACTTACACAACTCTCTCTTCTAGTATACTGTGATTTTCATGCAAAGTAATTATGCAAACAATCACATGCATTGGATCTGGAAAACTTCATATACAATTTGATAATTGTTCTCAGATTTGACAAATCAAATGAAAAGAACCATATTCACAAGCTACGAGATATGACCTCTTTATTTGACTACCAAAATATTCTATTTGGATGCACATAATTTGACTAGATGATGGCACATATAATTGAGCCACATTTGCATTTTAGGAATATAGTTTCCCTTCATTAGAAGGGATATGATAACATCACCCAATATGTTCAATCACCAAAATGAGCCAAAGTTTTGAAACAACAAGCATTTGCTCTGTTTGGTAGAGCGGTAAAAAAGGCACTTCTTTGAGAAGTACAAATGAAGCAAAAACACAATCAAAACAAGCTGGTTTGATCTAGTTTAAAGCTAAGGCCAGAAAAAGCTCCAAAAAAACACGCCGTGGATTAAGCAGGTGAAACATACGTAGCACACATTGCTGCACGCTGAGTCTAGTGCCTTCATGGCCCCGTCGACATGAGCAGCAGGGTACATGTCCAGTCAAGCACAGGCAGGCAGCAGTGAATCCCGTGCAGGAATGAACGTGTTATATAAACTACAAGTGTGACCTGGGCTGCCAGGACCAAAATGCATCTACTCGCTTATTGTTTTTAGATCAAAGTCATTCATCCGGCCTCATTAGAAAGCTTAACAAAAGCCAAATTTTCAGCGCTGGGGAGACCAGCTTACAAAATTCAGGCGCAGCATGAGAATCCAGCACTACCCGGCTAACAAAAGGAGTTAAGTTTGGCAAGGCCACTTCAACACCCAAACCACTGACATAAGCTAATCTATTGGAGCATCTAGTCTAGCTTATTGGTTGCTACTCCTACTACTTTGCTATCAACCACCACCATTGCCTTTGCATCCAATCTGCGCTGAAACTGCTGATGCAGGAAGAACGAGTAGTCGTGAGCGAGGAATCGAGGATTGGGCTCTTACCATCGATCTCACGAAGAGACCCAAATCGCCCAGTCTGAATCACTGAATGCCATAACAGTGTCAGCACTGCTCCTATGGTTCTGGTGATACATAACGAGGAACCAACCACGGATGAGCAGGCCCGGCCCGTCCGTGAGCGCCGGCCCAACGTCAGGCTGTCTGGCCCAGAATGGAGTGTTTAGACAAGATAGTATAAGACTAGAGTATGTGAGGCCGAGAGAGATCAGACTGGAATGTAACAAGTATATTATGTTCAAGTACTCCTCTGTTAAACATTTTCTGTGATTCCTGCAGTTAAATTCAGTATATCACATTTCCAGTAGAATTTGGTTCTTCCTTTCGAGCCAGAGATTCCACTCTAACAATTGGTATCAGATTTCGCCTCCATCGATCCTGCCCCATCTCCCAGTTCGATCCGCACCCTAGACGCGCTGGAACCTCACCAAATCCACCACACCCACTTCACCGATTCCGTGGTACCCTGGGCGCCATGGATCCCCAACTCAAGGCCATCCTCGACGAGATCTACAAGTCCAAAGAGGATTTCAATCGCCGATTCGACGCCCACGACGAGCAGTGGAAGGGCCGGTTCGCCGATCTCGACCGCGCCGCCGCCGTCGACAAGCGCTTCGACGCCCTTGAGTCCACGTGCTCCGACCTCGCCTTCGACGTCGGCAAGAGGGTCGCCGATCTGGAAGCTATTCGCGGTGGTAAACTCCTCCCCGACAGCTCCGACCGCGTTACGGCTCTCGAGGTCGCCACCACGGATCTCGGTACCTGGCGCCCGGAGATCGAGGCCCTCGTGGATGATCTGAAGCTCGAGGTGAAGAAGCTCTCCCAGCCTCCTGACCGCAAGGTGTTCGACGCCCAGCCGCAGTGGCCCAGCGTTGCACTTCCTTCTTCCTCGACGTCCTCCCGTGCGCTCGCCGGTGCGCCCGTCGAATCGCCTAGTGGGCACGGCACTGCATCATCTCACCGGGACGTTGGGTTTGGGTCAGTCATGACCTGGACGAATGTCCCGGTCACGGGTAAGCCTCCAGATCCTCCTCCTCTACCTAATTCCTCCGCCCTGCAGCGTCCTCCTATTCCCCTTCATTATCATTCCCCCCCTTCGCTCACAATTCCACCTCGTCCGCCTTTTCCATCCCCACTGTTCCAAGCTCCATCCCCACACAATCTTCCTCATCATCATGCCGGTCGTCTTCCCAAACTCCCCTTCAACAAATTCAACGGTGACAATCCTCGTCTCTGGCGTTCCAATTGCGAGAAATATTTCCATATGAATGTCGTTGATCCATCTCTCTGGGTCAGTGTTGCTTCCATGTATTTTTAGGGCAATGCTGCTTGCTGGTATGAGTCCATCGATAATACACCGGCCATCGCTACCTGGACCACATTCTGTCAATCTCTCCATGATCGCTTTGATCATGACCAACATGAGGCCTTCATTCGCCAGCTCTTCCAAATTAAACAAACCTCTACTATCACCGATTATGTTGAGCGTTTCACCAAACTCGTCGATCAGCTTAAGGCCTATTCTGCTACTACCGATCCACTCTTTTATACTATGCGCTTCGTTGATGGCCTCCGCCCTGAGCTCAAAGCTATTATTCTTGTTTCCAAACCCAAAAGCTTGGATGCTGCTATTTCTATGGCATTGGTGCAGGAGGAGGTGGCCACGGTGCCGACGTCTCGCGCGTCGTCCCCGATCGATTGGACATCGTCCAACAAGTTTATCCCCAAGACGGCGTTGCCATTGCCACTTCCACCACGGCCTGACAAGCCGCCGGCCCCTACTGCAGCAACACCGACACAAGCTACGATGTCTGCTGATGCTAAGTTGGCCGCCGTCAAAACATATCGCCGCGCCATGGGTCTCTATTACAAGTGTGGCGCCAAGTGGAGCAAGGACCACAAGTGTAATCCTCAGGTTCAGCTCCATGTTGTCCAGGAATTGTGGGATCTCCTTCAAGATGAAGACTCCAGTGATACAGCTACTCCTGCCGATTCTGAACCTCAGGCTTTCATGGCTCTATCACAATGTGCCCTCACTGGCAGCTCTGCTCCTCGTACCGTTCAGTTCTCAGGCACAGTTCAAGGCCTTCCAGTGCATATCTTGCTCGATTCCAGCAGTTCCACTTCCTTCATCAGCGAGTCAATGGCAACTCAGCTTAGCCGGGTGTCTGTCAAGCAGTCTCCGTGCACTGTTCGTATTGCTGGTGGTGGTACTCTCACAAGTTCAGTTATTCTGCTAGCGGTTCAGTGGTCTATTGGTCAAGTTGCTTTCACCTCTGACCTTCGAGTCCTTCCACTAACTGCATTTGATGTGATTATTGGAATGGATTGGTTAGAATCATTCAGTCCTATGCAGGTTCACTGGCAACTTAAACGGTTGGTCATTCCTTATAAGGGCAGCACTGTTATTTTGCAAGGCGAGTCTGTGGATGCTCCAAGCCAGTTGTTTTTACAAGTCTGCAGTATGGACAGTACACCTGACACCTTCTCATCTGCCGGTCTTCCTCCTGAAATATAGTCCATACTTGATGAGTTCACTGACTTGTTTCAAGTTCCAGACTCCTTGCCGCCTTCTCGCCCCTACAACCATTCAATCCCACTTCTTCCTGGTTCCCAACCCTTCTACATCCATCCTTATCGTTATCCTCCAGCACTTAAGGATGAGATTGAACGCCAAGTCCATGATATGCTGTCACAAGGGCTTATTCAGCCAAGCAACAGCATGTTCTCTTCACCAGTCCTCTTAGTGAAGAAGAAAGACCTCTCGTACAGGTTCTGTGTTGATTTCCGGAAATTAAACTCTATGACTGTTAAGTCCAAGTATCCGGTTCCTGTCATTGATCAGCTCCTGGATGAATTGACTCATGCCAGTTGGTTCACCAAACTTGATCTGAGAGCCGGCTTTCACCAGATCTTGCTACAGCCTGGAGATGAACACAAGACAGCATTCCAGACCCCACTTGGGGCACTTCGAGTTCCGTGTTATGGCTTTTGGATTGACCGGGGCACCAGGCACTTTTCAAGGGGCGATGCATTGCACGCTGGCTCCTGGGTTGCGCAAGTTTGTCCTCGTCTTTTTCGACGATATCTTGATTTACAACCGCACTTTGGCCGAGCACATCACTCATCTTTCCTAGGTGCTGTCTTGGCTTCGTCGAGATTGAAATTATCCAAGTGTTCCTTCGCTCAACGATCCATCGCCTATCTCGGGCATGTGCTCAGCGCCAATGGCGTAGCTACAGACCCTTCCAAAGTGTAGGCTATCAAGGACTGGCCAAGACCTACAACGGTTCGTGCCCTTCGCGGATTCTTGGGCCTGGCAGGTTATTACCGCAAATTTGTCCGGCATTTTGGCATCATTGAACAACCCTTGACTGAGCTTCTCAAGAAGGATGCACCATTCGTTTGGACATCTTCCCAGCAAGAGGCTTTTACTGCTCTTCAGTCCGCCTTGAGCACTGCTCCAGTCCTGGCCCTTCCGGATTTTCAGCGGCCTTTTCACATTGATACCGACGCCAGTGGAGTTGGTATTGGCGCCGTGCTTCACCAAGATGGGCATCCCATTGCTTTCATCAGTAAGACATTATGCCCTCGTAACCATGGGCTGTCCGCTTACGAGGAGTACCTGGCAATCCTTCTGGCGGTTGAGCATTGGCATCACTATCTCATCCAAGGTGAATTCTTCATCCACACTGACCACCGCAATCTCACTCATCTCAATGAGCAGCGTCTTCATACGGTGTGGCAACAGAAAGTTTTTACCAAATTGCTGGGCTTGAGTTACAAGATTGTGTATAAAAAAGGTTCCGATAACACCGTCGCTGATGCCTTGTCACGCCGTGATACTGAGGAAGTCTACATGGCAGTTTCTTCCTCTTCACCCCAATGGTTGTCCGACGTGGCCAGCTCTTATTCTGCAAGTCCACTGGCTCAAGATATTTTGTCTCAGCTGGCTGTAAATCCGGCTGCTTTGCCCCATTATTCGCTCAGCAATGGCGTTATCCATTACAAAGGTCGTATCTGGCTGGCCCACAGTGAGCAACTCCAGAATCAAGTGCTCCAAGCTCTGCATTCCAGTCCACTAGGCGGTTACTCCGGTATACCAGTTACTTATCAGAAGTTGCGCCAGCTCTTCTTTTGGCCTGGCATGCATGCAGCCACAACACATTTTATCAGAGCTTGTGATATCTGTCAGCGCGCCAAACCTGACCGTTCTCCTTCCCCAGGCTTACTTCAGCCCCTCCCTATTCCTTCGGCCACCTGGGAAATCATCAGTATGGACTTCGTAGAAGGCCTTCCACCTTCCGGCTCAGCCAATGCACTCCTGGTGGTGGTTGACAAGCTCTCGAAGTTTGCTCATTTTATTCCTTTGCGTCATCCATTCACAGCAGCTACAGTGCTCTCCTCTTCATGGATAATATCTATCGGCTTCATGGAATGCCGCTAGCCATCATATCTGATCATGACCGCATTTTCACAAGTGCCTTTTGGAAGACTCTTTTCAGCATTGCCGGCACCACCTTGTGTATGAGTTCCGCTTATCACCCACAGACGGACGGCCAGACGGAGCGTGTTAATCAGTGTCTTGAAACCTACCTCCGCTGCTTCGCCCACGCCTGTCCTTCCAAGTGGACTCAATGGATCGCCCTCGCGGAGTACTGGTACAATTCTTCTCACCACTCTTCATTGGGTCGATCTCCATTCGAAGTTCTGTATGGCTTTCCTCCCCGGCACTTTTGTCTTCGTCCTCCTACTGCCACACCTGTTGCTGATCTGAACTCTTGGCTAGATGACCGAGCTCTGATGACATCCTTGATTCAGCAACACCTCAGCCGGGCTCAGACCCTCATGAAGCGCCAGGCCGATAAGCACCGCTCTGATCGTTCATTTGCTGTTAGTGATTGGGTCTTCTTGAAAGTTCAGCCTTATGTGCAGTCTTCCCTCGCACGCCGTGCTAATCAGAAGCTCGCCTTTCGGTTCTTTGGCCCATACCAGATCCTGGAGCGTATTGGTCCAGCAGCTTATAAGCTGGTCCTTCCTTCTTCCTCCTCCATCCATCCAGTCTTCCATGTATCACAGCTCAAAGTTTCTCATGGTAAGATGCCGGTGTCTGATGTTCTTCCTGATGAGCTTGCCCAGTTTCAGGTGCCTCAACGGTTACTGGATCGCCGTTGGACTCCGGGTGCTTCACCTGTGGAGGAGGTCCTTGTGCAGTGGTCCCAAATGCCACCGTCGTTGGCTACCTGGGAGCCACTGGATCACTTGCAGCAGCGCTTTCCAAGAGCTCCGGCCTGGGGTCATGCCGGTTCCAAAGGAGGCGGGATTGTCAGCACTGCTCCTATGGTTCGGTGATACATAACGAGGAACCAACCACGGATGAGCAGGCCCGGACCGTCCGTGAGCGCCGGCCCAACGTCAGGCTGTCTGGCCCAGAATGGAGTGTTTAGACAAGATAGTATAAGACTAGAGTATGTGAGGCCGAGAGAGATCAGACTGGAATGTAACAAGTATATTCTGTTCAAGTACTCTTCTGTTAAACATTTTCTGTGATTCCTGCAGTTAAATTCAGTATATCACATTTCCAGTCGAATTCGGTTCTTCCTTTCGAGCCGGAGATTCCACTGCTAACACAGTGTTTACTATTTACCATCCATAATCACGCACAGCCAAGATCGGCCATCCCTAGAAACCAACAAGGCTGAGATCCCGCCCCGAACCAAACGACTGCTAAATCTTCGGTTCTTATGAAATCATCATCATCGACTACTAAATAAAATCCTTAAACAAGGATCCCCTGAGCGCAGAGCGCACGCGAGGATACAAAGCACACAGGAGCAGAGCAATCATTCCATAGAAAAAGAGCACACAGGATGACAGGACAAGCGCATACCTAGAACAATGGTTCACCCTAGCAAGAATCAAGATACATTCGGGGAAAAAAATCGACGAGAGAGGCCGTTCGTACCTTAGGTTTGTTGTTCCTTTCCAAGAGCAAAGACGAAGCCGCGGCCAGCAGGCCAAAGAAACGAACAGCAATCTCAGGAAAACCGGCAAGAAAGCTCCAACCGGATGGCCTTCGCCTTGGAAAAATTTGAGAAGCAGGAGCCCTCGAACCCGTCGGCCACCGGCGGCGAGGATCGAAAAAGAAGCGGAGTAGGGGGGAAACTGGAAATCCAAAACCGCACCGCAGTTGTCAACTGTAAAGTGACGTTCTGGTGGAGTGGAGACGCCACGCCGCGAGGGAGGCGAAATGGAACGGCGCGTGGAGAGACGTGGAGTGAATGGAGTGGAAAGGCAGCACAGCAGCAGAAGCGACGCGTCCGGCGAGTATTGCGCACACGACTGCTGATGCCACGGATGTGGAACGGACGTCGGTTTCTGCTGAAACTTCAATGCGCCTTTCCGAAGGTGCCGTTGTTTGGATCCTGGATTTTATTTAGAGATTTTAGAATCCAGATTTTAGATTAAAAAAAAATCTCTCCTGTTTGTATCCTGGATTTTTTTAGATAGAGATTCTGGCGTGGTTTTAGTGGCCTGGGCAGAGCAGCGTGCGGCGGCCTGGCGCGTGCTGCCGAGGCGAAGGTGGCTGTACGTCCCGCGCTGCCGAGGTGGAGATGGAGGCGACGACGGCGACGCGGCTCGAGCGTAGCGGAGGCGGCCGATGCTGCTAGATGCGGATGAGGGTACAGATTGTCTTTTTCACGTGGGGGAGGAGGTAGAATCCGAAATAAAAATCAGGGCGGCTGTGGATTCGCGGATTCTGAAATTCCAGGCTCTGGATTTTTCTTACCTCGTCTAGAATCTCTACCGTTTGGCTCCCTTATGGATTTCAAAGGGATCCAGACAGGCCCTGAAGAGACCAGAGGTTTCTAGTGCTCGCTGGAGTGCGAGAAGCCAAAGCTAGGTACGACGGAGAAGCTCCTCGGAGCTTCGATCGGGCTCGAGAGGCCGGCGTGGCCAGCGGATAAGGTCGAACGCGGCGCGGCACTGTGCCGTGTCCGACTGTCCGTGCGGCGAGGTCGGCCAAAGCCTGCGAGGGATGACCGACGTACACGTGCAGCCGGCGCTGTGGTGGCGACGTGGCGTACGGGCGTGGAGCGGTGCGGCAGTGGTGGCCCGGACCCAGGTCGGGGCGTGCCGTCCGCGGTGATGCGACGTGTGCGTGTGGTGCAGCGTTCATGCATGCTGCGACTCAATGCGTTTAGTTCGTGAAATTTAGAAATTTGGTTGAGTTAGTATTTTCGTTTTTATTTAACAATTAATGTTTAATTATAGATTAATTAGGTTTAAAACGTTTGTCTCGTGATTTTTAACCAAATCGTGTAATTAGTTTTTTTCGGTCATATTTAATGCTCCATATATGTATCGTAAAATTTGATGTGCATTTTTTAAAAAACTTTTTAGAACTAAACAGGACTGCAGCATTCCGGTTGCAAGCGACGGGCAGATACGGGCAAGGTGCTGTACTGTATATGATCCCATCAGTCCGATCTAATCTAAAAAATCAGTTCGACGGAACGTCGAAAGATTGACACGTACTGTAGCTGATACCATTCAGGGCATTCGGCTGGTACACTTTCGGCTTGTTTCAGTTTATTTTCCTTCACAAAATATTATTCTATCATCCAAAACCATAAAAAAAAACATGGTTCACCGGACCATCCGAGCGAGCTCATTGCGATCCAATCTGAAAAATCAAATCCAAAATATAAAATCTGAGAAATAGTCTAACCTGACCCACCGATAAGTGGGGTCAGAGTCGAGCCAAAGATTTTGATCTCATTAATTTTTTCGGCCGACTTAAACTTAACCCAACCTCATATTTGTTCAGATCTAGCAGGAAATTTTCTGCCCGTGTGGTTCCACCGGTACACAACCAGCCTCTCCTGAGGACAGAGGCGGGCGCAGGATTTGGACCATGGGTATTCAAAATTGCAGATGGCAAGAAAAAAAATTTGACAACCTAAATTATAGTTTTATAACACAAAATTAAGTGGAAGCATCATTGATTAATAAAATTGATCACAACTTGAACATGTGAAATTGTTCGACTACTAATGATCAACATATCAAAGTTGCAACATGTGAAATAAATAGAGGATAAAACAGCAAAATGGTAACAAAGCTTACGACTTACAAGTTACAGGATAACTTTCCGATCCTTAATGCTTTGAAAATGAGCGATGATGTCCTTATTCTTAGCTTGCATGAAGAATTCCCTTTCAATCAACGTGACCAAGCAACCATTCAAATATTTCTGCCCCATCTTGCTTCTTCTCTTGTTCTTTATCAAATTCATTATAGAAAAGACCCTCTCAACACCAGCAGTTGCAACAGGGAGAACAAGCACCAATTTGAGAAGTTTATAAACAATTTCATACCGAGCAACCTTTCCTTGTTTAATTAGCATCATAGACAACTCTGCTAGACTTCTCAAATTTTTGAAGTTTTCATCATTTCCGACATCATTGATATAGTGGTGGTGCAACTGAAAACGAAATTTGGTTCATTTCTTCAAATTCAAAGTCATGTGGATAGAACCCAACAAGCTTAACCAAGTTTTCAACATTAAAAGCAGCAAATGAATTGGATGGATTGAATGATGACATGCATCTAAGTAGCTCTGTGTTTACCTCATCAAACCTATTATTAAGCTCTTGAACTTGCCTATCAATGACACCCAAAAACATATCAGCATGAAACCGGTGATAATTAATGGCACCTCTATAGAACTGCTTTGATCTTTGCATAGGAATATACTTCCCATTCATGTCAACCACTTTAATATTGTGCTTCTCACAAAAAGAAGTGACCTTGGTAAGGAATTCTTGCCATCCAGAATCTTGCCTCAAAACATCCAGTTCTACCTTTGTGAACTCCAGAAGATCCATTGCATTTACGATATCTTGCTCCCTCTTTTGCAAAGCATTGCACAAGTCATTTGTGTATCCAAATATTTCATTCATCAAGTGTAGCAAGAAAACAAACTCAAAGGACTTAAATACTGTGAGCATAGTTTGAGCTCCATTAGCCTCAGCCCCTTTACTTTCCTTCCCAATCCTAAAGAGAACTTTCTTGATTGAAGGATACAAGAACATAATATGCATTACAGTTCTGTAGTGAGATCCCCATCGTGTATCACCTGGCCTTGCTAAGCCCATCTCTTGATTCAATCCTTGCCCGGTTTCAATTTCACCCAATTTGAATGCTTCAATCATGTATTCAGCTTGAGCAACGCGAAGCATGCGGATCTTTTTACAAGACATCCCTAGAACATTCAACAAATATGAAAGTTGCCCAAAGAACCAATCACAATCAGTATTCTCCTTAGCAACTGCTACAAGTGTTAGTTGAAGTTGATGGGCGAAGCAATGAACATAATAAGCAGAAGGGGACTCATCCATAATTAGTTTCTTCAAACCATTAACATGACCCTTCATATTACTAGCTCCATCATACCCTTGACCACGTACCTTGGATAGGGGCAATTGATATTTGATAAGCAAGGACTGAATTGCTTCTTTAAGAGTCAATGATGTAGTATCTTCAACTTGGACAAGACCTAGAAATCGCTCAACTGGTTCTCCTTTTTTATTGACAAAACGCAAACAAAGAGCCAATTGTTCCTGTAGGTATGCATCACTTGACTCATCAGCAAGAATTGCAAAACACTCATCACCAAGTTCGTCTATGATAAATTTGATTGTTTCATGAGCACAAGCATCAATGAGTTGTTTTTGGATCTTGTGATCTATCATCTGACAGTTTTGTGGTGCATTCTCTAGTACCACCAGATTAACCTCTTCAAAGTTTCCTGCCAGCCATGCTAAAAGTTCTCGAAAATTACCTTTGTTGAGTGAATCCTTTGTTTCATCATGACCACGAAAAGCCAAGCCTTGACGCAACAGAAATCTTATGCACTTAAGTGACCATGTCAAGCGAGCTAGATACTTAGCCTTGAACTGTGCAGTGTTTGATGCAACGGATTCATGGATTGATGCCTTAGGTCTCATGAACAATCTATATTTCTCTTCAGCTTCACTATGAGCACTATCGATAGCACCAACATGCCTATGAATTCTCCTTTTCATATTCCAATTTCTAAACCCTTCATTAACAAAAGCATCTCCACCGTGGAATTTGCACTATCTTTGAACAAATAGCAAACAAAGCAAATGCAAAAGCATCTTTGTCCACACTATACTCAATCCACTTGAATTCAAGAAACCACTTATGTTGAAGCGGCGCATACCTCCACAATCATGTTGTGGAAAAGAATCCCTCTTCATCTTTGGTTGACATGGCCCCAATGCAATGTATGCCCTTGAATGAATCTTGATCATTCACATCATAGCTTGAGATAGGAACCCTCAATCCAGGATCATGCTCAATTTGATACATGTCAGCATTGTCTTCATCACTACAATCTGATTCATTTAGGGATATAACTTCATCATCTTCTATTACTGTAGGCTCAGCCTCAACTCTCACTGCTTCTGGTTCTGGTGAAATTATGCTTGGACCACTGCCATCAGTCTGCCCTTCAAAAACAACCAGTTGCATACAACTCTGATTAGTAGATGGAATAACTCCCTCTACCTCTTGCTCAACCTTATCTTGTGAATGCTTCTTTGCAGCAGCCCGTTGCAAGAAACTCCTCAGATCTGTGGTATTACTCTTTTTTCTCTTCATACTTGAGACCTATAATTAAATCAAGAGGCTAGACTAAGTAATTTGGGGACAAATTGCTATCCTTAAGAGGCTAAGACCCTAACAAGTAACAAATTGAAGAGGTTAATCCATATACCATACTAAATTTTTTTCAAATTCTACACCTAAATCGAAATCATACTTCCACATTAAATAAATCAACAGTTCAAGTTTTTTACAGATGTCTTGATCAAAGGCTTGCTAACCCATTTAAGTTGCTTTGAGTTGAACATTATAAACAAAATTCATCAAACCATACTATCCCAAATTAGAATAAAAATCATATAATCCGAGATTAACTTCACATGTCCGCTTTAACCGAGAACATTGAGATCGGAGTAGGAGCTCTTAACACAAACCTCAACTGCTGCTGGTTGGCCGCCTACTGCACCCTCCGAGACACCGAGTAGGAGCTCCGCGCTCCGCCCTCCCCGCGTCGAGATCGCCTCCTCGCCTTGCCGGCCCGCGGATGTCGGGATGTGGATGTCGATTGGATCGGATCGGATGTGTGGTGGGCTGGCCTGCGGTTGTGCCTATGCCGTGGCCCGTCTTGCATGCTGTGTGTGGCCTAGCCCTTGGGTGTCTTTGTGAGTTGGGTTGTGGCCTGTGGGAGCTGGGAGGCCGAGTGGGCCATTTGGGCCGAGTGGGCGGCTGGGACCTGCGAGTGGCGAGCCTGTGAGAGTGGGAGGCCGATTGGCTGCGTGAGTGCGTGCTCTGCGTCTTTGGCGTGGCTTCTTTAATTTCATTTTGTTTTTTCATACATATGCCTAGAATACACTATATATATATGAACTTTTTTTTGCAAAAATAATGGGTATTCAACTGAATACCATTGAATACAAGTGGGCCCGCCTCTGCCTGAGGATAGACGTGAACCAGAGTCTTTGATCACAGAAAATAATTCCAATTGTGTCCAAGCTAATAAATAGCAGAGGGCATGTATAATGAATACTAGCAGGCGATACAACAATATGCCATAGCTAATGACACTTTTAACAATAATGATATGTCACGGCAGATGGACGGACCGACCGGCGCGTGCAGCTCACCAGCACTGCACGTTGCACGCCTAAACATGTGTCGCCCATCCGCGTCGCGCGCCCCTGCCACACTCCACGCTCGCTGCTACCGCCCCACTCCACCTTGCTCCCTCTGTCCTGTCGCACACGCAGCATGCTCTCACCCGTTGCACGCACCGCCTACCCGATTGAGCCAAGGCCGGTGCTAAGTGATGCTAAAATGGTGGTGCTCGTGCGCCGCCGCTGGTGCTGGAGCTAGTGAAGCTCGCGCGCCGTCGCTCGCCGTTGGATCCCACCTCGACGCCTGAAATCGATCGGCCCCGGCCTTCCTTATGTTGTAAAACGCATGTTGGAAGTGTTTTAGATGTTTCAGATGTATGTTTCAAATGTTTTATATGGATGTTGCAACTGTAGTTTTCGGATGTTGCATATGTTGCAATTGTTGTACACGGTATGTTGTAAGACTTTGTTCAAAGTGTTTCATCTGTTACGCATATTGCAAGTGTTTTATCTGGATGTTGATAATGTTGCAAGTGTTTTATCTGAATGTTGATAATGTTGCAATGGCTATGTTGTAAATGTATGTTTCAAATATTTCATCTGTTTCAGAAATATGTTGCAACTGTTTTATCCGGGTGTTGCAAAAGTAGATCTGGGGAGGAGGCGCAGGGCACGTAGTGCCAGTGTGGAAGAGGCGGGGGAGTCATCCGAGCGGCATGGAAGAGGTGGGCGCGAAGCGGTGTGGAAGAGACGGGCGAGGTGCCGGTGTGGAAGAGACGGGGCTGAGTCATTCGGGCAGCATGAGTAGCGGAACGAAATGGAGCGGTCCGAACGCTGGCGTGAGAAGCGGAGTTGACGCGGGTAACGCGCAAATCCGAGAGACCATCGCGGAGCAGGCGCGGGTGACCAGTCGCGCGCAATTATTCGGACGTCCAAGAGCTAGTTTTTCCATATTTTTAACTAACTAGCAAACATGCCCGTGTGTTGCAACATGATCTAATATGCATAGGAATCAGATTCCGTATCACTACTACATGTGAATTGTTCTAACTCGTATAAGCACGGTTCATGAGTCCGGGTCACATATGAGATACGGTTGATGTGATCTAATACGTCTTGGAGTCAGACTCCGTATCGATCATCGTTAGGCACGAGTTATTTTAACTCATATGATTATGAGTCATGAGTACGTAAGGCGTGAATTCAATTTGGGGAGTAAAAGAAGCGGGACTAATTTGTGAGCATCTTACTAATTTCTTCGCTGAATTTTCATCTGCAATTCCTTTACATCCATTGGCGGCGTCTTTTAGCCCTCCCTTTGCTACCCTATACTTACTCTATGCCGTTACTACGAGAGTATGAGTGAGCATAATTTAAGTGTCTAATGAAGATGGCCAGATGAATCACCTTGTTCTTTAGATAACTAAATCGGCTAAATAGGACAGAGTTTCATGGACTTCCATTATCTGCCTATCTGGAAATGTAGGAGTGATCAATTTGATGTCAAACCTATTAAACCTAGCTGAAAGGTCCTAATATGACTAGAGGGGGGTGAATAGCCTATTTAAAAATCTACAAGGCACTAGAGCAATTGATTAGTACAACAAATGGCATAATGCAATTTTGCTCTAGCTCTACAAAGGTTGCAAGCCACCTATTATACCAATTCTAGTTGCTATGATCACTAACACACACAAGAGCTAAGTCACTACTTACTAAGCTAGTGTGCTCTCATGGACTAACTAAAGATACACACTAATCAAACTAACAACCTATCAAAGACTAGCTACACTAAAGAGCTTGACAACTAGTTTGCAATAATATAAAGAAGTGAGTAGAGTGATTATACCACCACATCGAGGAATGAACCAATCATAATATGTGGACAATCCAATCACCAGGAGAAATCCAATCACACAAGAGACATAAGATTTTTCTCTCGAGGTTCACGTGCTTGCCGGTACGCTAGTCTCCGTTGTGTCAACCAACACTTTGTGGTTCAGTGGCTAAGAGGTGTTGCACAAACCTCATCCACACAATTGGACACCATAAGAACCTACCCACAAGTGAGGTAACTCAATGACACAAGCAATTTACTAGAGTTACCTTACGGCTCTTCGCTGAGGAAGGTGCAAGACCCCTCACAATCACCGGAGCCGGCTATGAACAATCACCAACACATGCCAAAGCTCCTTCGCTACTCCAAGCCATTTCAGTGGCGGCAACCACCAAGAGAAACAAGAAATCCGCAGCCACAATGATCCCCAAGTGCCACTAGATACAATCACTTAAGCAAATGCACTTAGAATCACTCACAATCTCACTATGATGATGAATCAATGATGGAGATAAGTGAGAGGTGTTTACTTAGGCTCACAAGGATGTCAAAAAAGTCAATGTGCCAAGAGAGTGAGCCAAGGGCCGGCCAAGACCTTTTTACAGAGGTCCAAGACCTCCACTAGCCGTTAGTCCACGGGAAGGGCCGTCAGACCTAGAAACATGGGGCATCGTACCGTCCTACGCTTGGGTCTGATGCCTGTCCCAGCTAGCCATGAGCTGCCATGCATCCCCTTTAAAATATTCAACCGTTGCCACACTTGATCGCACCGTCGGACTCACAGCAGACATACCATCGGACCCTAAACAGGGAGAGTCCAACGCAGTCCGGTAAGCACCAGAGAGGGAAAAATCCCTCGGACACTGGTACGACACCTACCATCGGACTCCACGCTGCCACGCGTCATGCCCGCGTGCGCCTCGCCTTTTGTCGCCTGGAGGAACAAAATTACAAAAAAAGACAAATTGCTAACGCAAGAAAACATGTGAGAGCAAGATAAATCTAAAACACACTATTTTCTGCAAACACATGGCCATATTATATGTTATTATAGTAGCACAACATCATACAAAGGTAGAGGAACAATATTTTCCATTTTTGCACCTTCATAAAAATTATAACTTATTTAAAACTATTTATCAAGCACTAAACAAGTTAAATCAATAACTCAACCATATTGCATCCAATGAGCATGAAATTTTTACCACAGCACACATATAGCATTAGTAGACTCCCATAAAAAATTCATAGCAATTGAAGCAGCACAACTTTATATATAAATTTATTTCTAGAAAAACCTAATTAAAATAGATGAATAAAAACAGCAAAAACCTTCTACTAACACATATCATATTATGACTCTAATGCATAGATCTAATTTCAAGGTTTCCAAAAAGTCTTCATTTGCTATTTTATGATTTTTCTATGATTTATTATGATTTTCCACAGTTTCATTTAAATTAAAAGCAATAAAGGAGAAACACATTTGCATCGGAGACCCTGAACTTTCCTCAAATACCGATTCCAGTGAACACGTCCTTCTAGTCACTATTCACATGAGTCACAGACTTTGTAGACAGGCCCTTCCCTTTCTTCCTATTTGAGCACGAGGTCCCCTAAGCGAGTTAGAGCAGAGGTGGTCGATAGTGGCTCGATTTTCCGGTGAGGTGGTCGACCTTCGGCGGCAAGCGACGGCGGTGGAGTGTTAGGGGGCCTGCGCGCACTAGCAGGCGCTTGTAGCTTGCCCTGTGGTGGATGGAGGCAGCTCGAACACGGCAGCAGTGGCCCGACGGCCAGCGAGGATGGGCTCAGGGTCGGCCGACCTTAGCCAGCAGGGGCCGGCAGCAACGGGGAGCACCCAGGGGCCTGAGCGCACCAGCAAGGCTGCCCGACTCGGCCCGAGGTGGGCCAGGTCGGCCTAGCCACGCGGCACCAGAGGCACGGTGATGTAGACATGGCCCGATCTTCCGAAAGGTATGATAGCGTCGATTGGTGGATACTCAACGTTCACGATCTAGGCTTTGAGCCAAGACTGATTCGGACCCCCACAACCGTTACACCACTGCTCCGTTGGTTATCAACCACGCGAACGTGATTGACCTCGTCGAGAAGGCTTTCCTGCAAGCGAATTGATAACACAAGCAAGAACAGGATGAACACAATCTAAAATTGCAAATAAATATGAGGCTTATGATAACGAGAAAGAGTTCAAGTCTTTATTCGAAAGGACTAATCGCCATAGGCGAACAAGATCAAGAACTGGGGCCCTGGTTCATAGCAAGCAGCCTTATCGGCACAGTTATAGCAAAACGACGTCTGTTTCACGAGAAAATCAAGAACTAAACAAAACCCCAACCCTAAGGAGAGCGACGGCTGCTAATTATAGAGTCTTGGGCGTCACCCCCCTAGACGCGTCCCCTAATAGGCCCAAACACGATACACGGTCCAACGGACCAAAAGACGGTGTCGCAGCACCCTGGCAGATTCTGGACGCTGACTTGTTTTGACGATTCCCGTTGATTCCGAAGGGCTTTTGACATGAGACCACTTGCATTGGCTTCCTTATCTAATTAGGTTTGCATCCATATATGGAGCGTCGAAAATAGAGCCCGTACGCACCCGTGTGACCAGTTTTATGAAAGACTGGTATTGGAACCTGGGATGGGCTCGAATTTAATTTGGGCCTCCACCTTGGTGACTCGAACCGGATGAACTTCAGGCCTCTTTCTCGGTTAGGACAACCTCACTGATCTCCTCGGCCTCTATCTCCAAGCATGGTTGTATGTATGGAGCTCATGTCCTTATCATCCTCCCTTTCTTGATGAAAAGCCGTCCTCGGCGTCTATTATACTTGAAACTGATCCTGCACAACACAAAGGAGAACGGGGTTGCGAAGACAAAGGGAACTAAAATAATTGTGAGAAGGAATGTGACCATGTTTCCAAGTTTCTAGCGTGTCATCTCGCATAAAAATTTCAGCAAGCATGTAGACTCCATGATATGAATGCATACGATGTATGTCAACACTATCCTACAAAAGATTAGAACTAATCAAAGACAATATAGGAATAGATGGTCTAGCAGACATAGGTAGCAACCAACAATGGTCCCCTTCTTGGAAGTGAACTTGTTTCTATGAGGAACATGAGAAAATATTTGTAATATTATGGCTGCCCTCTAAACGATCATAATTTTGTACAGCAAAAGAAGAATTCATATTACTATGAACGTATACTCGACGTATCATATATTGTCCTTTATTGTTATATTTGTCAATAACATGATATGTGTGTTTAGAAAACCAAGGCAAATCAATATATTTAAAAAGGCTCTCCTCCAAACAATCTAGGTTACACAAAATATCAAATTCAATGTAACCCAAAGTATGTAAAAAAGACAATAGTTTGAGCTCATCAGTTTTAGTAGCGATATGAATAATATGTTTATTTTCAGCACAAGTGGTTGGTTTCAAAACATGTAAAACTAAAGCATCATCAACCAATTCATCTTTATCACAAGGAATATCAAGCAAATTATCATGGAACAAAGATAAATCAAGAGAGGGTTCCACTAACAATTACTCTATGATAGCATGGTTTGTGAAAAATTTAGTACATTAAAACAATTCTCACCTTCCGTGAGTGTAGCACCATGGACATTACCTGTGTTCTCAGCAGGAGTAATAGGTGCATTGTGAAGTGATGGTTCTGAATTTGCATATGAGGTTGTGAGCTCCTCATTTTCTTCCATGTCATCCTCTCGCTTATGTACATTATCCTACATAAGGTTAGTCATAGCAAGAGGAATAACAACAGACTCTTCCTCTAAATAGTGCACCTTAGCATATGAAGTCAAAACAGAAGGTGGATTAACAAAGATTTCTCGCATAAGGAGTTTCATATCATTCCAAGTTTGAGGTTTATCAGAAGGATCTAAAGACTCCCACCAAGATAAAGCAGAATATCGTAAAACACTAGCTGCATATTTTACCTTCCTCCTTGGACACATAAAGCGAGTAGCAAATATGTTATCTATGACAATTTCTCACTCCATGTACTCATAAGCACCTATACCATCATAAGTCGGTGGATACGAACAACCTGTCATTGTTAGAATCAAACAAGAAAACACACAAGTATGTATTTTCCTATCGGCTACTATAGGATGTGATCAAGGAGTAAAGTCACACACTCTCAAGCGTCTTACCACGGTCTTACAAGTGTTCTTACCAAAGCAACAGGCGGTGCAATCGGTCGGTGACTGTGATACCGTTGTAGCTTGAGTGTAACAGTTGCAAGGCGAACCTGTACTTGGTTAAAAAAAGTGGAGCTTGGACAAGCACAATATAGTAGCAAGGAATACTAATATTCGCAACTAAATAGCAAAGCTGAATAAGTATCCCAAGTACTTGTCTTAGTTGCTGGCCTACTCACGTTCCAAGTATCAGATGTATCAATTGATGTGAACAACAGGAATATGATTAAGAACAAGGCAGAAATCAACACACACAAACACAGCTCAAATGGCGCTCTCTATGTGCTCCTCTAGATATTGTTCCACTTTTGCCCCTCTTTTTTCTCTATTTTTGGGTTGTCGTTGTTTTTTTGGGATTCTTTGACTTTTTCTTTTTATTTTTTTGATATTTTTTCACTTAGGAGCACAAAAGAAGTAACCACGAAAAATAAGCTTAAACAAGTGAAAGGCGTGGCCTATAAAAAATTCAGAAGATGTGCTCAAATTGACAAAAAGCTTGTGACCATGAAAAGAGGATCTTGTGATCAATTTTTGGCCAAAATAAAATTTTCCGAATCCAGCAAAGCAGGGGATGAACGGATCCAAAAAAAAATCTGATCAATTTTGATATATAGAACGTCGAAATCCGAGTTTGTATGCGAAAATTAGACCCGTTTTTAGAACTGACTCCGAATTAGAGGATAAAACAGGAATAATACGCGCAAAAGTTGTTGTGGCGGCTATGGATAGATGCAAACAGTGAAGATAAGTGTAACAAATTAGGTGGCATGGACTAGGGTTTGATGGATACAAAGAAAACACAGCAAGACTTGAAGGTGTTCATGGATTATGATGAAAAACAAAGGGAAAGACACAAACTGGACTAAAAACGATCTAAAATCAGCAACCAGAACTTACTGTAGGACACAAACTCAACAACGCGAAATAGAGATGAAATTGCACGGCACAACGAGGCTATAGGGCAGGGAATATGTGGTGGTGTATATTTTTTTGGCTTTTTGTGGACTATAGGTAATGCAAAAACAGTAACAATCTAAAGGGGAAAACAAAGTTATACCTAACGGGCAACAAGGTCTCTGATACCACTTGATGTAGACAAGGCCCGATCTTCTAAAAGGTATGATAGCGTCGATTGGTGGAAACTCGACATTCGTGATCTAGGCTTTGAGCCAAGACTGATTTGGACCCCCACAACAGTTACACCACTGCTCCGTTGGTTATCAATCACGCGAACATGATTGACCTCGCCGAGAAGGCTTTCCTGCAAGCGAATCGAGAACACAAGCAAGAATGGGATGAACGTAATCTGAACTTGAAAATAAATATGAGGCTTATGATAATGAGAAGGAGTTCAAGTCTTTATTCAAAAGGACTAATCACCACAGGCGAACAAGATCAAGAACTGGGGCCTAGGTTCACAGCAAGCAGCCTTGTCGACACAGTTGCAGCAAAACGACGTCTGTTTCATGAGAAAATCAAGAACTAAACAAAACCCCAACCCTAAGAAGAGCGACGGCTGCTAATTATAGAGTCTTGGGCGCCGTGGACGAGTCCCCTAATGGGTCCAAACACGATACACGGTCCAACGGACCAAAAGACGGTGTCACAGCACCCTGGCAGATTCTAGACACTGACTTGTTTCGATGATTCCCGTTGATTCTGAAGGGCTTTTAACATGAGACCACTTGCATTGGCTTCCTTATGTAATTAGTTTTCCATCCATATGTGGAGCGTCGAAAATGGAGCCCGTACACGCCCGTGTGACCAGTTTTATGACAGACTGGTCCTAGAACCCGAGATGGGCTCGAACTTGATTTGGGCCTCCACCTTGGTGACTCAAACCTGATGAGCTTCGGGCCTCCTTCTCAGTTAGGACAACCTCGCTGATCTCCTCAGCCTCTATCTCAAAGCATGGTCATATGTATGGAGCTCATGTCCTTATCACACGGCTTCGACGGTGGCGGCTGCTCGACGATGGAGCTTCTCGGCGAGCGTGTGTGCGACGTAGAGAATGATAAGGCAAAGGCGGTGATGGTGGTGCAGGGCTATGAGGTGCTCGGGGTGGAGGAATGAAGGTAGCCATGGATCTCGGCCTGGTCGCCCATGGCGAGCGCGAGAGGGAGCACGGAGAGAGGCGAGGGAGAGCGAGGGTGAAAGCCTAGGAGCCGAGGTCACGGAGATAGGGGCTCGACATCCACACCTCGAGCGAGAAGGAGGCAGGGCACGCGTTGGGAGGTGGGGCACGTGGCAACAATGGTGGGGCATGCTCCCTTGCATGACGGACGCATCGGCTTTTCTCCAAGCACGTGGCGTGCGATGGTGTGGGTGTGGTGGGCACTGATTTTGGGCCAGCTACAAGCTGATTTGGCCAACAGGCCTTGAAGCAAAGTTGTTGATCTCGGGCTGCTTTACAACTTCTATTAAAGGTGCACAGCCATTAGAGCTCTCCATTAGCGGCTAACTAAGCCCCAAGTTGATAGTGTCAATGACTTAACACTGGTTAAGCCTTGCTCTGCTTGAGCTCGAATTACTTGGTCAAAACATGGTCAAATTTGATCCAACTTCATCCTATACCTTCTTCATGGAATTATTTCAACTCTTATTTTTGGATCAACTCAAGTTGCTTAACAAATTTTGGAGAACGCGGGATGCCAATCATCATTGCCACTGAAATTCTAGACTTGGTCGATTTTTGGACCCTGAAAACAGCACTAGATTCGATCTTGGGGTCCCTAATTGGCTAGGTTAGAGGCTAAACCAGGTCTTGATACTTAAACAAAAGTTGTTCTACTTAATTTAAACTACAACTTTGCTTAAAGGATCTAGGATTAGTTCAGCTTGGTTAGGAAGATACAAATCTCCAAAGATAGGTAGATGAAACTGAAATTTGGATTTCAGAGTTTTAGCAGTGTGACCGAATTTAGTGAACTTGCCATTTTGGAGAGAACCTTTGAATGACCAAATCAGCTCCAAATCTACTGAGACTTATTTTGTTGTTTTCTTCACAAAGGGTACTTCAACTCATATTAAGGAATCTAGTTGAGTTACCATATGAATTTAGAAGATAAAAATGTCACAACATGTCAACTCGCTGTTGCCGATCAGGGACTTAGATATCTGAGAGCCCAAAGGAGCACTGCATTCAAAATTGAGACCATTGTTTGAGTCACTTAGGAGTCGAATCAGGGCTTGGTACAAAAATAAAGTTTGTTGTACTCCACTCAAACTTCAACTTTTATTAAAGGTCAAACTTCACCACTGGTACCAAAATCATTGGTTCATCTTGGTCAAAGCAGCACCTCGTTAAACCCTGGAATTAGGGTTTTCGACCAATTGAGGCATTTTCTTGATATTTGCTCAACACGAACCCTTCATGACTTTTGTTGTAGAGTTCAATTAAAGTCATTTGGGCATGGTAGCAAGGTTTGGTAGACATCCCATGTTCCCATTCACCGGATGAAGCAATTCAAGAAAGATTATAACTTATCATTTCATGTGACTTCTTGATTGCAAACTTCATGAAACTTTTTCAAAGTTCACTATAGATGCATGTGGATGTAATGTACATAAAATAAGCATGTTTTAACATTACTCATGCATAATCTTAACAAGGGTCCACATATAAGCAATGGAGTGTTGTCCAAATTTAAGTTGGGCTCATTTTCATAGATTTGACCTCAACACCTTCATCACCATTTCAGAGATAAGGAACTGTGGCAGAACCACCCAAAATAGTACACTTACGGAGGCGCTCATCTTCCACCAGACACTAAGCACCCCGAAAGCAAGCTACAGCGGGCGGTATCCGTCGGGCACACCCCAAGGGAGAACCCGAAAGATCCACATTTTTCCCAAGGATCCAATAATAAGAACGAGTTACAATACTTGTCCATTTCATACATTAGAGTTTCTTAAAAATTACATTATTACAATACCAAATATCAGAGTGCGGAATGATAAACAACAAAATTTAAAAATATACATCTAGCGATAGGGACGAGGATCCGTCTGAGCCCACCAGAAGAATCCTCCACACAAGGTACTTCTCATGCATCACCTGCAATAGGGGTAAATAAACCCTGAGTACACAATGTACTCGCAAGACTTACCCGACTAGTGGGAATAATTTCCCGACTCTAAGGAATATGAGAAGCTTTATGGCTTGCTGGTTTATTTTAGCAGAAAGTAATACTAATAGTGAGTCCTTATTTTGGTTATTATTCTTGGCCGCGTTAAGTTATTATCTATACAGTCTATATAAGCACATATTCTACTTTGAAGCAAGAGTTAAGCAATCAGTTCCATTTCATCACCTTTCATCTTTCAATTCTTATTATGATGCTAGAGTTAAGAGAAGTCGTACCGACTCGGCGATGATTCGCGAACCAATGTGCCCAGCTGAGTGCCCCAAAAACATGCCCCGCTTGTACCCCAGGCACAAGCAAAACTAACCCATCACCCTCCTGTCCCGGGTGTCCAGGTCCCCATCTAAACTTGGACTTCAAGCCCCCACTCCTGTGTCCCGGACTCAGTGTGGTGCTAGGACCTCCACCATTTCCACCTCCAATCAATCGGTCCGGAAAGAGTCGGATCCGCGACAAGAGAGCAACAAGTCTTTCCTGCGCCCATACCCAAGTATGCGCTCGGGACAATAGATCTGTGACTTGCCTAGCGTCCATTGCAACGACCGGTCCTTAATCGACACGGACAGGGAAAAAGTGTAACCAAGTCATGCCCTGTTGGCCGCAGGACACAACCCCTTACACCCACCAGTACCCAAACCATATCCGTGCCCGGTCACCATTTTCATTTCCACCATTTTATCATGAGTGATTATATTTTATCACATATTTACGAGTAACGACAGGTTACTCACACTATCGATATCCTGAGCATAGCAGCTACTTGACCTATACTAGTAGAACTCATGGGTAGATATATTTATGCAGATAGTTTCCATAAAATTCTTATAACTTAAATGCACATCATATATATATATATATATATATATTTAGTGATCGTTAAAAAAATAGGGGTTATGCACTGGGGCTTGCCTTGGGCAGGCGACGGGTTAGTAGGGTCAGCACCAACAGTCTCCGGGGCTCCCTCCTGCATGAGGATCTCCTCCTCGTACTCCTCGATCACCTCATCGTACTCTGGCTCACCGATGAGTACGAAGTCTACCAGCTCATGATCTATATGCATGAAATGATGATACAATGCTTAGGAATATAGCAACAGCAGCTCTTAGAACAAAAGCACATTTGTCCAACTACTAAGCTAGTGTTATCGACCACGGTACTAAGCTATCTCTTATTACCGACAACAAGTTTAAAGTATGACATTCATTATTATTATAGCAACTACATGTATTCTTACTCTATTTACGCTATGTATGATAAAGCAAGGATAATGGCTATATTTAACAACACATTCTAAGGCTATAAAATTTACAGCAAGTACATAATATCCTAGTGAGTCTACTGTAAAAATTTTACGCTATGTATGATAAAGCAAGGATAATGGCTACTCTATTTAACAACACATTCTAAGGCTACAAAATTTACAGCAAGTATATAATATCCTAGCGAGCCTATTATAAAATTTTTATATCGATAGCTGTCACTAATTTTCCATAAATATTTCTACAAATATTAATCTACATAATATTAGCTCTCTAGTTTTAAATTTATGACCCAATACCTTCCACAGCTAACTGCAATCTAACTGTACCTATCAGTAGATGGTATTTTTGTGAACCTAACAAACTTGGTTTTATAATTTTTTGACATCTACAAGATTTACCACAAATTATCAAAGTTTATCTTGAAAACTAAATTGAATAAGCATTTACATTTTACTGGAAATTGGGAAACGAAATCCTCTTGCTGCCCAACTCGAGCTGGCGGTTCGGCCCAACTCGACCTTGACAGCTTGCACAAGACGCAACCACCGGTATGAGACCACGGTGAAGCTTCCACGCAATGGGCGATTAGCTTAAAGAGCCCTCGCACATTACCCTATTCGCAAAACTAACACAGGCACTATTTTACCGAGTCACTGGTTTTTCATCTACAACCCTGCCCTTTCCCTTCTTCACCGTGGCCACGTCCCCCCGCCACCGTGCACGCACCGGCGCGATGACGCGGGCACCGGGCGGCTACGCCGGCCACACCCGACCCTCCAATCCCTACCTAAGGAGCCAATGCTCACCTTGACTTCGACGCGCGGCAGTTGGAGGCGATACGGTGAACGAGGACGCTGTCCCGAGCTTCGCTCTCGTCGGTGGACCTCTCCCTGCGACAACGGTCGCGTTCCCATGAGCCAAAACACATACAGCGTGAACCAGCTCATGGATAGGCAACAACGACTCACCCCGAGCTTACCGGTCGTGGTGGCTCGACCAGAGACTGCTCGAACGGACCTGACCATGCGCACCCGGTAGACTTTGCGACAGCGGCTATGGCGAGACTACGGTGGCGACACAGGGCAGGCCGCAGCAAGGCGAACTAGGGCACGCACGTGGCAGAGTGGAGTAGGGCGAAGGTGCAGTGACAAGCAATTGGATAGCGGTGGACCTGGGTGCGGGGAATTTCACGGCGCGACTGCGGGTCTTAAAACGACCGACGACGACGAACTGTCCAATTAAGCATGGCAAAGGCCGGCAACAGCAGTGGACGCATTCAGCATGTGGCTAAGTACTCACTCCATCCCAAGGCACGCCATCTCCCTGCCTTTACAGACGCTGCGCTGTCTTGGCGCGGCCCGGCGACGGAGGAACAGGGGAAGGTAGGCACACCGGTCTGGCGCTATCGCCGCAGAGGCTGGCAGGGCAAGGGAATCATGGCTTAGCGTGGCAGCAGACATGGACGCACTGGCGAAGTGTGCAGCTGTCCCACGTGCACACAGCTGTGGCGGGTCAACGGAAGTAGTGCCGCGCGTGGCGATGGACGGCGCGAAGGCGGCCGAGCGGCGACGCGAAAGCGATCGCAGAAGCGGCCGGTCCACTAGCGCGAGGCGAAATGCGTGTGTGCATGGTGTCGTCGGCAAGCAATGGCGGTATGCGTATGAAGCGCGGCACCGTGGCGCAACCAACCGTGCGTGCGTGAGCAGTGGCGAGGCAAAGCGCCCGAGACGGCGGCACGCGCAGCAATGGTGGTGCTAAGCTGCGCGCCCGGTAGCGTGGTGGTAGGCGGCCGTGGCCTGCAACGCAAGGACCACACGCTCGGCGAGCTTGTAGGGGCGATAGCGAGGACGCGGCCGGCGCGGCAGTGCACTGGGCGGCCAACAGCGGTGCCAGACCGAGACAAGTGGTGACCGCGGTCAGCAGCGGCTCTGCACACAGATGTGTGACCTACACGCTTTTTAAAGCAGCTCAAAAACTCAAGTCCGATGCTCCAAACGCCAAACCAATTGTTCAACAGCCAAGAGGGTACATAGGACTATCGAACTAAGCCAAGACACCTCGCCACTACCAAACCCGATCGTTCTACATAAATTGACGAACATGGCTTCGTCGACCCCTTTTCAAACTTACGCGAAATGACTTAAACTTCGAACGGCTTCGCGTCGAATTCCAATTCTGACCTACTGGGTATACTAGCTAGCGAACCTCGTCCTCGACCACACCTATTTCATCGTCACCTACGAAGTACGTACTACAAACCCTATCAAAGTTCGCATAAACGTGCTATAGTATTTTTGTTCGATAAAAATTCACTTAGAATACTAAACAACATGAAACGTAACATTTGTTTCTGGTTTCGGATAAACGTTTCAAGTGCCGAACATTGATTTACACTCCATGTTACACACTATTGCACATAAGTATGATGCTCATGCAGCGTTTAAGCAAAAACAATACAATGTAACATCGAGGGTGTTACAGAAACTAAAGCTCCTGATTACCTCTTGATCTGTCATGTTTGAGCTCAAACCCACTGCTTAGCAAGTGGCTAACACCTGAGGTGTTACAGAATCAGACTCGTTAGACAAGAGCTACTCTAACCTCGTATAAGCATGGGTTATTATATATATGTTTGGATGGAAGAAACTCTCGACTACCGGTAGTTATGGCGATGTGGACGAAAAAAATAAATGGACAAAAAAATGACCAGAAATTTTGTCTCTTTATTATTATTATTATGTAGGTAATAGAAAAAACTACCCCATAGGTCTAAAAACAATTTTAGGTTTTAGATAAGCTATTTTTTTCATTTAACCAAATTTATAGGGTCAGGCCATCAATGTTGTGGGGTGCTGTTATTTATTCCTATTTGTTGACGCGGACCCGGAGACCGGGTTTTGGAGCTGCATTCCAATTTGTTGACCAGCCAGATTCAGACAGGGTTTTGGTGCCGCAGCGCCGACCACTGACGTGTCCAACATGGCACGCTATGGCACATGGCTGGGCTGCTGGACTTGGAGCACGGCAGCTATTAATGTCCGTGGACGCTAGCTGCCGCACAGTAAAAGTCCGCTGCCCCGTTTAGATTGAAATTGGAACAGCACGTCGCCTCGACTAAAGGCATTTTAGAGAAAAAAATATCCCTCGGTCCTAAATTATAAATTATTTTAATTTTTTTTAAAGTTAAAATATCTCAAATTTGACCTAAATTATAGAAATAATTGTAAAAATTTATGATATCAAATAGGTATACTACAAAAATATAATTAACAATGAATCTAATCTAATGATATATATTTGGTATCATAAATGTTAGTTAAATTTGAGATGCTTTGGCTCCACGAAAGTTGAAACAAATTATAATTTAGGACAGTGGGAGTACTAATCTTTTAGGCTTGTTCATTTCGTTCCAAAACAAGAAGATAGAGGAGACTGAAGGAGATTTAATCCTCTACAAGTACAAATCTCCCCTTAATCTTGTCCAATCCTCTCCAACTCTCTTGGTTTGGGAAAAAAACAAAGCCTTAAATGATTAAACAACGTAGATTATTATAATCCAATAAATATATTATAACAAAACTATAATCCACATTTAATGTAGGATCAGAGATTATTGTTGAACCAATAATAATATAAGTTTTCAAACAAACCATGTTATTATAATCAATTAACCAGATTATTATCATTCTATTTCATACTGCAAATTATATATTATTCAAAATCTAAACAATGCCTTAATAATTCCGGGAAAGTATCAACCGAAGCCGGCCTATTTAACCAAAAATATTCAATTAACTAAATTTGGTTTTATTTTGACTCTATTTGGCCTTATACCATTTTTTTGTGGCACTACTACATTATTAGACACTAAAAGTAGATCTATTTGCATATTTAAACATATTTCTAGGATAATTTATTGGTTATAAGCATTCTATGTTGCCTTCTCTCATGTTTATTTTTTTTAAAAAAAAAAGAGACTAAAGTAGAGTGCAGTGCTAGCGACAACGTTTTTCTGCCCGACCCACAAGTACTATGCCACTGCGGTGAGTTATTTTAAGGTATTGACTTGAGTTATTAATTAATTATTTAGAGTGCTTGGGGCAGGACGTTCGGAATTTGGGATGGATCAATTCACATCATACACTCACGTAGCTGGGCGTATACGTAGGCCAAGGGAAGTGAATGAAGTGGCGACAGTAGGACGCTAGATTTCAGGTTGGAGTTTTGGGTTTTCAGGAGAGCTGAGGTTCCATGCCCAGCGGCCTTAGAAGGGGTTTTCACTTTTCAGTACGATTCCATGACTTGCATTAACCATTCTATGAGTTAAATCTTAAGCCTGGTGGAAGCAGGTTCTCTTTTTCTTTCGAAATAGCCATAATGATAGATATTGATTTCATCGTCAGAAAAAAAAAGGCTGAAAAGATATATATCGATCAGATCCTCGAAGCATGGAGATCTGATACAGTTAGTTTACGCATACAAGATGATCTATATCTACAAGATATATATCTCTTACCTGGTAGCAGGAACTGCTGGTATGTTAGAGATTCAACCCCATTGATCGAAAATTGGGACATCATTTCAGAGGAAAACAATACTGACTAAAGGCAAAACGAACTGCCGCAGCCTGAAGGCAAGAGAATTTGTACCGAATATCAGCCTATTCGCTTGTTGGTTTCAGCCAGCCAAAACCAGCTAGCCAACAATGTTTTTCTCTCACAATAAACCAGCACCAGCTAACCCAAACCAGCCCAGAAACCAATCAGCGAATAGGCCATGACAATGTTTATTAAAAGTCCAAACGAGTCACTTGTCTGACCATTATTAGAGATCTAAAGGCTGAGGTGAGGTAAACCAAGGTGAAACAAATAATGACATCAGCATAAACAACATACACTCAGCATCCAATCATTGAGAGATCTGATTCAAACTTCCAGTAAATATCAGCATCAGCTACAGAAGGAAGGAAGCAACTAACCTGTAGTAGTTGACTTTCATCTTCGTCAGAGCAAGAACGAACATACCCACAATTGCAACGGGAGCAGTAACTTTAGGTAGCAATTGGATTGGAAGCTATATAAAAGCCAAGCATCTTTTGAGTATTGTATGCAGGTTGAAGCAATATTACAAGAGACGAGAAAGCAATCAGAATTCAGATGCCACGTACACATAACTGCAACTGGGGAAATGACAAGCATTCAGAAAACAGGTGCTAAGGCATGTCTTACAACAACATCAACAAAGTCTTTAAGTCTTAAACAAGTTAGGGTAGACTAGAGTTAAAACCCAACAAAACAATCAAAGTTCAGACACGTGAATAGCTATTTTCTAAGCACTCTTATCTAAGGTTAAGTCTTTGGATATATTCCATCATTTTAAGTCTTCTTTTATTATCTCTACCCAAGTCAATTTCGGTCTTCCTCTGTCTCTCTTCATGTTACTATCCTGGCTTAGGATTCCACTACGCACCGGTGCCTCTAGAGGTCTCCTTTAGATATGTCCAAACCATCTCAACCGGTGTTAGACAAGCTTTTCTTCAATTGGTGCTACCCCTAATCTATCACGTATATCATCGCTCCGAACTCGATCCCTTCTTGTATGACCGTAAATCCAACACAATATACGCATTTCCACGACACTTATCTATTGAACATGTCGTCTTTTCGTAAACCAACATTCTGCACCATATAACATAACATGTCTAATCACTGTCCTATAAAACTTGCCTTTTAGTTTCTATGGTACCCTTTTGTCACATAGGACACCATATACTTGACGCCACTTCATTCACCCTGCTTTGATTTTATGGCTAACATCTTCATCAATATCCCCGTCTCTCTGTAGCATTGATCCTAAATATCAAAAAGTATCATTACTAAGCACTACTTGACCTTCCAAACTAATATCTTTCTCCTCCCAAGTAGTAGTGCCGAAGTCACATCTCATATACTCATGACCAAACCTGCGTGACTATAATAACGCCACTACATGCACCTGAACCTTGCAAGCAGATGTCCTTTAAGCAGACACTAGGGATGAAAACGGATCGGATACGGACGGATATCATCGATATTACATTTGTTTTCATATTTCTGTCCGGATTCGGATTCGAATACGGATAGTGTCAACTGTATCGGATAGGATACGATTGGATATCGACATCATAAATATGCGATTTGAGTATTCGGATACGGATACGGTATCGAATGTTAGATATCCGGACTCGGATACGGACAGATCTCAACCCCTCTAAACGGATTCGGTTTCGAATACGGTCGGAAAATATCCGTACCGTTTTCATCCCTAGCAGGCACCTTACAAAAAACTGAACAAGTTGCTTCACTAGTAACAGCTCTACGTAGCAATCACATTGTTGTCAGACTCATGGAGTACTCCCTAATCTCTCTACTCTCCCTACAACAACTGCAGTTTGACATGGTTTACTCTACTCTCTCTACAACTACTGCATAGTGGTCGTGACGTTGCTTGGCCATGGGTCTCCACCAATTGCCTTCCCCCTCATAACAGTGACCAATGCACCTTTGCGTTCCATCTCCTGGATAAATTGCTTGACTTCCGGTTCAAGATTTGGAGCTTGTCTGACAACAATACCAAAGACACTACTGGTTTGAGGGGGAACTTCCATGCTTGGACGGATCAGTCCATGATTTGCAGGAAATGAAGCATTATCAGTAGTAAACGAAGTAGCTTCAGTGGGAACTGTAGCAGCATTAGCAACTGCAGTAGATGTTGCAGTGGTGCAGCCAGCTCGATGCGATGAGTCTCTGAGTCTTCTTTCTTCAGGAGATTCATGTTCAAGCCACATATTGGTGGGCCTTTGAACACAGCAAGCTTCAACTTCTTGAATGCTCTTAGCAGGAAACTGCTGGTTCTCCAAAAACATGGCACTTTTCATCAAAATCATTTGTTGATCTGGTTCCTCAGATTGTACCTCATCTAGCTGGTTTGAAACATGTTTTTCCTTCTCATGCTCCTGTTCTACAATTACATCACCTTTATCCTCTTTTGCTTTGAACGTTGCCCATAGGTAGTTTTTTCTTTGGAATGCTGCAATTATATTAAACAGTACAATGTAATAGCAGCATACAATAATCTAATAATTAGTTCTGCTTCAAATTGATTGATGAAATAGGAAATTACTAGATATGTTGTGTATTACAAGAAGAGGCCAGATTTTTACAAAAGAAAGCACATACTTTGATATCTTTCAGGCAGTAGAACAGACGGGAATATCAACATCTCAGCTTCACCAATAACAGCTCGCAAGATCAAATCTTTATCCATGACTTCATTAATCAGTTGATCTAGTTCTTCATCATGCCTAGGGAGGAATATAAGATGATTAGACATTTATACACAAGGAAATGATAGTACAAGTAATGGAAAGAAATACAAAGGCTAAGCAAGGCACCTCATTTCAGGAGGGAAGAAATATAGGCCAATATTGTCATCAGTGGGTTTTGATGCTTTAAATATCTTAGGCCATGCTGCCATTCTAGGAACCTTTGTCACTTGAACCACCTTCGGCAATGATGACAATTTCCACACTTTCTCGCAAGATTTGGATGACAAATGTCCAGCCAATGATATGTATTCCTTTCCATCTATCTTAAAGAGTCCACTATTTATAGAAAAGAAGAAAAGAAACATTAGCATATGAAGACTATAGCATTTCAGAACGAAAAAATGAAAACTCCATATCTACTGTACCTCCATCTCGGTATGTCAATAGGCTTCGAGCAACAATAGCATTGCCGCTCAACATCTTCAATATGCACCGGATGCTGGTTGCCGACATTACCTTCTTCATCTTCGTTGGCTTCTATGTATCTCCGCCTCTTCATTGGTCTACAAGTAAGATCTTTTTGCACATGTGTACTAGCCTTTTCTTCTAACAATGGCCGTTTCCTCCTCCTAGATATGACGTCATTGGTTTTCCCATTGCCTCCAACTGATTGGACACTATTAGGCAACTTCAAGTTTGGTTCTCTATACTCACATGAGAGAACATGTTTGGAAGAAAATGTTGCACCACTGTTAACTTCAATGAACTGATCGTCCCTTTGGTGTCCGCAATGATTCTTTCCAAACAAATGGGATGAATTATCTCTCAAATTACTCCCAAGACCTTGCATGTGTTTCTTCTCAACTAACAATGAACTAAAATTTGGAGCATCATTTGTCTTTGTGGTGTTCGTCTGCTTATGTCGATTGCCACGCGCCACACGGACTTCACATGTATGACCTTTCATTCCCTCTTCTTTGGGGACAACTTCATCTTGGCTTCCCTTCACTTTGTTTGGCTCATCTTTGTTAGGATCCATCCGATTTACCACTGGGGTGTTTGATTTTCTTGAGACTTCTCCACTTTTCAAGGGCTCTAAAGTTTTAGTGCCTTCCTTCCCAACATTGATGTCTTCTCCTTTATATGAATTCGACTGGCCCCTTCGCCTTGAACCCAAGTCACCATTGTTTAGATTTGAGGTAGCAACATTCTTTGCCTTGTGAATCAAATTTGGCATCGCCTTCAAGTGAGTTCGACATGAGATTGCTCTAGATGTCTTTATATGGTGAGATTGCTCTAGATGTCTCGCTATGGCATTTGAGTCATCCTTTGACTTCCAAGAGGCAGAAGCCTTTGGTATTTTCAAAGGAAGTGCGTTCCTAGAGGGCTTAGAACACTTGACATCCGATGAAGGATTCAAGTTATTCTCTAGCCTCAATGTAGTAGGTTGGCTTGCATGCTTTGAGGCTAGCACATATCCTGATTTGCTATTCTTTGCTACTAAAGCACTTGATGGCCCAATGTTGGTATCGTTGGGAGAAATTGTGTTGGCTCCTTCTGTCACAACATTCACTCGCCGATCATACACGTGATTGCTCTTGGATAGATTCATGCATTTCATATCTGCCCGATGTTTTTGGCATTCTTTATGCATTTTCATCATAGGCTTCGATCTAAACCTATCTTCAGGTTTCCTCAAAGACAATCCATTTGCCACCTTCAATCTAGTTGACATGCGTCGCCTCGGGCCAAAATAGGATGAATTAGGTTTCCTTGGACTATTCATCGTTTTCTAACGACTTAAATCAGCTCCAACTACAAGCAATGAAACAAAATTCAATATTCAAAACAAATGCATCCAAGCAACAACTACAAAAAGAACAAATCATGGTCACACAGGAAGTGACGAGTTATTCCCTAGATTACATGAAAGGTAATCATATAAATGGAAACCATTGTGCAGTCCCAAAGCAACAAAAACATAGGGATTGTACAAGATTGGCTTATGGATGCTACAAACAAAACATACATGACGATGAGTGAAGAACATGTCAGTGCAAGACCAAAAGTAATTTGTTCTTGGGATCAAGTCTCATGTTAATGTCCACAAAACAAGTTATTCATAACATTCAACTCCATCAAAGTTCATGCAACTCCAAAACTCAAAACCCCATATAGGTCCCTAACATGTGTAGAAGTTATAAATCACCTAATGCAATCATATTTATGGGACAATTTTATAGAAGGAAAATTTTTGTTCTACTAACCACAACAATTCACTTCGTTTGCCTAAGCCCCTTCAGCGAAATTCCACCCAACAACCTAAGGTTATGTTTGCATGATTTGTGATCTTTTACACCAACAAGTTGCATGTGGTTGTAAATTCTAGTCTAGAAAAATACAATTGTAATTAGCTCTTGCAAAAATGTTGTTTGGATAAATGCTAAATGAACCTCTATCAATTCTCAACTACCGAGGAGCAACAAAAAACAGAGAGACTAGCATTCTCATGCCCATGAGGTCCTTGAACTAGAGGCAGCCAAAAATTGTGTGAACTCCGGTTGCTCCTGTCATGAGGAGACCCAACTTCTCATCACATATTAAATTACACATATCACCCTTGATAAACCCTACCCATTCATGTCGCTCATGCTTTACGATGCCTCTACGACACATCAGTAAATCAAACTCCATCATTACATCTTCTTGAATGCCAAAGATGAGGCCAAGGATAAGGGTGACACTGTTCTTTGGGAACTCATTTTGCTTCCGCCATTTCATCACTTAGTGTAGCCCTTCAGCATGCATAAAACAATGATGCTCAAGTCATACGATAAGTGACGCCACGACAACCAAGGTTGCAAGGGCTTCCATCAAATAAAGGCCTATTTGGATCCCCTTCTCTAAGAGCTCTAAAAACTTTAGGGCACTTTAGCTCACTTTTGAGCTCTAAAGCTCTAATGTGAGGTGGGCTAAAGTTTGGAGCTAAATTTACACCACCTGTTTGGAGGCTTTAGCTCTAAAGTTTTGAGGTCTACAATTTAGACGGGTGAATCACTGAATTTAAATAGGCTCTAAATAACTCACTCGACCTAGAGTAATAGGGTGAGGGAGAGAGAAAGGCTTGTAGCAAGTATAATTTTTGGAAACTAGTGATGTACAATAATTTTGGCCCCAAAACCAAGCTTCTAATTTCCAAATATATCAATTCTTATTTTTCTCTCCACCCTATGACTTGAGTTTTCAATTTAATTTTATGTAGCAATTGATAACATCATAACCTACTGTAGGCAAAAGGAGCAAGTTCATGATCCAACATAGAACTATCGACGTCGATTTTGGCCCTCCAACTAAACACTAGTGACTATTGTTGATTGACCATTGTACTACCGATGCCGAACAAATTTGGCCCTCTACCTGGTTTCAAAAGTGGTTTACACCAATGTGGACTACAAGTGGCATTAGGGCCCACCTTTCTTATTCTTTCTCTCTTCAAAATCTATGTTGGCCAAGCAATTCTCCTTCTCTACCACTCCTTGCACCAAGATCTATCGTGTACGCCAAACCTAATGAGTACTAAAGGCAGCCATGGTGAAGCAATTGGTGTTATCTCAATAGTTAAGCTAATATCAAATTCTTCCAACCATTGATAACAATCATGAAAAAGTTCAATATAATTTTGAAAAAACAAGTTATAATGCCAAATGTCAACCCCTTGACAATGCTAGATTGATGGAGCCTTTTGTTTCTCAAGCAAACCCCACCCCAAAATTCCCTACCTACACCCTTCTCCTAGGAGTCAAGTAGGAGTACCGTACTTTTCTGTTGTTTTTTTCCAACCACCATCAACTCGACTCCTGTTGTTCTATGCCCAAGCAAGAACACCGCCCATCGACCTCCACCCTAAGCCCGACCACCCTGGATCCAGACTCCTGTCACCCTCATTGACCGATTTCGACGCTTTTCCACATCACAGAGGACGTCTCCCAAAGTTCAAGAAGGCGCTAGGCGGTTTCTAGGCGACGACCCACGGCCTAGAGCCTAGGCGAGCCTAGCCTAGCCTAGGCGTTTCAAGGCGTTTTTCTAGGCGATGGCTAATACATGCATAAATACTTAAAAGAAAAGAAAAAGAAGGTCCATTTAAGGGCCCAACTCTCCCACAGTCATCTTATCCCCTCCCCTCCGCTCACAGCCTCTCTGTTCCCGTCTCTCTCCCTCCCGAACTCTGCCCGCGCCGCCACCAGCGCTCGACGTCGCCTACTTCCCCACCGGTCGTCGCCACCCCCGCCGACGTTACCTCCTCCCCCAACGCCGCCCACGCGTCCCTGCCTTGGCGGATCTGCCCACCGCCACCGCTCTTCCCACCGGCCACCGCTGCCTCACGTAGCTCCTTCCCCATCGTCGCTCGACCTCCTCGCCGCCCCCACGCCCGCCTTTAGCCTCCTGGCGCGCTCGCCGCCTCCCGTCGACCCTCCTGCAACCCTGGATCTGGGAACACACCGCCTAACCTCCGCCTACACCCTTAGGCGAGGCGGTGCCCCTCCGCCTAGCGTTGAAGCGCGCCCAGGCGAGCCTAGGCGAGCGCCTTTTTGAACATTGACGTCTCCCCACGATGGGCCTTTGTCGCGATTCGCCCGCTTGACCATCGTAGTCGGCACTATTCACTACCACTTCGCGCCCATCTACAGTTGTATTTGCCATCACCGAGCCCTTTTCATCTGATTCCCCTAATTGGCTAGCTTTTCTCTCACTCGAGTCGAGCTCGCCCGCGTGAGGAAACATAGGGGGCACCCGACCTCGCCGATGGCTTTCTACTAGGGTCTCTTCCCACCTGAGGTTCCTCCCCTCCATGTTGCCCTCCCCTGTCGGCTCCTTTTCCAGAAGCGCCTCCCGTGCCGAGCTCACATCCCCTCCGCCAATCGAGAGCCATACCACTGGACTCGCCTCCTTGACGGTTGTCCTCCCCTAGGTCGCATCTCCCATCGAGCAACCTTCCCCTCGGTTGTTTGGGCATCTGGCACGAGCGGATAAAGAGGGAGAAAAAGCACGCTAACAGACCTTAAGCCCTCCCTTTCCTCGCTACTCCTGCCATCAAGGCTAGACCACTACACCTCTTAGCCCTCCTCTCCATGCTGCAACATTTCCTCCCGCTTCGCACGCTTCGCCACTGCAACTTCCTCGGCCTCCTATGCTACAGGTGGGCATAGAACCCAATACCCAAACTTGAATTGGCCATAGCCGAAAAAACTGATTTTATTTTAAGTAGTTCAAGTATTAAGGCTCGCTATCCGATTTATCCATTTTATCCAAAATTGATTGGGCCCTCTAGCATCAGCCTCGCCCAATGCCCAAGCCCCCACGTATAGTGTAGCCTACCTAATTCACCAAGTTTCCGAGTCGACGAGGTCGAGGTACAGGGTCAAGGAACGTGGTACGCTACTTGCGTGACATTTTTGCAATGCGAGTCAAAAATGGCCCTGCGTACCCGGGTCGGGGTCGATGCCTTCAAACCCGTTTTATGTGACTGATTCACTCGACACCCTACCCTAGTCGCACTCTTACACCTGCACAATCATAGAGTTGGCTTTACCCTCACTGCTCGCCTCCACCTAAAGGATCCCAGCAAACAACGACGCAACATCCCACCACGCCAACGAACATCACCAAGGCCACACGACCTCGTGCTCTCCACCGCCTCCATCGCACCATCGTACAGGAGCTTTCCCAGGCCCTTGGCGCCATCGAAGGGCCCCGATCTTCGACCTCTTTTGCGATGCCGACGGCTATCCCACACTCCTCTTCTTCCATGCCAGGATCAAAGAGAAGTCAATGGTCACACTCCTCTTCCTCGACACTCCATGCCAGACACTGAGAGACAACTTAAAATCCCTTCTTCTTGACTTCTCCCAAATGTTGTCGATTAGCGTGGGTCCAAAGTGAGCGGATGCTCAAGAGGAGGGGTGGCGCTGCGGTGGTAATTGAGCCCAGTGGCATGGCTACCAACTATTGCTGGCGACAGGCGCAGGAGGATGCTATTTTTTTCTTTTCAAGGTAATTCAGGATTACCCGAAAACCAAACTCGAAAAGGGTCCCCAAACTTTTGAGTTTTGATTTGTTTGGTAAATCACGGGGAAATTTCAAAATCCTAATTTTAAAACTCGAATTACTCGACACAAAAATTTCAAGTGACCCAAATGTCTATCCAATGCCGTTACTGCTTGCTTGTCTCTATTGTTCTCCACTAACCAACTCTCTTGCACCTATTCTAGTCCTAGATGTCGATCCTGATCTCCCCATACCTCCATCCTCGTAGTTCGCTCACCGCTTACCCCTGCTGCCAAGGAGCTAGCTACAAAACTTGTTCTGCTATAAACCACTGGCACCGATACAGAAGAGATCACAACCTACTTATGAGTTATGACCCATCTAGGAACATTTTGGTGAATAGTCTCGTCCACCTTGCCCCTGACCTCAGCCTTGCTATGGATTTCCACGTCAAACTCTGCCCTCGCAACCCATACCTCTTCACACTCATGCACACCTCTCGCAATGACATTGGTAGAGAAGCGAGAGAGGGAGATGAATGCGGTGCATGAAGAAAAGGAAACTGACATGTGGACACTACTTTAATAGAGGACATAAATGAATTTTCATACTCTTGCGGTGGCTTGAGCAAAGAAGTGTGCTTCTACAATGGACCCGACAATTATGGATTTTTGCGGTGTGAAATGGCAAATTCCACATAAGTTGGATGGCCCACAACAAAATCTTCCATTAAACATGTTAATTCATTGAGATGACATTAGTTTTCCATATTTGTTTACAAAGGCCAATTAACCTTCCCACACAAACTTTGTTTGGGTTCCCTGATAAGGCTCTTGGCCCAAATACACAATCCACTCAACTACCAATTTCTGAAGGTAATATTTGAATGACTAACAACACAAAAGCATACAACTTGTTACCATCTACCAATTCATAGAAACCATCCAATGAAAGAAATGAAACTCTGGAACTAAAATGCATTAAGGACTACCCTTTTGAACCTAAATGCTATATTGGTCATGCTTGGCAAAGTGAAGTTCCACCTATGGATGGGCTTATGGCACCAGGCATCATATATGCGATCCCAGTGCTCCATGGACCATGGATGTAACAGGAGAAGCACAACTTACATGGCTGCAACGCAGCACTTGCAAGAAGCCAAGCTTCTTGCTACCACATGAGTGGCAGAGAAGCCAAAGAGCCATCCTCTGGGCTGGGCTTATACAGTTACAGAAATAAAGGTCCTTATAAAATAACCCCCTCCCCCACTGTACATCAATCTACACATATGGCAAGAGGAACCACAGTTATACGACCACCCATGTCAGAACAAGAGGTTTGCAGCTCCTCTTGCTCCTCAATAATACAAGTAACAATCATCCGGTTGCGACAAAATTGGCACCACCACCCTTTAAAAAGGGTGCCACCAATACTGCACACAACCAAGGCCAAATCCCATTAATACTGATACAAACCACACCAATTGGCTGGCAAACCACTAGGCATTACACAGAACAAACCCAATCACTACGGAGAGAACAGATCCCCCGTTGAGACAACCCCTGAAACAGCAGACAATCACTTCAGATTATTTGTTTAGCAAAGGAAACTTCAGCCAAGCAACAATCCTAGCACACCAAACCTCAATCCAATCAGCCAAGCAACAACCTTAACCACGCCAAACATCAATCCAATCAACCAAACATGGAACAGGCGCAAGAAAGCGCATAGGCTGATAGGCACATCCTAGCAGAATAATCCTGTGAAAAAAAATGAGGCGAGGAGAGAGGCCGCGCGGTACCTTACGCCCTCCGATACCCTCCGACGCCGGTACGGTACGGAGAACCCGAAGCAGAGGCACCGGCGGTCGACCGCCCCTCCCAGCAGCCTCCACGGCGCCCGACGGAGCTGGCTAGGGTCCTGGCCTCGGAAACCCCAAACCTAGCGGCGGCGGCGGCGACGACGGGAGGCGAGGCGAGGAGTGAGGCTGCGCGGTACCTTACGCCACCCGATTCCCCTCCGACGCCGGTACAGAGAACCCGCAGCAGAGGCACCGCCGGTCCACCGCCCCTCCCAGCAGCCGCCACGGCGCCCGACGGAGCTGGCTAGGGTCCTGGGCACTGGAAACCCCAAACCTGGCGGCGGCGACGGGAGGCGAGAAGAGACGAGAGAAAACCGAAGCCAAGAGGTGATAAAGGAGCGGAGCAAAACCCCAACCCAACCGCCGCGCCGCCCACGTTGCTCGATGGATGGCGTGGAAGAAGAAAAGTTGAAGGACAGCTCCGGAGCTGCCAGTGGGAGGAAATGAACGGACAGGAGCGACTGAACTGGACGGAGGAGACCGGTCAAACGCAACGCAGCTACGTCCCGTTTGCCGTCTGAGCGGAATGGACGTGGAACACGAAACGGGCGGAAGGGGAACAGGAGGGGGCGGCAGAACTGGACGCGGACGGAAACCGATCAAACGCCGCTGCGGTTCCGTTTGCAGTCTGGGCGGAATTCATCCATTCCGTTTCGTTCGAAATTTGAATTTGGAGCCAGTTTCACGGAACGGGACGGAGGGGAGAGGACGGGATCAACGGACGCGGTGCGCCGGCTCGGTGGCGCGGAGCAGCCTTTTGGGCCGTGCAGTGCTGGTCTGGCACTTGGCAGTGGCACGCCTTCCCTGCTTCTCGTTCACGTTACCTGGCGTCTGCGGTTTGGGCCTTGGTGCTGGACAGCTGTGTGGATCTGGGTGTTTGCTGCAGTAAAGCAGATGCTGATAATACAATAATTTATAATTATTTTATTCTAAATTATAAGATGATTTGATTTTTTAGATATAATACTTTTACTAGTGTATACAAGAGCTATATATCTAGAAAATTCAAAACGTCTTATAATTAAGAATGGAGGGAGTACATTTTTGCTACCATGTTCGCTTGAGCTACTTTTCAGCGATAGAATAGTATTTTTCTCTCTCAACATTTTAGCATAAGCCAAATTTCAGCATAAGGGATGTTGTTCAACTTATCCTTGACATTGGCTAATTACAATACAATAATTTATATACATTTTGAAACTAGTTTGCTGGTTAGTGAGGGACATGTAAAAAAGAATGTCGTCTCCTAGTCCCCTCAAGCCGTTGCCAGCACCACCTTTTTTTGTGATTACCGTGGTCCCCTTCCTGCACGCCGGCCTCACCAGCAGTGAGAGGAGCCAGGGCAGGTTCACCAGTATTATTCAATAATATTTAGTTAAGTATTTAAATTTTTTGACAAAAAGTTCATATATATAATGTATACATATTTGTATATTAAAAAATTAAAAATACAATTTGAGGCCATAGTAGGTTTGGAAGCAAAACCAGAGAGAGCCTGAATATGCCTCGCATGGTAGTTTCCTTGGCATATATCTTCCACACCTATGAAAATGTACACATACTCCACCACTATAAGTTACTTAGAGAGACTGAAGTCATCACAAGTGGCTCGCTATTGATGAGCTCGTTGGCTAACGTTGAAAGAATAACATCGTTAAATTCTAGAATAATTTTAGGAAAATGAGAGCACTCATGCTAAATAATGAGCTTGATTTCAAGTAGACAGGTTCCACTACAAGGTACCTAACCAACTGGCTATGATCAGTTGGCATTTGTTTTTTAGTTGTGGGTGAAATAAATTAGACTTAGCCATTAGTTGATGAATGTTGTATGGTTGAAAGGACGGTGAGATGTTCAATTTGCCAATAGGAGCTTGATGTTGTATGGTTGAAGAGATAATTCCCTATGTACCACCAAGAATTATACAATTTTTCTGTTCGTAACTAGAAAAGTTCCAATCCCATGTATACCATCAAATTTGTTTTTCTATTCTCTCCTAACCATTACCGCCACATGTTGCCCTAACAGTTGTTAACTAAAGGTTGGAAAGATTCAGTATCATCATTTCTCTAGATTTTTCTCTTAAAAAAATGTATGTCTTCTTCTCCCCCAACCCCAAAGCACCCTCCCCCCACAGCCGTCGTGGCCATCCCAGTGATCCCTCTCCTTCCTTCCCCCATGCCTCCGTTGCGCGAGAGGGTGGACGCGTCGGGTAGCCATGCCACCATCGGCATAAGGCTGTGACGAACAGCAACCATAGGCCCCCTCACGCGTCGCCGTCGTCCTGTTCCCTCCACGCCGTGCGTCACCCTACTCCCGGTCACTACAACGAGTCCTACTCCCAGTCACCTGCCATGAGATGCACCACAACCACGTCATGCACCGCCATCCCGCTCGCCACCGATCCTGCTCCCTCAGGTGCGACGCCGTTTTTCAGAGATGTTTGGCCATGGCTCGTTGTCGGATGGTGTCCTTGACCACGACATCGAAAATGACATGCTAAACACTCATTATTGACCCTACTAAATCCGCGTCCCTCCTATGTGCCCGTGCGTGGTGTGCAAGGGGAGAGGGGAAAAGCAAAATTAGAAACATGTTTAAGGTGAAGAAGTGCATGGATCGAGAAAGAAATAAAAGAGGAAGATTGGAGTCATTTGTAAATAGCTTAGGGTTCCATATGCAAAAGTGTCATTACTTTGTTATTTACCTTTTTGTGCAATGGCAAATACAGAATTAAAAATTTCATTCGACTTAGTATGAACCAAGGGCAAAATGGTCCATTTATACTCTTAACAGACATTTCATGTACTTTGGACTGCGGTGGCCTATAGAGAGAAAAAGAAAGCAATGGTACAAATGTCATGAGAACTTTTTTAGTGGCTTGTGGAGAACTTTGGTACCATTCATGGATGCTTAGAGAATTGACTCTGGATGAAAAGTCAGCGAGACATCCAATTTGCCTATATGAGCCTCATAGCCTTTCACTCGGACTACTGTCAGCACGAGAGCGTGAACATATCAAGGACTTTCCCATCTGAAATTATCTCTAAAATCAATGAATGATGTAATTTGATTGGTATTAATAATTGGGAGAGCAGGGGCTGGTTGACTTTTCCACCCGAAATCAACTCCAAAACCACTGGATGATGTGATTTGCTCGGCATTAATTGTTTAGCGGATATTTGGTTCTATGATTTGAGCGAGAGTAAAAATTAGGCTTAAGCACTAGTTGAGGAGGTCAAATAAGCGTGTTTTCTTGTAAAGATGGATGGAACGAGCGTGTGAGCGAGAAACGAAACGAGACCCAGCGCGTGAAATTTTTTGCCCAAGACGTAGGACAGGTGAGCTTACAGCGTTGTATTTGCGACGGACGCGCTCTTTCAAAAAAAAAAAAACTCTCTACATGTGGTCGTCCGCTCGTCCCACTTTGCCCCTCGTCGAGCGACCCATTCTTCTGCGCCGCACCGCGCCCACTCCGCCGCCATCCCGGCGGCGCCTCCATCTCGCGCCGTGCCCCAATCCGGCGCACCGCCGCCGCCATCCCTCGCGGTGCCTCCATCCCCCGCCGTGCCATGTCGTGCCCCGTCCTCCGCCACGCCCAGGCAGGCGGCCAAGAAAGGGACCGTCGCTGGCTGGGCGTAGGGCAGGCGCAGGCGCAGCTGGCCGCTGCCAGGCCGCGCACCATCCTCGGTCGTCGGCTAGCCAGAACCTGTCGTTCCCCTGCTCTACGCTACGTCGTACAAAAGAAGGGAGAAAAACAAATGTTGCAAGCCTATGTTTTAAATGTTTCGGTTGTTTCGTAGATTTGCTGCAATTGTTTCATATGGATGTTGCAAAAGTAGATCGAGATATTGCATATGTTCAATGGTTGTACGCATATGTTGCAAGCTTTTGTTCTCAATGTTTCATCTATTTTTTCAGACGTGTGTTGCAAGTGTGTTTATCTGAATGTTGCATATGTCTCACACATATGTTGCAACTCGATGTTGCGTATGTTTTACAATGGTTTTCAGTTTTTTTTTGCTAGTGTTTCATATGCATGTTTTAAGTATTTTATCTGTCTTCTGACGTATGTTGCAAATGCTGCATCTGGATGTTTTAAAAATAGATCGGTGTTGCATCCCTTTGCTCGTCTTCTGTTGCCTCGTCTCGGTGTCTCCGCGGTAACGGTTGGGCATCCGAACCAGTGGTACAAGTGGGAGCCGCCCCCTTCCTCTCTTCTCGTGCAGGTGACGTTGGTGGCGACACAAGGCCTCGCATGGGGCGCGTCCGGCCGGACGTCCAGGCGCAAGCACCGCCGGAAAATAACAGGTCAAATAGAAATCATAACCAACGCGCTTAACGTAAGGCATTATACCTTGCGTGTACTCCACCTACAAGGCACGGTGATTCTACACCCAGTGCTTTGCTTGGCCTGGCATCCAGCAGCGGACAACGCAGCGTGCTTTTAATCTCCGGCCGGGGCCCCTATAAGTGGAGAGCAGGCGCGAGCTGTATCGTCGAGACGATATGGTGTCACGCTGCGTCGGGCTCGCCATTTCCCTTGGCTGTTTCATTCGTCCAGGATGGGTCTTGGGGCTGCCGGCAGCGGCGTCGGCTCTCCGCCATGCTGGGGCCGCCACCTCGCCGCCGAGGGCTGCACGAGCACGGGGGCGACCATGTCCGTCGCCGCGCACAGATCACCGGTGGCGTCGGTATCGGGCGGCTGCTGCAGCTGCGGCGGCGGGCACGGCAACTGCGTCAACATCTACGTGAACAACAACGTGCAAGGAGTCACCAACTCCGTGCTGGTCGGCAGCAAGGTCGTCATGAGGGACCCCGGGCCGCGCATCTCCTCCAGCCGCCACCACCAGCCGCCGCGAGACGGCCGCCGCCGCCGCCGTGAGGGAAAGCGAAATCGGCACCAGCAGCTGCAGCATATGGCGAAGACGATCAAGATTGGCATCGTCGCCGTCGTCGTGTCGTCGTTGCTGTTCGTAGCAGCTGCGGCGACGACCATCCTTTGCCTCCATCTTTTTGTACGCGTACGCGAATGACTCCATTAACTTTCTTTTGCCATTTGCCAATCGCCGGAAACTTAACAGTGGGCCGGTCAACTGCCGGCCTCGGTAACTCGGTTCCTGATTCCAGTTCCAGCAGCAAGCTAATATAAGGCTGCCCTGCTGCTCTGATAGCTACAGCCGTAGAATAGTGACACTCGTGGCACAAAAATATAATCTCCATCTCCTCAAGACACAACAAAAACATTTTATTTTTTATTATGAGTTTTTTGAGGGATCAAAGAGCTAGGGAGTGCTCCTACACTAGCTGTCTATAGCTCGATTGGCACTGTATTGTTTGAAACCGTTTTTTTTTCCGTGACCTGGTGTGTACCTGTTTTTCATTATGAGGAAGAGAATTTAAACCGTACACAACCGACCGCGGGGAAGTTGATTTGTTGAAACCGTTTTAAATTTCAACAACTCAAAATCTCAAATGGATATAGCTAGAGTAATGACTAGTAGAAGGCTAGCTAGTAGCCAGCGCGAACTCCATGAGCGGCGACACGTCGTGGCGCTGCTCGTCGTGCTCTTCGTGTATACGGTGATGTTCCTCCAGCGCGACTCCATGAGCGGCGACACGTCGTGGTGCTGCATGTACACCCCGAACTTGAAGTAGTAAGAATCACTGGGGATGACGCTGGCGCCAAACTTGCGGCGGCCGTCGACGTAGACGGCCACCGTGGACGCGGCGACGTCGTGCACCACATTGAGGCGGAACCAGCGGTCGTAGATGCGGTCCTCCACCGCCTCGCCGCTGTAGTACCGCAGCGTGCCGTTGTAGACGTGCAGCATCAGCACCGTGGCGTGCGCTGCGCCCTGCTCGTTGTGGATCTGCATCACCGACGCGCCGGAGGTCCCCGTCGGCACGTAGCCGTAGCCCTCGAACTGCCACACCCCCGACGAGTAGTCATGGCCCTGCAAGTGCAAAAACACACGTATATATATATATATCATGGAGAAGAAACTGGTGAGGAAGGGAGTGAACCCATGGTTGCTTTGGGTGCTTCCTTACGGCGAGGCGGACTTCGGTGCGGGGAAGGGTGCCGGTGACGGTGTTGAAGGGCTTGTCGCCGGCGTAGACCAAGAAGGTGCGCACGCCGGTGACGTTGTCGTAGCTGTAGCGCTGGTTCTCCGGCACGTCGTAGGGCCTCTGCACCTTGAAGTTGCTCTCCGTGAGCTCCACCTGGACAAACCCGGCGGTGAGGTTGCGTTCATCGATGGCCGAGGCGGAGGACGCCAAGGCGACGACCACGGAAGACAGGACTAGCAGTACTAGCTCCGTACGCGCGTCTTCGCCACCGCCGAGAGCGCGGTGGAAGGAGGAGGCCGCCATGATCGGTGAGGGGACCTCGTCTTGATGCAATGCAAGAGTCTGCTGTGTGCCTGGTTAAATGTGGGATTATCGGTGGCGATGTCCAAGCAAGAAGGGGTTGTCATGCTTGGTGGCCTCCGGCAAAACCGGGTGTTTGTTTCGATGTCGTCAATAATTAATCCTGGCTTGATGGTGCGCGTCGGGAAGGCCGGCAACCACTACTCAATTTGACAATGGAAAATAGAATCTAGTCTCACATGTGAAATGAAGTACTGTTGGAAAATTAGGTCTTTACGAAATTATATTTCGTATATATGAATCATGATAGACGTAACTTAGCAGTAACAAGAACACTACCATCAGTCCTAGCACATGCGAATCACCTCTTGGAGGCATTTGGTCAGGAAGCTTATACTAAATGTTAAATGCTAAATACTATGAGAACCCCGCGTCACTGGGAGAAGCTGCAGATTCTGATTGTGATATCTATGATTATAGTACTATTAAATAAAGTATGTTTTTTCTCACATTACGTGAAAAACGGTTTGTAGCAACGGGACACATTTTTTTAGGGGCGGCCGGTGATGGAGCCGCCCCTACAGCAGCGTGCTCAGGAGCCCAGAGACCAGCCGCCCCTACAAATGGAACAGCAGGGCGGCGACTGGTGATACGAGCCGCCCCTATAAATAGGTCGGATTTGTAGGGGCGGCTCACTCACCAGCCGCCCTCGGTGTTACTATTTATTGGGGCGGCTCAATAATCAGCCGCCCCTACAAATGCTCAAACAAATAAATACTCGGAACCCGCACGCGACGCCGACCGCAGATCCTTCGTCTCTTTCTCCTCTCAGCCCTCCCTCCCTCATTGGCGAATCGACTCAAACCCTAACCCCTCTCCTTGCCAATCCCCACCCATGGATCGCGACCGCTCCTCGCGCCGCACTCGCGACGACGACGGGCACCACCGATCCCGCGACCGGGACGACGACCGACACCACCACCGCAGTCGCCATGACACCGACGCTCACCACCGGCGCGACGGCGGGGACGAGGACCGCCGCCGCCGCCACCACCGCGACAAGGACGGGGGTGGAGGCGGCGAGGATGACCGCCTCCACCGTCACCATCACGACAAAGACGACAGCCGTAGCTACCGCTACCGTGACAGCGGGGATGACGACCGCCGCCGCGGGAACCGATGGTCCGTTTCCCCGTCCGAGTCCCCGCCACCCTCGTCGAAGTGGGACCGCTCGTCTAGCCGCCCGCGAGAGTCCGTCGAGCGCCGCGACTCCACCGACCGCGAAGCGATGGTCGCCGCGTGCTGAAGCGGAAGGCCCACGCGGCGGTGGCGACGGGGACGAGCCCCGCCGCGAAGGGGGAAAGCGGGTCGAGGCATCCGAGATCCGCCCCGCCCAAGGAGGAGAGGCCTAGGCAGGAGTGCCGGAGGTTTGAGGATGTCGATGCGATTGGGAAGAATGGTGATGTGAGTAAGCTGGGTAAGGAAATCTCATCTCATGAGCGTAAGAAGGGGAGCTATCAATTAACGGGATTCACAGAACGGCGATGCGCGTAATGTAAGTGTTATTACAGTTGCTGAGTTCCGTTTATTGTGTTTTCATGTTGATTACTAAAGCTTGGGCAAGAGAATGCTTATGAGTGCTAGTATATCCTTTTTTTCAAGTGAGCGATGGTCTTACTAAGTTTCTGGGTTATGGAAACCTGGAGAAATGGAATGGCTAGATTATTGGGTCATACTATTTGCTTAGTTCATAGAATATCAGTTCATAATCTGTCATCTGTCTAGAAAATGTTGAAGAGCTTAAAGTCTTTCTGCAGAATCTGCGTTTTAAGGTTCATTTCTGCTCAAGAAGTTTATGCCATCTAAAAAATTGAGTGGTATTGCTTGAATGTCTCCTTGTGAAAATATCTTAGGAGATTAATAGTTACTGAACTTGATTTGATTAGCCACTGCTATTACAATGCCTACTTTTGCCCTAGATTCAATAAGAATAAGGCAGCTATGGCAATGCTTCCTAAGTCATAATTATGACTATTTTGTGCTATCATAAGTCTACAGTATGCTTTGTTTGACACTTATCAGTTGGAAGTATGGTGCACATGCAGCTTTTCTTATTATTGTAAATACATTTTAACATGCTACTCAGCAGTCAAGACTTTAATGCAGTCCTCTGTTGGTTCATGTTTGCCCAGTGATGGATAGTATAGTTATATTTTTGAGGAATCAAAATGATGTTTTAAATATGAAGTTGTCTGAGGAATGTCATAGTATTTTTGCCCATGCTATAATCTGCCTATTGGCTGCAGATGCTACTTTTGCATTTGGTCGTAGTCTCGTTACTCTCGTAAGGCTGTGGCATTTAAAGTGAATGCCTGTTAAAAATTGTTCATTTTGATACTTAGGGGCATCACCTCAGTTGGTTAGTATTAAGAAGGTTATCAATATTACCAAAGTTATACTTAGGGGCATGCATCACCTCAGTCGGTTAATATTAGCAAGGTTATCCCTAGGAGTTCAACTTGGTTGGCTGTGACCAGTTGGCTGGTGCAATAAAGTATTAGTTCACCAAATTGGGTTCAACAAGAGCTTCTTTTTCAATGGGAGAAGCCCGATGACTAGTGGGGAATCTGCTGGTCTGCCCATACAGTGTTTATTGTCATCTTGTTCTCATACCATATTTGTGATTACCTTTGGAATTATTTTTGTTACTGTATGTTTGGTACCAACCATTTTGACATATGTTGTAGCATAGCTATGGTAACCAGCTGCCACTGGCTTCCTAGAATGTTTGATTCACTTGTTTGTGGGGTAGCCACTGATGGGATTGGGCAGAGTTTTTAATACAAAGTTTGTCCTCTATTTCTATATTTGTTTGAGCTGCAGCTTTTGGGCTTTTGCTTCTGGTTGTTACCTCTTTGCTATTGACTTTTGTAATGATTTTTTACCTTCTGAAGTGCTTTCTAAAGGTTCACAAAGGAAAGTACAACCAAGTTTGGTGTGGTCTAAGAATGGATTCATTTCTTCGAGTCCAAATGGTTTGAACCCTCTGGTTTTGATAGGGGAAAATAGGCAAGGTGGATACTTAGTTTTCCTTCCCCTTTTTGTGCTAACTCTTTTAGTTTGTTGGACCTAAATGTTTGGGTGGTACATGTTTCACAATATTATTAGTTGGTGTTTAAATATATGAAGAAAGGTTTCCATTTGCTTTTGATTGTGGATGTAGGAGGTTTTAGAAATTGTCCAAGCTAATCACACCAGTTACTTGGCGATGAGCATTTCTATCTTTTCATTTTTTGCTCTTGTGGAAATCAGCACTAGACCACATCCATCTAGTATCAAAAGGTATCATGCTTCTGACTTTCCAGAATCTGTGGTAAAGTAGCTTACCTGCTTAGTTCTTAGAGATTCCAGTTCATGTGGTCATTGGCGAGTAGATTCTTTTGAGTATGCTTTCCTGAGACATTTTTTTTCTCTTCATGTGTTCCCTTACCAATGCCTAGCATTTCCAGAAGAGCCATGTTAGCTCCATCTGTTTTCTTATGGTTCTAAGGTAGAGTAATATTGGCCCGGATCAGAACTGCTACTTCCAGGTCTGTTCTCTTATGGTTCTAAGGTAGAGTATTAGTCCTGATTGGAACTGCTACTTCTTGGTTAGCTTGAGCTTTGCAGCGACAACAGAAAGATCATCAGATTAGGCTGATTATTTGGCTTCATCAATACAATATCTTTATAGATGCCCCATGTTCCTTTTGATTATAAGATATAATGGGTCTACTGTTAGTCTTTCCTCTCTCACTTCTTTGTTGATGATGCTCGGCTTGTTGCTCAGCCACTAACTAAATGAAATATTATTGATTTTATTTGGTACTTTTGTGTTTCTATCAGATCACCGCCGAGAGCCTGTTCAAGAACCTCACCTAGGAGAAGGCACTGATGTTTCCCCAGAATGATGAATTGAGTAGTGTAAGAAGTCTGAGGATTCCAATTATTAGCTTGTATCACCGGAGTTTGATGGTGGTTATTAGATTCTCAGTTGTTTCCTTATTTAGAACATTGGCAGTTGTATCATTTGAACTCTGATTAAGGTCGATGAAGACATGGAGTTGCACTAGCCCCTTATCAATTGTGTTTGGCATTCCGGTTGAAGACTACTACAACTGATGGTCCTCATCATCTTATTTCTCAGCTAAATTGATTTATTTTTCTTCCGTTGCAACACACAGGATGATTTGGGGGAGCACGTGTTGGTAATTTGTTTTTTTTGCGGAAAAATACACTGTAGGGGCGGTTGGTACTGTAGTCGCCTCTACAAATCGATTTGTAGGGCGACTGCCACCCCTACAAATCGATTTGTAGGAGCGGCTGATAACACCAGCCGCCCCTATAAATACATGATTTGTAGAGACGGTATGATAGGGGAGGCTGGCCGAATCGCGCCTACAAATGCTCATTAGCTGCCCCTGAAAATCATATTTGACGTAGTGTTATAAATTAGCACACACGTAACAAAAAGTAGTATGAAATATAATGGTTAGAAAATTAAACCTTTGAGCGAGACCGGTGCGTTACGATGAAGGTAAATTCAATGTCAGCCTGATCGGTCGACGCTGCCACAGGAACTTTGTATCTAAGATCAAAGCCTCCTGAATTCCGATGTGGCGATGTCTCTCCTTCAATTATAATGCTGTGTGTTTTAGTTGCTCATCGCACGTCGCCACATCCTATGGCTCGCCATAAAAATCAGAAGCACTGAAACAGCTGAGTCACGCCAAACCCCATGGTGTGACCATACTTGTGTCCGTTGCTTAATACAGCAGCGTTTTGATTTTTTTCTTCGATCTAAAATAAAGAATTTATGTATATCTAAAACTTTTCAAATTCTTTATGTATAGGATAGAAAATAAACATGACCCACTTTTACCGGCGGCAACCTTAAGAGAACTACAAGTGTAAATTAAAGGACATGATTTGTACTAGCGATAGGCTTAAGGAAACTACTAGTAAATATGTATTTAGAACGGTGGTTCATAGTCATGGACCCGCGTTTTGATTTCTATTGGCGTCTATACATTTTATTAAATCGCCGGTGAAAGAATAACAAGTGTCAACAAAAAACGTTTCTATACCAGTGAACAATTCTTGCCAAAAATTGCTTATAAACATTGGATCTCCACTGGGGAAATAAAATAAGAGGAATCCAGCCAATTTGCTCCTCTCCTTCTAGGTAGTTACCTGCTTAAATGTTGCAAAAAATAGTTATTTGTTGCCGTTTTAAGATAGCTTCTCATTTTTCTTCAACAACAGTGGCAGAACATTTTTGTGCAGCATTGAGGCCTCACATAGTTGGTGTCAATTTGCATGCCAAAGCAATAATTATACTATTATAACAGACATTTTTAATGTTTACTAGTCTCTGCGTTCGAAATTATAAGACGTTTTGAATTTAATAGATACATTACTTTTACTATATATATAGACATAATGTATATCTAAGTATATAGCAAAAGCTTTGCATCTAGAAAATCCAAGACGTCTTGTAATTTGAAATAGATGGAGGAAGTATGTCTTTATTTTGCAAAAATAAAATGTCCAATCCTCCAACTTTAAAAGTGCATGGACCAGATTGAGCCTTGAGTAAACTAGAAAAGCCATGAAAAGTAGTATAATTATTTGCAATAATTATTACTACTAATTACTGTTTTGTAAAGAAACTAAAGATTAGCATGAAGCTCGGACAAAATCCAGCAAACTTGTGTAGAATTTCATATAGTAGAAGAAGGACGTGTACAGACAGAGTTTGTGGCCACCCTATACGAGGACAAGACGGACACAGGCCAGGTCGGTCGTCTTGACCGCCCAAGAACAACACTCTGCTCACACGATGGGCGGATCGATGCTCTAGCTGGAAAATGTTTGGGGTGCAATGCCTTACCTGTGCGGAACTCCAAGGCACGGCGATTCTGTCCATGCGTCGAGTTCTATGCTTTGCTTTGCCTCACAGCAATCCGCCTTTTACGTTTTTACGTACAATACAATGCAACGCTAGCTTTCCGTCCGGCCAAGCAAAGCACGGTACAGTGTTGTCATTTCTGTTGGTTGTTTCATTCCTTCTGCAGGTTCAGGATGAGCGTTGGAGCAGGGGACGGCGGCGCCTCCCGGCCAAACTGGGGCCGGCTCGCCGCCGAGGGCTGCACGAGCACGGGGGCGACCATGTCCGCTGTCGCGCACCGTGCCCCGGCGGCATCGGTGTCGGGCTGCTGCAGCTGCGGCGGGCACCGGCACTGCTGCGTCAACATCTACATGAACAGCAACGTGCAAGGGGTCACCAACTCCGTGCTGGTCGGCAGCAAGGTCGTCATGGGGACCCCGGGCCACGCGTCTCGATCCGCCAGCCGCGGCGAGACGGCAGCCGCCGCCGTGAGGGAAAGCGAAGTTCTCGGCAGCAGCAAAAGGCGAAGACGACGACGAAGATTGTTGGGATCGTCGTCGCCGTCGTGTCGCTGCTGTTCGTAGCAGCTGCGGCTACCGGGTTTTACCTTTATCTTTTTGTACGTGTACGCCAATGACTGCACTAATTTATGCTCGTCAATCGCCATTGGATCGGATGCATGGTTTTGGTGACGGTCTGATTAATATCGAGCAATTTCTTCCCTTGAATTCGCTGGGAACTTAACAACGGCGAATTGCCATTGTTTGTCCGTCGGGCTCATGGTTTGTTGTATGCAGGATACAAGGGAGATGCTAGCGTCTGAACGTCCGGTGCCTACGACGTGCATCCGGACGCAGCTTCCACCAGCCAACTATTAAATGATCCATCAACTGTGGGCTGGCGTCACGGCTCACCAACGGGAGTTCGATCTGAGGCGGCTCGCAATAACAAAACAACAAAGAAAGAGAGAGCGCGCGCTCGCGTCCGTGTCGCCATCCCTTGGTGCATCCCCTCCACTGCCCCCCGTCACTCCCCCTCTGCAGTCTGAGAAGGATGCAAAGGTAGCAGAAGGCAAGGAGGAGACACCGAGGCGAGGCAGCAGAAGATGGGGAGGGAGATGCAACATCCGATCTAGTTTTAAAACATCCAAATACAACACTACAACATACGTACAAAGTCAAATGAAACACTTAAAACATACGTCCGAAACACTTGCAAAAACACCTGAAAAAACACTTTAACCTATTGTAAACATACGTAACATTCACATAAAACACTTACAACATATGTGTGAAATATATGTAACATCCAAATAAACACTCTTGCAATATTTGTTTGAAAAAACGGATGAAACATTAGGAACAAATATTTGCAACATACATGTACAACCATTACAACATATGCAACATCCCAACATACTTTTGCAACATCTATATGAAACACTTGTAATATACCTCTAAAACATCTGCAACACTTGAAATAGACACTTGCAACATGCGCTTCAAGCACAACATCTACTTGTTGATTATGAAATGGAGGCTCGCCGGCGCGTGGAGTTCACCGGAGGAAGCCGCGACGTCGCCACCATCGATCAGATCAACTCCGCCTACCACGAGGCCGGCGAGGACCCCGTCGTGGCCGCCAGCACTCAATGCAGGACATGAAGCCCCCCGCAACCCCTTGTAGTCAACACCACAGTCTCCATCACCACCAGATCTCTCGCCACATAGTGGATCTGGTGGAAGGAGCAACGTGAGAGAGAAAGAGAGAGAGAGAGAGGATGCTGCTTGCTGGTTGCTGAAAGTGCATTTACCCCCTATGTGGATTTTGGTGTATTGATGACATCTCAAATTAGGGACTAATGCGATTTTAATGAGATATGTCGCAAATATTAGTCCCATGAAAGATTCAAAGAGTTGATAAAGATGAAATAATATCTCTCAATTCTTGAAGTTGTAAAGGCGGACGAACTCAAAGCGCTCTCCAAGGGTTTTATATTTTGTTTTTGAGTTTAGGATCCGCTGCACTATAAAGAGGGATGAAAACTTAGTTGGTCTGAGGAAGATAGAGTGCTCAAGCATAAAAATAAAATCATAAGAGAGACACTCTAGCACTCCACGAGCACGTAGAATATTTTTCGGTGACTGTTGGTGCCAGAACTCCCGACATAAGCTGGAACTCCCGACCGTCGGAAGTCACGACTCACGCCGAAAGTCCTGACGCCCAGTCACTTAGCCTACGAGGTGACCGTGGCCGTCGAAAGTCCTGACATGAGTTGGAACTCCCGACAGTCAGAAGTCCCGACCCAAATCGGGAGTCCCGACGCCTGGGGTTTTCCTGGCCGGATGACTACACCCGTCGGAAGTCCCGACGTACGTCGGGGGTCCCGACAGTCGGAAGTCCCGACATTTATCGAGAGTTCCGACATTGACTTGCTCGTGCGGACTATGACCCTGCATGAACAGTATTTTCTATTAAGGTTGGAAGTCCCGAGATCTGCGTCAGAACTTCCGACGTAGATCTGAACGGTTAGATTTCTACTGTGAGTATAAATAGCCCTCACCTCACTTCTAACCGGTACTCACTAATTCACTGCTCACGCACCTTCGTCTAAAAACAGCTCCCAAGCATTCAAGGCACTCCTCTCCTATCCCCTTTGTTCCGATCTTCGATTTCCCTAGGGTTTTGAGTGAAAGGAGAGTGGATTAAGTGAGAGAATCACTTTGGCAAGCTTGAGCACTTGATTTTTTCGTCAAGACGGTTGGATTTGCGTCTATTACTCTTGGGGCTGTGCCCCTAGCCGGCTAGGCGTTGCCCAAGAGCTTCCATCTTGTAGAAGATTCTTAGGAAGTTTGTATTACCCTTGATTTATTAGTGGAAAGCTCAAGTGACCTTTGTGGTTGCTTTGAGAGAGGCAAGGAGGTGAAAGAGACTCCGACCTTTGGGGTCACCTCAACAACGAGGACGTAGGAGCTCCGTTGTGGGGTTGTCGAACCTTAGGATAAATCCTTGTGTCCTGTGTACTTGTTGTTGTGTTTGCTCGAGATTACTTGTATTTGTTTGTCTTTCTCTCTCCCAAATTTCATTTTAGGGTTTAGACTCGATCTACGGTTTGGAGACATTTCGGCGTCAAGGGAGTGACCCAACATCTTCACCAAACCACTAGGAAGTGGGTTTGTAAGATTATATATCCGCAAAGTTATATTTGGCACTACTTTTGTAGTTCACATAGGCGTCGGGACTTCTGACAGTTTGTACCAGAACTTCTGACGACATCGGGAGTTCTGACCCAAGCTGTTGGGACTTTCGACATTGACTGACAAATTTGAACATAGCATTTGTAGTTAATTTTTAGATACGCATATTCACCCCCTCTAGGTATTGTTAGATCCTTTCAATTGATATCAGAGCAAGGTCTTCTTTTAGCGCTTCACCGCGTGAGAAGAAACAATATCGGAGTCCAACAAGATGCAAGCCGAGATGCCTAAGAAAATAGCTGAAGAGTTGATGGCTGCTCAAGTCAAGTTCTTCCAAGATGAAATGAAGAAGATGCAAGATGAGATGAGCAAGATAAAAGAAGAATTGAGCAAGAAGGTTGATGATGCAATAAGTGGCAAGAATGAAGCAAACAAAGATGCCGCTAGTGATATTGAGGCCGGTGAGCATGCTCATGGAAAGGGAATATATTCAAACATGAACTTCGACTATGGATAACTCATCAAAGGTTCACCTCTACATACTCCTTCCGTCAACATTGGCAAGCCACCTTACTTTGATGAAACAAGATACATCGATTGGTCTTAGAAGATGAAGATGCATCTCATTGCCGCAAGACTTTAGGAAGTTGTGGATGTTGATGTGATGATTCCTATCGATGAAGATAGAGAGATAACTCCGAAAGAAGTGCACAATCTCCATCAAAATGTACAAGCCATAGCATTGCTTGTGTCAAGCCTAGCTCCAGATGAGTTTAGAAAGGTGAATGAAATGGAGAGTGCAAAGCAAATTTGGGATACTTTGAAAGTATCATTTGAAGGAGATAGGAGTGTGAGAAAAGACAACATTGAGTTACTTCATGGTGAGTTGGAAAGATTTGTGTTCTTGCAAAATGAAACAACACAATCCATGTTCGATAGGCTTATGACATTGGTCAACCGTATAAGAGCTCTTGGTAGCACCGGATGGGATGACAACAAGGTTGCTAGAAAGATGTTGAGAACCTATAGAGCCAAGAACAACATGCTAGCATCAGTGATCATGGAAATGCCCAATTATGATGAGATGACACCCCAAGAAGTTCTTTCAAAACTCAAGCATCATGAGTGTCTAGATGAAGATGCAATCAATGCCCATAATCAAAATCCTAATGCAATGGGATACAACAAGAATGCAACCCTTAAAGTGACTCAACAACATGAAGGTCAAGGTTCAAGTCAAGAGAAGAAGAAGAAAGTGAAGGATGATTCCTCAAGTGGAGAAGAAGACTCGATGCGAAGGTTGCATTTGTGATTAGAAATCTTAGAAAGTTTATGAAGAAGAAGAGCAACCGCAAGACCTATGGTGATGGAAAGAGAAAGTACAAAAAGAGGTTTTGCTATGGATGTGGTCAAACCGGTCACTTCATAGCTGATTGTCCTAATGAGAAGAAGAAGCACAACCATGATAAGGATGAAGACAAGAAGAACAAAGGCAAGAAGAGTGGTGAAGCTCATCTTGGGGAATATATGAAGCTCTTCTCCAACCTCATCGACAACGACTACTACACTCCAACTTACCTCATGGCTAAGGGGAGAAGGTACATGTTACACCCGATCCCTCTAGTGATGAGTATGATAGTTGTGATGAGAACATAGAAGAAATTAAAACAACCATAATAAAGAAATTTGGTAAAAAAGCCTTCACTAAAATAAAAACGCTAATGAAGAAATTAGAGAAGAGGGATAGATGTTTAGAGATGCAAGGAGATATAATCACTCAAGAGAGAGAGAAAACCTTGCATTTGAAGCATCTATCGTCGAGGAAAAGATAAAGGTTAAGAAGTTACCAATAGAATTGTCTTTAGCCAATGACTCAATTGGGAAATTGACTAAGTAACATTCCTCGGTTAATGATCAAGTAGCTAACCTCAAGAATGAGAAGAGTATAGCTCAAGAAAGCCTCATAAGCTTAGAAGAAAAATAACAAAATCTTGAGTTAAACTATAGTACTCTTTGGGCTAGCACTTCAACTTCTCCTAAGGCAACCGAAGACTCTAATGTCTCTACTAGTAATGGTTATAAAAGATGCTATAAAATTGATGTGAATGCATATACAACTAACCTTGTTGAGTTAGAGAAGAAAAACAAGGAGATTCATAGGTTAAAGATGATCTTGAAGAATGGGTGCAAGTGTCAAGAGCAATCCAACAAGACTATATATAAATCATCAAGGCACCCATCAATCAAGGAAAGCATTGGCTACAATAGGTATGATGGAAAAAGCCAATGGAAGGAACATGATCAATGGTGTGCCTTGTGTGAAGTTTAACAAGGGCGTTGCTCTTGATGAGCTTATATGCAAGGCCAACAACAAGGTCTATATTCCTAAGATCCAACCTACAAGTGACAAGACAATCAAGACGAAGCAATCCGAGGCCCCCAAGCCACAAACACCACTTCCATGGTGCTATGCTAGTGACTATATATGTTGTTGGGGCAAGGATGGCAAGATTGTGGTCAAGTATGTTGGTGCTCAAAAGAGAAAGAAAATTATGAGGAGCGTTTGGGTGTCCAAGTTTTATGTGACTAACCCCCTAGGACCCAAATCCTTTTGGGTACCTAAAACAAAAGCTTGATTTGTATTTGTAGGAATATTCCTCTGGTGGAACAAGTTGGGTGTTGGATAGTGGATGCACCAATCATATGACCGGAGAGAAGGATATGTTCACGTCATTCCAACCAAGTCATGATCAAAGTGGGAATATTGTGTTTGGTGACAATGGAAAAGGAGAAGTTCTCGGTTTAGGTAAAATTGCTATATCAAATGATAATTCTATTTCAAATGTTTTACTTATGAATTTGTTGAAATACAATTTGTTGTCCGTCTCACAACTTTGTGAGATGGGTTACAATTGTCTCTTTACGGATAATGGTGTGGAAGTCTATAGAAGGGAGGATTCCTCTATTGCATTTATGGGTCATTTAAAAGGGAAACTCTATCTAGTTGATTTCACATCAAATAGAGTAAATCTCGAGGTTTGTTTAATGGCAAAATCTAGCATGGGTTGGTTATGGCATCGCCGACTTGCCCATGTTGGGATGAGGAACTTGGTCAAACTTCAAAAAGGCGAACACATCCTTAGACTAACAAATATTTCTTTTGAGAAAGATAGGATTTATAGCGCATACCAAGCGGGAAAGCAAGTTGGAGCTAAACATCCTATCAAGAATGTTGTGACAACCAAAAGGCCATTGGAGTTGCTTCACATGGACATATTTGGACCCGTCGCTTATATAAGCATTGGTGGCAAAAATATGGTTTCGTAGTTGCTGATGATTATTCTCGTTTCACTTGGGTATTCTTTTTGCGTGAAAAGAGTGAAGTCCAAGGTATCTTCAAGAAGTTTGCAACAAGAGCTCAAAATGAGTTTGATGTCAAGATCAAGAGAGTTAGAAGTGACAATGGGACAGAGTTCAAGAACACCAACATTGAAGAGTTTCTTGATGAAGAAGGAATCAAGCATGAGTTTTTGGTTCCATACACTCCACAACAAAATGGTGTTGTGGAGAGGAAGAACCGAACGCTCATAGAAGCCGCAAGAGCAAAATGTTGGATGAGTACAAGACTCCAACCAACTATTGGGTGGAAGCGGTCAACATGGCATGCCATGCCATCGACCGCTTATATCTTCACAAGAAAAGAGAAAAGACCGCCTACGAACTTCTAACCGATAAAAAGGTTAAGGTGCACTACTTTAGAGTTTTTGGATCCAAGTGTTTCATACTTAACAAGAAATTCAAAAGCTCGAAGTTTGGACCAAAGGTTGATGAAGGCTTCATGCTTGGTTATGGTACTAACGAACATGGATATCGTGTTTTCAATAAAACCACCGGTTTGATTGAAATTGCGGTAGACGTGACTTTTGATGAAACCAACGGCTCCCAAAAGGAGCAAGTCAATGTTGAGATTGTAGGTAATGAAGAAGCTCCACACAAAGCAATCAAGAAGCTTGCCATTGGTGAAGTAAAGCTCGTCGAAGACGAAGATGAAGACCATGTTATGCATGTTTATCTTGATCCAACCATTCATCATGTTTCATCCAATGAACACGGTGAACCTTCCGCAACAAGAAATAATCAAGATGGGAGATCAAATGAAGCACAAGGTCATTCTCTTGAAGATGGTGTCAACAAAGAGCAAGCTCAAACTCAACTCAACAATGAAGAAAGAAGTGAAGTCAACCCTCCACAAGATCATGGTTGTGATCCTCCAATTGATCATGACCATGATGATGACGATGATGGCCCCATCCAAAGATCAACACAAGTGCCACATCCTAGAGTGCATCAATCCATTCAACGGGATCATCCCATTGATAACATATTAGGGAGCATTCGATGAGGGGTAACTACACGTTCCCGTTTAGCAAGTTTTTGTGAACATTACTTGTTTGTTTCTCCTTTGGAACCTCATAGGGTGGAAGAGGCACTCGATGATCCGGATTGGATGATAGCCATGCAAGAGGAGTTGAACAACTTTACTCGGAACGAAGTTTGGTCCTTGGTGGAAAAGCCCAAGCAAAATGTGATTGAAACCAAGTGGGTCTTCCTCAAGAAGCAAGATGCGCATGGCATGATAACAAGGAACAAGACAAGGTTGGTGGCTCAAGGATTCACTCAAATTGAAGGCTTGGATTTTGGGGAGACATATGCACCAGTGGCTAGGCTAGAATCAATTTGAATTCTACTTGCCTATGTCGCTCATCATGATTTCAAGCTATATCAAATGGACGTGAAGAGTGCAATTCTCAACGGCCCCCTATTCGAGTTGGTGTATGTAGAGCAACCACATGTAACACCCTAAAATTAGCTACTTTCTAAAAAGAGTAAAATAATTTCTGTTAATTGTTTTGTGGTCATAAAAACATAGGTAAAAGAAAATTTTCATTAAATTAAAATGCAACATAAGGGTAGCAACATGTTTGCGCATACATGTCGTTGCATTGGTACTTTTGTGATGAGTGGTTTGGAAAATAAATTCAAATCTCAATCTTCAAAATATTATTTTCAAGTAGTGGTTTAAAAAGAATTTGAAAACTTACAAAAACAAAAGTTAGATAAGATGCTTTGTTTTCAAAATCCAAAGGCTTGGAAAAGGTTTTAAGACGCGTTAGAACAATGCCTCTCTTTCCGGAAATCTTTCCGACCTTTTTTGGGATGAAATTCCTATTTCTTGGAGCTTTTTCTTTTTCCTCGATCAATCTAAAAGTCTTTTCCAGGAGCTAAAACCACTTTGGTTGTGTTCCTTATCCTTCTATCTATCCTTAGGAATTTTTATAGAATTTTTCGAAGCTAGAATTTTTCGGAGCCTAAATAGTAATTCTAGATTTTCTAGAATTATTTTCATTACTAAAATCAATAATTCCTAAAAATAATAAATATCTCGAATTTCAAAATCTCCAAACCCTATACCTATATATATATAGCGGTGTTCGTCTCGATGCAAGGATTCTAGAAGTACGATCTGTTTTCCCAGCCGTTGCTCGTAGCCTCCTACATCTATCGCCGAAGTTACAGCTAGGTTTTCGGTGAACTCTTCGACGAGCTTTTCCGCCAAACCGTCGCGTTCTAGCGTCAACCACCACCACCACAAGGTAGATCTCGTCGTTCTCTACATCCATAGTGTATCCCTTTTATCGAATACATCACCGTTTGACCGTTTCCTGTTCATTTTTCTTTCTCCGGCGAGGTATCCGGTGAACTTCACCGTGGACGGGTCTTCTTGCTTCGTGTTCGGCCAACTTAGGGCATGCCGTGCAGATCCCCGCGCCGCCCTCTCCCGGCCTCCATCAAGACGCCACCACCACAGCCCACGGTGCCGCCCTCCCGGCCCACCCACGCCTCTCTCACGCTGCTCTCTGAGCAGAGCCGTGCCCGTGGCTTAAGCGCTGGTGGTCTGCTGTTTGTTGTTCTCACTCAGTGAGTCACGTGCTCCACCGGCCGGGCGAAGCCAGGACTCACGCCAAGCCCCTCCCTCCCCGCCTTGCCTCCTTCCCAGTGCTGAAAGTGCTGCAGACCACCACCGACCCCACTGGAGGCCCTCCATATTTTGGCGAAATTCCTCCATTGCTGGCTTCCCTGCATGCTACGATCCGTACAGGCACAAGGTACAAGATGAGATTAATTATGTTTTCGCCACTAGTTTGTAATCTCCGTAGTTTATCCGTTTTAATTCCATTTTCAGTGGTTCAAATTGTGTTAGATTCGTGTCACCGAGATCTACGCGGTAGAGTTATTAGTTTATGTCACATGTTTATATATTTATTTTATTTAAAATATTAATTGTATTTATATTTAAGAGTAAAGTGCACCAGCGGTCCCTAAACTGGTACTGCTGTGTCATCCCGGTCCCTAAACTCGCAAATCGACCGTTTAGGTGCTCAAACTTGTTCATCTGTGTCATCTCGGTTCCTAAACTTGTTCGACTGTGTCATCCCGGTCCCTAAACATGCAAATCACCTGTTTAGGTCCTCAAACTTATTTAGTTGTGTCATCTCGGTCCCTAAACTTGGTTTTGAGTCTCATCTGGGTCAAAACAGGGTGATTAAAATATTATATCAAAAAATAATTCATAACTTTTTCATATGAACTCGAACGAAGACAAACTTTATATCAAAATTGAAGCCTTCGACGCGATCTACGACTTTATAGTTGAAAAGTTTTTTGTTTGAAGTCATTTAGTGTCCCAAAATTTAATTTTAAATTTCAAATTTCAAAATCTATAAACATACAATAATATTTTGGGACCCTAAACAGTTTTAATTCAAAAACTTTTCAACTACAAAGTCGTAGATCACGTTGAGAGCTTCAATTTTGATATAAAGTTTGTCTTCATTCGAGTTCATATAAAAAAATTATGAATTAATTTTTGATATAAAGTTTTTACATTATCCTGTTTTGACTCAACTGAACAAGTTTGAGGACCTAAACAGATGATTTTTAAGTTTAGGGACCGGGATGACACAGCCGAACAAGTTTAGGGACCGAGATGACACAGCCGAATAAGTTTAGGGACCGAGATGACACAGATGAACAAGTTTGAGTACCTAAACGGTTGATTTGCGAGTTTAGGGACCGGGATGACACATCGGTATATGTTTAGGGACCGCTGGTGCACTTTACTCTATAATTAATTAATCGTTGTTTAATTAAAATTGATTTAGGTTCATGACGATGTGTTCCTTGTTACGTTATTACGCTTTTGTTATTAAATATTAATTTGATTAACATTTATTTAATAGTCTTTCTAACTAAAATCAATCTAGATTTTAATTCCGCTCTCCATCCATGTTTGTTTCGTAACGTTGTATGCTATGCGTTAACGATGCTATGCATCATGTCCATGTTTATGGTTTTCAACATAAATCTTAATTGGTTAATATTATTGCTCACATCGTTTTTCATACTAAAAGCAAATTAGGTTTTTATATATCAAGCCGTTCTCGTCGTGTTACTTTTGTTTCGGTGTGTTTTACACAATGGCGTTAGTGGTTCTCATGTTACTCAAATGTGTTTTGGTAGTTCAAAAGTTAATTGTATTAACACTATCACTTGCATCATTTTCGGGATATAAAGTCAAAATAGGTTTTATACTATGCTCTTTCTTAAGCAATGAATCAGGTTGATTAATGAAAATATTTACATGTGTTTCTACAATTAAAATAAGTTAAATGGATAGGTTTTATTTTTCGTTGCACTGAAAATCCTTCGATAGTCGCGTTTTTGTTGAATCGCATATAGCGTGTCTTTTGTGTTTGTGTGTTCGTAGCGATACACCATTTTTTTATTTTATTGGTTGGTGTACTGTTCTCATATATTCTTGTTTGTATGCCATGTATGGATGTATGTGTGGTGATATATGGTTCAGCCAATCGGTGAGGTTTACGTGGTGATTAAGAAGCTGTTCTCTGAAGACTAGAAGCTGAGAATTGGAAGTAGAAGATTGAAAGATGAATACTAAAGGCTTTTGAGCGTGTTGCTTTGGAGGAAAAGCAAGTTAAGGCAAGTGTAACATGAGTACCCTTGTTACCTAATAACCTTATATTCACATTTTCATGTGCATGTGTCTAATTTGATGAACTCTTAAGGACTTTACCTAGAACTATTGTACCCTGTATTCCTTGATTACCTTTGGGTTTATGCATATGGGTAGTTGCTTAGTCTGTAATCACCAAGCTATATAATGTTAATCTTGACTAATAGATTATGGAATCAATGTTAAAATGATGCTTTTTAGCATCATGGACAGAAGAGGGCTAGAGCATTGAGCCTTTTTGGTGCTCTAGTCTGCCCTTTGTAAGGACTGAATCTTAAAGCGGCAACCCATGACTTACCGTACAACCATGAGGACTACATGGCTCTGCTCTTAGCCTAGTATCTTGATCTGTTCTAGTTTGTCAGCAGCTTATCGAAAGGACAAGAGGGGGGCACTAGTTGGTATGTTTCTTTTCTTGCCAATGTGTGTACTATGCCGTGACCATGAGTGCCACTCTTGGAGGAGGGCTGCATATGGCTACACGGCTAAAACCTTAGCGGCTGCTACTTATTAGAACGACTAGTGAAAAGCTTCGTAGTAATCCCTGCCGACTTATCTTGGAAGTGAGTCAAGAGGCTGATCACCTCAGGCAAAGGGCAATCACGGCTCGTGGTGAAAGTGTACAAACTCTACAGAGTATAAAATTGATATATCAGCCGTGCTCACGGACACGAGCGGCCTAGATCCTTTTCGAGATAGATGGTTCTATAGATGGTTTGGGATATGATCAACCTTGATGTTAAATATACTTCCAGCTTGGGAGCTTAAGCTTAACCTAGCAACATAGGTTTAACAAATAAAATATGACCAACTAAAACTGCTTACCGCAGTTCAGCCGTGTCTAGCCTTTTGAGCCTTGCATCCTCTCATGTTATACTTGTTGAGTATGGTGCGCTCACACTTGCTTTACAATCAACAAAAATCCCAGATGGGTACCAAATAGTGGATCAAGTGAAGAGTTTCTTGTGGAGTCCATGAGTACCAGGCAAGTGTGTTCCCCCAGTCAACCATCCCTGTGGAGTATGTAGTCCCAAACAAAAGATTAAGAATAGTTTTTGCTATGCTTCTGTAATAGTTGTAAATCCTATTGTAATTATGTTCGATATATAATATAGCATTGTTCTTGATATTCTCCATATTTGTCGCTATATGTGTCGTGTGGACATCTTGGTCACACATATAATTAGCGCTTGTAATTCTTTGGAAAACCGGGTGCGACAGAATGGTATTAGAGCAGTGTTGACTATAGGACACAAGCCTAGTTAGCACTGGTCGTTTCTGAAAACCTATTTTCTATAAAATTATTTTTCCACCTGTTTGACGCATTGAATCGAATATTTCCAATCCTTGTCCTATTGTCTCCTCTCCTTGATAGCTCCCTTTGAGCTATACTTTCTTATCTCCTTGAGTTGTTCTTGATCTCTTGCAAACTTTCTAGTCTCACCTCTATTCAAATTTCCAAAGCCATGTTGAGAAGTTTTCCCCTAAGAATGTCTACCAAGTAGCTAGAAGGAACGATTAGTAATGAGCTTGTATTTCTTGTTTGGATGGTTTGTCCTTATGTTCTGGTTGAGTTGGATCTTTGTAATGAGTGCACTGAATTTGTGGGTTATGCTCACAATTTTATTTATATTAAAGGTTTAAGGTATAAGGATCAATGGAATAAATAGTCTAGGTCCTCTTTCTCTTGTTTCTTGCTTTTTATCTTCAGGAGCAGTTTGTCTTCTAGGGCCTATGTCTCCAAACTCTGAGCAACCAAAAATTCTGAGAAAATTCTGGGTGAATGTACACTTCAAGATTTTTCTTTTCCTATAAGATTCACCTTGATAGATATTCTAGTTTGGGAGATATGGAAATCACAAGGCGATACATCTATGTTGTCTAGAATCTGGAATAGTTTCTGTTGAGGAAAGATTTTGACCAAGTTAACTGCAGACTATGAAGGAGTGATCTAAAAGAAAGTTGTGGGGAATTTTATAAGCTTTCTAATGGTTTAAGATGCAACTTTATTGGTTAAACAAAACTCAAGATATGGATGTTTTCCTGTGCTGATGTTTTCTATCTACAGGAATGATCAATTTTTCTTATTCTTATCTATGTCCACAAGCTCTCTGGGATGTTAGAGGATGATAATACACCTTGAAGAAAGTTACATGTTGGATGTTGGTGCCCCTATCCCATCTCTTCTTAAGGGGGTAGCCAAGCTAAGAGTGTTGCGAGTTGGTGAACTACAAGGAGTTTAGATCTATGTCAAGATTGATCTTCGAGCTAGCTATAGTTGGGAGTTCGATCATCACGTACCTAAGATATAGACGTATACAAAGAGTTGCAAGAATGCTCAAGACTAAGATTAACTCTTGAAAACAATTGGATTGGTTTTGATTTCTATTTAAAGCTCTTTCCTTGAAATGAAATCTTCAAAAGATGTTGGAAAATGAATTAACAACCTTTTGATTCAGGAACTTTGAAAAACTTCTTCAAAAGTTGATTTTAACTAAGCTCAAAAAGGGTTTAAGTTTGTTTTCTCATTTTCAAGAGTTGGTATTCGAAACATAATTTCAAAAGTGTTTCACCAAAGAATGAGATTTGATTTGAAAAGAGTATTTAAGTATCAAGGAATTTCAAAAAGAATTGGCAAAAAGTTATATTTGAGACATTTCAAAAGTTTTGATTGGAATTTTGAAAGACTCTTTTGCTCATTCAAAAGAAAACAATTTGATTTGAACGGTTTCACTCAAGGTTTTAGTTTAAAAACAGATATTCATAAAGAGTTTGAAAGTATCTTATTCCTAAAACTTCAAAAAGTTAGAAGTAAATTTGGATTTAAAAACCCACTTTGCTTTGAACTAAATTACAAAAAGAGTAAAATGTATTCGTTTACTTTTCAAAGTTTTATTCTAAGTCACTTTGAAAATGGCTCTAAAGTGTTTTTAAAATGGGGTGATTGGAAAAGACCGATTAAAAAAAATAATTTCAGTTGTCTTATTTGAAATTTTATTTTAAAGGTGTTCAAAATGCTTTGAAGATATTTTACAAAAGTTTGAAAGATTTGGTTAAAAAGGGTTGAAAATTATTTGATTTGATTTGATCTCCCAAAAGGCTTATTTCAAAAAGAATTTAAAAATGTGGATTAAATCTTTTGTTGACTTCAAAAAAATGGTAATTGAAAACATACTCTTTTCATTTCTAAAGAAGCTTTGAAATTGATTTGGTTTGATTTCAAAAGGCCCAAAAGAGTTCATTCAAAATGATTTGAAAATGAAGTTCGAATGTTTCATTTGTTTTTTAAAATCTTGAAAATCCCTTGTTTGAAACAGATTTCAAAAGAACCTGAGTTGATTTGTCTGCTCTTTATCTGAGATTTGATTATAAAGTCGAGTTTTCAAAAGAGTTTGAAAAACAAAGCTTAGTATGTTTTCCTAAGTTTCCAATGATTTGAAAATGGTTGGGTTTATTTCAAAACCTTAAAAATATTTATTCAAAAGAGTTTCAAAACATGTTTCTTGAGTTCTAAACATAAAATATATTTTGAAAGCTATTTCAAAAGGAGTTGAAAAAGAAAATTTGTTCAGTTTTGATTTAAAGTCTTCCTTTTAAAAAATAAAACATTTCAAAATGCATAAAAAATGAAACATAGAATTCAAAGTTCTGATTCTAGCTAAGCAAGATCTTATGGAAGTTTAACATATGGATAATAAGATTCATTGGAACGAATTAAGAGAAGCAACAAGATCGGACTTGGAATAAGATGGAACAAGAATCTATAAGAGTAGCCACGTGATGAATTCTCATACAACACAAGGTGAGTATCAAGATGGTGTTGCTCAAGGAAGTGAAGAAGACCTCAAGTTGAAGTATCCCTCTCTTCTTTGCTCTTCTTCTCCGAATCTTGGGGACGAGATTCATCTTAAGGGGGTAGAATTGTAACACCCTAAAATTAGCTACTTTCTAAAAAGAGTAAAATGATTTCTGTTAATTGTTTTGTACTCATAAAAACATAGGTAAAAGAAAAATTTCTTGAAATTAAAATCCAACATAAGGGTAGCAACATGTTTGTGCATACATGCCATTGCAATGGTACTTTTGTGATGAGTGGTTTGGAAAATAAATTAAAATATCAATCTTCAAAATATTATTTTCAAGTAGTAGTTTAAAAAGAATTTGAAAACATACAAAAACAAAAGTTAGAGAAGATGCTTTGTTTTCAAAATCCAAAGGCTTGGAAAAGGTTTTCAGACGCGTTAGAACGATGCCTCTCTTTCCGGGAATCTTTCCGACCTTTTTTGGGATGAAATTCCTATTTCTTGGAGCTTTGTCTTTTTCCTCGATCAATCTAAAAGTCTTTTTTGGGAGCTAAAACCACTTTGGTTGTGTTTCTTATCCTTCCATCTATCCTTAGGAATTTTTATAGAATTTTTCGGAGCTTAGAGATATTTTTTGGAGCCTAAATAGTAATTCTAGATTTTCTAGAATTATTTTAATTATGAAAATCAATAATTCCTAAAAATAATAAATATCTTGAATTTCCAAAATCTCCAAACCCTATACCTATATATATGCCGATGTTCGTCTCGACGCAAGGATTCCAGAAGTACGATCTGTTTTCCCAGCCGTCGCTCGTAGCCTCCTACATCTATCGCCGAAATTCGGCACAACTAGGTTTCCGGCGAATTCTTCGGCGAGCTTTTCCGCCAAACCGTCGCGTTCCGGCGTCAACCACCACCACCACAAGGTAGATCTTGTCATTATCTACACCATAGTGTATCCCTTTTATCGAATACATCACCATTTGACCGTTTATCGTTCATTTTTATTTCTCCGGCGAGGTATCCGGCAAACTTCACCATGGACTGGTCTTCTTGCTTCGTGTTCGGCCAACTCAGGGCATGCCATGCCAGTCCCCGCGCCCTCCTCTCCGGACTCCACCAGTGCACACCACCACCTGGCCCACGGTGCCGCCCTCCCGGGCCCAACCTCACGCCCTCTGCGCTGCTCTGCAGCAGGCCGCCGCCGCCGCTGCTGGGCGCTGCCGGTGGCTGCTATTCGGTTTTGCCCTGCAGGCCACGTGCTCCAGCCGGCCGGCCAGCAGGACTCACTGCCAAGCCCCTCCCTCCCTGCTGCTGCTCCTTCCCCTGCCGAGTGCCGCTGCACCACCAGCCGGCCGGCCAGAGGCCCTCCATATTTTGCGAAATTCCTCCGCTGCTGGCTTCCCTGCATGCTACGATCCGTACATGCACAAGGTACAAGATGAGATTAATTATGTTTTCGCCACTAGTTTGTAATCTCCGTAGTTTATCCGTTTTAATTCCGTTTTAAGTGGTTCAAATTGCGTTAGATTCGTGTCGCCGAGATCTACGCGGTAGAGTTATTAGTTTATATGTCACATGTTTATGTATTTATTTTATTTAAAATATTAATTGTATTTATAATTAATTAATCATTGTTTAATTAAAATCGATTTAGGTTTTTTATTTTGATTCGATTGCATCGCAACGTGTGATACGTGTTCATGACGATGTGTTCCTTGTTACCTTATTACGCTTTTGTAATTAAATATTAATTTGATTAACATTTATTTAATAGTCTTTCTAACTAAAATCAATCTAGATTTTAGTTCCTCTCTCCATCCGCGTTTGTTTCGTAACGTTGTATGCTATGCGTTAATGATGCTATGCATCATGTCCATGTTTATGGTTTTCAACATAAATCTTAATTGGTTAATATTATTGCTCACATCGTTTTTTGTACTAAAAGCAAATTAGGTTTTTTATATATCGAGCTGTTCTCATCGCGTTACTTTTGTTTCGGCGTGTTGTACACAATGGCGTTAGTGGTTCTCATGTTACTCAAATGTGTTTTGGTAGTTCAAAAGTTAATTGTATTAATAATACTATCACTTGCATCGTTTTCGGGATATAAAGTCAAAATAGGTTTTATACTATGCTCTTTCTTAAGCAATGAATCAGGTTGATTAATGAAAATATTTACATGTGTTTCTACAATTAAAATAAGTTAAATGGATAGGTTTTATTTTCCGTTGCACTGAAGATCCTTCGATAGTCGCGTTTTTGTTGAATCACATATAGCGTGTCTTTTGTGTTTGTGTGTTCGTAGCGATACGCCGTTTTGCTTATTTTATTGGTTGGTGTACTGTTCTCATATATTCTTGTTTGTATGCCATGTATGGATGTATGTGTGGTGATATATGGTTCAGCCAATCGGTGAGGTTTACGTGGTGATTAAGAAGCTGTTCTCTAAATACTAGAAGCTGAGAATTGGAAGCAGAAGATTGAAAGATGAATACTAAAGGCTTTTGAGCGTGTTGCTTTGGAGGAAAAGCAAGTTAAGGCAAGTGTAACATGAGTACCCTTGTTACCTAATAACCTTATATTCACATTTTCATGTGCATGTGTCTAATTTGATGAACTCTTAAGGACTTTACCTAGAATTATTGTACCATGTATTCCTTGATTACCTTTGGGTTTATGCATATGGGTAGTTGCTTAGTATGCAATCACCAAGCTATATAATGTTAATCTTGACTAATAGATTATGGAATCAATGTTAAAATGATGCTTTTTAGCTACATGGACAGAAGGGGGCTAGAGCATTGGGCCTTTTTGGGTGCTCTAGTCTGCCCTTCGTAAGGACTGAATCTTAAAGTGGCAACCCAGGACTTACCGTACAGCCATGAGAACTACATGGCTCTGGTCTTAGCCTAGTATCTTGATATATTCTAGTTCGTCAGCAGCTTACCGAAAGGGCAAGAGGGGGCACTAGTTGGTATGTTTCTTTTCCTACCAGGGTGTGTACTATGCCACGACCATGAGTGCCACTCTAGGAGGAGGGCTGCATATGGCTAGACGGCTGAAACCTTAGCGGCTGCTACTTATTAGAATGACTGGTGAAAAGCTTCGTAGTGATCCCTACCGACTTATCTTGGAAGTGAGTCAAGAGGCTCATGGTGAAAGTGTACAAACTCTGCAGACTATAAAACTGATAGATGGTTTTCGAGATAGATGATTCTATAGATGGTTTGGGATATGATCAACCTTGATGTTAAATATACTTCCACCTTGGGAGCTTAAGCATAACCTAGCAACACAGGTTTAACAAATGAAATATGACCAACTAAAAGTGCTTACCGCAGTTCAGCCATGTCTAGCCTTTTGAGCCTTGCATCCCCTCATGTTATACTTGTTGAGTATGGTGCGCTCACACTTACTTTACAATCAACAAAAATCCCGGATGGGTACCAGATGGTGGATCAAGTGAAGAGTTTCTTGTGGAGTCCATGAGTACCAGGCAAGTTTGTTCCCCCAGTCAACCGTCCCTATGGAGTATGGAGTCCCAAGCAGAAGATTAAGAATAGTTTCCGCTATGCTTTTGTAATAGTTGTAATCCTGTTGTAATTATGTTTGATATATAATAAAGCATTGTTCTTGATATTCTCCATATTTGTCGCTATATGTGTCGTGTGGACATCCTAGGCACACATATAGTTAGCGCTTGGTAATTCTTCGGAAAACCGGGTGCGACACCATCGGGCTTTGAAGACCCCAAGTATCCAAACCACGTCTACAAGCTCGACAAGGCGCTCTATGGGCTCAAACAAGCCCCTAGAGCTTGATATGATTGCTTGAAGGATTTCCTACTCAAACAAGGGTTTGAGATAGGAAAGGCCGATCCTACTTTGTTTACTCGCAAAGTGAATAATGATATCTTTGTTTGCTAAATATATGTCGATGACATAATATTTGGTACCACTAATGTGGCTTTTTGTGAGGAATTTAGTTGGATTATGACAAATAGGTTCAAGATGTCAATGATGATAGAGTTGAAGTTCTTTCTTGGATTTCAAATCAAGCAACTCAAGAATGGCACGTTCATAAGTCAAATCAAGTACACCAACGACATGTTGAAGAAGTTTGACATAGACAAGGCCAAGCCCATCAAGACACCCATGCCAACCAATGGACATCTTGACCTTGATCAAGGAGGAAAGGACATCGATCAAAAGGTATATCGCTCCATGATTGGATCCCTTCTTTACCTTTATGCATCTAGACTCGATATTATGCTTAGCATGTGCATGTGTGCAAGATTTCAAGCTAATCCAAAAGAATGTCATTTGATGGCCATTAAGAGATTTTTTCGGTATTTAGTGCACACTCCTAATCTTGGCTTGTGGTATCCTAAGGGTTCCACTTTCGAGTTACTTGGCTATTCCGATTCGGATTATACCGGTTTCAAAGTAAACCGAAAGAGTACTACCGGGACTTGCCAATTTATTGGCCGATCCTTGGTGTCTTGGAGCTCTAAGAAGCAAAACTCCGTTGCTTTGTCCACCACCGAAGCCGAGTATGTGGTGGCCGGTGCATGCTGTGCCCAACTACTTTGGATGAAGCAAACCCTCAAGGACTTTGGATGTGAGTTAAAAAGATTCCACTTTTATGTGACAACAAGAGTGCCATTAAGTTGGCAAACAACCCTGTAAACCACTCTCGAACAAAGCACATAGACATCCGACATCACTTTTTGAGAGACCACGAAGCCAAAGGAGATATCGCCATTCACCATGTGAGCACCAAAAAACAACTAGCCGATATCTTCACAAAGCCCATAGATGAGTCAAGATTTTGTGCTTTGAGAAGTGAACTAAATATCATTGATTCTCGTAACGTGGCTTGATGTCTTGCACACATTTTGTTTGATCTAGTTAGGAGAAAAGAATTGAGAAAATATTGTGTGACACTTTCAAAATCTATTTTATAATTTTCATGAGTGACTATTGCTTTGTGTTGGTTGAATGAAATCTAGTCACTTGTGAAACTATTAGTGTCCATCATATTTTTGCCCCATATGGTGTAGTGTGTTCAAGTTTGGGAGTTTCTTAGGTTCCTTGTGTCGGAAGTCCCAACGTAGGTCAGAACTCCCGACGACCGGAAGTCACGGCTCGCGCCGGGACTCCCAACCGCCGGAAGTCATGGCCCAACGCCGAGAGTCCCGATGTAGATCTAGGTCATCCATTTTGACCGCACGCGTTGTTTGACCTAGGGTTAAAATCTCATTTTCACTCGGCTCGGCCCAGCCTGTTTTACTGCAGTTATTTCTCCTTCCTCCTTCCCGCTCTCCTGTCGCCCCATAGCCACCTCCTCGCACCGCCCTCTCTCCTCCTCACACCGCCGCGTCGCGCCCCGCCCGCGGCTCCGGCTTGCTCTGGCCGCCTAAAGTTCTGGCCCCTATCCCTTCCGGTTGCCGTCAGGGGTCCTATCGGCACTCCGGCCTTCCCCCCTTTCCACCACCCATGCTCTGCTCTTCTTCCTCGGCTCGATGGTGTGGATTCCGTTCGTGGAGGTGCTAGTGCTCGTTGATTTTTCATGGCCTGCAGATTTCATTATCCTCCGTCTCCTTCCCTCGTTCAAGGTACTACCGTGGCACCCTAACCCTAATGTCAATGTACCTTGCGATTTCCTCTATTCATTTTCCCTCTCTACTTCTCTATCCTCCTTGTGTGAATGTGTGTCAAGATTTGAAGCCCCATGAATGGGCTAGTCACCATGTGTGTCGGAAGTCTCGGCAATCGTCGAAGGTCCCAACCGTCAGAACTCCCGACGTTGGCTAGAACTTCTGGCTGTCAGAACTCCCAACTCCAGTCGAGACTCCTGACCCAATGGTCACCACTCCATTCATGTTTCTTCACTTCTTGATATTTGTTCGCTTCTCGTTGTCTTGTTTCTTAGTTTTGCTTCGTGTTTCTCGTAGCCATGGACGGTGGTAGTCCCTCGCGTCACAAGGAGAAGAGGTCCAAGAAGAATCAAGATCATGCCACTATCCCTAGGACATCTAGCGGCATGTCCCCGTGTTGGTGCTGGTGGTTCCTGTGCTGCCCATCGCTGTGACGTTCAAGGATCAGCTGCTGCCGCTCCTCCTCCTGCTCGTGCTGTTATTTTGGATGGCCCTATTATTGATGTAGAAGAAGAAGCTCTTGAGCATGCTGGCCGCACCATTGCTACTCCGCCTATTCGCACCCCGTGTCATGGCCCGGGTTTCATCAGTGAGCTCGTTCCCTTCACTAGAGTTTTGCCAGTCATGCAGGAGCCCACCATGGCTCCTAATCCTTATGGTGGCTAGACACCTCCTCTACCAGTTGACTACTGTCACCGAGTTTGGGACATCAGGTCCATGAGAGGCAGAAATCTTTATGTTGAGGAAGAGATGGATCTCTGGCTTGAGTATCACTACTGGCACCCATTTCACTTTGATTTCTATGATTCCATCATCTATCAAAAGTTTCTAAAGAAGAGGGAGCCATCGATTGTTTAGATGAAATGCATTGATGCCTATTCTCTTGGTTTGTTCAAGGAGCCCGAGCTAGTGCAGATGGTTTGTGATATGCGCTCAATGGGGCTGTCCTACTTGATGGAATTTAGGAAGCATTGGAACAATGAGATTATCTGTCAGTTTTATGCTTCCTATCACCATGAGAAAGACCCTACCGGCGCCATTGACATTATCCATTGGACCACTGAAGGCAAGCACTATAAGGTGGATTTCATTACTTTCTCTCGCCTTCTTGGTTTATGTCACACCGACCGCACTGCACCTAAACTCACTGAGTATGAGGATGTGGCTTTGGAGGAGTACCAGCATATGTACCTTGATATATATCCAGTAGATGGACATACTATGTATCTAAAGCCCTACTACTATGTTCTCAATAACATTCTGTGACAGATCTTGTATCCGAAGTGAGGTGACTCCACTTTTCTTTGTGATGATTCTCAAAAGGTGCTTCAACGCTTTGGTGATGATTTTGAGCTGTTCTCCATCAGCCGATACATTTGGAACAAGATGCATGATGCCACTGAGGATCCTATGAGGCACCTTCCCTATGCCCCCTACATCATGCATGTGATTGAGCAATTGTTCGACATCCGGTTCCCCACAGACACTCAGCACAAGCTCCTCAAGATCTCCAACAAGACATCTATCACAGCTGCCAAAGAACTGAGGAAGAAGGCTGATGCAGCCCAAGCCAAAGGCAAAGGTGCTTCAGGTTCTCGCTCTCGTCGTGGTGCTTCACCACCTACTGTTGCTCGCTCTTCTAGTGCTGAGCCACTCTCTTCTTCCTCCTCTGGTAAGAAGCCCAACAAGTTCAAGTTCCTCATGACCTACATGTTTGGACAATGTTGTGCTAGTGCTCAACGTGAGCATGACATGCAAGAGAGGTTCTATCGTTTGGAACAATAGGCTGGTATTGAGTCTTCTCCTCCACCACCGTTTGTGCCTCCCCATGATCCTTTGGCACTCTATGATGAGGCTTGTGCAGCATATGAGGTTGAAGCTGCTTCTTGCCCTCATGGCAAGAGCAAGGCTACTAAAGAAGATGAGGACTACATGGAGGATGAGGATGATGCCGATGACGACGATGGTGGTGATAATGGTGACCAAGATGATGATGAGGACTACGATGACGAGTAGTCATTTCTTCACGCGTCCTACCCCTTTTGGCACTTGTTGACAAAGGGGGAGTGTTAGGCTTTGATCTATCTTGTAAATAAGTTGGTTGGTCACTTTGTTTTGAGACTTTAAAACCTTTAGCTTGTATGAACTATGTCGTGTGTGGCTAATATGTGATGGACAACTATATATATGTGTTTGTGATGCATGATTCTAGGACAAGTAATGGTTATCTATCTACCTTTTTAGCTTGTGCTTGTCTCTACTTGTGATGGTGGATGTTATTTTGGATGGCCATGTGTTGCTTCAAGTTTCTACTTTGAAATCTTGGCCATCATATTCTCTTTACTTGTTGTATGAATATAACATGTCATATTGCATCTCTTTTCATGGATATATATTAGTTCACACACACTTGTTGCACCCCACGGATTGTAAAATTTAGGGGGAGCTTTTGTCTTGATGTATGCAAATCATGTATAGATGATTCTATTTGAAATTTAATTTCATGCATACATCAAGGGGGAGCTCTTCATAAATCTTGGGTTTCAAAAGCTTTAAATTCCATCATTCTTATAAAAGCCTAAGTTGGTTGTCATCAATTACCAAAAAGGGGGAGATTGAAAGTGCATTTGCCCCCAATGTGGGTTTTGGTGTATTGATGATATCCAAATTAGGGACTAATGTGATCTTAATGAGATATATCGCAGATATTAGTCCCATGAAAGATTCAAAGAGTTGATAAAGATGAAATGGTATCCCTCAATTCTTGAAGTTGTAAAGGCGGATGAACTCAAAGCGCTCTCCAAGGGTTTTATATTTTGGTTTTGAGTTTAGGATCTGCCGCACTATAAAGAGGGATGCAAACTTAGTTGGTCTAAGGAAGATAGAGTGCTCAAGCATAAAAATAAAATCATAAGAGAGACACTCTAGCACTCCATGAGCACATAGAATATTTTTTGGTGACTGTTGGTGTCGGAAGTCCCGACGTAAGCCGGAACTCTAGACCATCGGAAGTCACGACTCACGCCGTAAGTCTTGACGCCCAGTCACTTAGCCTGCAAGGTGACCATGGCCGTCGGAAGTCCCAACATGAGTCGGAACTCCCAACAGTCGGAAGTCTCACCCAGGTCGGGAGTCCCGACACTTGGGGTTTTGCTGGACGGATGACTGCGCCCGTCGGAAGTCCTGACGTACATCGGGAGTCACGACAGTCAGAAGTCCCGATGTTTGTTGGGAGCTCCGACATTGACTTACTCATGCGGACTATGACCCTACATGAATAGTGTTTTCTATTAAAGTCAGAAGTCCCGAGATCTGCGTTGGAACTTTCGACGTAGATCTGAACGGTTAGATTTCTACTGTGAGTATAAATATCTCTCACCTCACTTCTAACCGGTACTCACTGATTTCATTCTCATGCGCCTTCATCTAAAAATGGCTCCCAAGCATTCAAGACACCCCACTCCTCTCCCCTTTGCTCCAATCTTCGATTCCCCTAGGGTTTTGAGTGAAAGGAGAGTGGATTAAGTGAGAGAATCACTTTGGCAAGCTTGAGCACTTGATTTCTTCGTTAAGCCGGTTAGATTTGCATCTATTACTCTTGGTGCTTTGCCACTAGCCAACTAGGCGTTGCCCAAGAGCTTCCATCTTGTGGAAGAGTCTTGAGAAGTTTGTATTACCCTTGATTTCTTAGTGGAAAGCTCAAGTTACCTTTGTGGTTGCTTTGAGAGAGGCAAGGAGGTGAAAGAGACTCTGACCTTTGTGGTCACCTCAACAACGAGGACGTAAGAGCTCCTTTGTGGGGTTGCCGAACCTCGAGATAAATCCTTGTGTCCCCTGTGCTTGTTGTTGTGTTTGCTCAAGATTACTTGTATTTGTTTGTCTTTCTCTCTCTCGAATTTCATTTTAGGGTTTGGACTCGATCTATGGTTTGGAGGCATTTCGGCGTCAAGGGAGTGACCCAACATCTTCACCAAACAACTAGGAAGTGGGGTTTTAAGATTATATATCTTTAAAGTTAAATTTGGCACTGCTTTTGTAGTTCACGTAGGTGTCGGGACTTCTGACAGTTTGTACCGAAACTTCTGACAACATCGGGAGTTCGAACCAAATTGTCAAGACTTCCAACATTGACTAACAAATTTCAACTTAGCATTTGCAGTTAATTTTTAGATACACCTATTCACCCCCCTCTAGGCATTGTTAGATCCTTTTAGTTGCTCCCAGTCGGAGATGGAGCAAAATGGTCGGGGGTGGAGAGGTTGCAAGGCGAGCGCTGGTGCAGGCCATGGTGGAGAGGGAGGTAGCTGGCTGGCACTAGGTGGATGATGAGGCTAGAACTCAAGCCCAAGCGGCATTTAGCGAACAATGAGAAAGAAACGGGTGGATGACTAATATGGGGATTCTAGGATTGGGAGTTTTTTTAGAAAGGTGTGGAGATTGGAAGTGGGTGGAGACAGTGTTGGTGATTCTTACCATAAGCAGAAAAGTCTGCAAGCACACGGAAGTACCGTTGTAGCACTTCACCTGGTGGTATTCAGGGTGTAAGGAAAATGGACCCTAGGCCCATTTACTTTGGATTTTGGTGTTTGATGACCAACACAACCAAATTGTACTAATGAATTTGCAAGTAATTGTTTTGTAGTTTAATAGGGTGCAAGACGCAACTTGGAAGAAGGTGACATGATGATCCCACGATCAACACCATAAGCAAGACCCTAGAAGCACAAGAGAAGACCCAAGATATCAAGCAAAGTCCAAGTACGAAGATAGGAACCAAGCCGGATGCAAGATCATGAAGAAACAAGCTTCACAGAGGTAACAGGACGTGGTCTTTATAGCGATCGGGCGCGTCTGATCAAGATGCTCGGCAATCGCAGGCGTCAGCAGTAGCGACCGGACGCTGAGGATTCAAGTGACCGATGCGATGATGACACTGTTCACTATCGCGACAATAGCTCAGCACTGACCGGACGCTGGAGGGTGATCGAGCGGACGCAGGAACTACAGCGTCCGATCGAGTCCAGAGAGGTTCTAGAGCGGCGCCAGTGTGATCGGACACGTCCGATCGATAGTGACCGGACTCAGCACCGAGTCCGATCAACGCGCTAGCTTCAACGGTCGGGACGACCGAACACGTCCAATCAGGATGACAGCAGCGTCCGGTTAGTACCAGAAAGGTGAGTTTCATCCCCAACGGCTACTTTCTCAGTGGGGCTTATAAATAGACCCCCAACCGGGCATTTGATCCAAGTGGAGCTGAGGAAACATACCAAGGGTGTTAATACACCATTTTAGTGATCTCCACTTGCATAGTGCTTAGTGATTCATTAGGTGATTAGCGTATGTGCTTTGCGAAGTGCTTAGGTTGATTAGACCACAGCTTATGCGCTTGCTCAAGGTTTAGGCCTAGTGTTTAGTAAGGTTTGCATACCTCTTACCACTTGGTGCTTGCGCGCACCATTGTTGTACATCGGAGAGGCATGTAGTCTTGCGAGATCACACCAACCGCGTTTGTGGTGTGGCCGCCACCATGTACCGAAGGCAACAAGACCCGCGGCGGTTCGGCCGAAAGCTTGATAGTGAAGACGGCGGGGAGAGGTCCGGGAGAGGCTTGTCGGAAGGCACATCGGAGACCCACTTGCGCATGGGGAAGTCCGGGGCTATCCATGGAGTTACCCGACTGTGAGCTTGGCCCTTGCGAGGGATTCCTTGTGAGGGGCTCCAACGAGGACTAGGGGAAAGCTTGCGTGCTTCTCGATACCTCGGTAAAAATACCGGAGTCGTCGATGAGAGTTTGTATATCTCTACCTTACTCTTTAGCTTCTGCATTTACATTGTTTGCATAACTCCTTTTACGGTAGAGATAACAACACACTAGCAAAATCGTAGTTGCACATTTAGATAGTTTATCTTTTGCATAGGTTTTGCTAAGAATAGAAAAAGAGGCCACAGTTTAGAGTTAGACTTTTAAGTTTCCTAATTCACCCCCCTCTTAGGCGTCATGGTCCCTTTCAATTGATATCGGAGCTGGTTGGCTCAATTTGGACCTTTGGCCTCACTGCCATTGAGCCGACGCTATTTAGAGTAGTTGGGATGGATACCTCTAGGCCTCCACACTTTGACAGCACTAACTTCCCCGACTATAAAGCTAGAATGGCTTGTCACCTTGAGGCGGTAGATTTGGGTGTCTAGAGATTCACTCGTGATGGGATGAAACCCATTAAGAATCACGATAAACCCACAAAGAGTGAAGAAAAAGAAATTCATTTCAATGCTAGAACTAAAAATTGCTTGTTTGAATTTTTTAGCATGGATGTGTTTAACCAAGTGTTCACTTTAAATATGGCACATGAAATTTGATTGAAACTCCAAGAGCTCCATGATGGCACAACTAATATCCGTGAGCAAAAATATTGTCTAGCTAAATAAAATTATGATTCTTCTAAAATGAATGATGATGAGCTTGTTCGTGATATGTATTCATGTTTGAATCTAATTATCAATAAGCTCCATTCAATAGGATTAAAAAGCTAGATGATGCGGGCATCGTGAGGAAGATCATCTCTGTGCTACCATAAAAGAAATATGCAAACATCATCACCATCCTTCACAACATGAGGACTTGAGCACCATGACCCCGGCCATAGCCATTGGCAAGACAGTGGCATTTGAAATGTCACGCAAGATGGGTCAAGAAGAAGCATCTTCATCAAGCAAAGGCAAAGCTCTCGCAAGTAGTGAGAAAAAGAAGATGAAGGGCAAGCAAGTTGAGACAAGCTCAAGCTCAAGCTCCTCAAGTGAAGATGAAGAAGAAGATGAGGATGAGGATGATGATGATGATGATGAAGATTCAAGTGATGATGATCAATCTTCCTCCTCCACCTCTGACCTTGATGAAGAATCAATCAAACTTATCAATAAGGTGGAGAAGATGATCCAAAAGCTCAATGTCAAGGGTGTGCCCATCCAAATTTAAGATTTCATCTTCACCAATCAAAGAAATGAGCAAAGAAAGAAATGATGCTATGGATGCGGCGAGTTGGGGCACTTTGTGGAAGTTTGTCCAAACAAGCCCACACCCAAGACAAAGAAGAAGGTGTGCAAGGACAAAGCCCTCACATCAATAAGGTCATGGGATGATTCTTCAAGTGAAGAAGAAGACCATCACAAGAGGCGAGGCCACAAGCACTCATCATCAAGCTCTTCTCGTGTGTGCCTTATGGCACGAGGTAACGAAAGCTCATCCCCTAGTAAGAGTGATAGTGATAATGAAATGCCTTCTCTTAATAAACTTGTGCAAGAAAATCTTAAATATGCTAAGGCTTGCACTATCCAACAAAAGAAGCTAAAAATGTTGCAAGAAAAGCTACATAGTTCACAAGAAGATATAAAACCTTGAACAATATGAGACATTTGCTAATCTCAATATTGAACTATCTACTAAAATTGAGCAACTTGAGGCTAGTGCAACAACAAATGCATGCACAATCAATGATGAGCAACTTGTAAAGAAAAATGAAAAATTAAAGGAAAAGTTAGCTAGCTCACAAGATGCTTATAAAAGTTTGCTTGCTAAAATGGAAGTCATGTGCAAACATTGTGATGAGCTAACTAATAAAGTTGTTAATCTTAAAGCCGTTGGTACAACCCTCACCAAGGCACCTAAAAAGAAAAGTTCTATCTTTGACATGCCTAAAAAGGATGCCTCTACTTCTTGTAATGATTTATGTTTAGACTCACCCTTGTGCAACCAAGTTTGTGTTGAGAAAGTTATTGTAGATACATGCACACAAGAAGGTGCAATGGAGAATGAGCAACTCAAGTAAGAAGTGGCTCACCTTACCAAGGACTTGACTCAAATAAGAGGCAAAACAGAGGAAGCCCAACTTCATCAAGATAACACCATCAAGGGAATGAAGAAGCTTGATGAAGGACAAACCATGGTTTGCTACGTGTGCCACAAGGAAGGTCACAAATCCTATGAATGCAAGGTGAAGAATGGGGGAGGAACTAAGAAGAAAGAGAAAGACAAAAAGAAAACAAGCAAGCTCTCCAACACCTACACCAACAAGGTGGACAAAAAGGCCTCCACACCTTATCTCTTGAAGAAGAAGAAAAATGACAAGGTGGTGGCCATCAAGGTGAACAAGCAAGCCATCAATGGGGCCAAATGTGTTTGGGTGCCAAAGGAGATCATTTCCAACATGAAGAGCACCAAGAAGGTTTGGATCCTGAAAGGAAAGTGAGAAGTCCGATGGACTTCGTGGAATTTGGAGACTTGGCAAAGTATGGGTGCATATCATGGGGTGCATCATTATGGACAAGGAAATTGCCAAGTGGGTTAGTGAATACTACGGACCCAAATTCTCTTCCCATGTTAGGTAACTAGATTTAATTTCTTACAATTTCAATGAGCATCTAGTTCCTTTTCATGCCTAGGTTTGCATTTGCATGTTTAATCTTCTGTCTTGCATACACTAGGTATATCTTATGGTAGGCTTGCTCGGTTTTATTCTTAACCCTTGGAGCAAATCTACATGGCTTAAATTATTTATGAGCATGACACATAGCTTGTTTTACAATTGTTCATCTAATATGTGCCAAAGTCCAAATTGTAGATAATTTCTCCCGAATATCATCTTCGAAAATGATTCTCACATTCATGTGATGTCATCTTTCAAGTGGTATTTTTTTATTCTAAAATCAATGTGCATGTCTCCTACAAGTATTCCATACTTGTGTGCACAAATTTAGGGGGAGGTTACTCTACAAGTTGGATGCTTTAAGACTAACACCTTTTCAAGCTTATCATGTGTGTAGTAGTCTCATTGTAAGGAAAATGGAGTCCCCGGAGTTAAGCATCATACTTCAAATATCCACCACCTATTGCAAGTGGTATAAATCAAATTGGTTTCCACATATGGTATTACTAAACCAATATCATCATGTTGATTTCACTTTGGTATTTATATGTTTTTTCCATGCATTATATAGATTAAACTTCCTTGAGCATTAATTTGCCAATTATGCATAAGCTACATTCTTCATCATATGTATGCATATATTTAGGGGGAGCTTAGTCTATGTAATGTGAGAGTCAAATTTTGTGACCTATTTCACTCACATACAAAGGATCACAAAGTTTGACCCTCCCTTGTGCTACTAATGTCTTCCTTTTCGGTGTTTGAATCCAAAGGGGGAGAATTTGAAGGACCAAAAGCAAGCCCGATCATAATAATTTACAAGTGGTAATGGTCTGAGAAAGGGAGGATAGTGGATTATGGAGTTAGGGGGAGGCTTAAATCCATAATGCCATATGGGGACATTTTCAAGGGCAAGTTAAGTTTCCAAAGATGTTTACATGTGGTATCTTTTAGCATCATATAACCTTGCCCTTTGCATTGCATCCTAGAAAGTAAATAGTTTTTAAATTCCAAAAATTTTATTATTTGCTTGTTTTGGTTGTGTTGTCATCAATCACCAAAAAGGGGGAGATTGTAAGGAAAATGGACCCTAGGCCCATTTACTTTGAATTTTGGTGTTTGATAACCTTTTATAGCTTGAGGAGGTCGGTTTGGTGAGGTATTTTAGGAAAGCACCCATGCAATCGATGCACCGCCTGAGCAAGGTGGAGCGAGGATGAGCTAGGGGCGGTGTGGGCGCACCATGGGCCAACCCACTCACCACCGTCTTGCTCTGGTGGGTTGCTGGCTGGGCCTAGATGGCTCCCACGCTGGTGCTTGGCCCAAATTTAGAGATTGGATGGGCTTTGCTTGTGTTTTGCTTGAATGCGCCTTCTCGGTTATGCATTTTAGTGTGTTTTCACGTGTTTCCCTACAAAACATATTTGTACCAAAACTTGTGGATAATGTTAGTTAAAAACCCTATTTCTAAGTTTTGGTTTTCATATTTGTTCATTTTGTTTTAAATGTTGGCGATAGAAATGTGAGTTAAGCATCGCCAAGAAGCTCCCCCACACTTAGTCCTTTGCTCGTCCTCAAGTAAAGCTTTTAAGGACTAAGCAGGTTCATCTTCTTGATCTAAAAATCTGCATACAAGTTATTCCAAGCTTCATCTAAACCTGTGAACTTCCAAGTGTCTACCAGAATATCTTGGCTAATTAAAAAATGGAACAGCTTGGATTCAAATCTTCTCACTCTATTCCTGCTCAAAAACTTGGGTTTTTGTATGGTTTTGAAAACAATAAGATAGCTTTTGCTCCTTGAATGATTCTCTCAAGTCACTCAGATTTGTAAATGGTTTCTCACCAAGGCATATTTTGAATTTTGCCTTCTCCTTGATCATCCTACTTCTAAGAGCTTATATGGAGCTTTTGGGTAGGGATGAAAAAGTTGTGGCACACTTACCTTGCATGTGTTGTAAAGTCAAATCCCGGACCTCACCGGAGGGAAGCGTCATACTCTTAGATCAAAACTGTGCAAGTGTGTGGAATTTGGTGGAACTATACTCCTTTGTTTGAAATGATCTCTAGCTTTTTCGAGACATGGCTAGCTTATCTTTTTCTATGAGCCTTCATGTGCTCATCATCATTTTTTCTTTTTTATACTTTGGGGCCTTCATGTGCCCCATTCTTTCTTTCTTTTTCAATACTTTTCTGCATAGCCTTTCTGTCTCTTAATATGCTAGGGAGATCATATTTTAGAGCATGGAGTATTTATTTTGCGAGCGATGGAAAATATGTTTTAGCGTATTCCTAGTGTAGGAATAGTTGTTTATTTGTGGCGTGTACATGAGTTTTGATCCTAGGAGCATGAAACATCTCTCAACAGGGGTCACAGAACTTGACCAAACTCAATACAAAGTAAGAGGCATATGTGGAAGGTTTCGTCATGTATGATCATATATGGCCTTGGTAGGTATTTGAATGTCATTCAAGGAACATGCTATTTTGAATTTTGTTTTTGTAAAAATAAATCTCAAGTACCTTGCAAGAATGAGCAAGCGTCATGTCATCCTACTATATCTCATTCATCAATTACTTAGATAAAGTGGGTTCCCTATAATAAGTATTCACAAGTTTAGGAATATTAGTAAGGAATAAAAAGTATGCAAATTCTTAATTATAGGAAGACATGGAGATGGAGCATTTCCCTTTTTTGTTCATTTAAAATTTATTCAGTTTCAAAAGCTTTTATTCAGGAGAGACTGAGAGTTGCACAAACCAAATTTTTGAATTTGGCCACCTTTTGTGCAACTGAGTTGGAGGTGAGTGTGGTTCCTCCCCCACACTTGTTTTCTTTCCTGCCTTTATTATGACAACAAAAAGAACAAGAAAACAAGTGCAACAAAATATTTCTAATAATAATAACTTTATTCAATTATCAAAATGAGAGGCGCATTACATGATTGTAATTCAAAGTGATTGGAATGAAAAACTTAAAAAAATCATGCGCCTGATTTATTTCGGCGGGGGTGGCCTAGAAAGGCTGATTTAGAGCATGCTCTACTCCTGTCGCCTTTGCCACCCTAGCAACCTTTTCTCCAAAGCCACGGCGAAGCTCATTGATTTCATCACCGAGGTCTTTAATTTTCAAAAGACTCTCGGCGAGACGATCATTGGCCTTTCTAATGCTTTCACGCAAGCTTCTGTTGCTAGCACTAAGTGAGGCGAGTGTAGGACCTTTTGGTGGATGCTCACCATCACTATCGCTGAAGAATCCAACGGGCTGCCCTCTAATAGGAGGTTTTACCATCCTTTTGAACCTAAGAGGTGCACCCGAGGATTCCACCGTCTCTATTCCTGATGAGGCCGGCTTGCATACCGGCTCCTTAGCGGGCTTACGCATGAGCACCTTTCCGTACCCTCCATCAGGTTTGCACACGCCTACCATGGTGTAGGAAAGACTAGGCCTAGCGATATGCATGGACAAACTAGCGCGAGAGACTGAGTTGCTTGAAGGTGTTACAAGAGAGCGTTTGCTAGGTCCGCTAACTTCGGGTGCCTTCCTCTTGAGGCCGATGGCGCCGGTGATTGGTATTGTTGGCGTCACCTTCCTTTCCTTGGTGCCACCAAGGGGCGCCTTGGAACATGCCGTAGTCCTCAAGCTAGTGCCACCACTTGTAACATTACTTGGTGGTGGCATGATAGCGAGCGGTGCTTCGGTGATCAACCTTTCTTCCTCCCTCACATAGGAGCTCTCGGGCACTAAGTCAATCGAGGCCGGCACTCCTTCAAGATCATAGGTGGAGCTAGAGACCGTGTGCAAGGCGAGAGTGTGGCTAGCCATCTTGAGCTTGAGAGAGCTTAGAGTGCTATGTGGAGGGAGAGAGGAATGCTTTGAAGCTTGGTGTGAGAAGAAAAGAGGCCATGGGGTAGCTTATATAGGTGTTTTGACCTCTATAGTGAAGGAAAGGATCGAGCACCGCCATACCCATGATACACAGAGGATCAAAGAGATGTGCACGAAGATTGGGGGCCAGCGGAGCCACGGGTGGTGCGGCTGCATCATGGCTGCGCTTGCACCCCTAGGTCCTCCCCCTATGCCGTGCTTGCGTCTAGATGCACATGCATGTGTGAGGATTTGAGTGATGCTCATGCTCGAATTTGATTCACTAGGATCAGCGAGTGATAGTGTGGGATGCTCATGATCAAGGTGAATCCAAGGAATATTCATGTTGCAAAATTCACATGATTTTGTAATAATGAGTGGATATTCATGTGATCAGCAAAACTCAAGCAAGAATAAGCAAGAATCTTGGTTTGTCTAGTGAGGGCATAAAGGTCATTTAGCCATGATTACTTGCTTAGGAAGATAAAACATTTTTTTGTATTTTAAGTAAATCAAAGAATATGTTAGAATTGTTTTTATCTCTTCATAAGTTTTGAATGAATTTATCAAAAGCAATTAAATCTATTCTATCTATTTCTAAGTTAGTGTTATAAGAAGGCTCTAGGAAAACTTTTAAATGTTGACCGTTGACTTTGAAAATGTTACCGTCATCATCTTGGATAGTGATCGCGCCATGTGGCAAAGTGTTGATGATCGTGTACGGTCCTTGCCATTTGCTTCTTAGTTTTCCTTCACTGAAGAGTTTGACTCGGGAGTTGAATAGTACAACCTTGTCTCCCTCGAACTCTTTTTGTTAGATTCGGTGATCATGCCATCTCTTAGTTCTTTCTTTGTAGAGCTTGGCACTATGGTATGCCTTCTCTTGCCACCCTTCTGGCTCGGCAATTTGTTTCTATCGATTCTTGCCGGCTAGCTTCACATCCATGTTCTAGCTCTTTATAGCCTAGTGAGCTCGGTGTTCAAGCTCAACTAGTAGATGGCAACTCTTTCCATAAACAAGCTAGAACAGTGACATACCAATGGGAGTTTTATAAGTTGTCATGTATGCCCAGAGTGCATCAGGTAGCTTGTCTTTCCATCCTTTTCCCATTGCATTGACCGTTTTCTACATGATATTTTTGATTTGTTTATTTGAAGTTTCTGCTTGACCACTGGTTTGAGGATGATATGGGGTGGCAATGTTGTGCTTGGCTCCAAGCTCTTTCCGGAAGGCTCTGAATGTCTTGTCAATGAAGTGGGATCCCCCATCGCTCATCACCATTCTCGGTGTTCCAAAGCGAGGGAAGATCACTTCATGGAACATCTTCCTTGCATGCCTGGCGTCAGCAGCTCTACATGGTAATGCCTCCACCCATTTTGACACGTAGTCAATGGCGATAAGGATGTACTCACTGTCATGTGACTTTTGGAATGGCCCCATGAAGTCAATGCCCCAGACATCAAAGATCTCCACTTATAGGTTGTAGTGGAGGGGAGGATGAATAGAGGCATCAATATGTTAGTTAGGCACATGTGATGGCTCTCGTAACCACCTCCTCATCTTCCCCCTTCCCCGTGCCCCCTTCTACGACGCCCTTTCCCACCGACCCATCGCCTTTGGTGAGCCAGCCCTATCCCAAAGCCTAGGCTGGGTTGGCATTCCTACGAGAGTGCTTTGGCTAGAGGTTAGGGAGGCCGGCGAGATTATGGTGCGACGACAAGGTACATGACGGAGTTCCCGTCGATTGCAGAGTGTTCATCATCAGCATTGCAGAGTCAGGGGCATTGGTTTTTGATTGATATCCTAGACAAAGGATTCAAGTGCACATAGGTGGAGAATTCATGTCCCTTTGAAGAGATTGGCAAAGACAAGGTGAAAATCAAGTCTATTCTGATCAGTTTTCATTGGGCATCCAAGGGGAGAATAGAAGTTCAGGCTTCTACAGCTGAAACAGAGCATCTGCCATTGGAGGAGGGTCGGAATCGAGCTCTGAATTGCTTTTAGTTGAAGGGTCCTATGCATCAGAGACCCTAGTTTTGCTCCCCCCCAAGGTGAGAATTGTCCCTGGGATTCTAGGGAGATCACTGGTTGATGGGCCACGCGTCGAAGATCCAGGAGGGGGTGAGTGTGTGGTGAAAGAAGATGGTGGTAATCTGACCACTACCTTGTCTCCTCAACCCAATCCTCAAGCATAGAATCTTTCTCCAAACCCTAAATCAATCCCCATTCGCCAACCCTCCTTGTCCCCCTCTCCAAAACCAATCTCGCTCGATTCGTCAGTCACCTATGGGGAGCTCCGACCAAATCCTTTGTTTTGGTGGTGCGTACTGAGATCATGGGCACAATCCGTGTCCTAATGTATCAGGGTGGTGGTCGACTGAACAATGGTGGGTGGGTGTGGTAGAACCGCCTAATCCAATATCTCCACAAGAGTACTTGTCTTCCATTAGACACTAAGTACTCAAGAGAGGACACTAAACTACGTAGTTCCATCGAGCAAACCCAAGGGAGAACTCGAAAATTCATATTTTTCCATCAGGATCACAAATGAGAGAATAAAGCTTACAACATTCTTAAGTCATTTCTTATATCACTTTATTATAGTACCAGAATATTACCTCAATTTATTATAACAGCGGAATATAACAAAGTTATCAGAGTTATAGAGGAAACATGATTAATTTAATGACATGGTGGAGTATTAACATAGCGGACATTTATATACAAGAGATGCTAACAGATTTTTCATCTTTTCTTATAAAACCTTTCATGAGGGTTATAAACAAACACTATGGTCGTAGCGCAAAAGGAATCCTCGCTGAGCCCACCAGGAGGTTTCCCCACACAAGAGTCAGCTCTAAGTATCCTCCGATCACCTATAATAGGGGGAATAAAACCCTGAGTACTCAATTGTACTCAGCAAGACTTACCCGACAGGAGGAAAATAAAAGACTCCAAGGATATGCAAGGCTATCTGGCTTGTGGGTTATTGCATCTGCGGAAGCATTACTAAACGTGCGTCCTTATATTCAATTTCATTAGCAGTCATCATTAGTTCATTAACTAATCATTCTATGTAAGCACCTATGCTACTTTCAAGCAGGTGATAAGCAATCAGAACCATTTTACCATCTTTCATATTCTAGTTCTTCCTACGGTGCTAGATCATAGCCAAGTCATACCATATCACATGGCGATTCACGAACCAATGTATCCTAGCTAGGTACCTCGAAACACATGCCCCGCTTGTACCCCAGACACAAGCAAGACCAACCCACCACTCTCCTATCAAGGGGTCTAGGTCCCCGTCCAAACTTGGACTCCAAGCCCCCACTCCTTCCCCCACCCTGAGTCCTGGACTCAGTGTGGTGCTTAGACCTCCACCATCCCCGCCTCCAATCAGTCGGTCCGAAAAGAGCTAGAACCCACGACAAGAGAGCAATGAGCCTTCCCGCTCCCATAAGCAAGTATGTGCTCAGGATAATAAGTCTGCGACCTGACTACCATCCACAGCAACGGACGGTCCTCAATCGACATAGGCGGAACAAGTGCAATCCGAACCTCGCTCGAATGCCTAACCAAGTCCAGATCCAAAGTACCATTCCGCCCGGTCTCCAATTATCATTCATATATATTCCATGTGATAGTAATATAATAACAACAATAATATCTTTTCTATCTCTTGTGAGTGACAGGTAATCACTCGACTTCTACGGGATCCTATAGCATAGCAATCTACACGATCATGGCATACTACTAGTACTCATAGGATAAGGATATATATATATATATGCAAATGGTTTTCATTCAACTCCTTAAAACTTAATGCACAAGCATAAGATAAAGTGCAGAATAATAGGGGTTATACACCGGGGCTTGCCTGGGTAAGACATAACCAAAGGTTAGCATTCCTTCATGGTGACATGATAATCAAGGCACCATCTTTTCCGCTACTTCAGTCGATTCCATGATCCATCGTTGTTCTTATTATGATATATGTGGATACAATGAAGAGGCGCAATTAATCAACGGTAACCGCAACTCTTAAATATATGATTACGCTCCACAAGCTAATGAGCTAGTTTTAATGACTAACGTACTAGCCTACGTATCCACGTTGTCGAATAAGGCGTTGTTTCCCGGAAAATGTTCTAGTTTTAAAATTCCAAGGTGTTTCGGTATTTTATTGCTTAAACATATATTTTTGAACTGTGGCTCATTTAGTTACCTTAGCAAACTAATTATTTTTGTAGCTACAAAAATTACAGTGAGCACCTAATAATGTTAGGGATTTACTGTGAAAGTTTCAGAGCCAACACTATCGCCAATTTATCACAAAAATTCCTATAAGCTTATATTTTACAATATTAAGCATCTTAAATTAATTAGACAACTCCTAAAAATATTACAAAACTATGTGAACAAAATATACTAGCAGATAGATCATGATTTTAGAAACCTAACAAAACTAGTTTCACAATTTTTAGTTAACTACACAATTTTATATTGAATTTACAAGTTTACCTTAGAAGCTAAATTAGAAAATGCTTATAAAAGGAAAAGGGCCGGCGACGACCATTTTGGCCCGGCAGCCCAGCGCAGCGTGGCTGTGAGTGCGTCGCGGCGGCCCAGCACGACCAAAGGCCGGGGGCGCCCGCGCGCGTTCGCGTTTTGCAAAAGAGGGCTCGGTTTTTTGAATAATCACGTGGAGCAACGGAACACTGTTACTATAGACTCACGCTTTGCATTAAAGACACTGGAATGTGTTGCCTTTGCAACGGGGTAGTCCTCGGCGTACCCGCGCGCGGCGACGTGGCACACCGGTGGCAACGGCGGTTATGCCGGGCAAACTAGGCTCGCTACGACGGAAGTAAGAGGCCTTCCACCATCTACAGCTAAATGCGCAAGGATGGGCGGCGGTTAGGAACTCAGAGACGCATGGCGTGAGCTGCAGCGGCGAGCGCGGTGGTGGTGCGACTGTTTCAGCGAGCCTACGCCCTCACGGCAAGATTGAGATGGTAGAGAAGCATCCGTAGCTCGCCGTGGTGTACTCACTACTGATGGTTGAAGCTAGGAAGCGCCGTGGCAGTCTGGCCATGTGTGACCGAGCGGGGCGGTGGCGCTCTACGATGGACACCGTCGTGTCACCCCACCGATGATGAGCACCCTAGGCAAAATAGTGCGAGCACCGTATAGAGGGAGTCAAGGCGAGTGTAGGGTTATGAGCAATCCAACTACTACCACTCCACATGCCTTACCTCCCATCCTACTGATTCGATGGCGCCCACGGCCGGTGGTGAGCAAAACGCCAAATTGGCTGTCGGTGGTGATAGGCCGGGCTTAAGGAGAACAGGGTGCGTAACTGACTACCCATGCCACCCCAGTGCGGGGAATTGCGCTGCGAAGCCCGAGCTAGTGAATTTAAAAGGAAGGAATGGTGTGCTGCCTCTGCTACATGGTGGACAGCGGCCTTGACTCGACGTGGAATGGCCAAGACACGACAAGGCATGGCAGCACAAGGACACAACCTCATGAGCGAGGGCAGGGGTTGCGTGTTAAATGCTTAGGTGTACGCGGCAGTGCAGCGTCGCGATGCGGCAGGGGCAGTTCAAGCCGGAGAGGGGTAGGTGAGGTGAGCGGCTATGAACATGCGCTACAGGGCGAGGCAAAGTGATAGGAAAGGTAGAGCGTAGTCCTGTGCGCGATTTGGCAATACGTGCACATGACGCGGGGCAGTGGCTTCCAAGCCTGGCTTGGCGCGCAGCCGGCGGCCTCGTGCTCGCTGTCGACATGACCCACGCGCCGCAGTGCCATAAATGGCAAGGCGACGGTGACATGGCCTCGTGCGCGTGGCATCAAAGCGGGCCAATGACACAGCGCGGTGTAGCGGTAGGTGCGCAGCGTGGCAATGTGATGGTAGCGGCAGCGGCGTCGACGCGGTGCGGGCGTGGAGGTAGCAGCAGCACCAGCGGCACGACCCCGAGACCGTGGCATGGCAGTACAGCGATGCGCGCAGCGAACAACGTAGGCTACGACGAAGGGAGAGAGGGAGAGAGAGAGAGAGCAGCGATAGCACCGCCGCTTGATGGCGATAAGCAATGGCGGAACCTGATATTGCCGGCGCGTGGCGGCGATGGCGGCGGTCGGTACCGGTCGGTTGGAGCCTAACGCCACAACGCGGGTGACCAGGCCAACCAAGCGTGGCAATGTGCATGCGCACGCAGATCGCACGACAACGCCACAACGACGCGCCCCCGTGGTCTAGTGACCGCGCCCAGCCTAGAGGGCTAGCCCGAGAACGTGTTGTGCACGGATTTTAAAGCAACGACTACCACTAAACCATTGCCTCTAAACCAAAACCGACTTCATCACGATCAAACTGATACATGAGGCTGCTCAGCTGAGCTAGAACACCACATCACCCTCTAACCCAATCCCTCTAAATAAATTGCTAAACTTGGCAATGTCCAGCTGTACACAAGCTTGAAAGTTTCTAAGTTTTTTGAGTTGAATTCTATTTCAAATTGCATTTCTAAGCTATTGAAAATATTACTAAGCAATATTATTTTTCAACATCAAGTATTTCATTATCTTCTACAAAGTTTGCACTCCCAACTTTATTTAAGTATCACACACATGTTCTATAGTATTTTTGCTTAATATAAATTGGTTTTAAACCCTACTTGGTATACATGAGCTATTGCATCAACATTGATTTAACATTTTTATTGATTATTTCAGGCTACAAGAAATTTATCAACACCTTCTATCACATACATTATTACACAAACACAATGTTCATGACACAATTTAGTAGTTGGTTTAGGGCGTAACACCGAGGGTGTTACAATGGGGTGGAGGTGTAGGTGGCGGTTGGAAGGGTGGTGTGGGTGGCTTTGGAAGAGGTCAAGGTCGAGGTGATTAGGGCAGAGGCAGAGGGGATCCGGGTAGAGGAAGAGGCAGGAATGTTTGGGAGCGCTGAGAGGAAGACTCCAAGAAGCCTGTGGTTGAAGATACTCCACATGGCGATGAAGCTTCTAATGAGAAGTGGGAATAGGCTACTGAGAAAGTTGGGAACAAGCAAGGGCTAGAATTTGAAGCTGATTAAGGGACAAAATCTGAGGAGAATCAAATCATTCCTGCCCTACGAGCTCCTGCCCAAGGTAATCCTGTTGATGGTACCCGCAATGGTCCTAATCCTGCTCAGAATAGGGTTGCTTGTGAGAACTGTGGTCTGTTTAATCATTTGACTAGAGATTGTAGAAAGGTGTTATGTGAAATCTATGGGTCCAACAATCTTTTTTTAACACAATGGCAGGAGCTCTACCTTTCAATTAAGATAGGGAAAGAAAGTTTATGTACAAGCAAGGACAAACGAGATTAAGGTTTCATCCCCCAACCCCCCATACACCTTTGAGCTAAACGTACTCAAGAGCTCTCTTCCTATCCTGTATGTCTTCCTTTATCCTTGCGGCACCGTTTCTATCAAGTTGTTAAAAATTCTCCTATTTCTCTCTTTCCATATATTCCAGAAGGTGTAGATTACTACCCCGTTCAGCCGCCTACGCTCAGATCTTGGCACTTTTGCTGCCGCATCTTCCCACCATGGCTTGATATGGGTGGGGTCTACCTAGCTACTGTTGCAGTTGAGTGAAGTTTTCCCATGATAGGATTTGACCCCACACCGCCTTAGCAAAAGGGCAACAAAGGCATAAGTGGAGGCCTGTTTCTAAGGGACCGTTGCATAGGACACATTGTTGTTGGTGCGGCCACCCTCTCTTTTGTAGGTTATGTGCCGTTAGAATTTTATCTTGCACTAAGATCCAGGCGAAGATCTTGCATCTGTTCTCCACATGCGCTTTCCAAATCAAATCCGTACGGAAGGGGAGTAGCGAACCTCTGAATTGGATTCTGTAGGCCGAGCGGGTGGAGTAATTCCCATCCTTGGTCCAACGCCAGGTGATGGTGTCCTGGATGCCCTGCTGTAGGTGCACATCCTGTATTCGTATCCAGAGGGATACAAACTCCTCTATGTGGGTAGTCGAGGTGATTTTCCTTCCTAGCTTATGCATCCAATTGTTGTTCCGTAGCTCTTTTTGCACCATTTGGTTTGTCCTTGAGACTAGCCGGAACAAGTTTGGGGCTAGATACTTAGGAGCTTGTCCATCGAGCCAACTGTGGTGCCAAAACTTAGTCTTTGCACCATCCCCCAAAGATATAATGATTGAGGAGTTGAAGAGGAGGCGGTCATCATCAGAACATGGGAGCTTCGAGCCGCTCCAAGGCTTGGAATCGTCCACCCATTCTTACCAAAGCCATCGCAACCGGAGAGCTCGCCCAAATCTCTCCAGGTCAGGGACACCTAAACCACCAAGGTCTTTCGGTCTGGTAACTGTCTACCAGTTAACTAGGCAGTGCCCACCATTTGCATTCTCCTCCCCCTTCCACAAGAAAGATCTCCTGATTTTGTCGATCTTCTTCTTAGCCCAAGCGGCGAGAGGAAACACCGTCAGGTGGTAGGTTGGCATGGAGGAGAGGACAGAGGTTACAAGAGTGAGGCGTCCCGCTCTATTTATCCATCTTCCTTTCCATTTGGGTAGCCTGTGCCCAATCCAGTCTATGAGAGGTTGCACATGGATCCTTTGTAATGATCTAATGTGGAGTTGCAGCCCCAAATATTTGCATGGGAAGCCCCCTCTAGTACCGGTGAAAGGTGATAGTACTTGGTCTAGGTCGACATTTGCACAACTGATTGGATGCACAGAGCTCTTCTGTAGATTAATATGGAGTCCCAAGAATGTGCCAAAAGCCTGCAGGATGGTTTTGACAGCTTCTACATCGTCTTTTGTGGGGCTGATGAAAATGGCGGCATCATCTGCATACATCGAGGTTCTCCATCTAGCCGCCGTGATTGGTAAGGGGGTGAGTATCCCCTGTTGAGTTGCTAGGTCAAGCAGACGTTGAAGCGGGTCCAAGCGGATCTCCCTGGCAGACGCCTCTGGCATGGCTAAAGGTGGCCCCCTATCGCCCATTCAGCATGGGTGTGGAGGAGGATGTACGCAGGAGGATAGAGATCCATTCACGCCATCGCTATCCGAAGCCAAGAGCCTGCATCGTCTCAAGAAAGTACCCCCAATGTACCGTATCAAAGGCTTTGTGGATATCTAGTTTCATGAACAAAGCCAGAATGTTTTGCTTGTGTAGTCTTTTGACCGCACTCTGGACGTACAGAAAATTATCATGGATGCTTCTCTTCTTTATAAATGCGCTCTGGCAGTTCGAGACAAGGGAGTTGAGTCAGGGGGCAAGTCTGTTAGCTAACACTTTGGAGAAAATCTTTGCAATGCCATCGACTAGGCTGATGGGTCTAAAGTCAGTAACTCTTGTTGCATCCATTTTTTGGGTAGAAGGATAATGGAAGTCGAGTTTAGCCATTCGAAACCCTGGGCATTCAATGTGAATAAGCTGTTCATGGCTGCCATAACATCATCTTTAATGGTTTCCCAACAAGCTTTGAAGAAGGCGCCCGTGAAGCCATCCGGTCTTGGCGCTTTGTCAGAAGGCATGGAGTATACAATGTTTTTTATCTCATCCTGGGAGAAAGGCACCTCCAGATCGAAAAGATCATGTTGATTATAGCCTAGGGATTGCCAGTTGATTGTGGAAGCTCTCGGCGCGCGGAGCCAATGTGGTTTCTAAAAATAATCATGTATGACCTTTTCTTTATCTTGATGGGCCACCGCGATTCCCCCATCCATATGTAGACAATGTATGTAATTCTTTCTTTGTCGTGCATTGGCTCTAGTGTGGAAGAATTTTGTGTTAGCATCTCCACATCGGATGTAAGTTAGCCTCGATCTTTGTCTGATTCTTTATTTTTCAATAGCAGCGAGCCCAATGCTATGGGATTTGAGGCGGCGACATAGGTGAAGCTCCATGACAGTGAGCACCCTATGCTCTTGGACTACTTCTAATTGTAACAATACTTCTTTCACAATGGTGAGCTGTATCCTCGTATCCCCTATCTTGTCTTTCTTCCAACGCTTGATCGCTTTTGCCACACGCGCCATTTTGATATACAAGTGTTTCATAGGAAGAGCCGAGGCGACCGGCCTATTCCAAGAATTATGGACGCATTTTGATATACAAGCGTTTCACAGGAACAGCCGAGGCGATCGGCCTATTCCAAGAATTATGGACGAGGTCTTGAAATCCTTCAATCTTAGTCTAGTAATTTTTGAAGTGGAAGGACGTGCTGTGATGGTGGTCAAGCTCTCCCTGGAGTAGCAGAGGGGTATGGTCTGACATGAGCGATGGGAGGGAGTGTAAGAAACACATGGGGAAGAGCAGGTCCCACTCGGTGGTACATAGTAGTCTGTCAATTATAGTGAGCGTCGGGTTGTCCTGTTGATTGCTCCAAGTGAAGCGGCACCCATTTAGCTTGATCTCTTTGAGCCTCAAATGATCGATCGTCGCTCTAAATGCCCCCATGAGGCACCGGTTTAGGTTGGAGTTGTTTTTGTCTTCCGCCTGGTAGATGAGATTGAAATCTCCCAGGATGAGCCATCTATTGTGGACCTGCGGTGGAATGTTCTTCAATTCTTGGAGGAATTGAAGTTTAGTCTTACCCTCTCTCCTCCTCATGTTGATCTGGGCCGTATACCAGGTGTAATTTGCCACCTTGTTCCATCGGCCCTCATGTTAATCTGCTTGCGTATGGTTATGGTGTTCGAGGTAAGTACAATGTCGGAGAGGTCGAAGAAGTCTTCATTCACCACATAAGGAAAGGCAGCCTCCTCGAGTCTGCTTTTTATGATTGATAGCACCGTATAGGAGTTTACAAATTTCGCTCCCATTTGTAGGATGGAATGGTGTACCACATTATGATCCATAACCTACATCTTTGTTTCTGGATGGATTCTAAGACATACAAGCAGTTGCTTGGCGGTGGTTCTCACTGTCAATTGGTTTCGCACACATCGAGTCCTATCGTTTTGATGGGTCATTCAAGCCCCTGACGACGCTCCGATTAAGTATGTTGCAATTCAATTGTGCCATAAGGAAACCAAGCTGGTCCCTTTTAAAAATAATCCATGAGGAGGGGGAAGCATGGCGCCACCAAGGGCCGTTGAGCGGCAATTAGTAGTAAGATAATGACATGGAGGTTTGGATTCATCTTAGAGCCAAATTCGCAAGCTAAAGACGCCGATACATCATTGATAACTCGCAACAAAGCACTACTTGGACCCTTTTTAACCCCTGAATGGAATTCATAAAACACTAGTTGTGTAGTTTGTTGAAGCAAAACAAAGCAAAAGTTTGCTGCTCACAGAGGTATGAATGTACTAAGTACTTTCACTCAATGGCCACGGTCTCGCTTAATCTGCGAGGTGGATGGGTACTCCAACAGCAGTTTGGTGGGGACGGGAAATGTTACCATGGCCTTTGAAGGCCTCTGACAATGTTGACCTCAACTCGAACCCCGCCCAAATACCATAGCATGGACAAACAATGGAAAAGATGTGGACCTCCCCGAGCTCTCCGTGGAATTTGGTGCACAATTACTAACATAGTCTAAAACCTACCCGCAAACTTCTCACAAAGTAGCTATCAAGGCGCCGGTGGTGGTGGCAAAAGGACCGCAAGATTGCGCGTACATTCATCAATGCCGAGGCCAATATAGTCATCATTGTTGGATTTTGCTAAGGCATTTGACACTATGGAGCACTCCACCATCATTGAGATGTGTCATCGAAAGATGAGCGGTCCTTTGAACAGGTTGAAAGAAAAAGCGGGAGTGAGGCAAGGCATCGCCTCCCCGTCGCTATTTGGATCTTGCAATATGTGATCAATGGCTTGAGGCCTTGGACGTCGAGGATGCCAAGCCTTTTCATAAGCACTTATCCGGCCTTCGCTGGTGTCCCCCTCGGCCAGATCTTGGCCGCAGTGAGAAAATTGCGCATGCTCAGGGTGTCAGGTGCATTCTTATCTAGGGCTAGGGGACAAAGATTGAGGAGGGGCCTCTGTTGGATAGAGTTTGCTCTTTGTTGAGTATATTAACTCGGTCCTAACCCCTATCATCAACTATGCTATGTGCACCTTCAAGGTCGAGGGGATTGATAGAATCGAGAAAACAATGCTTATGGCGACCTAAAAGTAAAAGAGGTGGGAATTTGGTGTTGGACCTGCAAAATGGATTGAGGCAAAGGTTGTGAGATCCCCTTTATGGAAGTACTGTGACACCTCCCCAAAGAGCAAGGGGCTCCTTTTGGTGGAAGGATGCGTTAAACTCAAAGATCTCGCCAACATCGAGATGGGCGTGTACCTCCGAAGTGGTCAAGGGGGTTTTGAGTGTGACCGGATACTCCAAGAATGCGCCTTGATGAATTGTTTAATATTGCATAGTGGAGTCCATCAATTTTTCGCCATCGACAATCAGAGGTTGTTCGGTTAAGGTGCTGGGCTCCAAAGCTCTACAAATTAGCATTCTCGGGCGCAGTGGTCGTTGGGAGTGGAAACGAGGCACCAAGGGCGAAGCGCACCACTGGGTGCTTCTGCCGTTGCGCGCAATGCTATGTGCGCGGGGAGGACACATGGCCGCTGGAGTAGACTTCGCCCCTTGCGGAATCGACGCCCAGGCGCGGTGGCGTGATCGCTGCGGTGTCGCGTTGTCATGGTCGCGACTTTGGAGGAGGACCATCGCAGTTCATTCGAGGAAGCTAAGAGAGAATCGCAGCTTGATGCCTTGTAACGTCCGTATCTCCCGGTGTCTTTTGTAAGATGAGTCCTTTATTTTATCGGTGGTGGGGGACGTGACGGCTGCCGCGGCATCAAAGGTGTGTCACAGAGGCGTTACTCGCTTCCAAGTGGTTTGGTGGGGAAGCGGCGAGAGCGAAGAGTGAAAGGTTGGTCATTGAAATGACTTTGATTAGCTACGCACCTTGGGAGGGCTTGGTGATGGGTGATGGTTGTTGCCGCCACCGTTGAAGTGAAGTCGTCATGCATTTGAGGCCTTGGACGCGACTTTTCATAAGCACTTGTGCGGCCTTCGCGCTGGTGTCCCCCCTCGGCGGGTGACGGGACTTGAGCGCTGCGTCGTTGTGGTCCTTGGCTCAAAATGGGAGGCAAAGGTTGCGAGATCCCCGGCGGCCTCGGTGTTGCATCCGTTCCTCTCTGCTTGGTGTGATGAACCTGGTGATGCAGCCCGATTCTTTGCTAGTCGGTTCATGCGTTGAACATTGAACATCTCCCGGGCGGCCGGAGTCGTCTGGAGTAGACGAGGTTGGTGGCTTGGCCAGCAGGTGCTTGCCATGCTTCAGTGCGGGGAGGACACATGGCCGCTGGAGTAGACTCGGTTCGCCCACGCGATCGCTGTGGTGTCGCGTTGTCGTCGCCACGGAGGACCCTGCAGTTCAATGGCTAGCGGTCGCCATGAGCGCCGGCAGGCCGTTCGCCGGGTGTGGCGTAATCGTGGTGGGGAAGGCGCGAATGGCGGACGCACCTTGGGAGGGCTTGGTGATGGTGGTGCCGCCACCCAGGTTGAAGGGCGACTTACAGTCGTGACGAGGACTTGAGGCGCGTTGTGGTCCCCGTGTTCGGGGCTCCGGTGCCGACGTCCACCGTGCCTCGACTCCACTGCATATGGTTGCAAGAGGTGTGTCTTGGAATACTGGCCCAGAACTCTATGCAGCTCAAGTGGAGGATCAGAGCTTCTTCTTTATTGATTGATGAGGAATTGATTGATCCAAGGGTTTCTAGGGAGAAGGAAAGTATTGCTGTGATTTCCATTGTGCAAGGGCATGCTACTGGAAAACAGATAGAACAGCAATTCATGCATGTAGCTGGCTCAAGTACCTGGAAGTGGAATGCAAGACAGGTTGGGGAGAATAGATTTGTTATGAGATTCCCTAACGCTAAGTTGGTATTTGATTGGAGTCAGTTCGAGGCTTTAACCATGAAAGAGGCTAATGCTCAAATGAAGGTTGAACAATGGTCACCGAAGTTTGGCGCTAAAGGGGTGCTGCAACAAGCTTCGTTCAGAGTGGGGGCTATTCCTGCTGACCAGAGATCCATTAGAACTCTTGCAAAGGTTGGGGGTCTTGTAGGCAAGGTCATGGAGATAGATGAGAAAACTCGATACAGGGCTGATTATGTGAGAATGAAAATCGCTTGTAGGGATGTTCACCGGGTCCCTAAAACTGCTGAAGGCACCTTGGGTTTGTATTTCTATGACTTCACTTTTGAGAGAGAAGTGCAAGGTGTAGAGCCTGAGGACTTTGTCTAGTGGGATCAAAATTACTGAGAAAGGTCCTGATCCTAAGCGTTTCAAGGCTGATGAACAACCCAAATTTCCTCAAGCTTCTGGTACTGTTTCTCAGAGTGGGAATCCAAATCATAGTGCTAGATCTAGCAAGTTAATTCAGCAATCCAAGACAACTCAGATTTCCAATTCTGCTCCTCCCAAAATGAGTGGTGATAGATCTGACAAAACTGGGAAAATTCCTGCTCATCTGATCTCTCCTGATGAAAAAGCCAAAGGTGTTGTGACTCAAACTGTTGATCAGACAATGGGAGGTGGTGAGCAAGCTGACAAGGTGCATATGCCGGACACTTTTGAGGATTCAGATGCAGAAAGTGAGACGCTAAGTGAAAAATTGAGGAAGATTGATGCTTATGATGACACTAATCAGGGCAATTCCAAGGAAAAGATCAGTGATGAGAATCATCAAGTTTGGGCTATGGAAATTGATGAGAATGTAGGAGATGCAGCTCAAGTTATAAAAGCACAGAAGCAAGCTCATGCAAGCCTTGGTCTAAGTGGTCTCGCTGACATGCCATGTGATGAGACTCTTATGACCAATCTTAATCAAGTAGAGAAAGATGTGACTAATGAAGCTATTATCAACTCTAAAGAGAGTATCATTACTGATGATGGGCAGGACAACTCTGGTATGGTGATAATGGATACCAATCCTGGTGGGTCTGTAATGGCTACTGTTCAAGAACAAGGTCCTGGTAATCAGATTGAGAGAAGGAGGAGCGAGAGGCTAATGAAAGATATGTTGCTGACTACCCAGGAGAAGACTGAAGCTATGGCTAAGAAGAGATCGCTAGAAGGTAACATCACAAAGCCACAGAATCTTTAATGAGTGCTTACATTCTCTTGCTAAGAATATGGGGGTGCATGTTAATAATACTGGTTTTGCCACTTTTGATTTGCTTAAAGACTTAGAAATTGCCAGAAATTGCCTGCATATCAAACATTTTAATAAACCTAATATTATTACTGAGGCTGAGACTGTTGAGTTCAATCCTGTAGATGAAAATATTCCTGTTATTGTTGAAATTACTGATGATGACTCTGGTTTAGAAATGTTAGTTATTCAGAAATCGAAAGGAAAAACCAAAACAGGTATGAAAAAATGTAAAGTCTCCCTAGGGGGGAGAAAGCAAGACCAGGAAGATCTTGGCTTGCATAATTCCAGGAATGTTAAAATTCCTATGAATCTGAATAAAAGAAAAAACAAAGGAAAAAATGATGATACAAGGCCTTTTTTTGGAACTGTAGAGGCTTGAAAAAGAAAGGAGTCTCTACTTTCTTAGAAAATCTCATTCTAGAATACAAATTCCATTTTTTGGGGCTTCAAGAGACTATGATTCCTGAATGTAATGACTCTTTGTTGAGAAAATTTGATCCAAATCAAGACTACTTGTGGATGTGGAACCCATCAAAAGGAAAATCGGGTGGGTTTTTACTAGGAATTTTGTTAGAAAGATTTGATGTGGGGTCTTTTAAGCAGGGGGAATTCATGCTGAAAATGAATTTGTGGGATAAAGTTTTGAAAATCAAATGGAACTTGTTAACAGTATATGGTGCAGCCCAGGAGGAGAATAAACTGTCCTTTTTATCTAAACTTTCTCATTTTTGTGCTTCAAACAATGAACCTATGATTTTAGGGGGTGATTTCAATATCATCCGTTTTGTTAAAAAGAAAAACACCATGGATGGTATACATAAACACACAGACCTTTTCAATTCTGTGATTCAGTTTTATGAATTAAGAGAATTATATATGAATGGGGGTTTGTATACATGGTCAAATAATCAGGAAAACCCCATTCTGGAAAAATTAGATAGAATTTTGGTAACCAGAGAATGGGAAGATTTGTTTCCCCAAGCCATGGTGAACAAACTGCCCAGAGAAGTTTCAGATCATAACCCTTTGATTATCTCCTCTGGGAAAAAAAGTGTGTATTCCTTTTATTCAATTCAAGTTTGATCTAAATTGGTTTCAAAATCCTGAGTTCTATCCTTTAGTTGAGAAAATTTGGAATAAACCATGTAGAGCAAAATCTGCTCTGGATAAGATCCAACAAAAGCTGAAACTGTTTAAGCAATTTTTCAAAGGTTGGTGTTTTAACCTCCAAGGTGAATTCAGAAAAAAAGAGAAAGGAATACCAAAACGAGTTAGCTGCATTAGAAAGTTTAGAGGAATCGGATAATCTGACGGCTGAGCAAATTGATAGGAAAGTGTGGTTGGTCTGTGAGAATTTAAAAAGTCTTGAACAAGAAGAAACATATTGGTACGAGAGAAGCCTTGAGACTTGGCTGCTCAAAGGTGAAAACAATACTGCCTTTTTTTCACAAATGTGCAAATGGAAGGAAAAGAAAAAACTGTATTAGCAGTCTGGAAAATGATGATCAAACGATAGAAGGAGATGAAAATTTACTGAAACATGCATCTGAATACTATGCTGATTTGTTTGGTCCCCCCATTGAATATGAGGTTCAGATGGATTCAGACATTTGGGAGAACATCCCAAAAGTTTCTGAAAGTGATAATGCATTATTGTGTAAACCTTTTTCTGAAAACGAAATCAAAGAAGCCCTTTGGCAAATGGAAAAAAATAAAGCGGCTGCCCCGGATAAGATCCCAATAGAGTTCTATCAAAACTGTTGGCCTATTGTTAAAAATGACATTGTCCAAATGTTCAACGACTTCTTCCATCATAAAGTTGATATCAGTAGGCTTAATTACGGCATTATCACTTTGCTGCCGAAAATCAAAGAGGCCTCCAGGATTCATCAATACCATCCGATATGTCTTTTGAATTGCCTATATAAACTGGTTACAAAGACGTTGACTATCAGACTTGAGCCTATAGTTGATAAGTTAATCCATAGTACTCAAACGGCTTTTATGAAGAATAGGAATATCATGTCTGGAGTTATGTGCTTACACGAAATCTTGCATGAAACCAAAAAGAAAAAAGAGGTAGGGGTTATACTGAAACTTGATTTTGAGAAGGCATATGACAAAGTGAATTGGAAGCTCCTTTTCACTTGTTTGGAAAATAGAGGTTTTGAAGATAAATGGTGCCAGTGGATTAAGCAAGTTGTTTCCGGAGGGACAGTGAGTGTGAAGGTAAATAATAAAATTGGGTCTTACATCAAAAGTTATAAAGGGGTAAGACAGGGTGACCCTCTGTCGCCAATCCTCTTCAACTTTGTGGTGGACTGTTTAACTAGAATGATACATAGAGCTCAAGGAAACGGTTTGATTACTAGTTTAATTAGTCATATTATACCAAATGGTGTTGCCATTTTACAATACGCCGATGATACAATAATCTTCTTGAAACATGATCTGCAGGGAGCCGTTCATTTGAAATTGCTGCTCTATTTGTTTGAAATGCTTGCTGGTTTAAAAATAAATTTTAACAAAAGTGAAGTTATAATGCTCAACGATGAGGAGAACTGGGGGGGAAAGTATGCTGAGATTTTCAATTGTCAAATAGGCCTTTTTCCAATTAAATATCTGGGGGTTCCGGTCAGCCCTTGCAGACTGAAAGTATGTGACTGGCTTCCTTTAGTTGACAAAGGGAACAAGAGGTTAGATGTGTGGAAGGGGGGGACACTTTCTATTGCAGGTAGATCCATTTTGATTAGTTCTAGTTTGAATAATTCCCCTATTTACCACATGTCTATATATTTGCTCCTGAAAACCACTATCAAAAAGATGGATCAGATTCGGAGAACCTTTCTCTGGCAAGGGGGTGGAACCAAAAAGAAATATCATCTTGTCAAGTGGGAGATTATCTGTAAAAGTAAAAAACAGGGTGGTTTAGGTATCAAAGATTTGAGGAAAATGAATATAAGTCTGTTATGTAAATGGTGGTGGAGGCTGGAAAAAGAAGAGGGCCTCTGTCAAGAAATTGTTAAATATAAGTATATGCAAAATAAGTCAATTCATGATGTTAAACATCGATTGAATGATTCCCCAATCTGGCATGACCTTCTGAAAGTAAAAGACATTTATCTACAAGGACGAGGAATTACTATAAATAATGGTGAAAAAACTCGTTTTTGGCTTGACCCTTGGTGATATAAAGATCCAATATGTGTAACTGCTCCTTTCCTTTTTGAATTGTGTGAATGCAAAGATATTCTGGTTGCTCAAGCTTTAAATGGTACCAATATAACTTTTAGAAGATGGCTTTTCGGTGACTTAAGAACTGACTGGGACAAAATATGGCTTGATGCTTGTAGCTTTCAGCTTGGGCATGAATCTGATAATGTTATATGGAAGATAGGCAAAAGTAACAGGTTTAATGTCAAATCACTTTATAATGCTTTATCTTGCTCTGAATTTGGCACTTATCATAAAAGAATTTGGAAAGGTAAGATTCCTGCAAAGATAAAAAAATTTCTGTGGCTTATATCTAAGGATGTGGTACTCACGAAAGAAAAATTGAGAAAAAGACACTGTTTGTTTTGCTCGCTGTTCCCCTGTTTTTCCCTGTAATCTTTGACACTTTGCTTTCTCTTTTATTTTCAATAAATTTGCAGTAGGAGCCTCTGGCTCCTTCTGATTCCTCAAAAAAAAATTGAGAAAAAGGAAATGGCAGGGGGATCCTAACTGTGTTTTCTGTGATTGTGTGGAAACTACATCTCATCTCTTTTTTCATTGTCCAGTTGCCAAAGTCATATGGTCAATCGTAGCTAAGTGTTTTGGGGCAACGAATGTTCCGTCCAATTTGGAACAATGTTGGCAATGGTGTGAGAGGTGGTTTCCTTTCGGTAAACAATTCCACCCTTGGGGTGTTGCAGCTATTTGTTGGGCAATATGGAAATCTCGCAACAAAGCTTGTTTTGAACAGAAGCTGATAAATAGACCCTCTTGAAATAATATGTCACGCTTGCGCGCTTATGATTTATTGGTCACGATTATTTGCAGAATTTGATCATGAGCAGCTGGTGGAGGGAGCAAATACAATGCTGAGAGTGGCTAAGGAAATATTGGCTGCCCAAACTGCAAGACAGGTTAACAGGTTGCTGTTGCAAGATGGCGAGTCGTCGGAGCATGATGAAGAAGACCCTGATCAAGCTTAGGGAGTCCCCGCTGGGATGAGAATGAGGATTGTGAAGTCTTTTGGTCTCAGACTTTTGGCTGGCTTTTGATAGCCCTTTTTGATGTGTCGTGATGTAATAATCTTAGTTCCTTCAGGTTATCTTTTAGACTCTGTCTAGGGGGGCGCGTTGCTGCTCCAAAACTGTCTTTCAGTTTCTTCTGGGTGGCTGTCTTTTAGGCCTAGTATCAAGTTGGCTGTTAAGTCGTGGATGGTTCTCTGCCGGTTGTTAGGCTCTATCTCTCTGTTATCTGTCTCTTCTTGTAATGCTGAACGGTTGTATTTCCGTTGATCTAATGGAAATGGGGAAGGTTCCTCGATTGGGAAAAAAAAAGGTTGTAGTGGAGGGGCATTGCGTTGCGAGCAGTGATGCCACCTTGCAGCTGGCATTTTCGACACCTTCGGATGAATTCTTTGGTGTCTTCCTACATCGTTGGCCAGATGAATTCCTTGGTGTCTTCCTACATCGTTGGCCAGAAGAATCCACACTGCCAAATTTTGGCTTGTGTGCGGAATACTACGTAATGGCCTCCGTACGGTGTTGCATGTCACTTTTCAATGATTTGCAAACCTTCCGCCGTTGGTACACATCTCCTCAACAGGACGTCAGAGCATACCCTGTACAGGTATGGGTCATCCCAAAGGTGACATCAGCTTTTGACTTGCAGCTTTCTTTTGTTTTCGCCTTGTGGTACGTATCTTGAAACCATGAAGTTCATGATGTTTGCGTACCACGGGTTTGTATCTGTCACCTTCAGTGTAGCATGTCGTCATGTAGGAAGTAATTTATTGGCATTTCGTGCATGTTAGTGACTTGCAAACGTGATAGATGATCGGCGACAGTGTTCTCTACTCCTTTTTTATCTCAAGGTCAAATTCTTGGAATAAGAGAACTCATCTTATTAATCTAGGTTTAGCGTCTTTCTTAGTGAGCAAGTATTTAAGTGCAGCATGATCAGTATAAACGATAACTTTTGCACCTACTAAGTAAGACCTAAACTTGTCGATAGCAAAAATGACTGCTAAGAGCTCTTTTTCTGTGGTAGCGTAGTTAAGCTGTGCTCCTATTAGCATTTTGCTAGCATATGCGATTGCGTGATGCTTCTTATCTTTGGTTTGGCCAAGGACCGCACCAACAACATAGTCACTAGCATCACACATAATCTCGAAGGGTAGCGACCAATCGGGTGGTTGGATGATTGGTGCTAAAATGAGTGCTTTCTTGAGAGTGTGGAAAGCATTTAAGCACTCATCTGTGAATTCAAAGGGTGCATCCTTAGCTAGCAGGTTCATGAGGGGTCTAGCGATTTGTGAAAAATCTTTGATAAATCGTCTATAGAACCCTGCATGACCTAAGAAGCAGTGGATTCCCTTTACGTTCACGGGGGGTGGTAGTTGCTCGATAACTTCGATCTTAGCCTTATCTACCTCAATCCCCCTCTCGGACACAAGGTGTCTAAGAACGATGCCCTCACGAACCATGAAATGGCACTTTTAACAGTTAAGTACTAGGTCCTTTTCTTGGCACCTTTGCAAGACCTTGTCTAAATTCTCCAGACAGTGATCAAAGGTTTTCCCATAGACCAAAAAGTCATCCATGAAAACCTCCATGATTTCTTCTATCATGTCTGGAAAAATAGACATCATGCACCATTGAAATGAAGCGGGCACATTACACAACCCGAACAACATTCTGCGATAAGCGTACGTTCCATACGGGCATGTGAAAGTCATCTTGCTCTGATCATTGGGGTGGATGGGAATATGATGATACCCCGAATACCCATCGAGGAAATAGAAGAAAGAATGCTTCGCCAATCGCTCTAACATTTCATCAATGAAAGGCAGTGGGAAGTGGTCTTTCTTTGTTGCCGCATTGACTTTTCGGTAATCAATGCACATTCTCCACCCCATGATGGTTCGTTGTGGGATCAACTCATTTTTGTTATTTTCTACGACTGTCATTCCTCCTTTCTTTGGAACCACTTGGAAGGGGCTAACCCAGTCACTGTGTGGTACGGGATAAATAATTCGGCGTGAAGAAGTTTGAGGACTTCCTTCTTCACGACTTCCCGCATCGCATTATTCAGCCTACGCTGAGGCTCTCGAGAAGGTGTACTTGAAGGGTCAATCGAAATGCGATAGGTGCAGAGTGTCGGGCTAATCCCCTTGAGATCTTGCAAGGAATACCTAAAAACCGACCTATGTTTTTCTAAGATGGCGATGAGTTTAGATGTCTCCCCAACTTTACGTCCAAATCCCCTGTTTTGGTAGATCGAGGAAGAATTTTTCTAGGGGATGCCCTATTAAGATATCAAAATCCTAGATATCAAAGACATGAAAGTCCAGGGGAACTTCATTCTCATTGTGATAGAGTGAAATGTTATGAAGAACCCCTAGTCCTTCTAGTTTGATATGTGGTGCAATTCTGCAGGTTTTGATTGTTGAAGTGATGGCGTCATCGCTAAAATAGGTGTGAGCAAAAGACGTGGACATGAGGTTAGCTCTGACCATAGGATTGTAGAGGACTTCCACCGAGGTTCTGCCAATTGAGCATCGGATGGTGGAGGAAGGGGTGCGCATCTGAATTTCTTCAGATGAAAGCTCCATTTCTTCTACCCATTCGCTACTCATGATAGCTATCAACTCCTTGATGGATTTTCTGAGACATTGTTCGTCTAAGGGGTTCAAAGGAGTGACAGGATCTGGTGGTCTCTTTTGGCATGAGTACTAAGAGGTGTTTACGAATTCTTCGAAAAAATCATCCTTGAAATACAGGAGGTCCGAAGGTTGGGAACCTTCCTCTGGATCTTTTGGTTCAGGCAAGGGTCTCTCTAAAAGTGGTACATGTTCGGCTTCAGCCGAAGAGACTTTCTCGTGGCTTGGCTCGGGTTCTACACAGAGGGGTTCTAGCAGGGGAGTGTTCTCTAGAATACAGTCTAGGAGAGCTTCTCCTTCCGCTGTGGTTTCGTGGGTAAAAGAACCTCCGACAGCTATATCGAGCTGTAGGGCAGACTCCTTGCTAAGACCTTGCCAAAAATGTTGTAACAGCACATGGCTTGGTATAGACAAGTCTGGGCCAAACCTTGATAGGATTAAAAACGGTCCTAGGCTGCACCTATGGATTCCTTCTCTTTTTGTTAGAAGTTGAGGATCTCTTGCCGTAGGACAGCGATTCGGGATATAGGGACGAACACAAGACATAATCTGTTCCTTAGTTCTTCCCAATCGCCAGCTACCTTCCCTACGTTATGGGCGTACCATTGTTTCAACCTATCATCAAGTGAGAAAGGAAACAACTTCCACCGAAATGTTTCTTGTGACATGCCTGAGATGATCAGGCAAGCACAGAGCTGCTCAAACTCCCTTAGGTGGTGATAGGGGTTTCATAATCTAACCCCAAGAAGGTTTGTTCCTGAACCATGGCTATAAAGCCAGGGCAGAGTTCCTAACTGAAAGTTGTGATTGGCTTCGATGATTGTGGTGGTTCAACGAACTTGCCCTTAGGAGCAGAAAGGTTTTGAATGATGGGTTGCTCCATTGGAAAAAGAGTAAAAAGAAAAGAAAGGTAAAAACAAAGGATACACGGGCAAACTAGGTTCGAAGAATAAAGCGACAACCGTTCCCTGGCAACGGCGCCAGAAATGCTTGTTGGTGCTTCTTAGCGTAAGCAGAAAAGTCCACAAGCGCACGTAAGTACTGTTATAGCACTTCACCCGGTGGTATTCAGGGTATCGTAGTTCCACGAGGAACGGATGTGTAAATAGTCTCTTGGCTAGTTTACCTAGGAGAACAAGAGAAAGGATAACTCGGGTGGTGAGGTTCTTCTAAAGATTAGAGAACCTAAGAAGAGGTAACTTTGCTACTACAGACTTGCTTTGGGCACAGGTGAACACTTGGTCTACCAAGCATTGTCGGCCTACAGCTTTACGCCGTATCCGAACGTGAGGGATTACAAAGGATGGATAGGGCTATCACCACCTGCCACCTACCCCTCAACCGGAGGATACGAGGCAAACGAAGGTGACTTCTAGCTTAGACACCACGTCTACGCTATCGATCACTACTCTAGTGTTGGCTAGGAACTTCCATTTTTATCAGGAGTCCTCTACTAGAGTATTTGCCCTAGGGACGAACGATGAACCCGCTAGTTTGTAAGAACAAAGATAACTTTCTTAAGAACTCGATATTAAAAGATGAACATGAACGTCTTACTCCAAGTAGCAAGACGATCGTAGAGGTATAAGTGTAGAGGGGCCGACAAGTCTGGCACTCCGTCCACCCGATGTACAAGGCTTGCCGAGTACAAGAAGTAGAGGGAGCCATTACTCCGCTATTCCTCTAACTCTTCCTCACTCACTCCCTACTCTAGTCTAGCTAGAAGCTAATGAAAAAGTGGTTGCTCTTGATCTTCTTCTCCAAATGTATCATGATGTTGAATGTGAAGAGGGCCCATCCTTTTATAGCTTGAGGAGGTCGGTTTGGTGAGGTATTTTAGGAAAGCACCCATGCAATCGATGCACCGCCTGAGCAAGGTGGAGCCAGGATGAGCTAGGGGCGGTGCGAGCGCACCATGGGTGTGGCCGCACCCTAGGCCAGCCCACTCACCACCGTCTTGCTTTGGTGGGTTGCTAGCTGGGCCTAGATGGCTCCCACGCTGGTGCTTGGCCCAAATTCGGAGATTGGATGGGCTTTGCTTGAATGCGCCTTCTCGAGTTACGCATTTTAATGTGTTTTAACGTGTTGCCCTGCAAAACATATTTGTACCAAAACTTGTGGATAATGTTAGTTAAAAACCCTATTTCTAAGTTTTGGTTTTCATATTTGTTCATTTTGTTTTAAATGTTGGCGATAGAAATGTGAGTTAAACATCGCCAACAAGCTCCCCCACACTTAGTCCTTTGCTCGTCCTCAAGTAAAGCTTTTAAGGACTAAGCGGGTTCATCTTCTTGATCTGAAAATCTGCATACAAGTTATTCCAAGCTTCACCTTAACCTATGAACTTCCAAGTGTCTACCAGAATATCTTGGCTAATTGAAAAATGGAACAGCTTGGATTCAAATCTTCTCACTCTATTCCTGCTCAAAAACTTGGGTTTTTGTATGGTTTTGAAAACAATAAGATAGCTTTTGTTCCTTGAATGATTCTCTCAAGTCACTCAGATTTGTAAATGGTTCCTCACGAAGGCATATTTTGAATTTTGCCTTCTCCTTGATCATCCTACTTCTAAGAGCTTATATGGAGCTTTTGGGTAGGGATGAAAAAGTTGTGGCACACTTACCTTGCATGTGTTGTAAAGTCAAATCCCATACCTCATCGGAGGGAAGCATCATACTCTTAGATCAAAACTATGCAAGTGTGTGGAATTTGGTGGAACTATAATCCTTTGTTTGAAATGATCTCTAGCTTTTTTGAGACATGGCTAGCTTATCTTTTTCTATGAACCTTCATGTGCTCATCATCATTTTTTCCTTTTTTTATACTTTGGGGCCTTCATGTGCCCCATTCTTTCTTTCTTTTTCAATACTTTTCTGGATAGCCTTTATGTATCTTAATATACTAGGGAGATCATATTTTAGAGCATGGAGTATTTATTTTGCGAGCGATGGAAAATATGTTTTAGCGTATTCCTAGTGTAGGAATAGCTATTTATTTGTGGCATGTACATGAGTTTTGATCTTGAGAGCATGAAACTTCTCTCAACAGGGGTCATAGAACTTGACCAAACTCAATACAAAGTAAGAGGCATATGTGGAAGGTTTCATCATGTATGATCATATATGGCCTTGGTAGGTATTTCAATGTCATTCAAGGAACATGTTATTTTGAATTTTGTCGGGCTAATCCCCTTGAGATCTTGCAAGGAATACCCGAAGACCGACCTATGTTTTTCTAAGATGGCGATGAGTTTAGATGTCTCCTCATCAGAAAGCTTATCGCTAATGATTATAGGAGTTTCTTTGTTGCCATTTACGAAAGCAAAACGTAGGCCAACGGGCAAGGGTTTTAGCTCAACCGGAGGTCATGCCGACGCTTCCTCTTGAGGAAGATCTATGGTTTCCCCTAAGTCATCCTCTTTTTCTACGAAGAGTTTCACATCCTTTTCTAAGGATGACTCAGGAGAATCAAAGGGTAAAACCGACATAACCTCCTTGGGCACATTAAAGTAGGGGAGAGATTCTGCCACCAAGTTTTTGGCTCGGGTGATAGGAATGGAAAAAGTGTCTCTCCCCAACTTTACGTCCAAATCCCCTATTTTTGGTAGATCGAGGAAGAATTTTTCTAGGGGATGCCCTATTAAGACATCAAAATCCTAGATATCAAAGACATGGAAGTCTAGGGGACTTCATTCTCATTGTGATAGAGTGAAATGTTATGAAGAACCCCTAGTCCTTCTAGTCTGATATGTGGTGCAATTCTGCAGGTTTTGATTGTTGAAGTGATGGCGTCATCGCTAAAATAGGTGTGAGCAAAAGACACGGACATGAGGTTAGTTCTAACCATAGGATTGTAGAGGACTTCCACCGAGGTTCTGCCGATTGAGCATCGGATGGTGGAGGAAGGGGTGCGCATCTGAATTTCTTCAGATGAAAGCTCCATTTCTTCTACCCATTTGCTACTCATGATAGCTATCAACTCCTTGATGGATTTTCTGAGACATTGTTCGTCTAAGGGGTCCGAAGGAGTGATAGGATCTGATGGTCTCTTTTGGCATGAGTACTAAGAGGTGTTTACGGATTCTTCAAAAAAAATCATCCTCGAAATACAGGAGGTCCGAAGGTTGGGAACCTTCCTCCGGATCTTTTGGTTCGGGCGAGGGTCTCTCTAAAAGTGGTACATGTTCGGCTTCAGCCGAAGAGACTTCCTCGTGGCTTGGCTCGGGTTCTACACGGAGGGGTTCTAGTAGGGGAGTGTTCTCTAGAATACAGTCTAGGAGAGCTTCTCCTTCCGCTATGGTTTTGTGGGTAAAAGAACCTCCGGCAGCTATATCGAGCTATAGGGCAGACTCCTTGCTAAGACCTTGCCAAAAATGCTATAACAGCACATGGCTTGGTATAGACAAGTCTGGGCCGAACCTTGATAGGATTGAAAAATGGTCCTAGGCTGCACCTATAGATTCCTTCTCTTTTTGTTAGAAGTTGAGGATCTCTTACCGTAAGACAGTGATTCGGGATATAGGGAAGAACACAAGACATAATCTGTTCCTTAGTTCTTCCCAATCGCCAGCTACCTTCCCTACGTTATGGGCGTACCATTGTTTCGACCTATCATCAAGTGAGAAAGGAAACAACTTCCACCGAAATGTTTCTTGTGACATGCCTGAGATGATCAGGCAAGCATAGAGCTGCTCAAACTCCCTTAGGTGGTGATAGGGGTTTCATAATCTAACCCCAAGAAGGTTTGTTCCTGAACCATGGCTATAAAGCCAGGGCAGAGTTCGTAACTGGAAGCTGTGATTGGCTTCGATGATTGTGGTGGTTCAACGAACTTGCCCTTAGGAGCAGAAAGGTTTTGAATGATGGGTTGCTCCATTGGAAAAGAGTAAAAAGAAAAGAAAGGTAAAAACAAAGGATACATGGGCAAACTAGGTTCGGAGAATAATGCGATAACCGTTCCCCCGCAACGGCACCCGAAATGCTTGTTGGTGCTTCTTAGCGTAAGCAGAAAAGTCCGCAAGCGCACGTAAGTACTGTTATAGCACTTCACCTGGTGGTATTCAGGGTATCGTAGTTCCACGAGGAACGGATGTGTAAATAGTCTCTTAGCTAGTTTACCTAGGAGAACAAGAGAAAGGATAACTCGGGTGGTGAGGTTCTTCTAAAGATTAGAGAACCTAAGAAAAGGTAACTTTGCTACTATAGACTTGCTTCGGGCACCGGTGAACACTTGTTCTGCCAAGCATTGCCGGCCTACAGCTTTACGCCATATCCGAATGTGAGGGATTACAAAGGACGGACAGGGCTGTCACCACTTTCCACCTACCACTCAACAGAAAGAAAAGAGGCAAACGAAGATGACTTCTAGCTTAGACACCACATCTACGCTATCGATCACTACTCTAGTGTTGGCCAGGAACTTCCATCTTTATTAGGAGTCCTCTACTAGAGTATTTGCCCTAGGGACGAATGATGAACCCGCAAGTTTGTAAGAACAAAGATAACTTTCTTAAGAACTTGATATCAAAAGATGAACACAAACGTCTTACAAGTAGCAAGACGATCGTAGAGGTATAAGTGTAGAGGGGCCGACAAGTCTGGCGCTCCGTCCACCCGATGTATGAAGCTTGCCGAGTACAAGAAGTAGAGGGAGCCGTTACTCCGCTATTCCTCTAACTCTTCCTCACTCACTCCCTAATCTAGTCTAGCTAGAAGCTAATGAAAAAGTGGTTGATCTTGCTCTTCTTCTCCAAATGTATCATGATGTTGAATGTGAAGAGAGGGCCTCCTTTTTATAGCTTGAGGTGGTCGGTTTGGTGAGGTATTTTAGGAAAGCACCCATGCAGCTGACCTCCCCGTGCATTGAATGCACCGCCTGAGTAAGGTGGGGCCAGGATGAGCTGGGGGCGGTGCGGGCGCACCCCTAGGCCAGCCCACTCGCCACCGCCTTGCTCTGGTGGGTTGTTGGATGAGCCTAGATGGCTCCCACGCCGGTGCTTGGCCCAAATTCGGAGATTGGATGGGCTTTACTTGTGTTTTGCTTGAATACGCCCGGTTGCGTATTCTAGTGTGTTTTCACGTGTTGCCCTGCAAAACATATTTGTACCAAAACTTGTGGAGAATGTTAGTTAAAAACCCTATTTCTAAGTTTTGGTTTTCATATTTGTTCATTTTGTTTTAAATGTTGGCGATAGAAATGTGAGTTAAGCATCGCCAACAACATGGAAGGCTATTGGGCTGTTCGAGCCCGGCCATATTGCGTCCGGAAAATTAATGCCGTCCGGACGTCCTGCCGGTATAATTTTCGAAGATATATAAATATTTTTGTAACCATATAAAACGTAAGGGAGAGCCGACATGTACAAGCATATATCGTAACAACACCACACATCTTATATATCGTGTACAAACTCAACATTTTAGATCCATTGGCTTTCGGCTCCCAAGAAAACTTCACATTTTTCTGCACCAATTATTCGACGATTAAGGTTCGCACCTCCTTGAACAAGAAAGTAGTGGCTTCCACAAAAAATCTGACTGCTTTGTTGCACCACATTTTTGTGAGTTCATAGCCCAAAGCCCAAACCGACAACAAAGTGTCAGGTCGCAATTTACAGTGAGCTCCTCCCATTGACTTGTTTTCTTTTATCTTAAAATTTCTAGCATATCTTCTAAGTGTTCATCAGCAACTTCACAGCTCCGTTGTCTTTCTTCAGGTATTTGACAATACAGGTACTTCTAATGCCTTCAACAATTTCTCAACCAGTTTGATAGATTTATGTGGTTGATACTTTCTCCCCTCTCAAATTGACACGCGACATAATCCCGATCACATCTTGAGACAATAATAGAGTAAATAATTAAAAGAGTACTTCACCACAAACAGCGAAAAACACGCTCAATCAATCCTCACTCAATGACTTGGGACTAGAACACCCTCTCATCCATCCTAAGAGATCCCATCTTCTCACTTACCTAATGTCGAAGGGCATGGGCCAACTCCACCCACGGCTTCTTCCAGCCACCTTCCATGGTTCACCGGTTCCACCTACCTTACGCTTATACAGTCAGTCGACACAGATCGGAAGTGATTGACCTTGACTTGTTGACTCAGGGACAGCATAACAGTGTTCTACGGGCGGACAGCATAATAACAAGAGGCAGTTCACTTTCTTCTTCCTAACCCGCCGCCGCGCCGTTGACTTCCAACGCCACTGCTGCTTGCCTGCTTCCCTCGAGCAAGAAGCTCATCTCCCGACGGCCGATCTAACGCCACCGGGCCGGGGAAAGCGCGAGCCGTCCTCGATCTCTTGCGGGCAACGAGCTCCGGCGCCGGAGTCCATCACGATCCCCTGGTAAGCAGAGAACATCGCATCCCCCCTTTATCTGCTGTCTCTGTCTGCCACACATCTCCGTTCCTGAACTGTTGCAACCCAAATCGATTTGTTCCTCTTCCTCCTCGGCGTCCTCGCTGTCGCTGAGGTTATGGAAATGACCTCACCTCACCTTGGCCCCAGGCCCCAGCGATGGCGTCGTCGTCGGATGGGCAGGGCAGGCGCGTCAAGCCCGTTCGCGCCGCCACCAGCATCGGCGTCGGTGCTCTGCCCCTGGACACCCTGTACGACATCCTGCTCCGCCTCCCGGCCAAGGAACTCTGCCGCCTCCGCCTGGTCTGTCGGTCATGGCGCGCCCTGCTCTCCGACCCAGCGTTCGCCGCCGCCCACGCAGCACGCTACCCTGAGCCACTCATCCTCGTCGGCCACAACAACAATCCTTTACTAGATTCAGAAAACGGTGACTGGAAATACCAAGGCGTCATCAGCGTTATGGATCTGTCCGGGCACGTAGTCAAGAAACTGCGTGTGGACGGTCACATCACGAGCATGTCGCTCCACCTCGCCTGCGTCAAGAAGACCGGGGACGGCAGCTGCCGGCTGGTGAACCCAGCCACCGGAGCCGTGCACCACGTGCCCAGAGAGGATCCGGTTTATGGCTACAGCGACAGATTGTGCCCGTTTGGGCAGGTTGCCAGCACGAGAGAGTACAAGGTGCTTCGAAAGGTTTCGTATTCGCTCAATGGCAACTCTCGTGTTCTCTATGAGATCTGCACCATTGTCGGCAGGAGCAGTGCCGTTCATGGTCAGGCGCAGTGGAGGATGATTCAGGATCCTCCATGCTGTATTGATATTGATTGGTGCGCCAAGGCCAGTGTGGTCATCGATGGAGTTGTCTACTTCCTAAGCAAGAATGCATATTCTGCTGGTGGTTCTGAGCAGGATTGGATAGCGTCATTTGACCTTGAGACAGAGAGGTGGAGACCAAATATCAGGGGACCCCAAGGCCTTATCATCTACAATGGACTGGTTGTTGACAAGAAGCTTTCATTAGTCAACCTAAATGGCTCACTGGTTATTGTTCATCTCCCGTATCTCTGTATGGACCTTTGGTATCTGTTCGACTCCGACAAGGGCCTCTGGGTCAGGCAATACAGCATTCCGATCAAAGAGTACTACCACCGCAGTATTTCCAGTTCCTTTACTCCCTTGATTGTGTTAGACGATGGGAGGATAGTGATACATATCGATGGGTTGGGATTGGGAATGTTGAAGATTTATGACCCAAAAACAACAAGTTGTCGAGCGTTGCGGAGACGGGTCTCAGCAGTGCAGTTAGTGTGTACACAGGAGGAACCTTGTTGAGCTTAGAGTGGTGAGGCAAGTATGTATCTTGTGGTACTGTATTTATTTGTCCGTCTGGTTTATGTGAAAGACACTGGCTTTTATACTTTCTTTGGTCCTTATCACTATGATAGAAACTGTTTCTTGTTTCTGTTGGCGAGGAGTTTGTGAACTGAAACATGCATGTTCAGAGAGTAATAATTTCTGCCTTTTAAGCTAAACTGCACCGTGTCTAGATTTGCTGTCATTGCTGATTACTGTTGCCAAGGCTGACAAGGGCTATGTATGCTCCTTTCTCCATTGTTATCAATCCGTTATTAATCACCATTAGATTAGTTTTGTTTAGAGATTCCCATTGACAAGAAGTCAGTCGAGTAATTGTCAATGGAAGCCCCGTCCCCGGGGAGAATTTTGAAAATGGCATGCAAGGTGAGCTCTTTTCTGTAGGTGGAGGGTATTCCTGTTAGTTATGGAGCAAAACAGAGATTTGATTGTATTCTAATAACATGAATTGCGTGGTATCATGAAAATATAACATCTTGTGAATTGGTCTACAGTTTGTATATCTTTAATGATAGAAGAAGGAGCGATCAATATATTCTTGACTTGGTTCTGAACTTCTGATCCCCAGCCCAAAAAGATCAGGCTGTGAAAGTCCAGCTTGTTGGATCAGGCTGTGCAAACTGTAAACTCACTCTCTCAATTATTAATTGAAGAGCTATTTGGTTGCCTGTTTGGTTCTACTGCACCACAACGTTTCTAGCTCTGGTGGCCTGTTTACATGGTTTTGTGAAACTACATACATACAAGAATTGAGGTTAGTAAGTGACAAGATCCAGAATACTCAAGATTTTGCAAAGTTGAGGTTTTAGAATGAGTTATATGTTGTAAAAAGGTTTCATTATTGAGTATATGAAAATATGATATAGGTATTGGATTGTCACTTAAGGCTTCACCGGAGAAAGCAGCGCTCTGCCTAGTGATCTGTTCACCAAGGAGGGGCACAAATCTCCTGGGACTTTGCTAAGACTGGAAATCAAATTAATTTTTTAGAACAAATTGCATGAAAATGTTTTAAGCAGCTCATGACATGACTGGATATATATTCAAACAGAAATACTCCACATCGGTCGCCTATTGGCTTAGCCATCAGTCGACCGCGCCCGTGTCCGACGCCCCGACCTCCCCTTCTCTCTCTCTCTCTCTCTCTCTCTCTCTCTCTCTCTCTCTCTCTCCGGTGACCTCCTCTCGATGGCCGCAGCCATGCCCGGCGAGCTCCTCCATGCGCCCGTGTTGGCCATGGCGGATCCGACAGCGGCCGTGGAAGATCCATTGAGGTAGGCCTCTACCTCCTCCTCCTCCTCCAAGCTAGGGTTCCGCCGGTCTCTCCCCCTCTCCTTCCCAACTCCGGCGGGCATAGAAGGGCTGGGCGGCCGGGGGGAGGCAGGGCGGCCAGGCGATGGGGAAGGAGGCCGAGGGCCTTAGGGGCCCTGGCGGCGGTGGTGGCGGCCGAGCCAGGGAGGGCGGGGCGCCATGGCCGGAGGGGGAGGGGAAGAAGGCGGCCATCGCAGGCGCTAGGGTTCCCTAGCTCTCGTGGCAGGGCGGTGGGCGGTGGCGGGGGCGAGTACGAGGACAAGAGCGTGGCCGTCGGTGAGGAAGAAGAAGACCAAGTGGGCGAGTGCGAAGACCAGGCAGGTCGGGAGGTTGAAGACGACTGCTGCACGGTGGATTAGGATCCAATGGATCTCACCGTCGCCTGATGGATATGCAATGTTTCAGGCGAATGTGCCTGAGACACCCATATCTCTCGCAATTAAAAAGACTAAATAGTGGACATCGTTTTGGTGTGATGTCCTATCATGGGTCCATCGTTCAGCGTATCTGCCTGGTGCGATCCCACACCCGTCGCTCCTACGCCTGTCCCTTGCAAAAAAAAAAGAAACAAACATCGCTCCGTGATTTCAAAAGAAGGAAACAAACCTCCCGCCTCCGCATCCACAGCGCCCCCATTGTCACCCTCACCGCGCCGCCGCCGCACGCGCCCGCCCGGCTCCCGCAAACGCACCGGTCCCATCGCCGCCGCCGCATACCGCCCCGTCTACGGTGCGCCGCGCCGCCGAGGCCGACGCCCGCCCCAGTCCTGTCACGACGCCGCCGCCCTGTCTGCATAGGCGTCCGGTCGAAGCCGCCCGCACCGGTCCTGTCAAGCCACCGTTGCAGACTGCCACACCGCCAAGGCCTCTGCTCCCCTGCCAAGGCCTCCGCTCCCGACCTGCCCCTGCAACGCCTTGTCTGCGGAGGCATTCGATGCTGGCGCCGGCGGTTGCTCCGTCAATCTCCTCAAGTTCCTAACCTCCGCCTGCCGCTGCCGAGGAAGAGATTGCCTCCACCTGCAGCCGCCGAGCCTGAGTGAAACAAGAACGGGACGACCTGAAACAATAGGTACCAGGAAGATGAAAATTTAGTTCTTTTTATCGCATCTACAGTTTTTTAATTGGCTGCAAACATCTAAACAGAGAAAGAGAACAAATAACCAATACATTTCTATTGCATCTACAGTTGCAAACTAATAAACGGAGAAAGAAAACAAGACCAATACATACATCATTTCTTAATTGATTTGAGTTTGTTTCTTCCTAATAAGATAGACGTACAACTTAGGCAGCGAGTCGCATGTTTTGATATTTATTGTGTGCTGCAAAAATTACATTCCATATGATTATTGAAAGAAGGGCTTTATGGGTTATCTATATATGTGTACTGACATAGCAAATGATGAATCAGAACCATACTCTGCAATATCGCACTAAACTGAATGTGGCAACTGAGTCTAAATTCTCAAACCAAATCAATCCTGAAGAACTGAAATACAAGCCATAGATTTAACAGAGCTTAGCTCCACCCATAATCAGAGCTTAGATAACTCAGATGAGAATGAACCCAAACATGAAACCCAGCATTCTTTTGGATTGAGCTATGATCCTCTTCTTCTCTATGTGAAAAGCTTACACAAACTTGAAAAAAAAATTGCAGTAGAGAATCCGGGAATAGAGTAGAGCTGGGATTTTAGATAATCTCATTACGCCGCCATCACCGGTCTCTGAATATTAGCAGAACAGTTTACACACACATGCAGACAGATGAGGGAGTACTTGCCTACTTGGACGTCTCATTTTTTAAAAAGACTATAAATATAAAAATTCTAAAAATAAAAATGATATTAATACTTGTGTGTATATGAGTCTCCCTTAACTGAGCCTTATTTCCATGGAACAAAGGTATACATCTTATCAGTTATTTTGGACATTATAAAAAAAACATTGATCAGCTTCCTTGACATGCTCCTCCTTTTCCACACAAACTTCATTCTTGGTAAGTTCAGAAGCTTCTGCACAGCAAAAGGTTATCATAATTCAGAAGTTGTTTCCTCAATGCAGACAACTGAACTCTGAAAATAACTCCTCGACATGTTGGTGATGGTGACAGTCTGAACCTCCTTAGCTACTGAACATTTAGGAATGGAGACTCTGGGTTTAAGTTCAACAAAAAACCCATAACTCAGTAGCGCTCCAAGAAGAAGCGCAGTTAACAGGAAGACAAAAAGAGAGTAAACAGAGAAGGGCAGAGTTTATGTAGGAACAGCAACCCAATGCCGAGTGCTACAGGATATTTAGAGCCTTAGAGCCATTTTTTGTTCCCTTGAAATTCAGCCCTGCGATGGGATGCAGATCTAAACTAGAAACAGAAAAAGGTGGCAGATCAGTCAGTATTGAAAACAACTATGTTATGAATCCAAGTCTCATTTGTTATTGCCCTGCTGGTATTGAACTGATCTCATGATGCAGTATAATTTCATACAGCAAATGACACAATTTACTTGAAAAGGAAGTATGTTGCAGTAAGATTTCGCTAAGCAAAAATGACACTATGTTGATGCTTTATAAAGTAACATTCGTAACAAAATAGTGTAGGATAAGATGGGAAGCCTGTAGACTATTACGACAAAGGGTGTTTTCATGTGTTGGGTGACTCCCAGTGTTAACATGTAGTTGTCCCTTTTATAGATAAACAGTGAAGACAAAAGTTGACAATAGACAGTGGAGGGCGTGTGAAAAGACAATATCTATGCCTCAAGAATCTCTATCACTTGTGGTCTAGGCTGACAAAGACAAGATCCTCAGGTAAGAAGTCTGTTAGCCTTAATTGTGAACAGATTCCCTTTGTATCTGCATCTGATTCGTTTTGCATTAATTAATTTTAGTGATTTTCCCTTTGTATTTGCATCCGATTCCCTTTGCATTAATTAATTTTAGTGATTTTATACTAGATCATGGTTCTCAATACTTTCTGCTTATTCAGCAACGTGGACTTGCACCCTTACCATCGGCCATCCTGCAGACGTGGTAACGACTTCCCCACGCTTGATTCTGCAGCAACCAGCCTCCAGCAGTCGTCCTTATCAACAGGTACAATTTTGGGCTTTGTTTTTACTCTGTATAATTCTTGGGTGGAGGCAGTCAATGGACATCCATGGTGCTTCGACAACTGGGCAGGAAATAGGTGGCCAACTGCTAGCTACCTGACATGCAGCACCATCACCTGTAGGCAATTGAAATGATAATGTGCCCATCTAAATATTCATTTAAACAATATTGATGCTAGCTAAAGTTTCAAATCCCTGTTCTAAATTTTTTTAGGCAACCTTTACTCTGTATCTGACAAGGTAAGATGAGTTTTTCTTCTTACTGCCATATAGATGTTAGATTTGGCGTTTCATGCCTGAAATTGTTAATGATAGTCATGTTTTACTCATCCTAGCACATCACAGCACAAGGTGAATCATAGCTGTTATCTACATAGTTGAGATCTTACTAAAGTAAAAGAAAATAGAAAGAAGAAATTTGACAGCCAGTAGCTGCAGCCACAAATATGAACTACTCTGAATTTGTATATGCCTTTGATGTTCAGGTTAGGCAACTCCTGCTGTTGGTCTCTCAAAATATCCTTCCAAAAAATCAAGCACATCCATCCATTTGCAGGTACACATCCTAATTCTGTTCAATGCCAAATTTTTTGCTGTCTATCAAACTTAGAAGTGAGGAAATTGAAGGAATCAAGATAAGTAATTTACTAAACCGAGGACCCAACCCTAACTTAAGCTAATTGGTTATTTGTATTCGGATCTGATCTAATTACATTTGTGTACATGTATTATGCCTGTCAACTTCGACCACTTTCAGAGATTAATTTCTGATTAAAACTAGGGATTAATTTTGTGTTCAGTTTCATCATAATGGAACCTATGCAAAATAATGAAGGTCGTTCACCATTTGCAGACTTGACAAACACCATCAATGGAGGTAATTGTTTATATACATGTCCATAGACGCTTTCACTTGTATTATTTATGGTGATTAAGTAAATATCTATCAACTTATTTTCAAACAGCTGGTCAGACAACATCAAATTTACAAGCGCAAGTTGATGAACGTGTGCAGCGTAAAAGGGAAAGAGAAAAAGCACGACATGCAACAATGACTCAAGAAGAAAGGGATGAAAAAAATAAAAAACGTAGAGAAAAGTATCATCTGAGAAAGGCGAAAACTGCACTAGCTGCTGGGTCGAGAGGTCCGCTGCATTCTAATTTTCCTTTTCTGAATTCATTATTACCATTTTTTAGTTTATTTAATATATATTGATGTATATGTTCTAAATGTATATACATTACGCTAAAAGTTTTGTGCAAATTAGGAAAAAATCAGATGGACTACAACTTTGCAAATTATGAATTTTTTTTGTTGTGTATGAATGATACCACCTACTTGCATCAGTCATTGGTTCGCTTATTTGTTGTGTAATTATGTTGTACTAGTTGGAGTTGAATCGACTACGGAAAACACTGATGGCTATAAAGATAGTGATCGGCTACATCGAAACAACTCATACAAACCCATGCAGACGATTGATAAAGATAACACATGTACCATTTTGGTTTTTTTTCCTAATACTAATTATTTTTTCTTGTGTTTGTATGATGCTGAGGCCAAGGTTAATATCAGTGTTGAATGAAAGGTACTTGTTTAAGTGTGACAGATAGTAGTAGATTGAAAATTTTATCATTGGTCGATGGTATGAATTTTTTTATTGTTTGATGCTAATCAATTATGTAACTCGTAGGTACAACTGTATCATAATAACCGTCAAGGATACACACATATTCCGTCATTTATGGGAATGGCAGCAAGCGGCATCAGAGTTGCATATTTTAGTTACCCTCTGTGTACAAATGAATAGAAGGAGAGGTACTGTATCACCGATGTCCTCATATCTATTGACTAATTAAAGTTTTAGGTATTACATTTTTTGCTTCTGCATGATAGGAGTGACCACTATTGATTTCAGCGAAATGGTACTCGGTCCTATTTGTAATCATATGCATGATTTTTAAGGTGAGGTTCTTTTGGGGTAACATTGATTTAATTTATTAACTATATCACTCATCCAAAAGTTTTTTTGATAGGCCTACGCAATCGTCTACTTGTTGATGAAGCCAAACGTCGTTGGGTTCAAGAATTTGCCCAGGACACCGTGTCGCGTCTCGTAGATTTAGAGAATTAAATAATATTGAGACTATTTACATGCTTGTGACGCGTGCATTTTGAATATATGATGGATATGAATTTAGTTCAATATAATGGCCCTGTTCGCTTCTCTTGTAATCCGTCTTTTTCAGCTTGTTTTTTCAGTCGGAACAGTGTTTTTTTTCTCTCACAATAAATTCAGCCGGAACAATGTTTCAGCTTGTTTTTTCAGCGAAATGAACGAGGACAATAGTTACTTTGTGCCTTTTTATTGGTCATAAATATTCAAAATATGTGGATTGAGCAATGTTTGCCGACATATTTGATTGCTCCATTTAGTTTGTAATAAACAAAGTATCCAGACTAATTCGATTGCCGACGTATTTAATTTTTACAATATTGTTATCTTATCGTACGATCTGTGTGTTTTTAGTACAAAATGTTAGCTATCCCATAGCAACGCACAGGCACGCTAGTTCAAAATATGTGTGGCTGACGTTTGTGTCGCATGTCTCCATAAAGACCATACGAACATCACTCAAAAATCTCGCTCCTAAAATATCAAAAATAATTTTGCATAAGGAATCTTAGACTATTTTGAAATCACTATATCCATTTTTATGTTTTTTTTCTCTCTCTTACATTTGCAAACCCTATTCTACTCTTTATTATTCTCCAGGTCCTTCCACATCCAGATTAGCCGATCGATACGCAGATGTATATTTCTGCGTGCTATTGGGTCGATTTTCTCGAGTGTGGAAAGATTGGGAGTTGTTGGGGAGCAGTTTTTTTTCAATCTTGTAAGAAAATCAAGATTAAGAGAGGGTCTTGAAAACTCTAGGAGATGCTTTGAGTGCTTCAACTTTTATATATAGTTTTGCAAATTTTCAATTGCAAAAGAGAAATTAAAAAAAAAGTCTGGGCACGACTCCTGTAGGCCAGGACAAATTATTCGCTACCCAATAGCTGGATCTGAACTACCCGAACCCATACTCAAACTATCCGTACCAGATCTGCTCAATTATAATTTCGAATAGCGACTGTGGATACTCGAAATTAGGCCTTGTTTAATTGGTGAAATTTTTTGAAAAATGGTACCGTAGCACTTTCGTTGTTATTTGACAATTATTGTTCAATCATAGTCTAATTAGGCTTAAAAGATTAGTCTCGTGAATTTCGTCTAAACTGTGTAATTAGTTTTATTTTTTATTTATATTTAATGCTTCATGCATGTGTCTAAAAATTTAATGTGGCAAAAAATCTTGAAAAAATTTATAAAATTTTGAAAACTAAACAGACACTTAGTTTAGGAAATTCGGGTAAAACCTCGCTGTACCCGAATTACCTGTATTACCCGATATCAGATTTCAGAGCCCATCAACCCACTACGGCCCAGCATCCAGTTTTCCACGGTTTTTGGGTTCGGGGCCCCAGGAAACCAATCGGGTTCGATGGGCCTCGACCACCGTGGCGAAATAAATTAGAATTAAAACCATGATACTAATAATAATTTGTTTACTTAGATTATTAAATTTATTTAAAGTTGACCATGAAAATATTTAATCGCCGATATCCGCGGGTTTGGTTTTGGTGATGGATTTCCACGAATTGGTTTTCGGGCCGGTTTTGATTTCAGCGCCGAAGAACCCGATCCGAACCCGATCCGTTGCCATCCTTACTCGATACCTTGACCACCACGCAGCCGAACCCCCAAAATCGCCGTTCCGCCAAGGTCCCAGCGCCAGAACCCCTCCGCGCCGCCCCTCAGGGGCTCCGGCAGCAAAACCTAGCCCTAGCTGCTCGGCGCCCGCCACCCCGCGTCCCCGCCGGCCGCCCCCGCTCGAGGTGCGAGGCCGACAGCGACCGCCCGGCGCCCGACGCCCGACGCTGCAATGGTGCCTGTGCCCGACCCGCCGTCCACTTCGTGCTCCGGCCGTCACATCGGTCAACGGCGCGAGCGCGAGTGTGTGACGCAGCTCACCACCGCCGCTTCGGCCCACTACTTGGAACTACAGATCCAACCCAAGCACGGGGCGTCGTCACCCCCAACCCAACTCGACCCACGCCCCGCCGCTTCCGCCGAATTCGAGTACCCCAAAGCCGTGCGCCATGCCGGAGCGGCCCATCGTGCAGGCCCCAGCCGCATCCGACATCGGCATGCCGGAGCGGCGCATCGTGCCGGCTCCAGCTGCATCCGACATCGGCGTTCTGCCCCTGGACGCCCTGCGCGGGATCCTATTGCGCCTCCAGGCAAAGGAGCTCTGCCGCCTCGGCCTGGTCTGCCAGCAGTGGCGGTCCCTCCTTTCCGACCCGTACTTCGCCGCGGCCCACGACACGCGGCATCAGGCGGTGCTCATCATCGCCGGCTACAACGACGACGCGGGGCGCGACGTGCTGGTGGATATCATGGATGTCTCCGGGCAAATCGTCAAGAAGGTGCACCGAATGGAGGGCGACAGAACGGTGAGCGTCGCCCTTGACGGCGTCTGTGTTAGGAAAATCGACGACAGCTGCAGCAGCTACCGACTGTTCAACCCGATTCGCCAAGAATTGTATTACTTATCGGACAGATTACTCGATCCGGCTACTGGAGCTGTGTATCGCATACCAGACAGCTTTGCAGAAGAGCACTCGCTTCGAGCTTGGTCACTGAGCCCAAGTATCTGTTTGGACAGGTCGCTCGCACAGGGGAATACAAGATATTTCGAATGCTATTCCATTTTTCCATTGGGAACGGAGGTGAGCAGATGTTTGAGATCTGCACACTCAACACCAATAACAGTAGCAGCTGTGCAGGGTGGAGGAGAGTCGCGCCCCTTGAAGAAGGCATTCAGATGAGTAGGTTTACCAGTACGTGTGGTAGTTAATGGGGTTGTCTACTGCCTACGTTTTGATCCACACCGTTCTATCAAAGATTTGATATTTACATTCGACCTTGAGACTGACGCATGGGGGCGTGGAGTCAAAGCATTTCTCTGCTGTTGCTAGGTACGCAGGAAACCTATTGAGCTTAAAGTGCTGAGTACTAATGAGGTGAGTATTCTATTGTACTTGTTTTTGTAATGAACATTTGTCATTTACTGATGATAAGAAAAATGTATTGATAACTGATGGATGCTTGAGAGTAGCTTTCCTCTTTAAAGGTGCTATCTGCATATTGGTTGTTAGTGTTTATTAATTATTATTGCCATGGGTGATGACACTTTGCACATCCCCCTTCTGGTATGGGTGCACCAGTTTGCAATGTATGATCAAAAGATCCTTTTCTAATGTGGGCTTTGTGCCATGCATCTGAAAAATGTGTTGGAACAAGTAGATGTAATGGCCGTTTTGAGTTAATTAATTTCCTTAAAACTTGTGCTTGAATGGGTAGTTTTAATGGGTCTGTTGACTTTAGATGTGCTATAGGCACGGTGCATAAAATAATTATATTCCGTGAATACCCATGTTGAAAATGCATCCTCTTAGGACATGGTGCATAAATAGAAGTTTTATTTGTCTTACTGAAAGTGTACCCACGATGACATAAGGATGAGATAATTCGTCCTCTTAGAGTCTTAGTTTCTTTGTTTAGTCACTGAATGGTGTTTACTTGAAACTTTGAAAACACTGGAGCATCTCCCTTCTACTGTTACATATGCTCGTTTTCATCATTCTGCACAGTTTAGGGCAGACTGTATTCTTGCTGGCCAAATTTCAATTGTACAACTTAAAGATACCAAATGGTTGATTAATGTGGGTTCTTAAGTCTCATCTGGAAATAGATTTATGACTGATTTTCCATCTGTTGGTTTATCATGTTGATTTCTGAGTGATATTACTTTTCCACGTTCTTCATGTTTTTATTTGTTTATTGCAGGTTTTGTCCTAGTTAAGGTTTATATGATTTAAAAGTTCAAATATGAACTTCATCTTAGATCCTGATACCACTATGCTCCTATCCAGGCAGGCTCAAAAATGTGATGGCCCTTTCTTAAGCGGCTGTGCCTTTCTCAAATAACTGAAGGAAGATATGAATTAGGTTCTTTTGATGAATAATGTCAAAAAGAAATATTATGTTCTTCTGTTGTGTATACTTGGCAGAAGGAATGGACAATCCATGCTATGGCTATGCTACGCAGCTTAGGTGATTGCAACAGTACTACAAGTGTTTTTATTTTTTTTTCCTTTTTGCTAGGCTATTTTGTCTATTACATCATCGGCACAACTACTCTGTGCATTGCTGTATATATTGATTTATTTGGATTAATTTTTCAATTTGCTTTGGTGCATTTGTGCTGGCCTAGTGCAAGCGGTAAAGTCTTACCGCCTGTGACCGGACAGGCGAGGGTAAGACTTGCCACTAACACCCTTCCCCAGACCCCGCATAGAGCAAAAGCTCTCTGCACTGGGTGCAGTACCCCATGTGGGTGTGGTAATTAATGGAATCGTCTACTCCCTGTTCTGAACCGCATAACTATCACTTTTGATGACCGAGTTACTGAGAAAGACTTGATAATTACGTTTGACCTCGAGACTGAGAAATGGAGGCCATTTATGCGAGGACCCCCGATCAGCCTTCCCGATGCTGCTGCTCAGGTGTTCAAGGACCTTCCAACTATAAAGCAGCTAACATTAGCCAACCTGAATGGCTCTTTAGCTGTTGTGCATGGCCCAGCTCTCAGTATGGACTTTTGGACTTTGCTAAGGGCAGTCCCAATGAAAAAAAACTAGTAGTTTTTATAACATAAGATATCGCAAAAAAATACTGTTTTCCAACCCATGGTTTCTATGAGTAATAATTATTCTCTTTCTCTCTCTCACAATTCTATCTTCTTCCTTCAATCCAATAGGAGTGCGGCACGAGCCCTCTAAAAACTGGTGGTTTCTCCTCAATGACGATTTCATGGTTTCTTGGTGCATTGGGTTAAGAGAATACCTGATTTCTTCACGAGGGAACCATTTTTAGGATTTTTGCTCTCTTTCTTCATTAATTACGTTGCCATGTCAGCGTTTTGTCTACGTGACAAGTCATTTAATGAGGATAGAAACCATCATTAATACACCATTGTGACTGCCTTAAGGGTCTCTGGGTCAAACAGTATACTCCCTCCGGTTCTATAAAGTAAGTCGTTTTGGACATCGACACGGTCTTTAAGAAACAACTTTGACTGCAACTTTTTGCTATAAAATATCTATAAAATATAGTCAATATATAATTTTATGAAACTACATTTCGAGATGAATCTACTTACATCACTTTCATATTTTCAAACTTAACCCAAAAGAAGTTATTTGTAGTCAAAGTTTAAAATGTTTGACTTAAGACAACCTCAAAACGACTTGCTTTATAGAACCGGAGGGAGTATCATACAATTTGAATAGTATGCCATTTATCATCATGTGAATCCATTGGTGGTATTAGGGCAATCACGACGCAGAAACTACGCTAGTTTCTATAGATATTAATTGCACTGCCATGTAGGCAATTTGCTGATGTGGCAAGTGATTTAATGAGGAGAGAAAGGATAAATCCAAGAAACCAGGTCTAACTAAGGGCAGTCTCAATGGAAGAAACTGATACGGTTTCCATAGCATAAGAAATCATCTATAGAAACTACCTTCCACAGTGGAGGTGTCCTTTGTGTAATAATTATTTTCTTTCTCTCTCTTAATTCTATCTTCTTCCTCCAATGGGAGTATGGCACGAACCCTCTTGAAACTGGTGGTATCTCCCCAATAGCGATTTCATGGTTTTTGGTGCATTGGGTCAAGAGAAGATTTGATTTCTTCATGAGGAAATCATTTCTAGGATTTTTGCTCTCTTTCTTCATTAATTATGTTGCCATGTCAACATTTTACCGACGTGGCAAGTCATTTAATGAGGATAGAAACCATCATCAATACACCATTGGGACTGCCCTAAGAAACTAGGTGTTCACGGTTATCGATGGACAAGAAACTACTCGTAGCCCATTGGGAGAGCAAACATGGTTTCTATAACTACTTATATCCTATAGTGTAGAAAATCTTGCACTGGGAATAATAGTTTCTTGGTACGATGTCCTATGCTATAGAAACTGCTAATAGTTTCTTGTATTGGGAGTGTCCTTAGGACATGTACAACCCACAGACAGGGGTCCGTCTCTAAGCACCTCGAATCTATCATACACAGACGGGTATAAAGACAAGTCATACAACCCATAGATAGAGGGTCCGTCTCTAAGCTGTTTAATGATTTGCATGTAGCTAGGATCAATTATAAATAAATTTTGTATACCATTGTGTGGCTATTTGATAGAAAATGTATTAAGGATAAATAAGAGCAACATGATTACACTCACTAATGCTTCATGTACACATGGGAGACATTTAACTGGGAAATTCAGATAGCAAAGAACATGGTCACACAAAAATTAATCGGGAAGCATTCATATAGCAATCACATGTTCACACGTAAAGATAGCAGAAATTTAAGCGGGAAGCATTCAGATAGCATTCAGATAGTAGTCACTAGTAGATGACATTCAGATGATAACTAGTAGATAACAGATAGATCACACCATCAGGTAGGTCACAACTCATCCTCTGCACAGAAAAATTGTAGATCATAGCATCATGTAGATCACACCATGTCCTGCAAAATTGAGAGATAATTCTTAAATCAAAATTGCGAGACGAAGTCAAGAGCACTAGCTCTACTCAGATAGCAGTTTCAGACATTAGGTCACAATCAGAATTTAGAAAATAGCAGTTCAGATAGCAGTTCAGATAGCATTCAGATAGTCTGTTGAATGTTCTATCCAAGCGCTCATCAGTCTAATCCTCGTCCTCTGTCCATAGGATTCTCCTCTCAGTCCTAATATTGTCATTGTCATTATAAGGCTGCTCAAGCAAGATTTCCATTTCAGGCAGTGAACTTGCTTCATTGGACATTGGTCTATTAGCACATAGGTGGTATTAACAGCATGCAGTTTTCAGAATGGCTGACAGTAGTATGAGCAAACATAGATAGTGATTGAAATTACTGTAAATCAAGGAATACAAGCTGAATAATTTTTTATAGGGCAAACTAAAGTAATTGAAACTAAAGTAATTTACTACAGGTAGGACAAAATCATTTGTAAACTAATGATTTACTAGCTCTGTATAACAAAAGTAACAGATATGAGCAATTCTGTTTTAAGAAAAAATTCACAAAAGCAAACACACATGAGCAATTCTGTTTTTAGAAAAAAATCATATGCTAATGGAAGCAACAGATATGATTTTCCTAGAACTGTGAAGAGGCAAGTGCATTGTGATTACAACAAACATAGATAGCAGCTGAAATTACTATAAATCAAAGAATAGAAGTTGAATAACTTTTTTTCACAGGACAAACACACATCAGCTAAAAACTTCTTTTACTGGTAATTTTTGGGTCCTCTTTTGAATTGCAGACATCTTAATTGGAAACCTCTCCAAGCTATTAGTACTTTCGTAGCAGGTGACAACAACTTAATTGGCGGACTTCTTGCTAGTGTATCAAATTTAACTAGCCTCCAAACCATATATCTCACAGGCAACAAACTGAACAGACCGATCCCAGAATCAATTGTGAACTAATGATTTACTCACAGACTTAATTGAAATACTCACAGATTTAATCGAAATAATCTTATAGTGCATCTTAACTAGGATTGAACAACAACAACATAGCCTTTCAGTCCCAAGCAAGTTGGGGTAGGCTTTAACTAGGATTGAAAGTTGAAATAATCCCAAACTTATAAACACAGATCCACGAGTTTTAAGTGAGTACCATGATGCATCCCAAGCTGCCGAACGCCCAAATCTAGGAGAAGAGGGATCACCGTCGGCGCCGAGCTGCCACGACGACCCAGGGAGAGAGCCATCAGCGCCAAGCAGCCACTGCGCCGCGACCGAGGGTATGGGCTAGGGCCGCCGCTGCCGCCGCAGCCAACGCCGACGGTGACGAGCCCTTCTTCTTCCTAGCTGCGGGCGGCATGGACATCTCGGCACACCAAATCGGAGATTGAGGACACTGCGAGATGAAGATGGACTTGGGGAAAAGTGAGGATGCGGGGATATATGAAGGTGGAGATGGATTTGGCGGGGCTGCGCGCGCAAATCGAAGAGCCATGAAGGCGCCATCGCCTATAGGAGATCCGAGGCCGTACGATGGAGCCGCGGTCGTCTGTTCCGCATCGGAGCACGGGACAGGGCCGTCGCCTCGCGAGGCGACGATGCGCCTGTCTCTCGGCTGAGTTGGGGGGTTTTCTGAAAAAGGCCATCACCGAGACGAGAAAAAGACGCCCGTTGTACGTGCGCTTAGGCGATGGAAGGGTGGTCGTATATAAAGAAGGCATGCAGTTTTTACAGATCTATGACCTAAGGACCAACACGCTCACAGATTCAGTGGAGGCGTGCCATTTTTCTGCAGTTGCTTTGTATCGCCCTGGCTTATAAGTTGTACTTTTTCAGCTAACAAACAATATTTTTCTCTCGTAACAAATCAGCCAACAGTACTTTCAACCATGGCTTATCAGCCAAGCGAACAGGGCATATGAAAGAAATCTACTGAGCTTATAGTATGCGAGTGTTATAATGATGCGAGTATTCTACTGTACTTATTTTTTTGTTTGTTCAGGTCTACTGTACCAGTTTTTATTAGGTTTTATGTAACTTCATTAAGACATGTTGTTTCTTCCGTTAACATTACATTTTGATCATTTATCATTTGCCTATGGAAAGAAGTAGTCTACTGATTATCATTTATCATTTGCCTTAGAAAGTACTCTGCCCTTTAAAGGTGCTCTCTGTGTAGAAATTTGTAGTGTTCCTGACTATTGTTCTTGAAGATCACAAAAACATTCACATCCTTTTTTTTGTGTCAGTATGCCATTTAATGATTTAGGCTTTTCTAGATAATTGTTTTTTATATGTATTTAGATAGGGTATATCTAAGTGCATAGCAAAAGCTATGCATCTAGAAAAGCCAACACGTCTTATAATTTGAACGGAGGGAGTATGATCAAACAACCTTCTTCTAATGTTGGTTTTGCATGGTGCTTTTTTTCCTTGAATGAAAGGCACAAGACTGTCAATTTCATTGAATAAAACAGATGTAAATACAAGTAAGTAGCCCTGGAAGGCTGCAAACAGAAAAAAAGAAAAGGGCAATTGTAACAACACAAACTATACTAGCAATACAACCAGAGAGGCTGAAAGAATCAACAACCTAAATGCAACGAATGTGCAACATCTAGAAATTCTTTGCCGAAAAAAGTTGTTGAAATGGGCCACTTGAGTTTGAAATTGTCACAAACATTGTGCTTGAATGAATAGTTGTAAGGGGTCTGTTAAATTTAGAAGATTGTGTATTGACAAATTATGTTGGTTGACTGAAACAGTGTACCCGTGAATGAGGATAATCCATCCTTTTAGTTTCATTGTGGAGCCTTTAACAATACTATTTCGCTGAACTTGCCATTTTACTTGACAGCTCTTGAGTAGGGAACCCACATATTCTCATTGTTTGAAGTAATATATTTGTGTATTTGACATCCCTTTTCCTCTGTTCCATGTTCAGCTTTTTGGTCGCTTGGCATAATTTAGGGCAAACTGCATTCTTAGCGACATAAGCTGCAAATGTAAAGCTTAGGACACTAGTAGCTTAGCTAATAGGATAGAATTCGCAAATCTAATTTGGTACGAACAGACCAGATAGCTGATCGATTGAAATTTGAAGCATTTATCTTCTTGTTGGACAAGATCAATTCGGCCCTGAGCTGAACACCATCTGCTAGAGGAAGAAATTAAGAATTCTGTACCAAGACTAAATCTGGGATTCACATATGCCACAGATCAGATTTGTATCATTTTGGTTTGATTCTATTTGGCATTAAAATAATAAAGCAAGGAAATTATATTTCTTTGATAAGACTGTTCCATTATTTGTTTTCAACTCTTCACTTGTTTAATTCAGGTTTTGCCAGGGCTGAGTATTTATGGCCAAATTCATATACAGACTGAATTCTTACTATAGTTCAAGCATACAATAATTAGCCCTTTAAGGAAAGAAAAATTACAACTTAGTCCTTGCAAGATCCTCCGGTCCTTTTCTTCGTCCGGTGGTCCGATCAGCCACACGACGCGCTCCCGTCGCACCAAAAGATAGAGAGGAGACACACCATACTTGCAACTTGAAGCTGACCTTCATCCCGACGAAGAAACATCACAAATTTTTGTTGCCACCAAGAACAGCACACCGAACACATCGACCTGCTCTATAGTCGCTGAACGCCATGGCTGAACAAGATGGCCACCGGCCATAGCATCGTCGAGAGACAAGGAATGTGGCGCCTCAAGAACCTCCAGCAACCCCGGCTCACCGGACGACGACATAACCTGAAGGGGAACTTAACCACCAGAATAGGTGGGAAACAAAAGCCAACCTGATTTCTCAGCATGTTGGTAGACATGCCTCCCAAGGCTCTCGCTGGAGAAGCCAGCATCGATGCAAATGTCGATGGAGACAAGGGAGGGATAAAAAGAGAACCCGACAAGATCTAGAGCAGCCAAGTCCCTAGATCCGGCGAGCTCATACCTCTGCAGCTCTTCACTGGCACTAGAGCACGCACCAGCGACACAGAGGAGTTGGAGAAGCTTATCACGTGGACGCAGTGCCGCCTCCACCCTGCGAGCACCACCTGGACCTACTAATCTTCGCGCAGCCGTCAAAGAAACAAAGAACCCTAACCCTAAACTAGCTAAACAAGGCTAAGGGTATGTACACCGGCCATCGATCCCGCGGCTCCTCTCCACCTCCGGCACCGAAACGGTCGCCGGACGCGAGGAGGAGCCAGCGAGATTGACACCAGGAGCGAATCCCCGCCACCCTTCTGAACTGTAGCAAGGAGATACGAGAGGAGAAGGAACTAGAAGGGTCGTGTCGAGAAATGGGGAAGACCAGTGGATAAGGCTTAAGTTAGGAGTTGACATGTGCCTTGGGCCATGGCCAGGTCATAGAAAGAAGAAAAAAGTCCACATTACTTGCTTTAACTTTTGCGAAAGTTCGATTTTCCTCCGTGAACTCTAAAACCAGGTAAACTACCTTCCTAAACTTTTAAAACCATTCGTTTAACCTCCCTGACCGGTTATAAGTGGTTTTCAAAGATGGTTTTGTCTTTTTTTTTTTTTATTTTTTGGCAAAATCTTTGAAAAATTATAGTCACAAAAAATCATAAAATAGAAAATCAATTTTGTTAGACTCCACATGCAGTGAACATATAATATAGTATGCTTTAGTCTAATTTTTTTTTTCTGTAGCTTTAGATCTATGTTTTTTTTAATTAATTCATAGCTGCAGTTTCTATGGTCCAATTGTGGTGAAATTTTTATGATGGGCTAATTATTGTATACTTCAACTGTAGTAAAAACTTCATACTCAATGGATCATGTATAACTTAGTTAAAGATTTATAAATACTTTTTAACAAGCATACATGTTGAAAGCATCTAGGCCCCTAGTTGGGTTTCGGTGATTAATGACAATACGTGATTACTATGACTAACGTGTGTTTTGCAGAGGCAATTAAGTTAGCTCATAGTAATGGAGATCGATTGGGCAATAATGGTTGTCATGCCCCTACGATGGAAATCGTTTCGGTTTTCAAAGGATGGACGATAAGGTTAAGGATGGACTAGTTATAAGTGTCGTTTGGTGTTGAAGAGACACTTAGAGTAGTTTAGGACTATATTTTTCCTTTGGCCGTACTATTAAGGGGGGTATGGACGGGTAGCTTGACCTAGGTGAGTCTAGTGTGTTAGGTGTGGTGCACACTTGCTAAATCTAGCACTAGGTAGCTCCTAAAAAGCCCTTAGATCAATTGGAGCAAACTTCATTCACGTATGATTGAGAGTTGGAAGTGAATGGAGGGTCAAAAAAGTGAATGGAGGGTCAAATGCTGATCGGACGCTAGTTCGGTGTGTTGGAAGTGAATGGTGGGTCAAATGTTGATCAAGGTGGGACGCTAGTGCGATGTGACAGCGAGATGTGTGACCGGACGACGGTGTAAGCAAAATGGACCCTTGGCCCATTTACTTTGGATTTTGGTGTTTCATTTGATCAAATTGGACTAATGAATTTGAAGTGTTTGATTTGTAGTTCAATAGGGTGCAAGGCGTGACTTGCGAAAGCGGCGTGCGATGATCCGATGATCGTTGAAGCAAGACCATAGGAGCACAAGAGAAGACCCAAGATATCAAGCAAAGTCCAAGCGCGAAAATAGGAACCAAGCGACACGCAAGATCGCGAAGAAGTTCAGAGGAGAGGGAATATCGTGACGACCGGACTGGCAGAACCGACCGGACGCAGGGCATCGGCGTCCGTCGATCTGAAGAGAGGTTCCAGCGCCGACCGGTGACGGTCCGACGTCAAGACCGCGATCATTCGATGGTTCGCTGTCGCACGGTCAGACGACCGGACGCGTCGGTCGGTCAGCGATTCAACGTCCGATCGTCACAATCTTAAATTAAACACTGGAGTTCTTTCTCGGGGCTTATAAATACAACCCCCAACGGCCATTTGATAGAAGTGGAGTCAGGAAACATATCAGGGTGTTGATACCATTTTAGTGATTCCACTTGCATAGTGCGAGTGTTTCATCGGTGATTAGCGTATAAATACTTCGCTCCATTCGTAGTGAGAGGGTACTTTTGCTCATTCGAGCAACATCGGAGGGGCTTGAAGTCTTGAGAAACACCCTTGAGAGTGCCAAGAAGAGCAAGATCCTAGTGATGTGATTGAAATTTGAGAATCCCAAAGAGAGCCATCATTAGTGAAAGCAAGAGTAGCAAAGTGTGCATCCACCCTTCTCATTAGGCTTGTCATGGTCAAGTAAGAGTTTGTGCTTGTTATCATCTTGGTGATCGCCATCACCTAGAGATGGCTTGGTGGTGCCTAATTCACCCCCCCTCTTAGGCGTCCGCGTGTCCTTCAGCCGGGTGGGCTATTCGACTCCAGAGAGAAGGTGAGTGGGAGTTTGGTGATCATCAACTTAAACTCTTGGAGTTGAGCGTCCGGTCACCCCATAGAGGAGCTCATTCATGGATGACCCAACTCAAGAAACACCCTTGAGAGTGCAAGCGGTTGTGGGTGATTCACTCACTTGTCATGGTCAAGTAAGAGTGTCTTGTTACTTGGTGAATCACCTAGATGGCTTGGAGTGAGAGAACTTGATGATCATGCGTGGATCAAGTGGGGCTGATTCACCCTTGCATGGGTGAATCTCCAACGAGGACTAGTGGGGAGTGGCGGTGCTCCAACGATACTAGTGGGGAGTGGCGACTCTCGAAACATCGGCAAAACATCGCCGCGTTCCTCCTTCTCTCTTTACTTTGAGCAATTCAATTCTTGTCATTTACATTCATAGAATTGCCATGCTAGAGTAGGATTGGAACATATGTTGCTAAACTTTTGTGCGGTAGATCAATAGAAACACTTTCTAGGCACAAGGAGTCAATTGGGCTAACCGTAGGGTTTAATTATTACGAAGAAATTTAGAATTAGCCCAATTCACCCCCCTCTTGGGCATCTTGATCCTTTCAATTGGTATCAGAGCCTCGTGCTCACGTATTTAGACTTAACCATCTAGAGAAAGATGTCTCACGGGAATGGTCCTCCTCCCATCTTTGAGGGGGATGATTTTCCATATTGGAAAATCCACATGGAGGCGTATTTAGAAGCTCTAGATGTTGAAATACTTAGAGCCGCCTCACAAGGTTTACCAAAACCTCGGGATGCCACGCACCGACAAGGCGATGAGGTGAATTACGAAAAATAGAATGCAAAGGCTCGAAACACCATCTTTAGATGCATTTGCAAAGATGTGTTTAATCGCGTACGGAACCACAAGGATGCCTATGCACTATGGTCGGACGTTTGTGCGCTCCATGAGGGAACAAAAAGTGAGCGTGAGGAACGCTATCATCTCGTCATGAAAAAGCTTAACTCTTTTGAGATGCTTCCTAAAGAATGTGCTAATGAGATGTACTCACGTTTGAATGTTTTTGTAGAGAAAGTCAATGGGCTTGGACTCACTCAAATGCAACCATCCGATGTTGTAAGAAAAATCTTGAGTGTCCTCCGCATTGATAAATATGGGCATATTGTGACCGTGCTTCATCAAGGTGATCTTTCCACCGCTGCGCCGGACTCTAATGTCCAGCGTCTGGTCAGGTCACAGGAGGTGAACCTGCTGCGATGGAGTGACCAGACTCTGCTATTTAGCGTCCGGTCAGATGGCGTTCCTATGTCCGGTCGAGCGAAGGTGATCAAGGCAGTGTGGATTGGACTCTGGCTGCGTCCGGTCGAGGTTCACCGGACGCATCCGGTAGCGATTCCAGGGGTTTTGGACCTCTTTGGAGTCGATTGGACTCTGGGTGGCAGCGTCCGGCCATTGCCATCGGAGCGTCCGGTCAGTAGAAAACGTTTGGATTGCGGACTCTTTCTTTCCTAATCCAATCTGTCGGGGGACCCCCATATAACGTCGCGCCATTTGACCTAAGGCCACAACCGCGCCGACATCGCCGCCACCGCTCGTTTGCGCCGCGCTCCAGAGCCCTACCGCCGAATCCACCACCGCCTCTACCCAAAGGTGCCGCGCGCCCCGCCTCCTCGCATCACGCCGCCACGCCCGCGTTCCCCACTATCATCACGACCGCCGCCGCGACTGCGACGCTGCGTGCGCGCAGACACACGCCTCCTCCCATCTTTGCCGTGCCCGAGCCCTATGCCAGAGCCGCCTCTACGCCAGCAAGAAGAACCACCAGTGCCCTAGCCACTGCTCACCGCACGCTCTTCACCGTAGTGCACCGCCGATCCACGCCGCATTGCCTCGCCGGAACCCTAGCTTCACAGTGTCGACCCGGTGGTTCCTCGATTCGTTCCTTGTTCTTCGGTTCACCGGTTCGTCAGGTAGCAAGCCCTCATTTCCAATTTCATATCTAATGCTTCCTTCTTAGGGTTTCGTATCTCTAGATATATTGTGATTATTTATAAATCCGATCTATTCTAACGTGCAGCGAGTCGGTGTTTCTGAGGTCACATTGGCAGTTGTCAGTCAACTCGGGGCCAAGTTCATGAGTACGGATCGTGGCCAAGCCTTGGAAGTGACAGTTGACAGTTGTTTCTTATCAGTGCAGTTGATCTTTTTAGTTCCATCAGATGGCTCATGTCAAGAATGTCGGTGGTGGTCCCGGTGATGAGGATCCGAGGCCCCCACCTCGCTTGCCTACTGATGCAAAAGGCAAGGCAACAAAGAAGCTGACGACAAAGAAGCGGAAGTATCCAGATGCAGATACAACTAGAGCAGCCGCAGTTGTAGCAGCCGCAGAGCGTGCAGAGGCAGGAGGTGCTAGGAGTGGAGTATAAATTGCAGATCAGCTTTCTCTAGCTTAGAGGGCCGCTGTCCAGGAGGTTGAGCATCGTCATGGTGGTCCAGCTAGGACAGCCATGGTTGGAGGATGGCGTGTCGCTATTGATGAGAGTTAGCCTTAGGGGGAGTCACAGCAGGAGCCACAGCTAGCAGAGCAGACTCAGGAGGGAGAGCAGGCCGAGGAGACAGAGTAGGCACCTCAGCCACAGCTTCGCCGCTCTGGTCGTACCCATACCTAGGTGACACCGAGGGCAGAGACACAGCGGAGGGGTTCTCGTCCGCCTCCTAGATCACAGGTTCCGCCTCCAGTGACTCACTTGGATTTGAGGGCCGCCACGGCCAAGCAGGTTCAGCAGCTCAGACTTGTGGCGTTCGAGGACTGGTTCCCACCTAGGAGGGATGAGCGTGCATCAGAGGGCTTCTACACACCACTACAGGAAGATTTTTATAATGCATATCTTAACAGTGGGGTAGCATTTAGGTCTCAGAGGGTGTGCAACATTGAGTCCATTATAGCAGCAGCTGGAGAGCATATTCGCTCGTACCTATCTTACTTGCCAGGGCTGACAGACTTACTCGGATGGACAGGCTTATATGTTCCATCTTGGGTCCGTGAGTTCTATGCTACACTTTGGATTGACCCGCAACACAGATTTATACACTTTGCATTCAGAGGCAGAGATTACAGGCTGATGAGCTTTAGGGTCAAGGAGATTCTCAGGCTTCAGGAGCAGCCCGTCTAGCTACATGAGGTTTGCTATGGACAGACAATGCCTCCCAGACGCCCTCATGGCGGTATGGTGCCTCCTACAGATTTGGTTCGCCATTGCTTCACAGAGCCATTCGGTGAAGGGTCGAGCAGGACACCCAGTGACCTCACTCCTACAGCTAGAGTGCTTGATGCTATTATGAGGAGGACCCTGCTTCCAAGGATGGGGTATCACAAGGGCTTCACTTGCATACAGTTATGGCTACTAAACTCTCTGATGCAGTAGACTGTGTTTGACATTTGGGATCTCCTTCTATCAGAGATGAAGGATAGTATTGCAGAGGGGTTCAGGGGTCACAGACAGCTGCCATATGCTCACTGGATTACATTCTTGATCCACAGGGTAGTTACTGTGAGGCCACTTGAGATGCTAGCAGAGTACAGTGGTGCTACTACAGAGTTCCCTGCATACAATATGACTCAGATGCTACGCCACAGTGCAGTGAAGACACCTAGCCGCCCGACGCCGTCGTCTAGAGGTGCCAGAGACTACAGCCCAGTCAGGACGAGACCATCAAGGGCATAGCAGCTATAGAGGAGGAGCAATTAGATGCTCAACAGGAGGGGATGGTTGAGAGCGACCTCAGCGACAGCTTAGATGATGACTACTAGGATATCCCTTAGATGCCTCCTCGACAACATGACCATGAGGCCGGTAGCTCCAGTTCAACTCCACCTGCACCGCAGACAGACCCCACTCTACTTTCTATACTTGAGCGGATGTGGTAGGATCAGGCTCGCCAGGCTCAGGAGACCGCTGCTACATTTGCACAGTGTCAGACCAGGCAGGATGAGTTCTAGCAACAACAGCAGGTGATCCAGCAGCAGCAGCATGCTATATAGCAGCAGCAGCAGGCCATGCATCAGCAGTAGCTTCTCATGCAGCATCAACTACTCGGGTTTATGCAGCACGTTGTGACTGCTATTGGGGCTCCACCGCCACAACCTTCACCCCAGATCGGCCAGCCTGCCACCACTTCTATGACTCTAGCTTTACAGCCTAGTGGGCTTCGGAGTTAGGGACAGACTGCTACTCAGTTTGCTTTACCTACAGAGCAGGTGTCCCAGTGGTTTGCCTTGCCAGTGCCAGCCTCGTAGTTCACACCTTTTTAGACGGGCTTCACACTGGCTCAGACTTCCTCGCTGCTAGTGCTAGAGACTACAGTCTTCAGGAGCCTTGGTGCTTCCTTTAGTGAGTTGACATGGCAGCCTACTCCGTCATATCTACATGTCCTAGGTCCTTCCATAGTTGCACCTATTATCGAGACTACAGAGACGCTCCCTTCTTCAGTTGCATCATCAGAGCCGCCTGCTACAGTCATACCAGCAGAGACTCAGGCCGTACCAGTTCCTGATCCGACCCAGACCGCTTCAGCGTCGCTTCTAGCTACAGAGGGTTAGATAGCTTAGAGCTTAGGATCAGATGATGATAGCACACAGTTGCAGCTTGCTCCTCGTACCTCAGCGCTCGACTCATCCGTTGCAGCCCTGCCGACCGATCCTTAGGTTTTGGTGTTTGACGCCAAAGGAGGAGAGGGATCGAGTATGTTAGACTTAGGGGGAGGGACATATTTAGGGGGAGTTTATCTATCATATTTGGGTTTTTATGTGTGATACACTATTATGCATTCATGTGTTTACTTTCATGCATCGAACTATATTTATCTGATAGTGATATCTACGTGATCGTGATAGTTATGTGATATGTGACATGTGTGCTCTCTACTTTGACTTATTTATATGTCATATCACTTGTGTTATGCTCATTTGCTTTGCTTCCGCATTTTACTCCGATGCAAATGAGCTTTATTACTTGTACTCATGCTTATTTCATATCTTTGGAGTACATTATGTTGGCTTGGGTCATATAAGCTTGCCTAACTCTTTTGTTCTTATTGTCAAAAGCTTATATGAACCAAGCATGTTAAAAATCTCAACTCTTTTACATACTCGAGGTGGTATTGTCATCAATCACCAAAAAGGGGGAGATTAAAAGCATCTAGGCCCCTACTTGGGTTTCGATGATTAATGACAATACATGATTACTATGAATAACATGTGTTTTGCAGAAGCAATTAAGTTAGGTCATGATAACGGAGATCGATTGGGCAATAATGGTTGTCATGCCCCTACGATGGAAATTGTTTCGGTTTTCAAAGGATGGACGACAAGGTTAAGGATGGACTAGTTCTAAGTGTCGTTTGGTGTTGAAGAGACACTTAGAGTAATTTAGGACTTTGTTTTTCCTTTGGCCGTACTATTAAAGGGGGTATGGACGGGTAGCTTGACCTAGGTGAGTCTAATGGGTTAGGTGTGGTGCACACTTGCTAAATCTAGCACTAGGTAGCTCCTAAAAAGCCCTTAGATCAATTGGAGCAAACTTCATTCACGTATGATTGAGAGTTGGAAGTGAATGGAGGGTCAAATGCTGACCGGACGCTGGTTCTGGTGTGACCGGACGCTGGTGCAGAGTCCGGTCAGTTCATTTGATCAAGGTGAAATTGTCTGGTGCGACCGGATGCTGAGAGGTGAGCGACCGGATATTGGGTGCCAGCGTTCGGTCGACTCCAGTAAGGTTCCAGAGAGGGAAAATCGTGACCGGACATGTCCGGTCACAACTTAAACACTAGAGTTCGGGGAGAACTGACCGGAGCGTCTGGTCACCCCTGCAGAGGCACATAACGGTTCGTTTTTCAACCGGGTGTATAAATACTTCCTCCATTCATGTGAGGGGGTACTTCTGCTCATTCCAACAGCTGAGAAATACCCTTGAGAGTGCCAAGAAGAGTAAGGTCCTTGTGAGGTAATTGAGATTTGAGAATCCCAAAGAGAGCCCTCATTAGTGAAAGCAAGAGTAGCAAAGTGTGCATCCACCCTTCTCATTAGGCTTGTCGTGGTCAAGTGAGAGTTAGTGCTTGTTACTCTTGGTGATCACCATCACCTAGACGGCTTGGTGGTGATTGGGAGTTTGGTGATCATCCGGCGGAGCTTGTGGATGACCCAACTCAAGTTGAGAGCGGTTGTGGGTGATTCACCGCGACGGAGTGTCGAAGAATCAACCCGTAGAGAGCACTTGATCTTTGCGCGGATCAAGGGGGAGCTACACCATTGCGTGGGTGCTCCAACGAGGACTAATGTTGTGCTTGAATGGATAATTGTAGGGGATCTGTTAAATTTAGAAGATTGTGTATTTAGAAAGAGAGAATCTCATCTAGTGACCTTCAGTAGCGGACAACACTCTAGCCAGATTGACTTTGTCCTCGCAAGAAGAAAGGACAAACGAGCATGCTTGGGTTGCAAGGTGATACCAGGGGAGTGTGTTGTTTCTCAACATAAGCTTTTGGTGGTAGACTTTTGTTTTCAGGTGTGTGCCCGTAGGGATAAACAAGCTAAGATTGAAAGAACAAAGTGGTGGAAATTGAAAGGGGAGACGCCAGAGGTATTCAGGGAAAGGGTTATCAAATAGGACTCTTGGAAGGAAGAAGAGGACATAAACAACATGTGGGAGAAGATGGCAACCAACATCCGGAAGGTGGCCTCAGAGGTGTGTGGAGTAACCAAAGGAAGTGGAGGCGAGGCTAAAGATACTTGGTGGTGGAACGAGAAAGTCCAAAGGGCTATTAAGAAGAAAAAAGAATGCTATAGACGCTTATACCATGACAGGAGTGTGGACAATATAGAGAAGTACAAGGTGGCAAAGAAGACTGCAAAGCGAGCTGTAAGTGTGACAAAGAGTAGAGCGTACGAGGATCTTTACCAACATTTGGGTACGAAGGAAGGAGAGAAGGATATTTATAGGATGGCTAGGGTTCGTGAAAGAAAGACAAGGGACTTCAACCAAGTTAAGTACATTAAGGATGAAAGGGAGCATCTCTTGGTGAAGGAGGATGAGATCCGACATCGATGGCAAGAGTATTTTGACAAATTATTCAATGGTGAGAATACGGACATAACCTTTCAGTTGGATGGCTCTTTTGATGACACCAATAGGCGCTTTGTGCGGAGAATCCAAGAATCTGATGTCAGAGAGGCGTTGAAAAGGATGAAAGAAGGTAAGACGATGGGACCGGATGGTATCCCAATTGAGGTGTGAAGATGCCTCGGGGACATAGCTATAGTATGGCTAACCAAGCTGTTCAACCATATTTTTCGATCGAACAAGATGCCTGACGAGTGGAGGAGAAGTATATTGGTACCGATCTACAAGAATAAAGGGGATATTCAAAGTTGTATTAATTACCGGGGAATTAAGTTGATGAGCCATACTATGAAGCTATGGGAGAGAGTTATCGAACATCACTTGAGAGCAATAACACGGGTCTCTATGAACCAATTTGGTTTCATGCCTAGTAGGTCAACCATGGAAGCAATTTTCTTAATAAGACAAGTTATGGAGCGGTATAGGGAGAAGAAGAAGGACCTACACATGGTTTTTATTGACTTGAAGAAGGCTTATGATAAAATACCAAGGAATGTTATGTGGTGGGCTTTGGACAAACATAAAGTCCCAATGAAGTACGTCGGGCTCATTAAGGACATGTATGACTAGTGTTCGAACAAGTGATGGAGACACGGATGACTTTCCGATTAGGATAGGACTACATCAAGGGTCAGCTTTGGGCCCTTATCTGTTTGCCTTAGTGATGGATGAGGTCACAAGGGATATACAAGGGGACATCCCTTGGTGTATGCTTTTCACAGACGATGTAGTGCTAGTTGATGAAAGTCGGACAGTTGTGAATCAGAAACTGGAGTTATGACGGGAGACTTTGGAGTCCAAAGGTTTTAGACTCAGCAGAACTAAAACTGAGTATATGAAATGTGACTTCGGCACTACTACTCGGGAGGAGGAAGATATTAGTTTGGAAGGTCAAGTAGTGTCTAGGAATAATACATTTCGATATTTAGGATTAATGCTACAGAGAGACGGGGATATTGATGAAGATGTTAGCCATAAAATCAAAGCAGGGTGGATGAAGTGACGCCAAGCATCTGGTGTCCTATGTGACAAAAAGGTACCACAGAAGCTAAAAGGTAAGTTTTATTGGACGACGATTAGACCTGCTATGTTGTATGGTGCAGAATGTTGGCCTACGAAAAGACGACATGTTCAACAGATAAGTGTCGCGGAAATGCGTATGTTGTGTTGGATTTGCGGTCATACAAGAAGGGATCGAGTTTGGAACGATAATATACGTGATAGATTAGGGGTAGCACCAATTGAAGAAAAGCTTGTCCAACACCGGTTGAGATGGTTTGGACATGTTCAACGAAGACCTCCAGAGACACCGGTGCGTAGTGGAATCCTAAGCTAGGATAGTAACGTGAAGAGAGGCAGAAGAAGACCGAAGTTGACTTGGGTAGAGACAATAAAAGAAGACTTGAAATGATGTAATATACCCAAAGACTTAGCCTTAGATAGGAGTGCTTGGAAAATAGCTATTCACGTGCCTGAACCTTGATTTCTTTTGCTGGGTTTCAACTCTAGCCTACCCCAACTTGTTTGTGACTTAAAGGTTTTGTTGTTGTTGTTGTTGTTGTGGTGGTGGTGGTGGTGTATTGACGAATTTTGTTGGTTGACTGAAACACTGTGTACCCATGAATGAGGATAATCCATCCTTTTACATTGCGTTCGCTGGTATGAACCAGACCAACCGGCCGGCTGGATTCCCTCTCACGTTACTGTTTATCAAACCAGCCGAATAATATTTTTCTCTCACAACAAACCAGCCAGAACAGTGTTTTTCAGCCAAGTTTCAGACCAGCGAACGGGGCCTTAGTTTCATCGTGGAGCCTTTAACAATACTATTTCGCTGAACTTGCCATTTTACTTGAGAGCTCTTGAGTAGGGAATCAGCATATTCTCATTGTTTGAAGTAATATATTTGCGTATTTGACATCCTTTGTCGCTGGGCATAATTTAGGGCAAACTGCATTCTTACCGACATAAGCTCCAAATGTAAAGCTTAGTATGCTAGTAGCTTAGCTAATAGGATAGAATTCTCAAATCTAATTTGGTAATAACAGACTGGATAGCTGATAGATTGATATTTGAAGTGTTTATCTTCTTGTTGGACAAGGTCAATTTGACTCTGATCTGAACACCATCAGCTATAGGAACAACAACAATAATAACAACAAAGCCTTTAAGTCCCAAATAAGTTGGGGTAGACTAGAGTTGAAACCCAGCAGAAGCAATCAAGGTTCAGCACGTGAATAGCTATTTTCTAAGCACTCTATCTAAGGCTAAGTATTTAGGTATATTTCATCATTTCAAGTCTCATTTTATTGCCTCTACCCAAGTCAACTTCGATTTTCCTCTGCCTCTCTTCACGTTACTATCCTGGCTTAGGATTCCACTACGCACCGGTGCCTCTGGAGGTCTCCGTTGGGCATGTCCAAACCAGCTCAACCGGTGTTGAAGAAGCTTTTCTTCAATACTGTCAGCTATAGGAAGAAATTAAGAATTCTGAACCAAGACTAAATCCGGGATTCATATATGCCACAGAGCGATTTGTATCGTAAAATAATAAGGCAGGGAAATTATATTTCTTTGATAATACTCTTGCAGTATTTGTTTTCAACTCTTCACTTGTTTATTTCAAGTTTTGCCAGGGTTGAGTATTTATGGCCAAAATTATATACAGACTGAATTCTGTCAAAATCCTTTTATCGTCTTATCCAGAAGGCTCAAACTGTGATGGCTCTTCTCGTGAGCAGCTATGCCTCACGAAATATCTGAAGGAAACGACGAAATAAGTACTTTTGGTGAATACTGTCAGCTTTTCCATAAAAACAGTTGATGTTCTGCTGCTGTGTATTGGCAGAAGCTCATGGACTGAATAATCCTTTCTTAGTGCCAGTCCCCTGCTTAGTGCTTATGCATCTTGGATGATTCTTTTTTTTGGGCTAGACTATATTTTTTTATTGCATTACTGCTCATTGTTACTTTAGTAATACATATTGAAATTATTTGGTTTAGTACTGTTTGTAGTTCCATAGTTTTCTATAGTAATTGCTTTATTGTTACATTTATGATACCGTCTCTTCCACTTTTAGAAAAAAAAAACTATCTGCTCACTGTTTTATTAGGGAATAGTTCCATTTTGCTTCTGACCATGGAGGTTGTTAATCTACTTGGTGCGGGTATTGGTGAAGCAAGATCTTGAAACCATTCTTTTTACCTTTACATGTCTAGCTGATATTCTTATAAAAGAGTAAAACTACAACTATCTGTGTCTTTGTTTCAGAAAACTACAACTTTTGATGATAGTTCAGAAAACTACAGACTTCTGTGCACGGTCCCACCTGTCAGCCTCATATTGACCCTTTCTTATATGTGAGGTTAACTGGTGGGGCAACCACAAAAGTCGTAGGTTTTTTGAAACAAAAGGGTAAGAGTAGTTGTAGTTCTATGAAATTGCCCCCGAGAGTTGTACTTTTCTAAAACAATGACGCAAATAGTTGTAGTTCTGTGAAATTTACTCTTCTTAAAATTATGATTGCCCTTGCCAATCAAACATATGTTAAGTGTAAAACTACAATTGTTGACTGTGCCACGGAACCAGGGTGGTCCTTCTAGACTGGTTACGTGTATGTACAACATAAAGCTCATTCAACGCTTCATTCACAGCAGAGACATTGTTACTCTGTACTGCAACCATATACAGCTTCACAAGAAGCACTTCACCAGCCTGTCCAAAGATTAAGAGAAGAATGTGGGAACAGAATTTCAAAATGAGATTACAACAACAACAACAACAACAACAAAACATTTAAGTCCCAAACAAATTAGGATAAGCTATAGTTGAAACCCAGCAGAAGCAATCAAGGTTCAGGCACGTGAATAGCTGTTTTCCAAGCACTCCTATCTAAGGCTAAATCTTTGGATATATTATATCATTTCAAGTCTTCTTTTATTACCTCTATCCAAGTTAACTTCGGTCTTTCTTTGCCTCTCTTCACGTTACTATCCTAGTTTATGATTTCACTACGCACCGGTGCCTCTAGAGATTTCTGTTGGATATGTCCAAACCATCTCAACCGGTGTTGGACAAACTTTTCTTCAATTGGTGCTACCCCTAATCTATCACGTATATCATCGTTCCGAACTCGATCCCTTCTTGTATGACTGCAAATCCAATGCAACATACGTATTTCCACGACACTTATATGTTGAACATGTCGTCTTTTCGTAGGCCAACATTCTGCACCATACAACATAGCAGGTCTAATCGCCGTCCTATAAAACTTGCCTTTTAACCTTTTAGCTTCTGTGGTACCTTTTGTCACATAGGACACCAAATGCTTGGCGCCACTTCATCCACCCTGCTTTGATTCTATGGCTAACATCTTCATCAATATCCCCGTCTCTATGTAGCACTTTAAAATGAGATTACATGTTCAGAAAAGTAGTAAGTATTCATTCAGATACAAACCTTGTGCATTATGTCTACAACTCCTGGTATGGTCCAAGCGAAGCACAAGCACAATGCAAAGTGTCAACTCCGCTGCTCAGTATTCTTTCGCAGCCTGCGGATGTGCCATGGATTTCATAATAATTAGAACCAACAATAAAGAAGTGATAGGCTAAAAGGCATAAAGGTTACAGTAGGAAACCGAGCATTGTTACCTGCACAACAATTTGATGATTTCACCGCAGATTGACCTGCAGAAGGTCCCTCGTGCACTCTAATGCCCACTCTCTTGAAAGGGAGCCAAAGAACTCCACACAGTGCCTGCGTAGAAAGGTTGTTAATGTATAAGACAATGACAGTATATTTGAATATAGTTGAAGAGTAGTACAAAACTGTGGCTCAATGGCATGGACATTAACAATGACTCACTTGATGTCAGGTACCTCCTAGTAATGCTGCATCACAACATTTAAGATTAGTTAAACATAGAAACAAAGATAAGAGAACAATAGTCTTTTTTTTTTCTCGAACACGTAGGAGAGTTGCGTATCATTTCGTTAAGAAGAAAGGTCTGAAACACAGGGGAACAAAATCCCAACAACACTAACACCCACAGCACTCTAGAAGACTAAAACAAAAACTGAAAGCAACGTGACTAGAACAACCACACTATGGTCCTGAGCCCCTCCCAAAAGACCTTCCTAGAAGCTCCTGGAGGCCCTTTGCTCCAACCGAGCACCAAAGGATGCACTCATAAGTGGCAGCTTGCAACACCTTTGTAATAATGTTTGGAGTAGAGCCATTGAAAACACAATCGTTCCTGTGGTTCCAGATTGCCCAAGGAGCTAATATTGCCAGTGACTGAACCCTTTTTATAGTCTTTTGTCACCTCTTTAACTACCTGGCACCACCAGCTTGAGAATTGAATTGATGGTTGAGATGCAATGGAGGCCAAGCCAATTTTCTGCAAAATGATGTACCAGATTTGCCAGGCAAATACACATGAAACCAATAGGTGTTGTAGGGTCTCCTCCTCTTGATCACAAAAGGCGCAAGCAGCTGGGTGGGGGAGTCCTCTTTTAGCAAGTCGGTTTGCCGTCCATCAACGATTCTTTACTGGAAGCCAAATGAAGAACTCGCAGCGAGGAGCCCAAGATTTCCAAATTTGTTTCCAAGGAGCAAAGCAGATGGAACCAAGGAAAAAGGCATTGTAGGACAACTTGCTAGAGTAGGAACTGGGCCTAGTAAGCCTCCAAACATGCTGATCAACATTCTGTTTCAGCGAGAAACCTTCCACCAAGTCCCAGAGAGCTCCTCTTATGTTAGCTACCCAACGATGGGCAACCAGGGCTTCGGCAACCGTGTGTTGTTTAATGATCCTCTTAGGAAGAGCCTGGAAAAGATTAGGTCAAATTCAGCCATGGGTTTTCCACCCAGCTATCTATCTGTCCAGAACGATGTATTTCCCCATTGCCAACAAAAGTTTCAACCGCCATGTTGAAAAAGACCCGAGCAATTTGTGGCACCTGAATAGGTAGACCAGCCCAAGGGCAAGAGGAATTGGTTTTTCTCAAGCGTCCAGCCAAAGCCAGCGGATACAGAGGGACCAACCTAAGATTTCCAGATTATATATGCCAAGTCCTCCACAAAGTAGTGGCTCCTTACAAATATCCCAAGAGACTAGACAATTGCCACCATTTGCTTTTTCTTGACCAACCCAAAGAAATCCCCTGCGCCGTTTTTCAGTAGCCTTAGTAACTGAGCTCCTTGCAATGTTAGTAACCAGCCCACTAACCCAGCCAAAAACATCAAGCAACTCCCTGATGAGGGTGAGATTATTAGCTTTCGGCCGAAGGAACGTCACCACATCATCAGCATAGAAGGAAATCGAAATACAATGTTGCACTTGCTGTATTGCTAAAGGCTAGGAAACCCTCCTGGGTGGCCCGTCTCACTAGAGAATTCAAAACATCCATCACCAAAATGAATAGCATTGGCAAGAGGGGATCGCCCCGGCGAAGGCCAGAGCAGTGGATAATGAAGTCTCCAGGTTCTCCATTTAATAAAATCTGAGTTTCACACGGCCGAGCAATACGAGAGCAGTCATATGGTGATTGAACATACTTGAAGCAAACAAAGCACGAGCAGAATAGCACATTAATAGCAAACGTTTCAACAATGCAAGATGATGAAACCTACAGTGGACCATACTGACAATATTGATATAAGTACTGACTACGGAGATATCAAATTAGTCAGCACAAGCAATGGAATCACATCATTTAGAAAAAGACCACATCACATTATCAAAGCAACATCCCTGCACTTCATCTGCTTTGTTCATTATTACATCACATTCAGGATGCATGATACTACATCAGAGTTTTTTTTTTCATTTTTGGGAAATACTAGCTTGTCATTTCATTAATCAACTACGTACTGGTGGGCTGCAAGGTTTGCAGAGCGCTTTACGTGGAAGTAGAGTTGTGAGAACCTGCTGATCCATGATAACCACAGCTTCCACAAATGGAATGGCTTCAACGGAAATATTTCTACAATAACAGAGTCAGTTAGGAATAACACAAGTAGATGAAATCAAAGAAGTGAAGCAAATTAAGAGAAATAATATTTGCATGCCTGCACAACATCAACTTTTTCTTTTATTTCCTGCAGGCGTGATAGGCGCGAATTGCTCTTTTGGGAGAGTTCGTGCTCAAGCAACTCAATACGCAGATCTAGACTTTCAATGAGCAGGACAAGTTCTTTGAGTGCTCTGCCATGCTCACTTCGTTTACCCATCCATCTACCAGATGACCCACCATTGTCGGAGAATCTCTCCGAGTAGCATGCATCAGTGTGTGACGAACGAACAAGGTCCTGTAAGAATGTAATGAAGATGCTCAGCATTGCTAAAAGAAAATATCATTATGCAAAATAAAGTCAGGTCCTCTTACACCATACAGATCCATCTCACTTGAGTCCCCAAACATGTCAGAGTCAGACTGACTGCAAAAACAAAATAAAGAGATCAAGGAAAACAGTCTCCATGACATATTGCTTATAACTGATATTGAATTACAATGCTACCACATTTGTCCAGGACACGGTACGGTCTCATTCAAGGGCTTGAACAAGTCAGATGGACTGCATAAATAAACAACATAAACAGATCAAGGAAACCACATTATACATGACATATTGCTTGGAACTTATAGTAAGATAAGAATGCTACCATGTTTGTCTATGACAGCGTAGTACAGAGCATAGCCAGCGAAGGCTCAAGCCAACCGATTTCTTTAGTGCCATTCAGGAAAATTGGATTCTCCAGCTTCGTGCTGATGAAATGGATTTGAAACCACCATCAGTGTTAAAAGAAGGGCTGTTAAATAGCACGAGAACAGAAGGTGTGATGTCACTGCAATCTGCAGTTGACTTGACACCATCATTTTCTCACCATGCATCTTGCATAATTGGTTGTCCTTTAGGTGAATTAGCTATAAAATATCTTGGAGTGCCACTGCACTATGATAATGAGAATCAGGAGGATGTGCAACCTATAAAGCCTAATGTCATTTATCAATTTCCTAAACGTGCCATCAATCTGATAAAAAATCTAATGGTTAAATGCCTAGTCTTGACTGATGAAGAGGACTCCATCCTTAATTTGGATATTTCCCACAAATGGGATTTACTGCTGACAATGTCTGTACAAGGTGACCAGTTTCAGAGGTGTGGTGCCTATACACACGGCTGCAGCATGGTCCTAAATATAACCACAATGACAGTAGCACTTGCTAATCCCACATTGCCCAGCCGTAAGGGAAATGAGCTAGAACACTTGGTTTAAAACAGTAACCAAGTGAGTGGGGAGAGAGGGGAGGGGGAAATGCGGCAAGGAACTGACCTGGTCACCGGCGTACGAGGGCGCTCTAGTTCGCCGGAAGGCTGGTCATCTGCTCGCCGGGAAGCACGCGAGCCACAGCCGTACGCCGCCTCCGCCGCCTCACCGACGACCAAACCCTAAACGTTACCACTGTAGTATTCACGCCGCCTGTAACTAAATGTGAGCTGATTAAAACCCAAAAAGTGGTAGCGTGCGTGAATACGGAAAGCCATGGATGGATGAATATGCATAATATATTGATATATAATATCAGCTCACATTAATACTACAGTGTTTATAGCACTATCAGGCCTGGTCAGGAATTTCAAAAAAAAAAAAAAGAAAGGATTAGTGTCGTCCGGACGTCCCGACACACCTCCTGTGCCCCGCCCGAAATACGGAAGTGAGCCCTGCCCGTGTCCATCCCGCGCCAGCGCCCCGTGTCACAGACGCAGCACCACGGCCCGGGTCGTCGCACCACGCCCCCGCCCCGTGCCCATCCTGCTCCAGCGCCGCCGAACTCCGCATCTAAGGTCGGGCTTGAAGTGCCGCAGCGAGACGGAGGGAAGGGAAGGGAGGGGAGGGAGAGGAGAGGGTGACGTGCGCCGCGCGAGTTAGCAGCCGAAGCCCTGCAGCAGGTCACTGTCCACTAGCCACCGACACCATTTGCAACATGTGCAATACCTAATCTATTTTTGAAACATCCAAATGAAATAATTGTAACATATGTCTGAAGACAGATGAAACACTTACAAAAACACTTGAAAAAGCCATTGCAAAATATTTGCAACATCCAGATAAAACACTTGCAATATATGTGTGAAACATATGCAACATCCAAATAAACACACGTGCAACATACGTCTATAAAAGCAGATGAAACATTTCGACAATACGCTTGCAACATACGTGTATAGCCATTGCAACATATGCATCATCCCGATCTACTTTTGCAATATTCATATGAAACACTTGTAACATACCTTTGAAACATTTAAAATACTTGAAACATACGCTTGCAACATGCACTTTCAATATAACATCTCCTTGTTGCTTAGGAGAATGGAGGCTCGTCAGCATGTGGAGTTCACAGGAGGTAGCGGGACCGATGGCGCTTGTAGGCGGCAGGCCGGCGGCGGCTGCATGACACGCCGTGGAGGCAGCGGCCGCATGATTGGGAGAGGGCAGCTGAATGCCGCGACTCGGAGGTGGCTGCGCACTGCGCCTGGCAGGGCCAGCAGCTGAGCGCTGTGCCTCAGAGGTGCGAAGGCAGCAGCACAGAGGCAAAGCGGCGAAGCGAGCGACTCCTTGTGGCTAAGAATGAGCGAGTGAATCGGTATGTGGATCTGTGTAGAGAAGCCTAAGCCGGCGAGCACACGTTTAGATCTGACGACGAGTTAATGCGTCCGATGAAAAGCACTGTCGGAACGCCCTATCCTAACCATTTTTCGAAAGAAAAGAGAGGCCTGGTCAGGTATTGTGCCATGACTATACAAGCATACAGCAGTTCATGGAGAACAGCAACAATAAAAGAGACTTGCCTATAACTATAATTGAGCATTTTAAGTTATGAAAATTCAGACATATGATGGGCCCACAAAAAGTAGGATTTCCATTTATTTGAAGTCATACACATCTAAGGTTGAAAACGTACGGCAAAAATCTGTTCCGATCCATTCCATTTTCTAATTTGTTCCGCTTGTTTTCGTATTTGTGGGATCCCACTTTCCATATTTACGAAAACGGGATAGGGGGTTTTTCCGTCCGTTTACGCGGGATCCCGTTTTCATCCGGAATTGACCTGTATTTGTTACGTTTTGGTTCCCGTTTTTAATCCATGTGAAATATGTCTAGAAATTGATATGTTCATAAACCTACTAATCACCAATTATGCATGTTAACATGTGAAAAAATGGCATGCTAGCGAATATTGGACCGATAACTTCATACGTGTATATTATTTTGTGACTTTGTTCATGTATACTCGAGTATATTTGATCATGTTATTCTAACTTAATTTTCTAGCTCTCTGTTCTTATTTATCTGTTTCCATATATCCATATATCTCCATTCATTTTTAATTCCGTTTTTTCCTGGATCCGATCCCGATCCTGTTTCTGCTAAAACTGTAGAAACGGAAATGGGAGAGGATCCCTACACATCTGCCAAAAGCACAAATCGTATAAGTTAATACCAGGCTCAAGTATCCGTAAACAAAAAAAATGGAGAAGCACCTACTAAACAGTATAAGAAGGCCATAAAACCGTTTATGCAACTAACCTGCCGAGTGAGATGGCAGCGAGGTAAGGGCATGCTTGATTCTTTTTAGCCTTGTCTTGCCTAGCTAGCCTAGTCCTGCCCAGCCAAGAGAGTCATTTTGGCTCTCCCTTGCTGGCGAGGAAATCCTTGTTCGCACGGGAGACACCCTGGCAATAAATCCAAACAAGCAGCTTTACTGTATATTCTCGCTTGGCAAAATTACACAGTAACTAGTCATGGATCCAAGCAGGCGCTACCGGACTACATTAAAATCGTCTGTTCCATTATTTTTGTCCAGATTGACTAGGAGGGTGGATATTTTCCAGTTACTATGTATTTTAGTGAAGAATACCCAAGCAGATCATCTCCCACGTGCAAGTTTCCAACTGGATTTTTTAACATTAATGTTTATGATACCGGGAAAAGTATGCTTATCAATTTTTTTGTGAGGTAAGCTTCAACTAAGAACGTGTTTGGTTTGACCTTTTCAGCCCACGATGGGTTTACAGTGTTTTTAGGGCCCGTTGGTTGTTTGGTTGGACCGGACCGCAATCATTCACAGCGCTATCAGAGTCACCGCTCCCTATCCGGTGTCAACCTATCCCGCAGCGAGTCGCGTCTCTCACGAGCTAACCAAACAAAACATGGTAATGACTACACTGTAACCGATAGCGCTGCCGACTAATTCTATTACCATTCCCACTCTATTAGCTAAACCAAACAACACATAGTGTACAGTAGTTTCTTCCAGCATGTGGCTCAATCAGGGGCGGAGCCACCGCCCGGTCACCTCGGGTGGTCGGTCTGGCTCGTCAACAAAGTTTAAAAGAGAATTTTGTTTGCAGCAAAGAAAAATACTGTAATTTGCTAGGCAAATATTTTTACACAATGAAGATTGCTCGGGCTGGTAAAATTTTCTAGCTCCGTCACTAGGCTCAATGGCACGGTGATATTGCATCACAACATATACGAAAGCGTATTCCTTATTTACGCTTTCCCACCTCTAATTATCAGCACAAGCACTAAAAATCCTTATGTATGCGAGTTAGTGATGAAGCGGCAGAACTGAAAGTACGGGATTTAGCTAGGTTTTTCAGTTTCATTTGAATCTTGGGCTCTCCTACATCGCGACCAGACGGTGGACCTAAAAATAACCAGTTGAAATTTTCGAGATAGTTCTTCGATGCAGTTGTAACATTGATTGTCTCTAGCCAGAATATTTAGATGGCTCCAGTAGCACTCTTCAGGTCTTGAGTTTGACTCTCCGTGGGAGAGAACGTGGACATGGGGTTAAAAAAATCCAAATCTATCCCACGCCAAAACACATGTCTAAGGACCGACCTAGGTTATCACATGGACAATGGTGCCGCTGTGTGTGAGTGAGGCTAGGGAGGTTTTCTCGACCTGCGCGAGAAAAATTCCTTCTATCATAAGCAAAATGCGAGGGGGCTGTCTTACCCCGCGGATTGAGGTTTTTAGTAGCCCTCAGATGTCAATCCAATGGTTTCCATCTCAGTTGTTGCTATTGTTCCACCGTCCTTCCTCATAGTGAAAAGCTAAAAACCACTCTCCATTCTCGCTCCCCCACCTACCACTGGCGGTTCGCCACCTCCCATATCTAGCGCCATCCCCACTATCGAGGTTACCTCTACCCTCCGCCGTTCTAATCCAGTGTCACCAGGCCATCCCCATGACTCCCCTGCCCTTCCCTAGCCCAAAAGTTGTCCCTCGCCACCCATAGCTGACGGCACTGTACCGCCTCACCGCTCCACCCCATACCTGCCTCCTCTATCTAGTCAGCCTGTCCACAGCGAGCTCCTTTCTAAGGGCTTGTTTGGCCTGGCTTTCTCCGGCTCCAGCTCCTGCCCTGTAGCGTGGAGCCGGAGGAGCCAGGAAACGGCAGCTCAGCTGGCTCCAGAGGAGAGGACAGAAGGAGCCAGAGCCAGTTTCCAAATGCTACAGGAACCTACAGTGGCGCACAGTCCTATACGGAGCCGGAGCCGTTCCAGTGGGAGCCCTACCAAAGACGTCCTGAGATTGCATGGTCCACTACCCCTAGCGTCGGGCGTGCTCAACGACGCTTAAAGGATGATGCCGAGTTTTCAACATCAACGTCGCTTAAAGGATCCTGGGTTTTCTAGTGACTGAACAATAGAAGTGTAAAGGAACATCTGCAATGCCACGAGGCCAAACATCAAATCAAAATCCACAAAACATGTTCGTCAGTCAGCTTCGACGTCTCTAATCTCTATTGCAAGAACTCATGTGCAAAGCAATTCTGCACGCAGACGAGACGACCTTAAAAAGCTAGCCTGAAAATATGGGTTCACCGGCAGTAATTGAACAAAAGCAGTCGTCATCCATGGAAGACAAACACACCACAGTACGATTCTAAGAGAATTAGAGAAAATACTAGTAAATCTCCCATCGTCACCATGACCCTCCAGATCGCGGAAAGCTTCACGGCTGCAACACGGACGGCGGCAGCTAGCGCACCGGAAGGTTCGGGTCAAGGTCTATTTCCATGTTGCTAGATTCAACCCCTCCTGGTCTCCGGCCGGGCAATGACTACTCCAAACAGTTTTGTGGTGAAACTCCTGAATCATTTGCAGTCGTCTCTGTTTTTCTGTTGGCGAGGTTCCTGCCCACTGGTTGCCTAGTTGGCTTCTTTTTACTGCCCTTGTTTCTGGAATAATACTTTCCAAACCTACCTTCTCTATTTCTCCAGTCTACCGCATCCATTGCTGATTCCAGTGGCTTGATATTTGGCTGGTGTACTGTAGAAACAGAATGAGCATGACCTGGCTCCTTTTCGACAGGCATGTTGTTTAGTTCCTCCTGTCTTTGGTGGCATTCATAACACACAAACTCCACAAATCTTGCATCATAAACAACTTCCTCCAGACAGTATCTGCACAATGATGAACTATAATGAGGAGATGCTAATTGCTACTATATATTCTCTCTATTAAATCCATTTAGAATAATAATAAAGCAAAGTCATAGTAACATACTCCATCCGTTTCTAAATTATAAGTTGCTTTGACTTTTTTGATACATCTATTTTGCTATGTATCTAGACATATTTCAACTGATAAGTCGTTTTGATTTTTTTGTTACATCCATTTTGCTATGTATCTAGACTAGACATACATTTTGTCTAGATACACTTGTCCAGATACATAGCAAAATAGATGTACCAAAAAAAGTCAAAGCGACTTATAATTTGGATCAGAGGGATAAAACGAGTGATTATTTGTAATTATACTTGAGTGACTTATTTTCTATCTCATCAGTACTGATTGGAGGCCCTCAACGCAGCTTCTACGTTAGTCCTAGCGAGACGCAATAGGAAAATAGATAAATTAAAGAAATTCTAAAAAATCAGAACATCGAGCCAATATACTCTAACCATCATAACTAGAATATATTTTATTTTCTAAAAGATTGCCCACATTTGACATTATGAAAAATACATAAAGTGACCTTCTAAATCTGCATCTAAAATTGCTCAGCTCTCCCACTATGAAAGTTAATTTAAATAATATAATAAATTTTGTATCTAAACTACCCACCTCTATCATTATAAAATATATTGCAAAGTAATCCCTAAATTTACTTTTAAATCACTCATATATACCATTATGAAATATAATCTTTAATTAGTATCTACATTACCCAGCATCCACCTTTGCCAATACAAAATAAACTAGAATATCTCTCAAATCTACAACTAAATACCAATATAATCTATTACTGAAAAAAGTCAATGATCATAAAGTATGCTATATATGTTTCTAAATTACATGTACTATTGTTAAATTTAAAGTAATTATAAATACTATGTGCTGCTATGCAGCCTAAGTAAACATGCAAATATTAGAATAAATATTTATTTTAATTGTTTATCAATCATGGAAAAGTTTTCCTTTAGTAAACAACATGTCAATATCATAACTCACTTCAAATTATATTAACACTTCATGACAATAATCTATGCAAGCTTTTTACTTATATAACTTTATACATACTCAAATACTATGACACACAAATACTAGTAAATTAGGTTTAAGAACTTCTTGCTTTGTAAAATAATACTACTACAACACATAATTCTTTGATACAAGAAATAAATTCAACATCTTAAGTGCCATGATGCAATGTTAGAATAAAATTTTATGCCATTATAGTAATTAAGAGTGTAGTTTAGCACCTAAAATCTATTCTTTTAACAAAATAGAAAAATGAAAATTTGGATTGAAAGATACAACAACCACTACTGAATACTGATTCAACTTAACAGTTTGATTAAAAATCATAACAATTAATTAGATCAAAAGTTGAAAGCAAACATATAGATTCATAATGTATAAGAGATGCAATATGAGCTGATATAACTTAAACTTAAGTCTTAACTAAATACATATTGAAAACCACATAGATGCCGTCAAAAGGATGACAACACTATATTTTAATATTACTAACTGTAGGTCCTCAATTGAACCCCACATTAATTCTTGTAAGATACATTAGAAAAAAATAAAACATAAAAACTATTGTAATAATCAAGAATCTCTGTCCATTAACTATCAACCCTAATCATCAAAGAGATAATAGTGTTTGGATCATTTTTTTTTCAAATACCCACTTCTACCATTATATTTTATTACAGAAACAATTTTGTCAGTATGAATGAAAAAACCATAAATAGCCCCCTAAATCTACATATAAACTACCAAGCTCTACTATTATGAAAAATAATTTAAAGTAACCTCTAAATTTTCTTTAAAATTACCCACATTCCCTATCATGAAAGATAACATCCCCATTCAATTTGCATCTAAATTACCATTATAAGCTACTAAAATCTACATATAAAACATAAACTAAAATATTCCTCCAATCTACTTCTAAATTACCATTATAAGCTACTATTGATGTCATTATAAACTTAAACTAAAATATTTCCCATATCTACATCTAAATTGTCAATATAAGTGTGTAAATTTATCGTAACCAGATAGGGATTATATAGTATCTGAAAGGGTATTGTGTTTGGAAATGAGTAGAGAGAGTAAAGTCAATAAATTTTATTACTTTTAGAATCTATCCACTGAACTTTTAAGACTTATGCAATGTAATATTCTAAGTCGTCCTAGAGCATGGGTTGATGAGCTAGTAAGGAGAGAAATTTATTCTGTGTTGTAACCAAGCACAAGCACAAAAATACGGCAAGAGCAAATAAATAGAGCCAATGATAAGCCAAAGGTTTATTATGTTATAAATTGGTATTTTGCAAAATTCAAAAATAGATGGGCCTACTAATTGCATATTCATGAACTAAGCGTGGTGGCTCAATTGGCTAGCTTCCTCGTGGTGAAATCTTCCAGCATCAAATCATTGACTTTAGGTGACTTTATTAATTTTAACATTTGTTGTCTTAGTCTCTCCGATGTGCTTATATAGCTATTTAGTATAGTTGCATGTATATATGAGGGTTAGTGTTTTTATACTATGTTTGGAAAAAAATCTCCATCCATCTTTTGCCAATCATATATTTGAATACAAATCATTACAGTGAAAAGAAAGCATACTGGTGTGTAGTAGATCCCTTGCAGTCTCCGCAACACACCAAGAGATGTCTATAGCCAACATGTCCGCACAATTCACATACAGTGTTACCACTGTTACCCTGCACAAAATTGCAAACGGTTTTTTATAGTTGTCATCTGTGGACGCACGCCAAATACAATCATCAAACTGTTGGCGATATTCTAATATTGATGATACAAGTTCTAAGGTTACCAGCTTAGATGAGTCGATTAGTTAACGTATTAGGAAGCCTAAAACAGAAACAAAATATTTAAATATCATCATCATACTGCATAGATATTTTTAGAGAGTATCATGCTGCTACCATATTGTCAATTGTTTCACTATTACAGCTAAGGACGCTTTGGCTCCACTAAATGTCAGTATTTGGCTTAGCTGCAACCTTTTTTTAGCAATGCTAGCCCCAATAAAGGAAAGTATTCATAAACTTGGACATGGCATCTCATCTAATGAGATTGAAACCATCATGAAATCTCTACTGAGAATGACCCCAATTAAACCTTGTGTTCTGTAAATAAAAGGAGATGAACCCTAAAGCTTCTCACCTAGAACATCTTGCCCTTAATCATCCCCTCATCATTTAATCTTAGAAATGCATCTGGCTTCACTCTCCTCGCAATCTCACATACTCAACTTGTATCCCTAACATTGCTGGCCTAAACGCATCTGGACGCATTTAGATGTCTATATATGGCCTAAATGATGAATTTAACGCTAGACACGGTTTAAATGGTCAGCAGTCACAAAAACAATAATAATGTAAACGTGACAGTTTAATGCAGCCTAAATGGATGTAGATGCATGGTGAACGTGACAGTCACAAAAACAATAATTTAACGCTAGACACAGTTTAATGCAGCCTAAACGTGACAGTTTAATGCAGCCTAAATGGGTGTGTCTTAGGCAATGGCAAACAAAGCGAGGTTGATCACTGCCATTCTCTATTATGAGTTTCTGACGAAGGGCCAGCAAGCGATGCATGGTGAAGCGGTCGTAAAATTGTGGTGCCCCTCTGCAGACTCGCTCGTGTGGTCACTGGTATACGACTTGTCGGTAAGCAGGTTCTTTGCTTCCAAAGGGTAGTAAAATGGCAACCAATACATATCAGGCAAATAAGCCAATCAAGCCGCTTACTCACCCCCAAAGTAAGTGGCTTGATCAGCTTATTTGCCTGATATGTATTGGCGGTCATTTTACTACCTTTTGCCGTTCGTGACAGTTCTAAAACTGAGCATCACAGGTGAGTAATAGTAGGTCACACAGGTACATGTCGGATGGAGAAAAGGACCGTGCGGGGACTTATGACGAAGTGACGTTCGTTACAATTCTAAAATTGTTTGCCATAGGTGAGTAATTGGTTTAATGACAAAGTGTTGTTCATCACAGTTCTAAAGCAGAGCATCACAGATGAGTAGGTACAGTAGCACGTGTGATATTTGATTAAACCTTGTGTTGTTCAGTGATGAATTGTTTTGGCGATATTTGGTTTCGTCATTAATAGGCAGCGCCAGAGGACCGTCACCAATGATCCATGACGACACACAGAAAAAATTCATAGATATCACTCTTCTATGACACGATTTTGATTCGTCACAAACTTTTTTGTCATAAATGTTTACATTTCTACTAGTGAGTATAAATCGCTGTCTTTGTGTTTACTATCGAGTTTAGCCTTCGTCGAAGCCCACCAAATATCGTCCTGGGTAACCCCGTGATGTGTTGCTGGTCATCAAACACCGACAGATGGACTGTCACATTTTCTTCTGAGACAACGCGCACTAGCTAAAGTGCAAAAAAGAGATGCTCCAGAGTTTCTTCAACACTTCCATGATACAACACATAGCTATATCCTTCCTGCAGAAACTGCTTTCTACGCCTTAGCGTATTTCAGGTATTGAGCTGATCATTCAGCTGTAGCCAAGCGAAAAAATTTATCCTTGGCATACACTGACTTCCAAATCCAAAGGATATGCTGAGTAGGTCTTCCTGCTGCAAAGTGATGCTGGTAATACCTTTGTGCCGAGTAATGTTGAAGCTCCAAACATCATAGTTGACACCCCATGGGTGCACCTTGTGTGGAGCAAATATTATACCACCAAAGTACCCCATGCATCTAGGGAAGTTGGCTCCTTCTGGTGGAAGGATGTTCTTCGTCTCAACGTCATCTTCCGAGGCATTGCCAAATGTGAGATTGGGGATGGTTCAACAGTCTGTTTCTGGGATGATATGTGGTCTGATGCCGTTCTATCCCAAGAGTTTCCAAGGTTGGCATCCTTTGCAAGTAATGAGAATGCCTCAGTGCTGGAGGTCATGCAAGCAACAGAACTTGATGAACTTTTTTTCCTCCCGCTCTCGCAACAAGCTTTTGAGGAATATGAAATCCTGCAACTGCAGCTACAGAACCTGCCATATGATGCTGATGCCAAGGATTGCTGGCTGCCCACCTGGGGCAATGTGTATACTTCACGGCATTTCTACTCTCATGTCTTCAGTACCATTGAAGCACATCCAATTTTCAAAGCCGTCTGGAAATCTAGATGCACTCCACGCGTGAAATTCTTTGCGTGGCTTGTCCTGGTGGACCGTTTGAATACCAAGTCTATGCTCCAGAGACGGCATCTAAACATACAGGATGATAACATCTGTGTCATGTGCAACCGTGGTGAAGAGGAGACCATTGATCACTTATTCTTCAACTGCTCCTTCGCGAAGGAATGTTAGGCAATCATCCATTTCGACTGGAATGACACGCTGCAACTTTTCGGATAGATTGGTACAGGCGGGACAGGTTCACAATGTTCCTTTCTTCATGGAGGCGGCCCTGATAGCAGCATGGGGTTTGTGGAAGATGCGCAATGACAAGGTTTTTCAGAGGCGTGATCCAACTCCATCGGCATGGTTGGCAAAATTTAAAAAACAATGTTTCTTGCAGTCTGTTTGTTTCAAGGATGACCTGCGGTCATCCTTTTATGTTTGGCTTGATGCTTTTAGTTAATCCCTGTTTGTAAGTATGTTCTCCCTTTTATTAATATAAAATCTATCACTGTGGGGATTTCCCCCAGTCTTTTGTGGTAAAAAAAGCTCCAAACATCATTCTGCTCAATGTTCCCAGAGGCCAACTCCAGAAGGTCCAAGCTTAGTTGTAACATCTCATTATGTGCCTACCTTGTCATTGGAATCTGAAATAGCTCAACCACATCTTCCTCTTCTCTTTCTTCCTACACTGAAGTACTTTGATCTATAGCAAACACATATATGTTGGGATATTTTTGGGGAAAACACTCCCTAGAATAACATCTTCCCACAGACTGACTGTGTCCCCTTTGTATGGACTACAGATAGCTATGCCTCTAAAATTAGTGTGCAACCTAAGAATGTCTTTCCACCAGAAAGACCCTTTATCACACCTTAGTTGAGGAACTCCCTCTTGGTAGTATTTATTCCCGATTAGCTTGACCCATTGCACATCTTTCTTCATATAGAACTTATCAAGTTGCTTGAGTAGGAGGGCCTCATTCTGCAAGGTGAGGTTAATCACACCTAGTCCTCCTCTATCCTTTGGCTTCATCACCAGATTCCATGCAGCAAGATTGTATTCTTTTTTTTTTTAAAATCCTCTCTAGAGACAATTTTTCCTATATTTGTAAATGGCCTCTATAACTGCAACTGGAGGTTTGAGAGTGCACATGTAGTATGTTGGCAAGGAGGAGATGATAGAATTTACTAGCTGTAGTGGACCTGCACAGGATAGAAATTTTGCACTAGCTGAGAACCTCTCAATTCTGTAGATGAGTGGAGCATTGGCCTGGACTTGGAGTTTGGTGAGACAGCCCAAGATAGGTAAAAAGGAAGGATCCAAGCACACAACCAAAAGTGTTGGCCAAAGAGGTAGCTGCATCACTGTTTACATTGATTGGAACTAAACAAGACTTTTGGTAGTTCACCTTCAAACCAGTGGAAACACTACTACAAATTGACCTATCACCAACGCCTCTATCACCGCCGGTATCATTAAAACTGTTAGTGATAGTTATACGAACCATTGGTGATGAGAGTATCACCGCCGGTTCGTAGAACGTCCGGGTGGATAACTATCACCGCCGCTTCGTCTTACCAACCGGCGGTGATAGTCCATCATAACAGCTGGTTTGCACCACCAACCAACGGTGATGATGTGCTCCTCATCACTGCCACCTCGCCATATGAACCGGCGGTGAAGACGTTTTCATCGCCAGCTTGTTGTATGATACGGCGGTGATAACAATGCCGCAGCATAATAAAATTCATAATTTTTTCAAATAAAGTCGGATAAAAACAAACTTTATATCAAAGTTGTAGATCTCAATGAGATCGACAACTTTGTAGTTGATGACTTTTTCATTTGAAACCATTTACGGTCCCAGAATTATGTTTGAAGTGCTCAAATTTTGAAATTCAATTTTTTTGAATTGTACAAACGACCTTAGATGAAAAATGGCCAAAACCAAAGTTGTAGATCTCAATGACAACTATTTCATTAGAAATCATTTATAGTCTCACATTTGTATATGAAGTTTAAAATTTAAAAAAACTATTTTTTTCAAACAACCTCGGATGGAAAATCGATCGAAACCAAAGTTGTAGATCTCGATGAGAATAACAACTTTGTAGTTGATGAGTTTTTCATTTGAAATCATTTGAGGTCCCAAAAGTCTGGATGAAGTTTTAACGTTTTGAAATTCAAATTTGTCAAACAACCTCGGATGGCGAAACAACCAAAATCAAAGTTGTAGATCTTGATTAGAACAATAAATTTGTAGTTTATGAGTTTATCATCTGAAGCCGTTTAGGGTGCTAAATATTCATTTTAAATCCTAAAAAGTGAATACTAGGGGAATTGATATGCTATATAGACATGAGTGATTTAGGGGTGGAGTAGTTAGAGGAGCTACGCGCGAAGACAAAGTCCTTAGGTTCAAATCCTAGCTCCAGCGACGCGTGACCGTGGAGCTGGAGCAGCTTCTCGGAACCATGAAGCTGGAGCTAGTTGGGGGGGGGGCTTCCCGAGATTGAATTTTTTTTGTCCTGTTTTTGAGATTTTTGAAAATTCAAATCACCGCCAGCTGGTAATATGAACCGACTGTGATAAGCTATTATCACCGCCGGTTGCAAAACTGACTATGATGAGAATGTCATCACCAACGACCACTCATTGCCTAGACAAAAAAGCATTTGTGATGGTGAAAGCTCTACTTTGATTTTAGTGAATTGATGAAACCCTAATTGCTAACCTAGTTTATCAAAGTGATCATGAGATAGGTAGCACTATTCCAAGTGGTGAAGCAATGATGAAGATCATGATGATGGTGTGACCATGAAGATGATCAAGTGCTTGCACTTAGAAAAGAAGAAAGAGAAAAACAAAAAGCTCAAGGCAAAGGTGAAACTTGATAGAAGCTTTTTGGTTTAGTGATCGAGACACTTAGCGAGTGTGATCACATTTAGGATTGATAGCCATACTATTAAGAGGGTGAAACTCGTATCAAAATACGGTTATCAAAGTGCCACTAGATGCTCTAACTCATTGCATATGCATTTAGAGTCTAGTGGAGTGCTAACACCCTTGAAAATATTTGTGAAAATATTCTAACACACGTGCACAAGGTGAAACACTTGGTAGTTGGCACATTTGATCAAGGGTGGCGAAGTTGGTGAAGTGGAGGAGTCTTTCATTGACCGAACACTGATTTCAGTATGACCGGACTCGCCGCTGGATGCGTCCGGTCATTTATAACGAAGCAGGCGTGCTAGGGTTCTGTTGGTTCACGACCGAACTCAGCACAGTGAATGTGACTGGACGCGCAGGGACTATGTCCGGTTAGGGGATGACGTACGCTGACGTGTGCTTCTTCGCGAGCCAGAGAAGATCGGACTCAGAGCAGCGTCCGATCGCATGTGAACGGACTCATCCAGTCACCGTTTTTCTTCTCTGGATGCTTACTGGAAATGACCTGAAGCCATGTCACAGTGGGGAGCAGCGCGTCTGGTCTCAGCGTGGCAGTGGCATGCACGCGTGGGCTGTCTTGGCACCGGTGCGTCCAGTCTTCAGGAAGGCGCATCCGGTCGCAACTTAACCGCTCGGGTGTCTAAGTTGACCATTGGGATCTTGCGGTGGATGTTGAATGCGATGGACACATGGACGGCTAGCAGCGACCGGATGCTGGGGCTATGCGTCCGGTCGCCCCGAGCAGTGTGCAATGAGGAGCCTAACGACTCTATTTCGAGGGGCCTGTATTTAAGCCCCATAGCCGGCTCAAGCTCACTCTCTTAGCCATTTGCATTGACATGACAACCTTGTGAGCTTAGCCAAAGCCCTCCCGCTCTTCTACATCACTGATTCATCATCCTTGTGAGATTGGGAGAGAATCCAAATGTATTGCTAGAGTGATTGCATCTAGAGGCACTTGGTGTTTGTGTTTCGCTGCAGGATTCGTTTGTTACTCTTGGTGGTTGCCGCCACCTAGATGGCTTGGTGCAACGAGGATTGTCGAGCGGAGGAAGGTGCTTGTTTCCGGCTCCGATCGTGGTGATTGTGAGGGGTTCTTGACCTTTTCGCGGTGGAGAGCCAAAAGGTACTCTAGTGGATTGCTCGTGGCTTGTGTGATCCTCATCTTGTGTTGGTTGTGTGGCACCTAATTGTGGGTTTGGCGTGTGATGCCAATTAGCGTGTGAACCTCCAAGTGAGTGAATCGCCACAACGTGGACTAGCTTGTTGGCAAACAAGTGAACCTTAGTAAAAAATCTTGTGTCATCATTGTCCAAGGATTTCATTGGTTATCTTGTGATTGATTGTGATCATCTTGTGATTGGCTCACTTCTCGACATGTCGGTATAATCATCACCGCCATCTCTTGTATTACATTCTTAGTGTTGCTACGCTCTTTAGTGTAATTAGTTTTGAGAGCTAGCTCATGTCGGGTCTAGTGGTTAGTGAGGCTCTTTAGTTAGTCTTTGAGAGCTCACTAACTTAGTGTAGTGACTTAGCCAATTGTGTGCTTAGAGATCATAGTCACTAGAATTGTGGTAGGTGGCTTGGATTTTTAGTAGGCTAGCACAACACTCGCTTCACCGTTTAATTGTCTAACATCTTTGCTAAGTATTGTTGTAGAAATTTTCAATAGGCTATTCACCCCCACTCTAGCCAATAGGACCTTTCAAGTGGTATCGGAGCCATGGTCACCTTGATTTGAAGCTTAACAACCTTCGGTGTTAAAATAGCTCAAATCAACAACACGAAAAAGCCATCCCAATTTGATGGCTCTAATTATCCCTATTGGAAGGCTAAGATGACAACATATATCAAGTCAATCAATAGGAAGGTTTGGAAGGTGGTGGAGGCCAAGATTGAGATTGCCAATGAGGAGGCTCCCACCGCCACGAAGAAGTATTGCTCAAAACAATGATATTGCTCTTAGTGCCATTCATGATGCATTGGATAAGAGAACATTTGAGCAAATCAAGAACATTGAGATGGCTCATGAGGCATGGAAGAAGTTGGAGGAATCCTTTGAGAGAACTCAAGCCGTGAAAGGTGCAAAGGCATACATTCGCAAGGAGAAGTTTGCAAGCTTTAAGATGAAAGAAGATGAGAGTGTGCTGGAGATGTTCCATAGGCTTCAAGTGCTTATCAATGATCTCAAAGCACTTGGAGAAGAAATGAAGGACAAGAACTTTTCCCACAAGTTCTTAAGATGCTTATCATCAAGATTTGACACATTGGTCACTATTCTAGTGATGAGTGGTTTGGACACCATAACACCAAACCAAGTGTTGGGAGATGTGATGACCGATGACACATATAGGGATGATGATGAGAAGGAAGAAAAGAAGGAAAAGAAAGATGGGAAGAAGGATGACAAGAAGAAGAGTGTGGCATTCAAAGCCACATCATCCAAGGGCAAGGCAAAGCAAGAATCATCAAGTGAAGATAAAGATTTGAGCTTTAATGAGATGGATGATGAGAAGATGGCTCTCTTTGTGAAGAGATTTGGCAAGTTCATGGTGAAGAAGGGCTATCGTGCTAGAAGGAAGAAGTATTCATTCACGAATAAAGAAAAGTCAAGAAGGTGCTTCAAGTGTGGAAACAAGGATCATCTTGTTGCTCAATGCCCATACAATAGCGACAATGATGATGATGATAAGAAGAACAAGAAGAAGAACAAGAAGGAAAAGAAAGAGAAGAAGGACAAGATGACCTTCAAGAAGAAGAAGAAGGGTGGTTCATATGTGGCCACTTGGGATAGTGATGCTTCCTCAAGTGATGATGATGATAGTGATGATGACAAGACCACCAATAAGAAGGCTCTTGCAAGTATTGCTATCAATGAGAAGCCTTCTCTCTTCGACACTCTATCATGCTTCATGGCTAAGGCCACTAAGGTACAAACTTGTGATGATGGATGTGATGAGGAACATAATAATGAAAGTGAAAGTGAAAGTGATAATGATGATGAATCCACTAAAGATGAACTCATTGACATGTTAGAAGATGCTAAAGAACATTTTGACACTAAGAGAAGGGAATACAAAGACTTGCGAAAGGAACTAAAAGCTCTTAAGCAAGCCTTTGATGAGCTCAATGCATCTCATGAGAGGCTAGAGGAAGCCCATGAGAAGCTTGGCAAGGCTCACAAGAAGCTTGAAAAAGCTCATTCCTCTCTACTTGGTGAGCAAAATGAGAAGGAGCATGTTGTAACATGTGACAAAGGCTTAACTTGTGACATAATTGATGAATCTTTCTATAAGCCTATCATTGTTGCTCCCACTAACCCTTCTTATAGCACTTCCACTTCTACCTCATCTAGTAGTGATGGTTTCACTTATGATGCGTCACTAATGGTTGAGAATGAGACCCTCAAGAAAGAGGTCAATGAGCTCACTCACGCCTTAGGCAAAGCCTATGGTGGTGATGACCACTTGCTTATGTGCTTGGGTAGCCAAAGAGCTTCTATCTACAAAGAGGGATTGGGCTATACCCCAAGAAAGGCAAGGCGGCCTTTGCTCCTCACAAGACTAGTTTTGTGAAGAACAATGGTTGGTTTTGCACTAGTTGCAAGCAAGTTGGCCATGTAGAGCAAAAGTACATGAAAAAGAAGCCTCAAACCAATGTATCCTCAATTAAGCTTGATTCTTTCTATGTGCTTACTAAGGGTATAAATGGTGTGAAGGCTAAGTTCATTGGTGCACCATGGATGGGCTCAAGGAAGAAAGTCATTTGGGTGCCAAAGAGCTTGGTCACTAACCTTTAAGGACCCAACCAAGTTTGGGTACCTAAAAAAATTGATCTTCTTTTGTAGGTCAATTACAAAGCTGGAGGAAAGCATTAGGTACTTGATAGTGGGTGCACTCAACACATGACCGGTGATGCAAGAATGTTCAACTCAATTAATACCAATGGCAATGATGGTTATGATAGTATCACATTTGGTGACAATGGCAAAGGCAAGGTCAAATGGCTTGGTAAGATTGCAATATCCAATGACATGCACATTTCCAATGTGTTGCTAGTAGAGAGCTTGAACTTTAATTTGCTATCCGTGGCTCAATTGTGTGATCTAGGATTCAAATGCATATTTGGCTTAGATGATGTAGAGATCATAAGTGTAGATGGCACTAACTTGATCTTTAAAGGCTTTGAATATGAGAATCTATACTTGGTTGATTTCAATGCCAGTGAAGCTCAATTGACAACATGCTTGTTCACTAAGTCTAGTATGGGTTGGTTATGGCATAGAAGGCTTGGTCATATTGGAATAAAACAATTGAATAGATTGGTTAAGCATGACTTGGTTAGAGGCTTGAAAGATGTTGTGTTTAAGAAAGATAAGCTTTGTAGCTCTTGTCAAGCCAACAAACAAGTTGGAAACACCCATTCTAAGAAGAGCATTATGGGCACTAGCAAGGCATTTGAGTTGTTGCACATGAATTTGTTTGGGCCAACACAATACACTAGCATCGGTGGAAACAAATATGGCTTTGTGATAGTGGATGACTATACAATATACACTTGGGTATTCTTTCTAGTGGACAAGAGTGATGTGTTTACAATATTCAAATCATTTATCAAGGGAACACACAATGAATTTGAAACAACCATCAAGAGAGTTAGAAGTGACAATGGTAGTGAGTTCAAGAATACAAGAATTGATGAGTTATGTGATGAATTAGGAATTAGACATCAATTCTCGGTCAAGTACACTCGACAATCAAATGGCCTTGTTGAGAGGAAAAATATAACACCCATTGATATGGCAAGGTCTATGCTTAGTGAGTACAATGTGAGTCAACCTTTTTGGGTCAAAGCTATCAACACGACTTGCTATTGTAGCAACCGCCTATATTGTCATCCATTGAAAGAGAAGACACCATATGAGCTCTTGAATGGTAGAAAACCCAACATTACATATTTTCGGGTCTTTGGTTGCAAATGCTATATCTTGAAGAAAGGCACTAGATTGGGCAAGTTTGACAAGAAATGTGATGAAGGATTCTTACTTGGATACTCAACCACTAGCAAAGCATATAGAGTTTGGAATTTGGCAAGTGGTACTCTTGAAGAAGTGCATGATGTTGAATTTGATGAAACCAAGGGTTCCCAAGATGAGAATGAGAACTTGGATGATGTAAGAGGCATTCAACTTTCAAATGCCATGAAGAACATGGATGTTGATGAATTAAGGCCTAGACAAGTGAATGATAAAGAAGATGATCAAGTGCAAGTGCTCTCTAACTCAAATGAGTAAAATGATACAAATCAAGCTAGCACAAGTGGCTCTCATGACAATGTGCAAGATCAAGTGGCTAGTACATCATCTCAACCCAATGATCAAGCAAGTGCAAGCAACAATGTTCCAATACTCCAACCAACCAATATTGCAAGAGATCATCCATTGGACACTATAATTGGAGATATTTCTAGAGGTGTTCAAACTAGATCAAGATTGGCTTCATTTTGTGAGCATTTCTCATTTGTGTCATCCATCAAACCAAAGAAGATAGATGAAGCATTGAAGGATGTTGATTGGGTGAATGCTATGCATGAAGAATTGAACAACTTCACAAGAAATCAAGTATGGGGGTTAGTGGAAAGTCCAAAGAACCATAATGTGATTGGAACCAAATGGGTCTATAGAAACAAGCAAGATCAAGATGGGATAGTAGTAAGGAACAAAGCAAGATTGGTAGCATAAGGCTATACATAAGTTGAAGGTTTTGACTTTAGAGAAACATATGCCCCAGTTGCTAGATTGGAAGCAATTAGAATCCCGCTAGCCTATGCTTGTGCCCACAACATCAAGCTCTATCAAATAGATGTCAAGAGTGCATTTCTCAATGGCTACATCAATGAAGAAGTTTATGTTGAGCAACCTCCCAGTTTTAAAGATGACAAGAAGCCCGACCATGTGTACAAGTTGAAGAAGGCATTGTATGGCTTGAAGCAAGCACCTAGAGCATAGTATGAGAGGTTGAGGGACTTCCTACTCTCTAAAGGGTTCATTGTGGGCAAGGTTGACACCACTCTTTTCACTAAGAAGATTGGCAAAGACTTGTTTGTGTTGCAAATCTATGTTGATGACATCATATTTGGATAAACCAATCAAGACTTTTGTGAAGAGTTTGAGAAGATGATGGCTAATGAGTTTGAGATGTCCATGATTGGAGAATTGAGTTACTTCCTTGGTCTTTAAATCAAACAATTGAAGAATGGTACATTTATGAGTCAAGGCAAGTACATCAAAGACATGCTTAAGAGGTTTGGCATGAATGAAGCAAAGGCAATTAGTACACCAATAGGAACAAATGGTAATTTGGATAGTAATGCAAGTGGCAACATGGTGGATCAAAAGTTGTATCGGTGTATGATTGGAAGCCTACTATATGTGACCGCATCAAGACTGGATGTCATGTTTAGTGTGTGCATGTGTGCAAGATTCCAAGCCTCACCAAGAGAAACTCATTTGAAGGCTACAAAGAGAATATTGAGGTACTTGAAGTATACACAAAATGTTGGTTTATGGTATCCCAAAGGAACAAAGTTTGAGCTAGTTGGTTACTCCAACTCGGATTATGCGGGATGCAAGGTTGAAAGGAAAAGCACTTCGGGCACTTGTCAACTATTGGGAAGATCACTTGTCTCATGGTCATCAAAGAAGTAAAATAGTGTTGCATTATTAACCACCGAAGCTGAATACATATCCGCCGGTAGTTGTTGTGCACAAATTCTTTGGATGAAGGCCACCTTGAATGACTTTGGAATCAAGTTCAAGAAAGTGCCATTGCTATGTGACAATGAGAGTGCTATCAAGCTTACCAACAATCCGGTTCAACATGCAAGAACAAAGCACATTGATGTACGTCATCATTTTATTAGAGATCATCAACAAAAAAGGGATATTTGCATTGTGAGTGTAGGTACCTAAGATCAACTTGCTAACATATTCACCAAGCCACTAGATGAGAAAAGGTTTTGCAAGCTAAGGAGTGAGTTGAACATATTGGATTTCTCAAATATGTGTTGATGCACCCCCCACTTATATGACATGCCTCTCCTTCGAGCAACCAAGGTAAAAGTTGCTTGGTATGCATACATCATTTGTTAAGGACATGTTTAGTGTATCTAGTCATTCCTCATGTCTTATAGGCTCATTCATGAAAATCAAATGAATTTGATGCTTGTATGGTACCACTATTGCTTCTATGTTTGAAATGATCTAGTGGTAGCATATGACATGTTTATGGGCTTGTGAACTTAATGTTTGATCTAGAAAATGAGCTATAAGTGTTTAACTCAACATGGTACAAGATAACCCTTGAAATGAGGTGTGAAGAAGCTTGTCCTTGGATCAAACTGTGTTAAATATGCTTGGCAAGTGTTCTAGATTAGACCAAATTTGGGAAAATGATCCTCACCCCATTGATAATCTTAACCTATCTAAAATTGAACCTTTGTGGTCATTGATGACAAAGGGGGAGAAGTAATGCACAAAGATAGTGAAAAGATGACAAAGGGGGAGAACTTTGACATAAGGGGAGAAATATGAAAGTAAGGGGATCAATATTAAAATTTTGAGCACACAAGTAGGGTTAGCAAGCTCATAAACTTGATTGATACATTTGAATGTGCATTTCATATATTTTCTTGCATGGCACAAGTTTTAAATTTCAATATCCATGCTTGTGTGGTGGATGCTAGTTGTAGGTTTGAATGATGAAATGAAAAATTGGTATGCATAGGTTGAGTAACTAGACTTGTGTTTATGTTGAGAAAACTAGACCGTTCCTTCTAATGTTGATCTCATGGGGTATTCTAGTTTTTGTGTATGTCTAGTTACTAATGGTGCTAAGGATGGTATAATGATGCACTCCGATTGGTATCACGCTTCAAAGGTCCATCTCTTATACTTTAACATCATTTGGTAGACATTACTCTCCCACAACTCTAATCTATGCATATGTGCAAGCTTCAATCCAAACTCTTAGCACATATGTAGGGGGAACAAATGCTACCAATGGGGTTCATGAAACTTGTCCATATCCTTCTACACATGGTAAATATGCTTGGGCAAGCAACATGGACTCAAATGATTTTCAATTCATATTTTTGTGAAAGGGTTGTCATCAATTACCAAAAAGGGGGAGATTGAAAGCTCTAGTTTGGTTTTGGTGAATTTATGAAACCCTAAGTGCTAACCTAGTTTATCAAAGTGATCATGAGATAGGTAGCACTATTCCAAGTGGTGAAGCAATGGTGAAGATCATGATGATGGTGTGTGTAACACCCCGGTGTTATGCCAGCATTTAGGCACTGCAAATCATGCAAATTGTGCATCATCAAGCATCCTAAGTATCCATGCCTAATTATGTAAATAATAACTAAAACCATGCTTCGAAACATATGAAACATGCTCGTGAAACATGAATGTTGCATACACAAGTTTAGAGTTGTTTTTGCCCTAATTATGCTTGCTAGGTTAGTAAAACATGTTTGGCTATAATTGTAAATCATCTAGAATTATTTAGCACAGTTTTTGGAGCAAAGTTTGTATTCAAACTTTTGACAAAGTATGCATTTGAAATTTTTATTGAAAATGGTAAAAAATCCTCCCTATTTAGCTTTTGCTTCCCAATTCAAAATCTATGCAAAATTTTTAGTTGGTCCCTAAAGCAAAGTTGTAGAGGATTAAATTCTAAGCAACTTTTATTTTTGGGACATTTTCAAAAGAAGTAATTTTCTTGCTCAAAAGGGTATTTGAAAACTGATATTTGAAAATTCCTTGAAAATAGAATTTGAAAAATGGTTTCTCTCCTTTCACGGGCCGCCGCCTCACTTCTGGCCCGCCAGCCGAAGCCGGCCCAATGATCCACCCTACGCCGTTCCTTCGCCTCGGCCCAGCCCACCTCGTGAGCTGGCTTCCTTCTTCCCCCGCGCGCGTACGCGTCCGACCGCGTCAGGCACATCGCGCCGCGTGGCGAGCGCATGCCGGTGACGCCGACCGGATGGAGTCCCGTGGCCCCCGCAAGCAAGCGCTGCCTCTCTGCCTCGCCCCGCACCGAGCTCCGCTCACGCCGCCATCGCCACCGCAGCCCCGCCGGCAAAAATTTGCCGCCGGTGCTCCACCATTGCCCTCAATCGAGCACACATCACTCCGCCTCGCTCCCCGGCACCTGGTGCTCACTGCAGGGACACCATTTGAGCAAGGTATAGCGGTCTTGCGCGTTTCACCGCCGTCGGTCATGGCGCCGCCGCGCTTGACCCCGCCGTGGAAAGCTTCCCCCGTCCCTTCTCCATCCCTTTGTGTAGCCTGCTTGGGTTCGCCACCTTCTTACGAATCCCGCACGCACGCCCGCTGGCAGCGCCCGCACTGCCGTGGCGCCTGGAACGCCGGCATGGCGTGGCGTCTCGCCTCGGCCGAGCTGGGCCAGGACGGCCTTGGGCCGAAGCCTAGAGCCAGGCCGCCGCCCTTCCCCTTCGCTTGGTTGCGCAGGCCGAAAGTGGCCGTGCGCCAGTTGTTCCCACGGGCCGGCCTAGTAGTAATAGGAAAAATGGATTTCGATTTTGTTTTATTATTTGGGAAGAGAAATACTTTGGAAAATATTTGTGTACTCATTTTGGCTCCAAATTTGTTGAAACAAATTTTGCTAGGTTCCTTGTCACCAGATCTACATGATAAAAATATTGCATGTCATTTTTGAGATACTTTTCTGTAGAGCTTTATTTAATCCTTGATATGCTGATATCTTGTAAAATGTGTAGTAAAACCTATATGTTTTAGAAAAATATTCTTCCAAGTGTGTTATTCTTCTTGTGTAATGTACTTCCTAGGAAAAATATATGCCATGCATGTCCTATAGAAAAATTGTGAGATGTAGTTCAAGTGCCTTTAATGGCTGATTTTTGTTATTTTTACTAGAGAGCAAAATTTGTATAAAACATGCATGCGATAATTTTTGTACAGTGATTATTTACTGTTTAGAACCTAGGAAAAATACTAAATCTATTGTTTGACACTTTTCATAATACAAAGTATTTTCATGCTCATAATTAGGTCCAAGCTTGTCATTTTTGTGTAGGCGATTCCACTTATCCAAATGCCATAAAAATCTGATGATAACTTAGGGTAGCACTGTGATATGGTAAATTTCTAAGATTTTTCTAAGCTATAAAAATAGATGTTGCTATTCAAACCTATTATTAATTTGGGTTTAATCAAATGTTGCCTTATGTGTGATTAAGAAATTAGTGAAGCTTTGGTGTATCTTTGAAGCATTTAATGAGATGTGTTGACTCAGCATATTAGTAGTAGAAGAGAATGCAGTAGATGACATGTGCTTGTAGTATATGTTCTTGGATGATGTTGACTACCTTGCATTCAAGCATATCCATTCTATTCATCTCATCCGATGCACCGATTGCATAAGCACTTACGCACATTGCATCATACAGGATCGCAAACCGAGAACCCAGTCATCATACCCGAGGAGCCCGAGGAGCAGCTCGAGGTGCAGCCGTAGGAAGTGCCTGAAGCCGACGAGGAGGACGTTGAGGAACTTCCGGAGTGCCCCGATCACCGCCCGAGCTCCTTTGAGAGAGGCAAGCCCCGGATGCATTTTCTCCCTGGTTTGCAATGGTTAATTAACTGCTTTACTTTAATTGATGCATTACGTTCAGGAGTTGTTTGCAAACGTTGCTGCATTATACCTTGTCTACCTTTGTTATACTATATCCTTGTTACCCTGGTATCCGCAGTCGAGTCAATGCTTAGCTGGCTTAGACCGGTAGAAGTCGGGTGATTTCCTGTCACCTGCGAGCTATAGGTGGTTACCTGGATCTGCTTGGATAACTATGTAGTCATGGTATAACTAAGTGTTAAATGAAGTTGAGACCGGACGGAGACTTGCAGAGTTTTGGACTGTAGTGCTTTTCGTCTGTGTCGATTAAGGACCGACCGTTGTTGGGCCTCGAGTCATGTTGAATGCATGCCTTACATATAGCTGGCCGAATAAAGTAACTTTTGACCGTGAAGGTGGGAGATTATTCGGGCCGAGTAACTTGCCCGCAGCGCACTGTACCGGAGCAGGTGTGGTAGGACACGGGGGCGAGATGATAAGACCAAAGTGCAGTCGGTCGGCCCCCGGGTACATGTGGTTCCTGGCAAACTCGAGATTCCTAGATAGTTGACTCAATGACCGATACCTCACTTTAGCAGGTGAGTGAGGTTTGTGTAAGGAATAAATCACCAGCTGGTTAGGAATCGATTCGAATCGCCATCGCTCCTGGGTAGTGAGCACTTGACTTGAGTGACTTCATCGTAGTAATGTTGATGGAACACTTGGACAGTTATAATGAATATGACATTATGGAAGTTGTTAATGATCATTGGTTATCATTATTTACTTAATCACATGTTTGCTCTAGTATAGGTGCAAATCTTGTCGACAGGTTAATAATAATTAACTTGACAATAATGCTTTTGAAAGGTTCTTGAAATGCTAAAAATGCCTCTTTTTACAAATAAGTCAGCTACCCTACTATAAAGCCCTTCATAATCCTTGGTGTCACTTTATTTTCGGTTATGTCGGGTAAGTCTAGCTGAGTACCTTCTCGTACTCAGGGTTTTATTCCCACTTGTTGTAGATGGGCAGATGTATTACGGCTACTGTATCAACTGCCTTTATCCTACGATGGGTGATGCTTAGGACCATGGGCATGGTCATTCCTTATGTCTCGTGTGATGCTTTTGTTGGAGATGATCATTAGCTGGCACTGTATTTGAACTCCGTGTGAGTGTGTGTGGTTTTGAACAAATGGCTTTCGCTACTTCTATTTGAACTCATTTTGTAATAACTATGTTTAAACTCTGATGTATCTGTGATGCGAACTTTTATGTAATATGTGATGGTGACCGCTAAACTTATTACAATCTTGGCTGGTATGTGAGTTGATTTAAAATCCTTCGTGATTTCACGGACTACCGGGTTATACGGGCTTAAGTTTGTTAAATCGTCTGCGCTGGCGGATGATTTTCTTACTTAATTTCGTATATTTGGTCGGTTCTGTTACAATTATCAAAAAAGGGGTTTATCCGGCCAAGCAAGTCTGAATGGGGATGTCCCGCCTTATTTGTGAAGAAGAAGAAAGAGGGCACGTTGAGAATGTGCGTAGATTACAGGCCACTCAACGTTGTGACCATAAAGAATAAGTATCCCTTGCCTCATATTGATGTTCTGTTTGACCAATTATCCAAGGCCAAGGTGTTCTCAAAAATAGATTTGAGATCCGGTTATCATCAGATCAAGATAAGGCCACAGGATATACCGAAAACTGCATTTTCCACCAGATACGGGTTGTATGAGTATCTTGTCATGTCCTTTGGCTTGACAAATGCTCCTGCATACTTTATGTTTTTGATGAATACAGTTTTCATGCCAGAATTGGATAAGTTCGTCATGCAAATCATGCAAATTGTGCATCATCAAGCATCCTAAGTATCCATGCCTAATTATGTAAATAATAACTAAAACCATGCTTCGAAACATATGAAACATGCTCGTGAAACATGAATGTTGCATACACAAGTTTAGAGTTGTTTTTGCCCTAATTATGCTTGCTAGGTTAGTAAAACATGTTTGGCTATAATTGTAAATCATCTAGAATTATTTAGCACAGTTTTTGGAGCAAAGTTTGTATTCAAACTTTTGACAAAGTATGCATTTGAAATTTTTATTGAAAATGGTAAAAAATCCTCCCTATTTAGCTTTTGCTTCCCAATTCAAAATCTATGCAAAATTTTTAGTTGGTCCCTAAAGCAAAGTTGTAGAGGATTAAATTCTAAGCAACTTTTATTTTTGGGACATTTTCAAAAGAAGTAATTTTCTTGCTCAAAAGGGTATTTGAAAACTGATATTTGAAAATTCCTTGAAAATAGAATTTGAAAAATGGTTTCTCTCCTTTCACGGGTCGCGCCTCACTCGCCCGCCCTTGAAGCCGCCCAATGATCCACCCCACGCTGGTTCTTCGCCTCGGCCCAGCCCACCTCGTGAGCTGGCTTCCTTCTTCCCCCGCGCGAGTACGCGTCCGACCGCGTCAGGCACATCGCGCCGCGTGGCGAGCGCATGCCGGTGACGCCGACCGGATGGAGTCCCGTGGCCCCCGCAAGCAAGCGCTGCCTCTCTGCCTCGCCCCGCACCGAGCTCCGCTCACGCCGCCATCGCCACCGCAGCCCCGCCGGCAAAAATTTGCCGCCGGTGCTCCACCATTGCCCTCAATCGAGCACACATCACTCCGCCTCGCTCCCGGCACTGGTGCTCACCGTAGGGACACCATTTGAGCAAGGTATAGCGGTCTTCTTGCGTTTCACCGCCGTCGGTCATGGCGCCGCCTTTGCTTGACCCCGCCGTGGAAAGCTTCCCCGTCCCTTCTCCATCCCTTTGTGTAGCCTCGCCGGGTTCGCCACCTTCTTACGAATCCCAAGACGACGACGCCCATTGGCGGCGGCCCAAGACTCGCCGTGGCGCTCGAACGCCGGCATGGCGTGGCGTCTCGCCTCGGCCGAAGTTGGGCAGGACGGCCTTGGGCGTCAAGCCTAGAGCCAGCCGCCGCCCTTCCCTTCGCTTGGTTGCAAGAGGCGAAAGTGGCCGTCGCCAGCTTGTTCCACGGGCCAGCCTAGTAGTAATAGGAAAATGGATTTGATTTTGTTTTATTATTTGGGAAGAGAAATACTTTGGAAAATATTTGTGTACTCATTTTGGCTCCAAATTTGTTGAAACAAATTTTGCTAGGTTCCTTGTCACCAGATCTACATGATAAAAATATTGCATGTCATTTTTGAGATACTTTTTCAGAGAGCTTTATTTAATCCTTGATATGCTGATATCTTGTAAAATGTGTAGTAAAACCTATATGTTTTAGAAAAATATTCTTCCAAGTGTGTTATTCTTCTTGTGTAATGTACTTCCTAGGAAAAATATATGCCATGCATGTCCTATAGAAAAATTGTGAGATGTAGTTCAAGTGCCTTTAATGGCTGATTTTTGTTATTTTTACTAGAGAGCAAAATTTGTATAAAACATGCATGCGATAATTTTTGTACAGTGATTATTTACTGTTTAGAACCTAGGAAAAATACTAAATCTATTGTTTGACACTTTTCATAATACAAAGTATTTTCATGCTCATAATTAGGTCCAAGCTTGTCATTTTTGTGTAGGCGATTCCACTTATCCAAATGCCATAAAAATCTGATGATAACTTAGGGTAGCACTGTGATATGGTAAATTTCTAAGATTTTTCTAAGCTATAAAAATAGATGTTGCTATTCAAACCTATTATTAATTTGGGTTTAATCAAATGTTGCCTTATGTGTGATTAAGAAATTAGTGAAGCTTTGGTGTATCTTTGAAGCATTTAATGAGATGTGTTGACTCAGCATATTAGTAGTAGAAGAGAATGCAGTAGATGACATGTGCTTGTAGTATATGTTCTTGGATGATGTTGACTACCTTGCATTCAAGCATATCCATTCTATTCATCTCATCCGATGCACCGATTGCATAAGCACTTACGCACATTGCATCATACAGGATCGCAAACCGAGAACCCAGTCATCATACCCGAGGAGCCCGAGGAGCAGCTCGAGGTGCAGCCGTAGGAAGTGCCCAAGCCGACGAGGAGGACGTTGAGGAACTTCCGGAGTGCCCCGATCACCGCCCGAGCTCCTTTGAGAGAGGCAAGCCCCGGATGCATTTTCTCCCTGGTTTGCAATGGTTAATTAACTGCTTTACTTTAATTGATGCATTACGTTCAGGAGTTGTTTGCAAACGTTGCTGCATTATACCTTGTCTACCTTTGTTATACTATATCCTTGTTACCCTGGTATCCGCAGTCGAGTCAATGCTTATTTGGCTTAGACCGGTAGAAGTCGGGTGATTTCTGTCACCGCGAGCTATAGGTGGTTACCGGATCGCTTGGATAACTATGTAGTCATGGTATAACTAAGTGTTAAATGAAGTTGAGACCGGACGGAGACTTGCGAGTTTTGGACCTGTAGTGCTTTTTAAATGCGTGTCGATTAAGGACCGACCGTTGTTGGGCCTCGAGTCATGTTGAATGCATGCCTTACATATAGCTGGCCGAATAAAGTAACTTTTGACCGTGAAGGTGGGAGATTATTCGGGCCGAGTAACTTGCCATGCAGCCAAGACTGCATCGGGAGCGGTGTGGTAGGACACGGGGGCGAGATGATAAGACCAAAGTGCAGTCGGTCGGCCCCCGGGTACATGTGGTTCCTGGCAAACTCGAGATTCCTAGATAGTTGACTCAATGACCGATACCTCACTTTAGCAGGTGAGTGAGGTTTGTGTAAGGAATAAATCACCAGCTGGTTAGGAATCGATTCGAATCGCCATCGCTCCTGGGTAGTGAGCACTTGACTTGAGTGACTTCATCGTAGTAATGTTGATGGAACACTTGGACAGTTATAATGAATATGACATTATGGAAGTTGTTAATGATCATTGGTTATCATTATTTACTTAATCACATGTTTGCTCTAGTATAGGTGCAAATCTTGTCGATAAAGTTAATAATAATTAACTTGACAATAATGCTTTTGAAAGGTTCTTGAAATGCTAAAATGCCTCTTTTACAAATAAGTCACTACCCTACTATAAAGCCCTTCATAATCCTTGGTGTCACTTTATTTTCGGTTATGTCGGGTAAGTCTAGTGAGTACCTTCTCGTACTCGTGGTTTTATTCCCACTTGTTGTAGATGGGCGGATGTATTACGGCCATCGTGTATCAACCGCCTTTATCCTACGATGGTGATGCTTAGGACCATGGGCATGGTCATTCCTTATGTCTCGTGTGATGCTTTTGTTGGAGATGATCATTAGCTGGCACTGTATTTGAACTCCGTGTGAGTGTGTGTGGTTTTGAACAAATGGCTTCGCTACTTCTATTTGAACTCGTTTTGTAATAACTATGTTTAAACTCTGATGTATCTGTGATGCGAACTTTTATGTAATATGTGATGGTGACCGCTAAACTTATTACAATCTTGGCTGGTATGTGAGTTGATTTAAAATCCTTCGTGATTTCACGGACTACCGGGTTATACGGGCTTAAGTTTGTTAAATCGTCTGCGCTGGCGGATGATTTTCTTACTTAATTTCGTATATTTGGTCGGTTCTGTTACAATTATCAAAAAAGGGGTTTATCCGGCCAAGCAAGTCTGAATGGGGATGTCCCGCCTTATTTGTGAAGAAGAAGAAAGAGGGCACGTTGAGAATGTGCATAGATTACAGGCCACTAAACGCTGTAACCATCAAGAATAAGTATCCCTTGCCTCATATTGATGTTCTATTTGACTAGTTAGCCAAGGCTAAGGTGTTCTCAAAAATAGATTTGAGATCCGGTTATCATCAGATCAAGATTAGGCCACAAGATATACCGAAAACTGCATTTTCCACCAGATATGGGTTGTATGAGTATCTTGTCATGTCCTTTGGCTTGACAAATGCTCCTGCATACTTTATGTTTTTGATGAATACAGTTTTCATGCCAGAATTGGATAAGTTCGTGGTTGTGTTCATTGATGACATTCTGGTGTACTCCGAGAACGAGAAGGATCATGAAGAGCATCTGAGAATTGTCTTGACCAGACTTAGAGATCATAAGTTGTATGCTAAGTTTAGCAAATGTGAATTCTGGTTGAAGAAAGTTCCTTTCCTTGGTCACATTTTGTCAGAAAATGGAGTTTCAGTCGATCCAAGTAAGGTGCAAGTGGTTATGGATTGGAAGGCACCGACCATAGTTCCTGAGATTAGAAGTTTCTTAGGATTAGCCAGTTACTACCGTCGTTTTATACCGGACTTCTCGAAGATTGCCAAGCCAATGATAAGTCTGCTACAGAAAGATCACAAGTTCGTGTGGATAGAGGAGTGTGAAGCAGCTTTCCACACCTTGCGGAAACTGTTGACCACTGCTCCTCTTCTAGCACAACCGGACATTGGGAAACCATTTGATGTGTTTTGCGACGCATCGAAAACTGGATTGGGCTGTGTCCTTATGCAAGAAGGAAGAGTCGTTGCTTATGCCTCATGTCAATTGAGAAAGCATGAGGGCAACTGATGAGGACATCGCCATGCTGGACACACAGACGCCATGGTCTTCCCCAAGTTGCAATTCGTTTCCAACTCAGCTGCCACGTCGCCCTTAGATTCAGCAGACACGTCATCACTGTTTCGGTCATAACTTTCTCATACGACATCGAAACGGGCCGTTCTTGGATGCGTTGGAAAGGGGACGACGACGCCGTCGTTTTGGATCTGGTCCCAGCTCCAGAAGGTCCGTGGATCATTCTGTGTGACCATGGCAAGGTGCTGCATCACCTATTTGGGCCAACTTGGCCATGTATCATGTCGGGCCTTAAGCCCAAGTTGTGGGCGCCCAACCCCTGGCCGTCCCCAACCCTAGGTCGAGTGTTAGACTATAAACACAGCCGTCGCCGCTGCTACACAATTGGGTTTTGTTTAGAGTTTAGTTTTCCATCGAGAAACTGAATCGTTCATTGTAACTGTGGTGACAAATCCTTTTACAGTGATCCAGGGCCCCCGTTCTTGATCTCCTCCACTGTGTCGATTAGTCCTTTGGAACCAAGTTCTAGAACCCTCTATTGATATTCACGTCATTCATATTTGCAATATCAGATTGCGCGTTTTACCTTCTTGCTTGTGCTCTTCGATTCGCTTGCAGGAAAAGCCTTCTTGGCGAGGTCAATCAAGTTGTGCTTGGTTGATAACCAACGGAGCAGTGGTGTAACGGTTGCAGGGTTCGAATCGCGTCTGATTTGAAGCCGGATTGCCAACGTCGAGATCTCCACAAATCGAACTTACCGGCTACCTCTCGGAAGATCGGGCCTGTACTCATCATCAACTATCCAACACATGATCTTGAACTTGCTGCAGTTGTGCATGCCCTAAAAATTTGGAGACATTATCTACTTGGTAATGTGTGCAATATTTTCACAGATCACAAGAGTCTCAAGTACATCTTTACCCTACCAGAGTTGAATATGAGACAGCGAAGATGGTTGGAATTGATCAAAGATTACAACTTAAATGTGCAATATCATCCTGGAAAGGCCATGTAGTGGCAGATGCTTTGAGTAGAAAGTCACATTGCTTGAATGTGCAGCCATTACTTGAAGATGGGTTTGATCTGATGCATCCCGCTGTGTTACATAGTATTCAGATTAGTTGCTCTTTGGAGAGTAGGATAATAGAAGGCCAAAAAATGGACAAGGGAATATTTCACATCAAAGAGAAAATTAAAGAAAAGCCGTCTAAGCACTTTAAAGTGGATGAACAGGGCGTGTTGTGGTTTGATGACCGTCTTGTGGTTCCCAAGGATCGAGAGCTTAGGAATAAACTCATGGATGAAGCTCACCTTTCTAAGCTATCTATCCATCCAAGAAGTAGTAAGATGTATCAAGAACTAAGACCTCGTTATTGGTGGACCAAAATAAAGAAAGAAGTTACAGCATATGTTGCCAGATGTGACACGTGTTGTAGAGTGAAAGCTATTCATATGAAACCTACCGGTTTGTTGCAACCTTTGTCCGTCCCTAGTTGGAAGTGGGATGATATAAGTATGGATTTTATCTCGGGTTTGCCCACTACTCAAAAGGGACATGATTAGATTTGGGTGATTGTGGATCGTCTTACCAAGACCGCTCATTTCCTACCTGTCAAGACAACTTACCGACCACCTCAATATGCCGAGAAGTATATTGCAGAAATTGTGAGGTTGCATGGTATACCAAAGACTATAGTATCCGATAGGGGGCCACAGTTCACGACTCACTTTTAGGAACATTTACACAAAGGCTTGGGAACTAGTTTGATTCGTAGTACCGCTTATCACCCTCGGATAGATGGTCAGACTGAACGAATGAATGTTGTTCTGGAGGATATGTTAAGAGCCTGTGTGTTGTCTTCTAGGGGATCATGGGAGTCATTGTTACCATTAGCTGAGTTTGCTTACAATAATAGTTATCAAGAAAGCATCAAGATGGCCCCATTCAAAGCTTTGTATGGCAGAAAATGTAGAACACCACTAAATTGGGTCGAGCCAGGAGATAGAAGGTATTATGGCATTGACTTTGTAGAAGAGGCCGAGAAGAAAGTTCATATTATCCAGCAAAATATGATGGCAGCCCAATCGCGTCAAAAAAGTTATGCAGACAGAAGGAGACCCCTTGTGTTTAAAGTTTGTGACTATGTTTATCTGAAGGTCACGCCAATGAAGAAGAAATGGTTTGGAGTTCAGAGAAAGCTTGCCGCTAGATTTGTAGGACCATACAAGATCTTGGAAAGAAGAGGTCCAGTAGCTTATAAGTTAGAGTTACCTGAGACAATGAGTACCGTCTTCCTAGTTTTCCATGTATCACATCTCAAGAAGTGTTTGCGTGTTCCGGAGGAAAGAATAGAACCTCGAGGCATCCAACTCAAATCAGATTTGGTGTATCGTGAGCAACCGGTCCGTGTGTTAGACACTAAAGAACGTGCTACTCGGAATAGTGTGGTGAAAACATACAAGATACAGTGGAATCACCATGATGAGGGAGATGCAACTTGGGAAACGGGAGAATATCTACAAAAAGCTTATGAAGATTTTTTATAACAAATGGTTCGTAACCCAAATCTCGGGACGAGATTTTTATAAGGGGGGAGGGCTGTAACACCCCGGTGTTATACCAGCATTTAGGCACTGCAAATCATGCATATTGTGCATCATCAAGCATCCTAAGTATCCATGCCTAATTATGTAAATAATAACTAAAACCATGCTTCAAAACATATGAAACATGCTCGTGAAACATGAATGTTGCATACACTTGTTTAGAGTTGTTTTTGCCCTAATTATGCTTAATAGGTTAGTAAAACAAGTTTGGCTATAATTGTAAATCATCTAGAATTATTTAGCACAGTTTTTGGAGCAAAGTTTGTATTCAAACTTTTGACAAAGTATGCATTTGAAATTTTTATTGAAAATGGTCAAAAATCCTCCCTATTTAGCTTTTGCTTCCCAATTCAAAATCTATGCAAAATTTTTAGTTGGTCCCTAAAGCAAAGTTGTAGAGGATTAAATTCTAAGCAACTTTTATTTTTGGGACATTTTCAAAAGAAGTCATTTTCTTGCTCAAAAGGGTATTTGAAAACTGATATTTGAAAATTCCTTGAAAATATAATTTGAAAAATGGTTTCTCTCCTTTCACGGGCCGCCACCTCACTTCTGGCCCGCTAGCCGAAGCCGGCCCAACGATCCACCCTGCGCCGCGCCTTCACCTCGGCCCAGCCCACCTCGCGCGTTGGCTTCCTTCTTCCCCCGCGCGCGTATGCGTCCGACCGCGTCAGGCACGCCGCGCCGCGTGGCGAGCGCATGCCGGCGACGCCGGTCGGGTGGCGTCCCGTGGCCCCCGCAAGCAAGCGCGCCTCGCCGTTTCCAAGCCACCGCAGCTCCGCTTCTCCCTGCGCTTCTCATTTTTCTCTCCCGCGCTGCCTCTCTGCCTCGCCCCGCACCGAGCTCCGCTCGCGCCGCCATCGCCACCGCAGCCCCGCCGGCAAAATTTGCCGCCGGTGCTCCACCATTGCCCTCAATCGAGCACACATCACTCCGCCTCGCTCCTCGGCACCTGGTGCTCACTGCAGGGACACCATTTGAGCAAGGTATAGCGGTCTTCAGCGTTTCGCCACCGTCGGTCATGGCGCCGCCGCGCTTGACCCCACCGTGGAAAGCTTCCCCCGTCCCTTCTCCATCCCTTTGTGTAGCCTGCTCGGGTTCGCCACCTTCTTGCGAACCCCGCGCGCACGCCCGCTTGCCCGGACATGGCCGGCAACGGCCGCCGGCCCGCTGGCAGCGCCCGCACCGCCGTGGCGCCTGGAACGCCGGCGTGGCGTGGCGTCTCGCCTCAGCCGAGCTAGGCCAGGACGGCCTTGGGCCAAAGCCCCGAGCCAGGCCGCCGCCCTTCCCCTTCGCTCGGTTGCGCAGGCCGAAAGTGGCTGTGGGCCAGTTGTTCCCACGGGCCGGCCTAGTAGTAATAGGAAAAATGGATTTTGATTTTCTTTTATTATTTGGGAAGAGAAATACTTTGGAAAATGTTTGTGTACTCATTTTGGCTCCAAATTTGTTGAAACAAATTTTGTTAGGTTCCTTGTCACCAGATCTACATGATAAAAATATTGCATGTCATTTTTGAGATACTTTTCTGTAGAGCTTTATTTAATCCTTGATATGCTGATATCTTGTAAAATGTGTAGTAAAACCTATATGTTTTAGAAAAATATTCTTCCAAGTGTGTTATTCTTCTTGTGTAATGTACTTCCTAGGAAAAATATATGCCATGCATGTCCTGTAGAAAAATTGTGAGATGTAGTTCAAGTGCCTTTAATGGCTGATTTTTGTTATTTTTACTAGAGAGCAAAATTTTTATAAAACATGCATGTGATAATTTTTGTACAGTGATTATTTACTGTTTAGAACCTAGGAAAAATACTAAATCTGTTGTTTGACACTTTTCATAATACAAAGTATTTTCATGCTCATAATTAGGTCCAATCTTGTCATTTTTGTGTAGGCTATTCCACTTATCCAAATGCCATAAAAATCTAATGATAGACTAGTTAGGGTAGCACTGTGCTATGGTAATTTTCTAAGATTTTTTTAAGCTATAAAAATAGATGTTGCTATTCAAACCTATTATTAATTTGGGTTTAATCAAATGTTGCCTTATGTGTGATTAAGAAATTAGTGAAGCTTTGGTGTATCTTTGAAGCATTTAATGAGATGTGTTGACTCAGCATATTAGTAGTAGAAGAGAATGCAGTAGATGACATGTGCTTGTAGTATATGTTCTTGGATGATGTTGACTACCTTGCATTCAAGCATATCCATTGTGTTCATTTCATCCGATGCACTTTTGCATAAGCACTTACGCACATGTATCATACAGGATCGTAAACCGAGAGCCCAGTCGTCATACCCGAGGAGCCCGAGGAACAGCTCGAGGTGCAGCCACAGGAAGTGACCGAAGCAGACGAGGAGGACGTTGAGGAACTTCCGGAAGACCCCGATCACCGCCCGAGCTCCTTCGAGAGAGGCAAGCCCCAGAGCATTTTTCTCCCTGATTTGCAATTATTAATTAAATGCTTTACTTTAATTGATGCATTATGTTCAGGAGTTGTTTGCAACCGTTGCTGCATTATACCTTGTCTACCTTTGTTATACTATATCCTTGTTACCCTGGTATCCGCAGTCGAGTCAATGCTTAGCTGGCTTAGACCGGTAGAAGTCGGGTGATTTCCTGTCACCTGCGAGCTATAGGTGGTTACTTGGATCTGCTTGGAGAACTATGTAGTCATGGTATAACTAAGTGTTAAATGAAGTTGAGACCGGACGGAGACTTACAGAGTTTTGGACTGTAGTGCTTTCCGTCTGTGTCGATTAAGGACCGACCGTTGTTGGGCCTCAGGTCATGTTGAACGCATGCCTTACATTTAGCTGGCCGAATAAAGTACCTTTCGACCGCGAAGCTGGGAGATTATTCGGGCCGAGTAGATTGCCCGCAGTGCACTGTGCCAGAGCAGGTGTGGTAGGACACGGGGGCGCGAAGATAAGACCAAAGAGCAGTCGGTCGGCCTCCGGGTATATGTGGTTCCTTGCAAACTCGAGATTCCTGGATAGTTGACTCGGTGACCGATACCTCACTTTAGCGGGTGAGTGAGGTTTGTGTAAGGAATAAATCACCAGCTGGTTAGGAATCGATTCGAATCGCCATCGCTCCTGGATAGTGAGCACTTGACTTGAGTGACTTCATCGTAGTAATGTTGATGGAACACTTGGACAGTTATAATGAATATGACCGTATGAAAGTTGTTAATGATCATTGGTTATCATTATTTGTTTAATCACATGTTTGCTCTAGTATAGGTGCAAATGTAGTCGACAGGTTAATAATAATTAACTTGACAATAATGCTTTTGGAAAGGTTCTTGAAATACTAAAAATGCCGCTTTTTGCAAATGAGTCAGCTACCCTACTATAAAGCCCTTCATAATCCTTGGTGTCACTTTATTTTCAGTTATGTCGGGTAAGTCTAGCTGAGTACCTTCTCGTACTCAGGGTTTTATTCCCACTTGTTGCAGATGGGCAGATGTATTACGGCTACTGTATCAACTGCCTTTATCCTGCGATGGGTGATGCTTAGGACCATGGGCATGGTCATTCCTTATGTCTCGTCTGATGCTTTTGTTGGAGATGATCATTAGCTGGCACTGTATTTGAACTCCGTGTGAGTGTGTGTGGTTTTGAACAAATAGCTTCCGCTACTTCTATTTGAACTCGTTTTGTAATAACTATGTTTAAACTCTGATGTATCTGAGATGCGAAATTTTATGTAATATGTGATGGTGACCGCTAAACTTCTTACGATCTTGGCTGGTATGTGAGATGCGAATGATTTTCTTACTTAATTTTGTATAATTGGTCGGTTCTGTTACAGTGTGACCATGAAGATGATCAAGTGCTTAGACTTGGAAAAGAAGAAAGAGAAAAACAAAAAGCTCAAGGCAAAGGTGAAACTTGAGAAGAGCTTTTTGGTTTAGTGTTCGAGACACTTAGCGAGTGTGATCACATTTAGGATCGATAGCCGTACTATTAAGAGGGGTGAAACTCGTATCAAAATGCGGTTATCAAAGTGCCACTAGATGCTCTAACTCATTGCATATGCATTTAGATCTAGTGGAGTGCTAACACCCTTGAAAATGTTTGTGAAAATATGCTAACACACGTGCACAAGGTGAAACACTTGGTGGTTGGCACATTTGATCAAGAGTGGCAAAGTTGGTGAAGTGGAGGAGGAGTCTTTCACTGACAAGACACTGATTTCGGTATGACTAGACTCGGCGCTGGGTGCATCCGATCAATTATAGCGAAGCAAGCGCGCTTGGGTTCTGTTGGTTCACAACCGGACTCAGCACAGTGAAAGTGACCGGACGCACAGGGCCTACGTCCGGTCAGGGGATGGCGTACGCTGACGTGTGCTTCTTCATGAGCCAGAGAAGACCGGACTCAAAGCGGCATCCGATCACCGTTTTTCTTCTCTGGATGCTTACTGGAAATGACCTGACACTAGGTCACTATGGGGAGCAGCGCATCCGATTTCGGTGTGGCAGTGGCACGCGTGCGTGGGCTTTCTTGGCACTAGCGCGTCCGGTCATCAGGATGGCACGTCCGATAGCAACTTGCGGTGGATGTTGAATGCGAGGGACACATGGACGGTAGGAAGCGACTGGACGCTGGGGCTGTGCGTCCGGTCGCCCCGAGAAGTGTGTAGTGAGGAGCCCAATGGCTCTATTTCAAGGGGGCCTCTATTTAAGCCCGATGGTGGGCTCAAGCTCACTCTCTTGGCCATTTGCATTGACATAGCAACCTTATGAGCTTTGCCAAAGCCCTCTCGCTCATCTCCATCATTATTTCATCATCCTTGTGAGATTGGGAGAGAATCCAAGTGCATTGCTTGAGTGATTGCATCTAAAGAGAAATCAAGAACATTGAGATGGCTCATGAGGCATGGAAGAAGTTGGAGGAATCCTTTGAGAGAACTCAAGCCGTGAAAGGTGCAAAGGCATACATTCGCAATGAGAAGTTTTTAAGCTTCAAGATGAAAGAAGATGAGAGTGTGCTGGAGATGTTCCATAGGCTTCAAGTGCTTATCAATGATCTCAAAGCACTTGGAGAAGAAATGAAGGACAAGAACTTTTCCCACAAGTTCTTAAGATGCTTATCATCAAGATTTGACACATTGGTCACTATTCTAGTGATGAGTGGTTTGGACACCATAACACCAAACCAAGTGTTGGGAGATGTGATGACCGATGACACATATAGGGATGATGATGAGAAGGAAGAAAAGAAGGAGAAGAAAGATGGGAAGAAGGATGACAAGAAGAAGAGTGTGGCATTCAAAGCCACATTATCCAAGGGCAAGGCAAAGCAAGAATCATCAAGTGAAGATGAAGATTTGAGCTTTAATGAGATGGATGATGAGAAGATGGCTCTCTTTGTGAAGAGATTTGGCAAGTTCATGGTGAAGAAGGGCTATTGTGCTAGAAGGAAGAAGTATTCATCCACGAATAAAGAAAAGTCAAGAAGGTGCTTCAAGTGTGGAAACAAGGATCATCTTGTTGCTCAATGCCCATACAATAGCGACAATGATGATGATGATAAGAAGAACAAGAAGGAAAAGAAAGAGAAGAAAGACAAGATGACCTTCAAGAAGAAGAAGAAGGGTGGTTCATATGTGGTCACTTGGGGTAGTGATGCTTCCTCAAGTGATGATGATGATAGTGATGATGACAAGACCACCAAGAAGAAGGCTCTTGCAAGTATTGCTATCAATGAGAAGCCTTCTCTCTTTGACACTCCATCATGCTTCATGGCTAAGGCCACTAAGGTACAAACTTGTGATGATGGATGTGATGAGGAACATAATAATGAAAGTGAAAGTGAAAGTGACAATGATGATGAATCCACTAAAGATGAACTCATTGACATGTTAGAAGATGCTAAAGAACATTTTGACACTAAGAGAAGAGAATACAAAGACTTGCGAAAGGAACTAAAAGCCTTTATGCAAGCCTTTGATGAGCTCAATGCATCTCATGAGAGGCTAGAGGAAGCCCATGAGAAGCTTGGCAAGGCTCACAAGAAGCTTGAAAAAGCTCATTCCTCTCTACTTGGTGAGCAAAATGAGAAGGAGCATGTTGTAACATGCGACAAAGGCTTAACTTGTGACATAATTGATGAATCTTTCTATAAGCTATCATTGTTGCTCCCACTAACCCTTCTTATATCACTTCCACTTCTACCTCATCTAGTAGTGATGGTTTCACTTGTGATGCCTCACTAATGGTTGAGAATGAGACCCTCAAGAAAGAGGTCAATAAGTTCACTCACGCCTTAGGCAAAGCCTATGGTGGTGAGGACCACTTGCTTATATGCTTGGGTAGCCAAAGAGCTTCTATCTACAAAGAGGGATTGGGCTATACCCCAAGAAAGGCAAGGCGGCCTTTGCTCCTCACAAGACTAGTTTTATGAAGAACAATGGTTGGTTTTGCACTAGTTGCAAGCAAGTTGGTCATGTAGAGCAAAAGTACATGAAAAAGAAGCCTCAAACCAATGTATCCTCAATTAAGCTTGATTCTTTCTATGTGCTTACTAAGGGTATAAATGGTATGAAGGCTAAGTTCATTGGTGCACCATGGATGGGCTCAAGGAAGAAAGCCATTTGGGTGCCAAAGAGCTTGGTCACTAACCTTTAAGGACCCAACCAAGTTTGGGTACCTAAAAAATTGATCTTCTTTTGTAGGTCAATTACAAAGCTGGAGGAAGGCATTAGGTACTTGATAGTGGGTGCACTCAACACATGACTGGTGATGCAAGAATGTTCAACTCAATTAATACCAATGGCAATGATGGTTATGATAGTATCACATTTGGTGACAATGGCAAAGGCAAGGTCAAATGGCTTGGTAAGATTGCAATATCCAATGACATGCGCATTTCCAATGTGTTGCCTAAAGCTTTTGGCACCAAAATGGAGTAGTGAAAGAGTGAAAGCCTAAAGCATTCCTTTTTGACCCTTGCATGACCAAGATGGTGTCATCCACATACTAGATTATGGGAAAGGGGGATGTGTACTCCTTGCTCATAGACCTTATTGACAATCTTTGCAAAAGATCAGCTACAATGGCAATAGCAGCAATGACAACACCTTGTCTGACCCCTCATTTGCACTTAAACTCTTTGCCAACTACACCATTCAAAAGAACTGAAGAAGTAGCAGTTGAGAGAATATCTTTGATCTAGACAATCCATTTTCCAAGGAAACCCTTTGTAACCAACATCTAAATGATGACAGATTGCTCCACCAGATCAAATGCCTTCTCAAAATCAAGTTTGAGGATGATAATCTCCCTTTTGGATTGATGGCACTTATGTAAATACTCAAATGCTCATCCTAGACAATCCTGAATAGTCTTTCCCTTGATGAAACCATACTAGTTATCATGAACAATTTGGGGAATTACCCTTTGCAACCGGTTTGCAAGAAGCTTGGTGATTATTTTGATAGAAGTGTTCAAAAGGGAAATGGGCCTGAACTCATTGATACACTCGGGGTTCTCTTTCTTAGGAACTAAGGTGATGTAGGAGTAGTTTAGGCTCTTGATGTCTGCCTCATGATAAAACAAATTAGTGCCAAGAGTATAAAACTCCTGCCTGATGATATGCCAAGTTTTGTTCACAAAATGACCATTGAAACCGTCTGGTCTAGGAGCTTTATCATTGGGCAAATCAAGGAAAATGGAATCAATCTCCTCATTACTGAATGGGAGCAGTGGAAACACACAATATACCACTTTAATGAATACATGGTCTCATCTCCTGGTTGTTCTCCCACCATGATCACATCAACCACTAGCTACATGGTGTTCTTTGGTGTTAGTCTCATATCTTATGGTTATTGAAACAACATCACAATCTTCTGGTCTTATGTATGTCAAATGAATGACTTTTGCACTTCATGAGACACCTTTACCCATGCTCATCTAGCAGTCACATACGATTGGTTTCAATCCATTCGAAGTGTTTAGGATGCTTCGACTAGGATTAGGAGTGTTAGTTCATAGTCCCTCTACCAGTTGTAGTGGTCCCTTCCTATAGTTCAACCAGCTCTGTATGCAACAAATCAATGCATCTACCATGCCAAATGAGCTACAACACCATCAACAATAGGTCTAAATTATCTCTTCGAATGAATCAACAATACTCTCACTATTACCTTTCTAACTACTATGTAAATATCCTAGTTGTTTCCTTTTTGGTAGTACACCATATGATCTAATAAATCACTAATCCTAGCTAATGGAATTTCATGATCATTAATATGCTTTCATATCAAATTGTAGGAAAAGAGTAACAGAGAGATAATTACATACCATGTCTCGATCAATGAGGTAGATCTAGTAGTGAGGATAAAAAGATAGTGGCAAGGGCGATGAAGCAGGTCACTATTGTAGATGAATATGATGGTAGGGACAATGTCGTGAATACAACAAAAGCCGCGACGAGGCAGATCTAGTAACAAAGGCCACAAGGTGAGTGACAACTACAAGCATATTCACGTTAGAGTTGCTAGAGGGTGTGAAAGGGCAGGATACTTCATCTTCCTATGAAAAATCAAGTGAAAGGAGAATATCGAAGAAAGAGGATGCATGATACCTTAGGTCAAAAGATCCCCTTCGACACAAGTATGGAGAATCCAACTTTGAGATGCCAAGGGTCAATTGCCCCTCCAAAAGAACCCCACCGTGCCCAACAAAGCTTGCTAGAGGGTTCTTGGCGTTGGAATTCCAAATCCGGTGGCGACGTCAAAACTGGTGGCGGCTGTAGTCTGAGATGAGAGAAAACCCTAGGAATTAGAGAAAGGAAAGAGGGCTCGCTATATATAGCATATGTGGTAGTCAGGTCGACTTGGGTCACAAACAAGGAGTAAGAGCAATGCGGCCCAATAAGCCCTTTTATCTCTCTTTTTGTCTTTCATTTTTCCCTTCATTATTTGTTTATTAAGTTTATGGTTGTGTTCCTGTTAACAAATTTTCTCAATAGTCATATCAACATTTTTTCATCATACAAGGACTTTCAGTTTAAAGCTTACAAATGCCCTACCTTAAATAACATAACATTCTAGCTTCACAAGAAAATATTCTAGCTTAAACAAAAAAGTTCCATCCTTGCAATGAATATTCTAGCTTAAACTTGAATAATTCCACCTCCTTTTGACACCTAGAATGAGAACAACATAATGGAGAGAAGAATATGAATATTCCTTTCTTTGGTAGGGGTAGTCAAGCTAGATGAAGTGGAAACAGGGTTTATGTAATGTGGAATAACACTGCAAGTTCCAACAAAAAACTGGTAGTGATATTCAAATAATAGCATTGCTAGTCTAGCAAAAATACTATAGTGATACGTTACTAGAAGTTGTTGACTGAACCAATACTGTTATCTGTTTTCACTATCAGTTGTCGCCACGAAGAATACCTCACCCAATGAAAAAAACCCAAAGGTAATGCCCTACTATTTCACTCTATCCATGCAAGTATGCCATGGCCCAAAACACTCACCAAGAATATCGTCCTAAAACCCATCTACGTACCAACACATGATATGATTATCATCATAACAAACAATCTCATGTAAAGGGTATAACATAGTGAAGTAGAGCATGGAGTGATAAATTCAAGTAGCAATCTAACTATGAGTATGCCTCGGTAATAGATTTTATTCAAGGTAGGGGCTCAAACATCACCCAGTCAGCTTGTTATGCGACTAGCCAACAATAAAACACTAGTCATAATAGTCACAATGACTAGATAGGCTATACAAGTGGTGAAGCATTGTGTAATAAACTACCTAAGAACCGTACCACCCCCCTCCCCAAAATCACAACTTTTAAAAAATTTTCTTCAAAACATGCCTGATGATGTGTCATGTAGATCAACTAGTCTAGTTGTGCCAAGGGCCATAATTAAAGCTAATTTAATTATGGATCAGGATCCTAGACCTTTGAACTTGTTGACTTGCATGGCATGCATCTGCAGATGCTGGAATGATCGATACTGGAACAAAAAAGTAGAAGATTCAGTCTAGAACATCTGGAATGACCTGTAGTGGCTGGAATTCTGGCCTATTTGGGATATAGTACCGGTCTCTTTAGTGGAACGGGACATTCCGATCATTTTGACCGGTATCGGAATGATCATAGTGTGTGCTGCAAAATTGAAAGGCAACCATCAGCTCTATGTTGGTTGTGTTTTTCGAATTGGATACGGTGTGTTAGGCTGGTCTGATACCCTTACAATCTGAGATAATAATCAAACTAGAAGATAACTAACAAGCCTGAGAAACCAATGCAAACGAGGAGGCAACGTGTGAAATCTCTAGCACAATCTTTTAAATGCTCAATCGAGTGGGTTGCCTAACCCTTGTAACTTTGGCGCTTTCCTCGATGCCAACTTATGACATAATAGTTTTTCCCCAAGTGGTTTGGACAAGATAGAAAATTGACAAAATTAGGTCTTTTCTTTGGAAAGGAGATGAAAACACAAATGGAGGTCATTGCCTGGTTAATTGACCAATGGTCAATAGACCAAAAAATATTGGAGGGCTAGGAGTGACAGATCTTGCCAAGTTTGGAAGAGCTCTATGACTTCGATGGCTTTGGCAGGATGGGTTGATGATTCTAAACCTTGGGTGGGAATTGTGGTTCCCTACAATGAAGGTGATCGGCTTCCCTTTAACATGTCTACCTAGCCTCAGTGGGAAATGGAAAGAAGGCGCGGTTCTGGCAACGTAAATAGCTTGATGGTTAAGCTCCTAGAAACTTGGCTCGACATCCTTTTGAGGTAATAAAGAGGAAGACCAAGTCAATTGAACAGGAGCTTGGAAACAATGCGTGGATCCAGCCACTTTGAAATAACATTACAACAACCGTCCAAGTAGAGGAGTTCACGTCACTATGGATTAGACTTCATAATATACAATTGCAACCCGAAGTTCAAGATTCCATAATTTGGATGTGGACAGATGATGGCAAGTACTCCTCGCGCTCAACATATCAGATTCAGTTCAAAGGATTGATCCTATTCGTGGTACAAGCTAGACAAATTTGAAAGGCACATATAGAGAACAAAAGCAAGATATTCGCTTGGACACTGATACAAAGGAAACTTCTCATAGTTAACAACCTATACTCATGGGGCTGGCTGTACCATGCGAATTGCATTTTGTGCAACGATCAGTTGGAGACTGGCCTGCACCTAGAATCGTCTGGAACGAGGTGATGATGTTAGGTTTAGTTCCATATTGGTAATTGATGGTGTGGGAGCACAACATATAAGGCGGGGGTAGCCCTCACCTATCAGACTAGTCTTTTGGGTTGAGTTTGGCCCAATGCTTGGGTATGTTGTGGGCTACAGTGGACCTGGGCCCGAGGGGCGTCGGCTCATGGGCATAGTGAGCTGAGCCGGAATCAACTGCGCACTCTAACAAGTGGTATCGGAGCCCGTGGTCAGAAAACCTAGAAAATCTCAGGGTCACATGGTGACGGGGGAGCCAGTTAACGCCTCGGAGGTCACACGGGTTGTGTGTGACAGGAGCGTTGGACAAGGAGCCTGGTTAACGTCTTCCGGAGATCACACGGGGTTGTGTGATGTGAAGAGTTAGGTCTGAAGTGTGACGAGGGAGATTATTAGGTTTAGTCCCATAACAGTAATTGATAATGGGGAGCACAACATATAAGGTGGGGTAGCCCTCACCTATCAGACTAGTTTTTGGGTTGAGTTAGGCCCAAGGCCTTGGTATGTTGTGGGCTCTGGTGGACCTGGGCCCAAGGGGCGCCGGCTCGTGGGTATAGGGAGTTGGGCGGATTCCGCTAAGCACTCTAATAGATGGCACGAAAAAACTTTGGCATACCTTTAATCCAGCAAGTAGATGAACCATTGGCTATTAGCATTTGGTGGGAAGCAGCAGCCTAGTCTATCTCCAAAGAACGACGCCGACGATTCAATGGTGTGGCAACTACATAATTGTGGAACTTATGGAAGAAACGAAACCGAAGGATTTTTGAAAACAGCTTCCAATCAGCTCTACAAGTGACCTCGAGAGCCAAAGATGACATCAACCAACGGAAGAGGGTGTTTCCTTCAAGCATTTGATTTTCACTGTCGTAATTCCCACTCCCATGCCTCTTCTCTGGGTTCTTTAGGCTCAGTTTTTTTCTATCCCCAGATCATTTCTGAGGAGTTTTGTTGCTAGATCCCTTTGGGGTATGGAATTAGCCTGTACTATGTGCTTTGAACTGTCTTTTTCTCTCTTAATTGAAAGACAGAGTTCCAGCAATTTTGTCAAAAAAAATCTTTTGAGAGGCCTAAGCAGCTTGACCTCAACAGCCAAACAAAGGTTTAGAATGTTAGTGCAGATAGAATTCGCATGTGTTTCCCTCCTATCATGATTGTACGTTGCTCCATGAACCCACTTATCCATGTCCATCAACACTTCAATGGAGCATTGATTTATCTCATCAACACATAAAAACTTTTAGTCGGCATTGCAAGAAAGCCAAACGTACAGAATCCACCAAACTTTTTCATCCATCAAGTTTGACGGCTCTAATAATCTAATCTCTAATTATCTGTGAATTAATGAACCTATAAGCAAAGCATAGCAACTCATTACAAGTATAAATGTCCGATACTTAAGTCCACAGGCAGTAATTACTACTACAGCTGAGTTCTATAGAGGCGGCTGGCTTGCCTCTATAGAGACGGTTGGCCCAGCCGCCTCTCCTATTCCGTCTCTACAAATTAGTGATTTGTAGAGGCAGTTATCCAGCCGCCTCTATAAATATCATTTATAGTGGTTAAGAACAAGAGCCATCTCTACAAACAGATTTTCAGAGACGGCTAGGCTATTTAGCCACCTCTACAAATAGATTTAGCACAGGAGGCTTGGAATGAAACCCGCCTCTATAAACCCATTTGTAGAGGCGACTGAAACTTTCTAGCCGCCTCTCGTATATTTCCCGCCAAAATTCTAACTATGTTTCTAAATTAATATGCATACACTTGTTCAAATGTACACCACATTTGGGTGCCGATCATTCATGAAACATGCTCACCTGGATGCACGAGGACATTTGATAGTATGAGATAATACACGTCCATAATAATTTAAATTAAGTCAGTACACAACAAAGTATTTTTAAAGGTGGATGATAACAACAGTCGCCTCTACATAAGCATTTGTAGAGGCGGTTCAATCAGCAGCGACCTGTACAAATGCTTCTTCAGAGGTGGCTAGTTTCGGGGGCCACTGCAGAGGCGGCCCAATCAGGAACCACTGCTGCCCTAAAATGCCACCGTTGCTATAAATCGTTTCTTTAGTAGTGTAATAAGTAACTAAAGAAAGCAGTGTCATCTGTTACCCTTGGAACACAAACACTAGAATACTATTACCAGAGAAGATTACTGTCTATTGGCTAGCATCACCATACCTCCGGAGCAAAGCTTCACAGGTGCAAAACCAAGGACATGCCAAGGCTCAGTTCAAGGTCTACTTCCATAATGCTGCTGGTTCCCACCCCGGGAGCAGCCAATCCCATCTGCTCCTGCGTGACCGGGAAAAGCTCCAGGCAGGCTTGAGAAGCTACCACATCAGGCTGAGGAGGCTCACCCTCCTCATAACGCTGCTGGTGATTGGTGCCAGGGTTCAGTCCAACTCCTACTGCAGGACTGTTACCTGAGACAGAATTTGTAGTCACCATCTCTGCCGGCTCTGAGACCACTAGAGTACCTTCAGTAGCCACATCCTGGATAAGCTCCTGTGCTCTCGGTGTCTTCTGGGCAATGTCTACTCCAAATCCAAACAGCTTTGCGGTGAGGGATTCGTAGCCGGAGCAGGACTGTCCATGGCCAGTCTTCTCAGCTAAATGTGCAGCAACACTTGAGACATTTGGTTTGGTTGAAGAAGAGGTGAAGGTGTCTCCTGGCTGGCTCACTTCTTCGGGATGATGCACTGAGCAGTTTGATACCGCTTTCGGAGAGTTTGGCTGCTTCAGTTCCACACAAACTGCTGCCTGGGAAGGTCGTCAAACATTCTCCTGTAATGGTTTCCATAACCTCATCAATTTGTGCCTCGCAGGTGCTGTCGACCAGCGGTGGATTCTCACCATGACTGTCATTCATAGCACAAGTTATTTTCTCTGAAGATGCAGGCTGTGCGTCATCTACTTGGTTCAAAAGATGTTGTGCTTGTTGTCCCCTTTCATCTACGGGCACGGCACATGCTGAACCATTTTGTTCTCCACCTAGAAGAACTATGTCAGAGTCCATATTCTCATCAATTTGTGCCTCGAAGGTGCTCTCGACCAGTGGTGGATTCTCAACATGACTGTCATTCATAGCACAAGTTATTTGTTCCGAAGATGCAGGCTGTGCCTCATCTACTTGGTTCAAAATATGTTGTGCTTGTTGTCCCCCTTCATCTACGGGCACGGCACATGTTGAACCATTTTGTTCTCCACTTGGAACAACTTCGTCAGAAATGTCCTTCCTTCGCCTGAACAATCCCCAGAGGCAATGTTTCCAATGGTACACTGAAGAAAAAAGAGAATTGCATTAGCAACAGGCAAATAGCAAACAAAATACTACATATAGTTATTGACTACAAAAGCTGTTGAAGTAGGCAAAATTCATAATAACTATGCTCAACGTAACTGAGCAGGATATCAGATGGAAAGGGAATTTTATAACACAATACTTACACTGATTTTGTTCTGGCAACAGGACAGATGGGAAGATCAATAGATCAGCGGTAGCAGCAGTTACTTTTAGGGCACTATCAGTCTCAGTTACTTCATTCACTAGTTCGTCTGATAATTCATTTGACCTGGAGTGCATTGATAATGTTTAGTGCATCATAATTGCATCAAGCTGAAGAAAAAGATAATAATGCAATGTTGGCAAACACACCTCGAATTAGATGGGAAGAAATACAATCCAATGCATGAATCTGTAGGTCCTGAAGACTCCCATCCCTTTGGCCAGACTTGCAACCGAGGAAGCTTCACTACTTCTAGTACTGGTTGCAATGATCTTGAACATTCCTCCACTTTCTTACATGCTTTACTTGACAAGTGTGCATCCACCTTAAGACAAGCTTCACTGTTTATCTTGAAAATTCCACTATTGACAGAGAAATAAAAAAAATCAAAATTTATACAAAGCAGTGTCACTTTGATTTTGCAGAACGTAAAGACCATTGAACATACCTCCAAATAGGTTTGCTGCTATCATTAAACATGACCACGGGACTAGGCTGCTTAACATTGTCCAATGGATGAACAGAGTTTTCTTTTCCAGGATCCTGCTGGTTCACACCATCGTTGGTGATGGGGTTATCCAATGGTTTCGTAATTGACTTCCTTCTTGAATAATACCTTCCATATCTATTAACAGCACCATATTTCATCATGCCGTTGATGTCATTCATAACACAAAAGCTCCACTGATGACCTATCAAAAACAGTTTCCTCTAAGCAGTATCTGCATACTGATGAATCATAATAAGAAAAATGTTAATTGCTACTTCTATTTTGAAATCCATTTAAATATAATAATAAATAAAAGTTGTACTAACATAATTCAAGTTATTGTATTTTCAATGAACTCATATGTTGACTTGGTCAATACCATAAATGTAGTTGACAAATTTTCTTTATTTGAGGTAGTTTAGGGTCAAAATATCCTTAGAAGCTTTTAGATCTATTTTATTTTGTATCTTTTCTACAGGCCTGCTGCTTATAATTTCTCACCAAAGCTAAAAAAGGAAAGGTTATCCTATTCCAATCACTAATATGCTTTGTAATGGGATGGTATGGATGGCTTGCTTGCATTGAGCGTGGAGGTTTTGAGTTTGAATCTTAGGAAACACACATGTATATTTTTTCGAAAAGGAAATATTTTATTAATTCACAATCATTACACACATGCGTATTTCTCATGACAAATCACACAGCGTCTGACTTGCAACCACAGTGTTTAGCTAGTGGACTTTTCACATAATAAAAAAACTTTGTCTCTATTATTTTGTCATTTTTTTGTTTCCTAAAAATCATTTACAGAGGGCTACCTAAGTCATCCGCCTCTAAAATCCATTTATAGAGGAAGGCCTACCTCTGTAAATGATGACTAAAGATGGTACATTGCCACCTCTAGAAACCATCCATTTTACAGACTTTTGAGGAGTGGAGCAAAACCACATCTCATTATTGATTTCATCTGTCTCTATATATAAATATATTTTATTGTAGTGTTGTACGTAACATATCCCTTGTCAATTCCATTTTGTAGTAGTGTGCTAAGTAACGTATCCCTCGTACTCTCTGCAACAAACCAGGAATCATCCAAAACCAGCGTATCCACACACCTTCGCAAACACTGCCTGCAAAAAGTTGCAAAAGTTCTCTTCCAAATTTTCGTTTGTAGATGTATGCCAAGATATAATTGCCAAACTATTCATCTACTAGGGGTGTGTTTGGTTTGAGGAATGAGATGATCCATCTTTTTCTCGCTCTGAGACTTTTTGGTTTGTTGTGGAATGGAATGGGTTGATCCATCACCATATCATTCCTCACATGCTAATAATTAGTATATGAATGAATGAGGAATGTGTTGATTCTACCAAAATACATGGGATGATCTTATGATGCACCACCTCATGAAGCATGGAGTGATGCACCACCTCATGAAGCATGGAGTGATTCCATAAACCAAACACACCAGATCTGCAATCTATTACTGTTTCATGCTAATTTCCTTTTTTCTGCTTACAAAATTCTATTCATTCTCAAATTTTGCATGAGCATGCATCTTTGTACCATCTACCCATCCATATTTTTGGTTTATCTTTTTATGCACATTTTGATGGATTTTTTGAAGTGGGAGCATGGGAGCACCTAAGGAGGTTGGAGCACTAGATATATTCTCCTGGGCCACGTAAACTCAACCAATATCTATATTTATATCTATATCTATATCTATATCTATATCTATATCTATATCTATATCTATATCTATATCTATATCTATATCTATATCTATATCTATATCTATATCCTCTAACAAAGTTAATCCCCACTACATGTTCTATCTCTTCATGCAAGGTGTCCACATCATTCCCACTAAGTCCCACCACTACTTTGCAATCTTTTCATGCAAACTAACTATCCATGTCATCCTTTATTAATTGAAAAAATTGCTAGGCTGGTTCTTCACCTTGGTGAATTGGACACAGGCCTACCCTAACACCTTGGTTCTCCCCAGTGGCTAAAATAATGTCACACCACATTCCTTGTAAGGTAATGATATAGGGACCAAGATACCAAAATCCAACATCTTCTGCTTTGAAAACTTTTGGGTTAAACATGAATGGTTTATGGAAGAAGTCTAGAACACATGGAGTCAACCATGCCATAGACCCAATGTTGTTGCTATTCTCTCTACTAATCTCAAAGTCTCATATACTCACTAAAGTCTTGGAGCAAAAGCTTGTCTAATCTCAAGCTTCTCATCACAAACTATAATAAAGTGATTTTTTACATTGACTCACTAAAGGACAGTAGAACTCTGTTCAATCCAGAATGGAACCTAAAGCATATAGTCAAAGAGCAGTTACTACCCTTCTAAATACAAAAAAATGTTTATTGGAAGAAGAGGTGCACAATGAACATAATCAAGTTTGGAGATGAATGCACTAGGTTTTTTTCATGCAATGGTCACTATATCTTATAGAAAGAACTTAATCTCACAACCCCTCAATCACCAAGGTATTTGGATCCAAGATCATGATGGCAAAGCATGACTCATATGGAATTCTTTCAAAAACATAATGGGAGTAACCTCAAACTTATTAATGCATTTTGACCTCTATGCTCTCTTCCATTCAACCATTGATCTACAATAGTTAGTGGAAGCTTTTCTAAAGGAAGAAATTGATCAAGTAGTCAAACAAATGTCCCCTGATAAAGCACTAGGACTTGATGGTTTCAATGGCCACTTCATGAAAAAATGCAGGAGTTCACAAAGAATGACTTTTATAGACTATGTGATGACTTCTATAATGAAAGTGTGAATCTTGAGAGCATTAGCAGTTCACTCATCACTTTGGTCCCAAAAACAAATAGCCCTATGACACTATAAATGATTTTAGGCCAATTTATTTACTCAATGATAGCCTAAAACTTAAAAATCTCCTACTCGATCATCTGTAGCTAGTCATTACTAGATTAATTCATCAAAACCAATACAGTTTCATCATGACAAGATCTATCCAAGACTGCCTAGCGTGGTGCTTTGAACATATACATCACCTCAAACTTGTTTTTGAAAAGGCTTTTGATACTGTCGAACATGGTACAATTCTTCAAGTGATGTGGCACATAGGTCATCCAAATAAATGGATGAGTTGGATTGAATCATTGCTTTCCTGCTAAACATCCTCAATGATCTTAAACAAAGTCCCATGTAAAAAATTTAAATGCAAAAGAGGAGTGCACTAGGGTGACCCCCTCTCCCCCTTATATTTGTCCTAGTGGCTAAAAACTATTATAGATAATTAGTAACAAAGCATAAATCTAATCCTCATCTAAGCACCAATTCCATAGGGAGCAAGAGATTTTCTGATTATTAAATGATGACACACTCCTCATTTTACATGTTGATGCGGCAATTAACTTGCCTCAAGTCTCTTCTACATACCTTCGCAGAGTCCACAGACCTAAGAGTAAATTACAAGAAGTCCCATATCCTACCTATCAATGTCTCAAGGGAGAAAATGAGTATTCTAGCGAACACATTTGACTTTCAAATTGGTAAAATGCCCTTTGCCTACTTGGGCCTACTGATAGGAACAACCAAGCCATGCATGGAAGACCTAACTCCTTTGATGGATACAGTTAAATGCCATCTCACTGCAAATGATCAACTCCATCATCACCCCAAATGTGACTTATGCCTTACGCTCCCTCAATCTACATTTAGTGATAATAGATAATATTAATAGAGCTCGAAAGCAATGTCTATGGAGAGGAAATGATACCAGCAAAGAAGTAGGGAATCTGGCTGCCTAGCCATTAGTCTGATGGTTTGTGTCATGACATGGAAATGGTATGGGGTGTAGGGGCCTCCTTTTCCTATACACTTTAAATTGAAAACGAAGTGCTAAGGGGACCTCCCCCATAGTGTTTTTCCATCAAGAAAGTGATATGGGGAGTATCATTGTTGGGTTAGGCTACAACTCGGCAATGATATTCCTTTGATGGTTCATGCCTTGTTTTGGCAACAACTAGCAAGCCCCATCATGCTGAAATCCCTTTGCTAGCTCTGATTCTAGTAGTGATGTTAGGTTTAGTCCTACCGGTGATCCATGGATCTAGAGTAGTGACTATCTAGAAGGCATCAACTTCTCCAAAACTTCTACTTGTCATCAAACAAGCCACCATCCACATTATGCCAACTTTATCCCAATCCTAGAACTTGGCTTCTCATCAATTTAATCCCAAAAAGTGTCTTCATTTATGATTTTGTTATTGAGATTGTTTACACTTAGAAACCTTTGGGCTTCCTTAGGGCCTTGAGTCCATGAATGGCATGAAACAAGAACCTTGTCTATAATTCAATCATTTCACCTCTCATACCTGTCGATGCGGGACCCACAGGATACCCCGGCAGGAAGGGAGAAGATCTAGTCCAACTAGGATTCTTCCCATGTAGTCCTAGTAGTAGTATTATCCTGTAATCCTACTAGGAACTTTCATTGTAAACCGACTAGGACTCTGATCTCCTAACTATATAAAGGAGGCTGGGGTTCCTAGAGGACGGGGGGATACAACACAACAACACACAATCAATCCAACGCAAAGGCTAACGCCGACTGGACGTAGGGCTATTACTCGACCACAATCGAGGGCCTAAACCAGGATAAATCGACTGTCTCTTGCGTTCACTGTCGAGTTTCGCATACGCTGAAGCCCGAACATACTGTCCCGGGTAATCCCGTGACAGGCTATCGGTGGTAAAACATCGACAGCTGGCGCGCCAGGTAGGGGCTTTCGGCGAATTTGCATCCGAGAGCTCGATGGACCTCGACAACATGATCTTCTCAACGGGATCAACCTTCATGTTTGGTTCGTGGATCTGTGAGGCAGGCGACGATGGCAAGCTCCAAAGCCATCTTCTCAAAGATTCGGTTCACCATGAAAACTTTCCTATTTTGGCGACCACGATAGATCAAATCACCGGAAGATTCGCGCAGCTCGTGATGTCCGATTCAACTCAGGTTTCACAGCTTTACGCATCCGACTCGAACTCAGGCTCCGCATCCAAGATGGGGTATGACCCGGGTTCTTTTGAGAATCCGAGTTCTTTTCCAATGAGGCTACAGAACGCGGCCTCGGTATATCAAGAATACAACTCGGAGTGCACTCAGAATTTTTTCAAGAAGTCGGATCTTTTCCCATTTGGACTCCACAACATGGCAAGGTCTTACCAAGCATAGCTCGAAGGATCCCTCGACTCAGTGTTTAGAATGCCACTAAAAGGAGCTCAGGAAGGTCTCGTACTAACCATAACATCTCAAGACTGCATCGTCCACTGGCCAGGCTCTATTCCTGAGGATAGCGGTACCCGATGGGTCGGCACGACGACAACGGCAATTCTACCCTACCAAGAAGGAGACTCGATATGCGACCTTGAAGCCTCTACTAAAGTTATCAGCAATCCCGACAGTATAGAAACCAAGGTCAATAACAGAACAGTTCACGCATGGGAAGTACTCATGGTTCGTCGTCCTCGATCACCATTGATCCCCCCAGAAGCACCCGACGTCAGGTCATCAGATGAATCTGAGTCCAACATATCACCCTTTGTTCAAGGCTACGATGGTGAGACCGAGAATCAAAGGCAAGCCAAAGAAAGAAGAAACAAGTTGAAACAAGGACGCCAGCGACGTGCTAGGCAGCGCAAGGAAGCTTGGATCAAATATGAGTCAGATCTGGCTGAATACAATAGGAGAAAATCAGAACAAGAAGTCGAAGAAAGACGTGCGACAAACACACCCTACAATAGGATCCGAGAAGCACTTGAAGAACTCGGAATGACCTCGCATCCCAGTGAACAGCAGGAACAGCTCTGGAAACTTCTCCAGACAGCAGCCCTAAAGACACATGATGGAAGAACCCGTTCAAGACTACCCGCCAGGTCAACATCTCATAGGAAGGAAGATCAAAATCAAAGGAAGTCCGCGTTCAAGAGACTTGGACTAAGTGGAAGTCACAACAGAGAAAGTAGAAGAGACCATAGTCAAAACTACCGAGCCGAACAACCAAGACAGAACAGAAGTGAAGCACCCATTCGGACAGCCCCACAGAACTACTCTCGTCAAAACGACAGCTGGCTAGAAGGAGGTGCTGAATCAGAGTACAAAGAAGCCAGAACGCACGATAGATTCCCCTGTTTTGGAAACCGACTTGCAGCAATACGACTACCTCACAAGTTCAAACCATCCAACCACTCTAAATATGATGGCAATACCAAACCAAGGCAGTGGCTCAGAATCTACTCACAATCGATTGAACTGGCTGGAGGAGATGATGATATCAAGACCTTGTTCTTTCCGATGGCCCTGGAAACCATGCCTCTCCAATGGTTCGACAAATTGAACCCAGGATCAATCAGAAATTGGGAGGACTTGCAAAGAGTTTTTTGTCAAAATTTTGCAGGTATCATTACGCACCCAATCACCCACGTAGAATTAAAGGGACTCAAGAAGAAAGGGGCGAAAGTCTCAGAGATTACTATCGATGATTTGGCGAATTACGTGCCCAAGTACATGACATTACCGAACGAGAAGTAATCGAAGCTTTCTCTCATGGAATCATGGCTAGGTGGCACTTTTAGGACTTCTGCAAAGAGAACCCGAGAAACAATGAAGAATTCAGACGCACAGTAGAAAAAATGATTACTGCGGAGGAGAAGACACGATAAAGGTTCCCAGAAAGAAGCAACCGAGACAACCCAGATAAGCAAAATCATTGAAACAACAGACACCAAGAGAGAACATGGACCAGACAACACCGTAGCGGTAACTGACAAATCAAGGAAGTTTTCCAAGCCCAGAAGGTATGACGACATTGAAAACATGCATTGCCCATTGCACCCTAATGGAAAGCACACCATTGGAAATTGCTACACCTTCAATGAATGATACACAAGAAAAGATAGTAAGGGGAGCACTAAAGAAGACAATCAGAAAAAAGATGAAGACAACCACGAAGACCAGGGATTCCAAAAATCCAGAGGAACAGTAGCAGTGATCTTCGCTGGGGCTCCAGATTCCAGAAGCAAACATCAAGAAAAGCTAGCTCTCCGAACCATCATGGCAGCAGAACCGGCTACTCCAAGATATCTCAATTGGTCACAATATCCGATCCAGTTTTCAAGAGAAGACCAATGGACTAGCGTAGAAAACACAACTCATTACCCACTGGTTCTAGATCCAACCATCGCCGGTATGACTGTCACAAAGGTACCAATTGATGGAGGAGCCGGACTCAACATCATTTTTTTCAGAAACTCTAAGGAAGATGGGATTACAACTCGCCGGGATGATTACACCAACGAGCACACCTTTTTATGGGATAGTACCCGGCAAGGCAGCCATGCCACTTGGACAAATCACTCTACCGGTTACTTTTGGAACTCCCTCAAACTACCGCACAGAGTTCATCAAATTTGAAGTTGCAGACTTTGAATCATCATACCACGCAATCCTCGGACGTCTAGCACTGGCAAAATTCATGGCAATACCACATTACCCGTACCTATTGCTAAAGATGCCAGGGCCTAACGGAGTCCTCTCCCTTCGAAGTGATTTGAAGCGCGCTTTTGACTGTGATGTTCAGGCAATTCAAATTACAGCCAAAGCACAAGCAACCAATGGTAGAAAAGAAATAGCTGCTATTGCCACGGAACTGAGCTCGGAAGAACTAGAGATACCAGCTAAAAAGCCCAGCATCCTAGCACCACCAAAAGAAGCCGACGTCAAGCAAATCGACCTGGGAACCGGTGATCCCGCCAAAATGGCAACCATCAGTGCTCACCTCTCGGCAAAATAGGAACTCGTGCTCACCAACTTTCTTCGGGACAACAAAGATATCTTCGCTTGGAAGCCGGCCGACATGCCAGGTGTCCCAAGAGAGTTGGCCGAGCATAGAATCGATATCAACGAAGGCTCCAAGCCTGTGAAGCAACGACTAAGATGGTTCTCACCCGACAAGAAGGCAGCAATTAAGAAAGAAATCACAAAGCTAATGGCAGCCGGATTCATCAGAGAAATCCTTTATTCGGATTGGCTAGCAAATCCAGTTTTAGTACAAAAGAAGAATACAGACGAGTGGCGCATATGCGTCGACTATACAGATCTCAACAAACACTACCCGAAAGATCCATTTGAGCTACCACGCATTGATCAGATAGTTGATTCAACAGCAGGATCTGCCCTCCTATCCTTCCTTGATTGCTATTCAGGATATCACCAAATCGCTTTAAAAGAAGAAGACCAGAGCAAGACATCTTTCATCACTCTGTTTGGTGCCTACTGCTACAAGACCATGTCGTTTGGACTCAAGAATGCTGGTGCCACTTACCAAAGAGCTATCCAGACATGCCTTGGTGAACAGATCGGCAAAAACATGGAAGCATACGTGGATGACGTAGTAGTGAAAACAAAGAACCCGGACACACTTATTGAAGACTTAAAGCAAACCTTCGAAAACCTGAAAAGGTGGAGGTGGAAATTGAACCCAAGCAAGTGTGTATTCGGAGTTCCTTCTGGACAACTACTCGGATTCTTGGTTAGTCATCGTGGAATCGAAGCCAGCGCCAAACAAATTCGAGCCATAACAGAGATAGGACCCCCTCGAAGCGTCAAAGATGTACAGAAACTAACAGGCTGCATGGCGGCCCTCAATCGTTTCATATCAAGACTCGGCAAAAAAGGGTTACCTTTCTTTAAACTACTAAAGAAGACAGACAAGTTCGAGTGGATAGAGGAAGCCAACGAAGCTTTCAAAAGACTTAAAGCATACCTCACATCATCGCCCATTCTCACGCCACCAAAGAAATACGAAGACATGATGCTATATAAGCACAGCGATATTCGTGGAAAGAGAAGAAGAAGGGCGCGTATATAAGGTACAACGCCCCGTATACTACATCAGCGAGGTTCTGTCAGAATAAAAAATCCGGTACCCGCATGTGCAAAAGCTACTCTACGCTCTCCTGATCACTTCACGCAAGCTACGCCACTATTTTGAAAGCCACAAGATTACCGTGGTGACAGATTTCCCACTCGGAGACATCCTACACAACAGAGATGCAACAGGGCGCATATCTAAGTGGGCAGTTGAACTTGGAGCTCTCAATATCGATTTCACCCCACGGAAGGTGATTAAATCCCAAGCTCTTGCTGATTTTGTGGCTGAGTGGACAGAAATTCAACAACCTATGTCAAACATCATCCTTGACCATTGGAAGATGTACTTTGATGGATCGCTCAAGCTAGGCGGAGCCGGAGCAGGCGTCCTCGTAATTTCTCCAGACGGAAAACAACTCAAGTATGTCCTTCAAATATTATGGCAAGCCACAAACAATGAAGTAGAGTACGAAGCCCTCTTCCACGGGCTCCGAGTGGCAATTACCCTCGGAATCAAGTGATTGCTCGTGTACGGAGATTCGGCAGTAGTCATCAACCAAGTCAACAAAGATTGGGACTGCACCAAAGAAAACATGGGCGCCTACTGTGCTGAAATATGAAAGCTTGAAAAACATTTTCAAGGATTAGAAATTCTACACGTCCTGCGCGATTCTAATATTGCGATAGACATCCTCGCCAAGCTCGGGTCAGACAGAGCGAAGGTCCCACCCGGTGTATTTATAGAGGAGTTATCAGCTCCCTCTATCAAACAACCCGGTGAGATAACCCCTGAACTCCCAGTCAAAGGCACCTAGATTTTGGTAATCAACACCTCATGGACCCAGGCCTTTATTGATTATATCAAATAGAACAAGCTGCCAGCAGATAAAGAGGAGGCTACCAGAGTCATTCACAGAAGCAGGAACTACGTCCTAGTGGGGAAAAGCTGTACAGAAGAGCCGCGTCATCAGGAGTACTCCTAAAATGTGTCTCGTTTGAAGAAGGCAAAGAGATCTTAGACGAAATACATTCAGGTTGCTGCGGAAATCATGCCGCTTCAAGAACACTAGTTGGCAAAGCTTTCCGCACCGGATTCTACTAGCCAACAGCTCTGAAAGACACGGAAGAACTAGTCAGAAAATGCAAAGGCTGTCAAATGTTCACAAGACAACCTCATGTACCAGCTCACAACCTTATCTGCATCCCACCCGCTTGGCCTTTCTCCTGCTGGGGGCTGGATCAAGTAGGACCTCTCAAGAAAGCAAAGGGCGGTTTTGAGTACATCTTCGTAGCAATTGACAAGTTCACCAAGTGGATTGAATACAAACCACTCGCAAAATACAGTGCAGCCAAAGCAGTAGAGTTCATCCAAGACATTATGCACAGATTCGGCATGCCCAATCGAATAATCACATATTTGGGATCTCCCTTCATAGCTACAGAATTCAAAAGTTAGGCACAGGACTGCGGCTTCAGCATAGATTACGCATCAGACGCACATCCAGAAGCCAATGGACAGGTAGAAAGGGCCAATGGACTCATTCTAGCTGGATTAAAGCCAAGACTGTATGAAGAACTAGTAGACTATGGATCCAGATGGATTGAAGAACTACCCAAAGTAGTATGGGGGCTACGAACTCAAATAAGCAGAGCCACCGGTTACTCACCCTTCTTCCTAGTTTACGGGTCAGAAGCCGTACTACCTGCCGACTTGATATGGATATCACCAAGGATAGAACAGTATGACGAAAGAGAAGCAGAACACACCAGAAGATTAGAACTCGATAGCTCAGAAGAAGTCAGAGTAAATGCAACCTTTCAATCAGCAAGATACCTACAAGGTTTAAGACGCCACTACAACAAGAGTACCCAACCTCGATCACTCCAAATTGGAGATCTAGTGCTAAGAAGAATACAAAAAACTGAGGGACGCCATAAACTACTCAGTCCATGGGAAGGTCCTTTTATTGTCACAACAGTCACCGGACCAGGCACATACAAGTTGACAACCGAGGATGAAAAAGAAGTCAGCAGCACATGGCACATCAGCCAACTAAGAAGATTCTACGCGTGAAAACAACTCAAGAAAGAATATATATTCAAGCCGCAAGGGATCAACGTCCATGATGAATACAGATAATGTCCATCGACGACACATGAATTATGGCTTATCAACATTCATGATCAATAAAGATGGTCTTTCTACACAACATACGTCTTGCTATGACTTTCTCCGAGTTGTCTTCAATAAGCATTCTGGCCAAAAACACCGATGAGGGTAGTCAATAAGCTAACACCCGAACCAAAGAGCAAAAGAGTTGAAAAGATGCTTGAGCCCACCGATGAGGGTAGCTAATAAGCTAACACCCGAACCAAAGAGCAAAATGGCTGAAACATGCCTGAGCCTACCGGCCGAGAGCAAAAGAGCTGAAAAGATGCTTGAGCCCGCCGATGAGGGTAGCTAATAAGCTAACACCCGAACCAAAAAGCAAAATGGCTGAAACATGCCTGAGCATACCGGCCAAAAGCAAAAGAGCTGAAAAGATGCTTGAGCCCACCGATAAGGGTAGCTAACAAGCTAACACCCGAAACCAAAAGCAAAATAGCTAAAAATACGCCTGAGCATCCCGGCCGAGAGCAAAATAGCTGAAAAGATGCTTGAGCCCGCCGATGAGGGTAGCTAACAAGCTAACACCCGAACCAAAAAGCAAAAACGACTGAAACTAAGCCTGAGCGTAAATCAGAGTGAATTCAAGACAAGACCCTCCAACTACTTGTTCCAAATAGCAAGAGGCTCGGGGGCTACACTTGGATAGATCCAAGAAGCGCTACACAGTTTCGCACAGGAAAGTACTCGGGCAATGCTTGTTCCTGCTCGGACCTGAAGGAACAAGAAGAAGTTTCCAGAACTCCACCATGAAGTGCTCGGAGACTTATCAATCTCAAGATCGCCGATCCTAAGACTTTTCAGTACTAACAAGAACACAAAGTCTACCGAAACAACAATCTATACCGAGTTGTTTATAGGTCACAAATGAAAAGCCAGACAAGCCAGACAAAGCACTCGGCAAATCAAGAAAATTTGTCAAGGCAATGGTCTACATACACCGAGTGGTTTACACAACACAGATGAAAGTCAGAACAAGTAACTACTCGGAGAAAATTCTGATCACTTGGACAACTCATTTAAAGAATAAGCAAGGATTAGACATCCAGACAATGAAGACATCAACAAAGATAAAGGATCTTCAATCAAGAAGAAGTATAAGTATTCTGTTACAAAAGCCAGAGTACAAAGGTCGATTACATTCAAGCATTGTCATCGGGAGTAGAAATATCGATATTAAGGTTATCAACAATCCTACTGGCTAAGTCTTCGACCTCAGGCTCCGCCCTTTCAACAGCATCAACATATTCTCGACTTTCGGCTTCGTCATCGATCTTGGACAAGGGAAACTCTAGAGAAAGAACCCGAACCTGGGCAAGAACATTCCTGGTACATAAGAGGGCGCACCTCTTCACAAACTCCTAGAAACGGGTTGGAACTCGGGGAATGAATTGAGCCCAAGGTTGACCGTCATCTGCTGGAGTCCAGAGAAGGTCGGCTACTGACCGAAAGGATTTCCACAAAGTGTTCCAGTTCTCAGTGGCCGTCGCCAACTTACCAGACAAGTCTTGAATAGTCTTTTGAGCCTGCACAAGATCTCTGTCAGCTCCACGCCTAATCAGTTTGGCAAGCGCGAGTTCTTCTTCAGCGTGAGTAATTACCTCCTCAGCCCGATTGTGACTATTGTGGGCGGTGGTCTTCATTTCCTCAAGACCCTCTGAGAGCTTCTTCTTTTCAACTCGGAGAGCTAGACCAGGCAACAAAAACAAGTCAGCGGAAAAGAAAATCAGAATACAAAAGGAAACAAAAAGAACCCACAATACCTTTGCACTCATTCTTCAGGGACTCCACCATAGCATCCCTCTACTTTTCTGCCTCAACAACCCGGGCGCGGAGAGCCTTCTCCTCCTTCTGATGCGTCTGGCACTCAGTCTCCAACTCGGCTAGGCAGACGTCAAGCTCTGCCTTCAAGGTACTCACCTCGGAGGACAACTTTTCCTCGGTTTCAGACAAGAAAAAGAAGCCAGTATGATCACGAGAAAAAGACTGAGCAAATAGAGAGAGAGAGAGAAAACCAAGGTGTAAGGACAAGAGAAAGACGAACAGCCAAAGAAAGAAATTCAAGAAAACTAACCTGGAGCTTTTCCCCAAAAGAAGTCGCAGAAGACGCCAAGTTCCCCCAGGCTATGGTCAGCTCAGACAAACGATGAGTAGCATCAAATTGATACAACACATCGTCATCCAAGCGCGAAGCACCAAAACCAAGGGGAGCTGAGGGAGAAGCAGGCGTAGACGAAGAAGGCAAGGCCAGGGCTGTATCCTGGGAAACCCCGGCTACCTCCTCAGAAGTACCCACCGCTGTGACCACAGTCACCTCTAGAGCCACAAGGTCAGCAGCAGCAGGGGGCCCAGTTTTCCTCACAGCCACCTCACCGACTATACTCTCCGAGTCATTCGACTCAGTACGCGGGGGCGCACCAGAAGGCTGACTAGAAGGAGGCGGAGGAGTAAGAGAAGGCGAGGGACTGCAAGATGATAGAGAAACTCGTTGATAAGAATACAAGTCAGGAAAAAGGAAGGCCAAAAAGCGAAGAAGCACAACAAAGAGTCACTTACTCAGCTATCTTCTTCTTCAAAAAACCGAAAGAAGACCTTGCAGGAGGAACTATGGCGACAGAAATATCACCGCCACCCTGCGATAGGAGCGGCGCAGCCGGTACCAGAGCCACAGAGGAACTCGGTACCGGAGCCCTAGAAGAACTCAGGGCTGGAGCCCCAGAAGAACTCGTACCCGATGACCGCTTACTACAAAAAGATCAAGACCAAAGTCAAAATAAAAAGGAGGGATTCAACAGCAGGAAAATAAGAAAACAACTCACCGCCACGCGACAAGGGGTGCATCATCATCCTCTTCTTCCTCAGTCTCGACCAAGGCCACCATAGCACCAGCTGAAAAAGGACAAAAGTACTCGGTTAAAGACGAAAACAAGCAATAGAAGGACAGAGCGTATTAATGTGCTCACTTAAGAGCATGCTAGCTATAACTTGAGTACCTGGACAAGTACTCGACTGGCGAGCTTTCTTGGCAGTAGGCACACCAGAAGAACCAACCACTCGCCCCCTCTTGCCGACGCTACGAGCAGCTCGAGGAACTAAACGAGGAACATACTCTACATATACATCAGGGTTTGCAGAAGAAACGCCAGGAAGCATTACGGCAGTTTGTGACTTACTAGTTAAAGAAGCCCCAGCAAGACTACCCCCAGCCCCAACAACGGCAGGGAGGACGTCAAGGGGAATCGGGTCAACAAAGTTACGCCCCAATTCCTACGAAAAGAACAAGACAACAAGACAAGGAAGGTTAAGCAAAAATAGATACAACAAAAGAAATACAAAAAGTACCCGCACAAAGAGAAAACAACTTATAGTTGGAGGCGGGTTCTTTGCACAGTACTCGGAGACGGTAAGCGGGACAACGCTTGCTCCTTTCAGCATCTTCTGAAGACGCTCGAGTACCTCCTCGTCGGTCAACTCAAGGGCAGGGACCATGCGTGAAGGATCCTCAGCCCCAGAGTACTCGAAGCCAAAGTTTTCTCGCTCCTTTAGAGGCTGAACGCAACGGCGAAGAAAACTCGAGACGATTCCGAAGCCGGTCAAGCCCTGCTGCTTTAGAGTGCTTATCCGCTCAAGGAACGGCTAGATCTCCTGGAGCTCGTCCGACGTCAGAGAGTTCTTTTCCCACCGATCGTTAACCGAGGGACCAGATCCAGAATGAACGGCGAGAGAAGGAATCAAATTGGTGGCATAGAACCAGTCAGCGCGCTAATCCCTCACAGAATCAACCAGGTCATAGTCAAAGAATTTGCTTTTAAGACCCTGGCGAAACTGAATCCTGTAGCCACCAAGAACATTGGTGTCTTCACGGCGGGGTTGAGGCTTCAGACGAAAGAAGTGACGGAAGAGAGAAAGAGGAGGAATTCCAAGGAAAGTTTCACAAAGATGAACAAAAACAGAAAGATGGAGGACGGCATTGGGAGTAAGATGGTTCAAACTAACCCCAAAATAACCGAGAAATTGATGAAGGAAGGCGGAAGTAGGAAGGCAAAGTCCAGCACGGATAAAGGAGACAAAAAGAATAATCTCACTAGGACCTAGAGCAGGGACCCAATGCTCACCTGGAGCTCTCCATTCAGCAATGTCCTTGCTCTTGATCAGACCATCGCTGACAAGATCACGAAGCTAGTCTTCAGTCGTCGTCGGAGCCGGCCAAGCCTTCTGGGCAGCCCTCATGGCCACGAACTCTTGGTTCTTGATCATGGAAAACGATGACTCCTCGTCCACGAAGGCTGCCTGGGACTTGCTCGCGGCTTTCTTTCTACCCATGTACTAGCGGAAGCAAAAGGGCACTAGGGAAAGACGAGGCTAAGACGGCGGCGCTCAGGTGATGGCGACAATGGCGGCGGTGGATTTCTGAAAGCTAGCGTTTCAAGGCAAAAGCAGAGCAGTAAAGAAGAAGAAGATGAAAGGCCTTTAAACATATTTTACAGCAGTAAAACGCGGCCCACTAGGCCCATTAAAACACGGTGTGAGAACGCAACGGCCCATTTACTAACGCAGCTAAAATGATGGAAGGCACAAATCCACATAACGGTACAGTTCAAACGGGTAGATTTCGGACTTATCCATCCAACAAAACGGCAGAGCTATCATATTGCTACAAAAAGAACTCATCAACCATGAAGCAACAAAAGGTTATCTCACAAGGAGCATAACAACCCGGTCCTTATAGAAAAACTCGGGAATCTCAAAAAAAACCAGGACATCAGCAGGATAAAGAGTGACAACTCAGAAGACAAGATTCATTCCATTACAAATGACTTCAAAAGATACAAGATTACACATCTTACAAGACCCAACGAACTCGGTACTACGACAAGCAAGGTAGCAAAAAGGAACCCGGAGACGACTAGGTTCTGGAACGACTATGTGTTCCAAATTACTACTCGGCAGAACAAACCGCACTCGGCTACACTATTTTCTTCAAAGAACGGACGCAGTGCATCCAAGGCGGAAATCAGCAGCACGGCGGGACGACATAGACCAGGGGAAGTCGGCAGGCATCTGTTTACCCAAGTCCGATGTGATACCAGATATGGTGTTGATCTGCACCGGACAGTCTCAAGACAGGCATCGAGGATCAACCCAGAACTGCTGGATGAAGGAACGCATCCCACATCACAAGACTTCCTCCAACTACCGCCACGTACTTCCAAGTACGAAACCATTGCGGGATTAGCCTACCTCTAATCCCTATCACAAGACTTTCTCCAGCTACGATAAGATGCACAAGAACTACAAAATACGCCCGGAGGCTGCTCTACTTCACAAACTATCATATTCATGACTACGGGGATTTCATACCACACAACAAAGTGCTCGATGAATCAAAGCAGCACACAAGGAGGATATTTATAGACCAAAGAAGCGGTGCACATGGACCGGGAGCACCAGTGGAACAAACCTAGCAAAGGACACGGTGAAAAGACAGAATTCAATAAAAGAGAACTCAGGCGTGAAGGAACAGTACTCAACAACAAGCATATTCGGGAGAATATACCAACACTGTACAACCCATGAATAAAAGGCATTTACACTCAACCACCACCATACAACTACACCTGACAATAGCAGACTCTACCTCTGAAAGCAGCAGACTCTACATCTGAAAGTAGCAGACCCTACATCTAACAACAGCAGACTACCAGAGGATATGTCAAGATTCTGTATCCGAGTTCTTTTTGAAGAATGCTCGGGGGCTACATCAGGGGAAGTTTTTAGTTCTTTGAACAACTCAGATTCAGGACCCTCCAACTCTTTGTTCCAAATAGCAAGAGGCTCGGGGGCTATACTCAGTGAGTGCGCTTTTTCTTCAAAAAAACGCACATCACTCAAAAGACTTCTTCAAGACAAGAGTTGCAAAACAACATAAGATTCAAGACCCTCCAACTTTTTGTTTTAAATAGCAAGAGGCTCGGGGGCTACACTTAGTGAGTGCGCTTTTTCTCCAAAAAAAGCGCACATCACCAAGAAGACTTCTTTAAGATAGATCACTTCAAGACATCAAGACAAAAAGAACCCGGACCTAGCTATACCCGAGCTCTTTTTTGATAAAGAACCCGGGTATATGCTCAGGAACCCTTCGACGAAGAAACAGAGTGATTTCAAGAGAAGACCCTCCACCTCCTTGTGCCAAAAAGCAAGAGGCTCGGGGGCTACACCCAAATGGGAATACTTTTTCTTCAAAAAGGTACACACCAACCAAAGATCTCACGAAGCGCTACACGGTTTCGCTCAAGAAAGCACTCGGACGACGCTTGTTTCTACTTGGCAAGACCTGAAGGAACAAGACGAAGCTTCCAGAACTCAACCATGAAGTGCTCGGGGGCTTGTCGATGCGGGACCCACAGGATACCCCGCCAGGAAGGGAGAAGATCTAGTCCAACTAGGATTCTTCCCATGTAGTCCTAGTAGTAGTATTATCCTGTAATCCTACTAGGAACTCTCATTGTAAACCAACTAGGACTCTGATCTCCTGACTATATAAAGGAGTCCGGGGTTCCTAGAGGACGGGGGGATACAACACAACAACACACAATCAATCCAACGTAAAGGCTAACGCCGACTGGACGTAGGGCTATTACTCGACCACAGTCGAGGGCCTGAACCAGGATAAATCGACTATCTCTTGCGTTCACCGTCGAGTTCCGCATACGCTGAAGCCCGAACATACTGTCCCGGGTAACCCCGTGACAGGCTATCGGTGGTAAAACATCGACAATACCATGTCCCTTGGCTTTAGTGAGTCTAAACTTGGCACCTCCATGTTCATCCTTTTGCAAGAATTTTGATCTGACACATATGCCTGGCATCATTATTGTCATGGTTGCCATGTCATCCCTCCTCATTAAGTTACCACCTCGTTCACTCATGAGTTCATTATGACTAATAGGAGCATGTGATTCACTTCTTTATCCACATGTACCTCACACATAGTATTGATATCTACTACCTCTCTCAATGCCATGCTAGAATGACTTCTTACAACTCATATACCACTCCTACACCTAGGTCAAGCTACCTGCTTCGGATGCCCTCTATTTTTATCCTACTTAGTGTTGCAGCATCCCTAAAGCCATGTAGTATCTCACTTTCAAAATGTCCAACATTTGCTTATGTTGTACCATGTCTTGTAGCCTACACCTATGTCATACCATCCCCTATGTACTTCATTGTTTACTTAGATGTCAATTGGCTTGGTTCTTCCAAGTCAATGTCAATCTACCGCATGGTGCTTAGGATACATCCATGCATATAGACTGTTCATGATGATCCAACTAAAGTTGCGAGTGTTGGCACATGCTCTACCAGCTAGCTAGCTAAAGTGGCCCCTTCTTGCATTGGACCCATGCTGGATGTAACAAACCAATGCCTGTGGGATGCCAGAAAAGCTACAACACCACCAATGATAGGTCCACACTAACTCCTCAAACAAACTAGCGACAGCTCTCACGGTTACCTTTCCATCTATTATGTAAATATCCTAGTCATTTCCTTTTTGGTAGTACACTATATGAAATGAACTAAAATGACACCAATATCCTAGCTAATGGATGGAATTGCTAACTAGTAATACACTTCACATCAAATTGTACGAAAGAGACAGGTGGCAATAATTAGTTACCATGTCCTGACGATGTAGATCTGATCTGGTTGTATGGGCGATGAAGTGGGTCGCAATTGTAGATGAATACTATGATAGAGGCAACATAGTGGATATAGCAAATGGGCGACGAGATGGATCCGGTAGACAAGGCCACAAGGCAGCCAAAGCTGCAGGAAAATTGGCATTAGGGTTGCTGGAGAGGGTGACAAGGCCAAAATGCCTCATCTGCCTGTGTAAAAAGTAGGCGAAAGAAGAAGACCGATCGGTTTTACAATACCTTAGGGAATATGATCCCCTTCGATGCTAGTATGGAGACAAATCCAATGCAGAGGCGCCAAAGGTCAATCGCCCCTTCCAGCAAACCCCACTGTGGCTCATGGAGCTTGGAAGAGCTCTGGGCACCGAACCCAAACCCAATGGCTGCAACAGCGATGGCGGCAGCGACAGTGGCGATCAACGATGAAAGAAACCCTAGCAGTGAGAAAAGGAAAGGGGTCCCTGCTATATATAGCATATAGTATGAGAGGATTTAGTCACGTACCCCAAAATGAGGCCTTCAATACGGCTGTCTACCTAATTTGGCTCGTCACACGAGGAATAAGAGCAAGACGGCCCAATAAGCCTATTTATCCAGTTTTCACATTTTTCTTATCATGGTTAATTTATTATAGCCTAAGTAACCTAATGTTCTAGTTTCATAGGAAAATATTCAAACTTAAACAAAAGTACTTCTAACTTAGAAATGAAACCATTCTAGCTCAAATTAAAAAGAGAAATTGATTTTATAGCACCGAAAGAACATCGCTTTTGGAACATACAATGAAAGACGTCCGTCACGAAAAGCCTCTCTGGCAGAGGCCGGGCTGAAGTCGTCGCTGGGGTCGCAGCAACGCTCATGCAGGCGCTAATGTCCGTTCTCGGCATTGCGGGCGCTGCAGCTTCCGCAGGGCCCCATGCTCCTGTGTCGTGTCCCTTCTCTCTCTCCGTGGAAGTCAAAGGCTCAAAAGCAGTGTGTGAGTCCATCTCGGAGCTCCACAGTTTTCCTGCGTCCACCGCGCTGTCGAGCTCGCGCCCGGCAGCACACGCCCATCGAAGCTCGCTCATGGCCTCGTCAGCAGGCAGCAGCAGCCCACTGGCGCCCCAAGAGCCACCACCTCACCCTCGACCGCGATTCACGACAAGCTCTCCAGCCTTGCGCCGTCGATTCTCTGCTCAAGGAAGGAAGAAAGGGATGGGATTGTCTATCAGAGGCAGAGCTCCCAGCTCAGCCTGACATAGCTTGGTCATGAGAAAAATGTCCCCACTATAATAAGAAAATGGTCCCACTTCACGAGAAAAGTTATTCCAGCTGAAAGAAAAAGTAAATTATTCAGGAAAATAGCATTCATGTATCTAGAACCATTATTTTTGCGTTAAGAAAAGTAAAAGTTCTTATATCTAGAACAAAATTTATATATCTTGAGTAAGTTTTTGTAACTAGAATAAAATATATTTTTTGTGAGTAAAATTCATAAAAAGATTAAAATAAGTTATTTTAATATTAAACAAAGAAATAAAGTAGAAAAATGAATAAGGGAGTGTGAGCATGATCACTCATATAAAATATAGATAAGTCCTTCCCAAATCCCAACAATGCAAAGAAATATGAGTATTCATGATGAATATTGTTACATCAAAAATAAAAAAAATGTCACAAAAAAGTTATAAAGTAGCCATGATTCAAATAATTTCATCATTAAGTTGAAGTAGATGAATACCTCTGTTTACTACTTCTATTTGGGCATGAATTTGCCATTTGTCTATTTCTCGCAAAAGTTAGGCCGAAATTGGATCATCACGAGGCAAGACTTGTGCCAAGTCATAAGCCAACAAAATTGGATCATCACGTGGCTAGACTTGGCCAAGTTATAATTTGGATTCCCCGAGTGCCCTTATATTCCCATACGTGTAGTGTAGTGATTTGGCGATTCAACTGCTTCTCCCCTTCCAACCTGGAGAAACAACTCCAGAAGGAGAATGAGCAGCTCTAAGAGAAAACCCAAGCTAAAGCCGTAGAAAAATCTTGATGACAAGGCACATAAAGAGTTGGAGAGCAAGCCTAATTCACCTCCTCCGTCTCAATTTTAGTCACAATCACGTGAAACAAAGCACCCCCGAATTCCCGTCAAAATTACCAAGTACTCATACTGTATCACTCACTGCAGTCAGTTTAGCCACGCTGCGGCAGCAAGCACAAGCCTTAACATGTCAAGTTCTCAGCAAAATTATCTGTCCCAATAAAGTTAACAAACATTACGTCGCCCTATTGATTTCCATTTGATGCCAAAAGGCCAGACAACAGACAAGTGCCCAAATTAAATAAAGAGTTCAAAGTACTCGAAGTTTCCAACAAGGAACAAACGGCCTTTGCCAACATCAGTTTGGGACTACATCTAAAAAACTAACTCCCTTGCAAGAAAAACCCCTACACTGCACTGCAAAATTTACAGGCCCTCGCAGCGATCACTGATCAAAGAAAAACCAGTCATCATTGGGAGTTCGGGAGACAAGGCAACACAACACTACATTACTATTATGAACAAAAAGTTGCCTGCCCATGAGTCCTGTACAGAGCAGGAAACTCTGAAGCAAGTCTCAGAGCAGCTGTGGCGAGGAAGGTGCTGGCGGGCGCTTGCCAAGGCTCAAGTTGAGGTCCACTTCCCCACTAATTTCTGCCCTTGGAGCCCATCCAATCTGTTCCTGATGCACCGGAAACAGCTCCAGGCAGGCTTCAGAATCGGCAGCAGGGTCGCTATGTCCCATGGCCATGGACACAAAATCGAAGGCCTGTGGGGACTCATGCTTGGCGTCAGGGTTCAGTGCAGAAGACGCAACTCCAGTGCTGCTGCCTGTGACAGAATCAGTCGTTGCAATCTCTTCTGGCACAGGGAATAACACTGCACCTTCACTGACCATCTCCTGGATGAGTTGTTGAGATCTGGGTGTCCGGACAGTGATAAATCCAAAAAGCTTTGTGGTGGAAGGTTCTGAGTCTGGGTGGGCTTGTTTGATGCAATGCTCAGCAGTTATAGCAGCACTTGATTGTTTGGTACTTGAGGCATTCCACTGAGGTGAAGAGGTGAAGTCTTCTTGCTGCTCCGCGTCTCCAGGAGCATGCAATTTACACTCAGTTCTTGGCTGCACAGAGCTGTTTGATCCAGTTTTTGAAGAGTCTGGCTTAGCAGGGGACCAACTGCTACTAAGTGAGGTAATACCTTCACTCGTGGCAACTTTCATAGTGTCATTTTGTACCTCAGGGTGACCCTTCACCTGCAGCTGATCCTCAGCATCCACAACATGCTTCACAGCAAAAGTTTCTTTGCCCGATACCTCATACAATGCTTCATCTTGTTGGTCCAAAAGATTATGTTCTTGATGTTGCCCTTCCCCTGTCGCATGCATTGAACCATCTTGCTCTTCAACATGAACACCATTGTCAAGAATATCTTTTCTTTGCCTAAACACTCCCCACAGGTAGTGTTTCCCCTGGAAAACTGAAGTTCAAAAGAATTTGATCAGTAATAGGAAAAGGTCAGCAAAATATTCCAATATAAGACAAGGAAATATCAAAAGCAATGCTGGTTCATATGAAAAGAAACAGGTGTTTGCATAGCAAATTTTTTTTTTTGGGGGGTGGGGGGGTAGGGGATGGCATTCTCCAACTGCGACACTTACAATGATATTGTTCTGGCAATAGGACAGAGGGGAATATCAGTAACTCCGCAATACCAGCAGTAACCTGTAAGGCATCATCACTCTTGATAATTCTGTTAAGTCTGGTTAAGTCCTCATTTTGCCTGGAATGAAATGACAATATCAGTAATCCACAATCACATTGAGTAAAGGAAGAGGACATAATTAGAGAGGCAAACACACATCGAACTATGTGGGAGGAAAAATAACCCAATGCTTTCATCAGTAGGTCCTGAAGATATCCATCTCTCTGGCCAGGCTTGCAACCGAGAGAGTGTCCTTACTTCAACTACTTGCTGCAACAATCCTGACAATTCATGAACTCTCTGGCACGCTTTGTTTGACAAGTGCGCATCCAACTTAAGAAACACTTCGTTGTCTATCTTAAAGACTCCACTGTTCAAATTAAAAAAGAATGCATCACATTTTTATACAAAAAAGAAGAATATCACTTTTTTCAAACAAACAAATATTACTATGATTCAGAGAAGAAAAATATTGTACAATTCATCACATGTTATACAAGAATATTACTTTGGTTCAGAGAAGAAAAAGATCATCTATCATACCTCCAAACAGGCTCATCAAGGGGTTGCAAACAAATATGATATTGTTGATCGGTACATTCTGAATCAGATAGTCTGGATTGGTGAGAATGGTCGGTTGTAACTGGAGTTAGTGACGCCATCTTTGCACTGTCATTTGAAGACCACTTTGAAGCATTGTTCAGAGCATACTCAGCACCTTCGATATCCTCTTCATCTTCATTTTCAACTATGTATCTTCTCCTCCGCTTCATTGGCCTACCATTTATGAGATTTTGGTCATTTATGTCTCCAGTTTGTACAGCCTCTTCCACATAATATTCAGTGTTTATCCGATGCTTCACCATTGGTTCATTACACTTAAGAGGTTGATGATTGACATTTTCCTGCTGGACATCTTCAGCCTTCTCTTCTTGTTCTTCATCTTCATCGTCATCAGTTAGAATGAGACGTCTACGCTTTTTTGGGCTGTCCTTTCTCAAGTTTTGAACAGTATTAGAAATTTCAACTTCTGTACCACTAGCCTCATGAGCAAATTTAGCTTTTGAAGAGATCTCTAAGGATGAAGTTGAATACACTTGATCTGTTGTTAGTGATTGTGGAGTTTGCATTGATTTGCGGGCTAACCCTTCCAATGGTTTCAACACATGAGATTGACCAGTGTCTCCTAATGTATAACCCAGGGCATTCACAGTTACAGGGGTAGGCTGCTTAACACCTTTCGATGACGAAGCTGAGCCAACCTGTCCTATTGAGAGGTTCAACTGCTCTGTACAATTCGAAGAACGTTTAGACCTTATACCTCTTCTATTGATGCCTTTGCCTCTCATATTTGACTTGTTCCTAATGCACTTCTTTCGCGCAGACTTTGCCCTAGAAGAATGTTTTTTCTTTAGATTTTCACCTACAACCGTAGACTTCCTTTTTTGTTGTCCCCATGTCCCTACAACCGTAGCTGACTCCAGTCTTTTGGTAATTGGCTGCTGTGATGTAGAGTCAAATCGAGCATGATTTGATGGCCTTTCACTTGACACCTTCTCTAGAGACCTGCTGTGAGAACCTTCATTATGCCATTGTTTGCATTCATCGCAAAACCAGTCTTCTAAAGTTGCATCAAAGAGAACTTTGTCCAAACAGTACCTGCACCAATGATGAAATCATGAAAAGGATGGCCTATCTTTTAGATTCAGAAAAGAAAGCTAAACATGTAGTACTAACATAACTAAACTGCAGAAGTAGCGCATTTAATGTGATCTATGATAAAAACTTTCAAAAGAGAACAAATCTCTCTACTTAATGTAATGACACCCAGTTCTCCTCGTAGTTCGAGGAAAAAGAAAGAACAAATCTATTGTTGTCTATGTCCATTAACAAGGCAAACATAAATATTGGATTCGACAAAATATATTCAAAGGTACAGATAAGGCTTTTTATATATCATGTGGCAAGCACACTTCAGAAAACAGAGATACCAGGTAATTATTTGTTCCTATTATTGCAAAGTTAACAATTAGGTATCCTTAGGATGAAAAGGCACATACTGGTGTGTATGACCTCCCTTGCAGTCACTGCAACATAACAGGAGACGTTCATAACCAATAGCTCCACACACTTCACACACAGCTTTCTGCAGAAATGCCAAGGGGTTAGTTAACAGACGATTAAACCATAAAATAGTCTGATAGCATTATCATATTTTCTGATACAACATCCAAGTTCACTAGTTCTGATATACTAGGTCTGTAAGTCATTGATGATTAAAGATCAGTTGCAACTGATAACATTTGGATGGGTTGTTTGTATGCAACATAAACTAAGAAACACTCAAGATAGGTATCCTACATCGAACCTTTAATGGCCACATAGTTCACAAGTGCTAGAAGTTGAAGTCTCGGAAAACCATAGCCTAGTCCTTAGTATAGTAACGATTAGTTTGATCTAGCATGAGCATAGCAGTGAGGCCATCATCTAGATAGATTTTGTTTGAGTGAGCTAGAGTCTAGTTACTTGTACAATTTCCACTGTAGCTAAGGTTTTTTGTCTTACATTGCCAGTAGCAGCAGCCCAGACGGCTGGCTTCAAGCACAAACGAGTAGGCCAATTCTTTTTGGAACAGAGGTAGTGCTTCTGTAAATATGTCATGATGTCAACTGCCGTTTTGTGATTGTTTTCATGTATTTCTGTATCACGAGGGTTAAACTAATGTCATATACCACAACCTATCGAAAGGAATCATGAGAAGTTTTCGGTACTTCTGTAAGTATGTTATTATGTCAACTATTGCTCCGACAAAATTTGAGCGTCAATACAAAACTTGGAGGGCTTAAAGAAAGACAAATCTTATTAGAGTGTGAACTGGTCCACCTTACATAATATTTTACTTTCCATCCTAAATCCACTTCATTGAATTCCGTTGCAAGTCAGATTAAAAACCACAGCCTGAAGAGCCAAACAAGACTCCAGGCACCGATGGCTACTTTTACAGCATGGAAGTATTTATGTAACAAACAAACTACGCAACACACACACACAAATGCCTCTCCTCTAGGGCTCGCGCAAATAAATGGCTCTCGCACATCTTCACCACCTCCTAGAGTTTCACCATCTTCTGTGCATTTACTTAGCACCTCCTTGCCACCTCCTCAAAGCTTGCCTCCCTATTTAACTGACCCATCACTCTGACCTACACAAGTCCCAGTCCTTTCCCCATACTTTACCTTCTTGATAATATGAGCAAAAAATAGTTATACAAACTTTTCTACAAACACATGTTGATACCTAACCCTAATCATCAGGGCTGCTATCATTAGTAACTATTAAGTACTGTTTGGTTATTTTCCACAATGAACCACTCACATTAGCAAGCTTTCACATTTTGTCAACTAAACTGTAGCTGTTTTGTGTCAGGATTTATTTTGAGCAAGACTAATATAAAGGCGCGTCACAGTCAGAGAGAGAGCCCCGCTCCATGCGAGAATCCAGGGAAAGTGTCATGTCAGTGGCAAGCCTTACCTCGCTTTGTCAATGCGAGGAGACCATGACTCGAACCAGGGACCTTCCAGGTCACATGCAGTAGAAGACTCTACCATCTTGCATACAGCCCGCCCTTCTTGAACCACACTTCATTTGCACGCCTCACTACAAAGCTAGGATTCTAGGAACAAAACAAAGTTGCTCTGTTTGTTGCAAAGGTAGCGTCTGATGCTCTATTGGCCCATCTGTAGGCTAATGACATGCAGAGGCATGTAATTGACTCCACTAATCATGGTTCTGATAGAGTCCACACCGAATGCATAGATGGGAAGTTGATGCCCATACTCCGTAGATTCAATGCCAGAGTACAAAAACAAAAGGAAAAGGACAAGAAAACAATGCTCCTCCCAACAGTGACAGCCAAATCCGGGACCATCCAAATCAAGGCGGGGACCATGCTCAAATGTCCGGTGTCCACGCACAACCAGTCCGCAAGAACTCGTCTGTCGGCTCCGGGACGACACCGGCAACCAAATTCGCCCGGTCCACCATATTTTTCGCGAAGAAGCAGTAATTAATAAAGACAGGGAAGGAACCGCGAGGGAAGGGATTGGAAACGTACCATTGTAGCCCCGACCAGCCTCTCCCCTCCGCTAACGCTACCAGGTGGCCTCAAGACGGAATCCCCAAGAAATCAAATCCGGCGGATGCCCCAAGAGCCCGAGGGCCTAGTGGAGCCATGAAGATATTTCGAAGGCACCACCAGCTCCAACCCTCCCCGAGCGCAATGCTTCCAACGGCCAAAGATCCTCTTGAACCCTACTGCTCCGTCTGCTCGGCCACTCTCTCTCTCTACTCGAAAGAAACCAGGAGAGGGAGACGATGGGGGAGAGGAGGAAGGCAATAAATGGTGCCTCGGCGGTTTTCTTGGTTGTCAGAGGGAGAGGGGCCTCGCAGGTGGCGCAGTAATCGGAGGATTAGTGACGGGCGGGTGGGGTGGGGGGGGGGGGGGGGGGGGGGGAAGCGAGAGAGACGGGGGGGATTTTGAGTCGCTGGCCACCGTTAGATCCGGCGTGGGACGGTGATTACTGATTAGGCACGGGATATTTCCGCGATGCAATGGTTCTGGAGAGTTCGCTCCCCATCTGAAAATAATAAAAAATTGGAGGTACATAACGCGCGAGGAGGTTGCCTGTTTGGGACTACGCGACCCATCTCCCTCCTCCGCGCCAGTCTTCCTCCTTGCCAACGCTGTCCTCCCTCCCACCCCTGCCCTAGCTTCCACCGCCCGCACCCAGCGGCTCCCATTGCCTCGCCGCACCGCCTACCTCCCGCCACTATCCCTCCCTCCCCAAACCTCCATCACGACGCCTCCCCGTCCTTGCCCCCGCCCCCACCTCTCGACCCTCCCGTCGCCTCACCATGCCACTCAACCCTGCCTTCCCCTAATCCCAGGGCAGATCACTATGACCTCCACTGCGACGTCCCCACCGCCAATCCCGGCTAACCGCCTTCTCCCGCCACCCCAGCGAGTGGTGCCCCCCTCGCCTCACCCCACCCCACTGTCGTCTCGCCCACCTCCATCGCCGTGTCGCGGCCACCCCCCTAAACCTCCTTCTAAGTCCGTCGAGAACAGATCCCCGGGCCATCACGCTGTAGCACGATGGTCGCGTAATAGAAATTCCGTAAAAATTTCGTTACCAAGCAAACAATCTTAAATTTTAAACTACTAGTAAATTTACGGTGCATAAAAGTATCACTAAATTAATTTATATCTTTTCTCTATTTCTATCTCTGCACCTAAAACATCTCTACTCATACATCTACAACATATGACCCGGGGCCATGGTGAATGCTACAGGTGATACAACCACTTGAGCACCATCTCGGTTTTGCTACGGCACTAGCGGCTCCTCCACATTTGACGGCAAACCGGGAGCAACCTCTTCTTCTCAACAAACCTCAAGGTCAATTGCAGCACGAGCCCGATAGCCACAGCACCACCACGATAAGCGTCGTGGGCAGCCCCAGCATTGCCACACACCCGCAGTCCCGAGCGGGACACGGTATGGCCGCGGCATGTCGGCCCAGCGTACGCGCAGCAGCACGAAGGCAATGAACTCGATGCAGAGAAGAGGATGCCCACCCAGCACGAGAGCTCCATTATTTTTAGAGGAGTAGGATGATTTGTATGGTTACTATTAATTAGAATGTCAACTAAGTAAAAAAGTGTGTGGCTGAATTTTAAAAATAAGATGAAGAAGCGGTTCCTCAGCCAAGAAAATAGATTTACATGGGAGTATATCAAGAGATGTGATAGATATGTTTAAACAATTTATGTTTTGAGAAAACAATCCATTGAAAATATGGTTTTATGTGTAGTGTCTACATGACTTGATAATTATTCTATATGTAGTATCCATATGACTTGATTAAGGGCATGTACGACCCACGAGCAACCTAATTAGGCAACCTACCATCTACCGAATTTTGACCATATCATACACCTCATCATGCTTCATTGTAATGAATAAGGCCTTGTTTAGATCCAGAGTGTAAAGTTTTGGGGTGTCACATCGGATTTTACATGGAGATATCGCATGGGGTGTTCGGATACTAATAAAAAATAAATTACAAAATCCGTCGGTAAACCACGAGACGGATTTATTAAGCCTAATTAATCTACCATTAGCACATGTGTTACTGTAGTACCACATTGTCAAATCATGGACTAATTAGGCTTAAAAGATTCGTCTCGCAAAGTAGTCGCAATCTGTGTAATTAGTTATTTTTTAATCTATATTTAATACTACATGCATGTGTCCAAACATTCGATATGATAGGACGTAAAATTTTAAGGGAGGAACTAAACAAGGCCTGAGTTAGCTTTCACTCCCACCTGAAAAGATCAATGCATAACTGTAACGAGCCAACACTACAGATTGATTTTTTTGGTAGCCTTGCATTTACCAATATTGGCATCGATGATGGTGTAATAAATATCCTCACCAGTATCATGTTCCCCTTCATAATGACTTTTGGCTTTTGTGCTCCATTTCCTATCTTTTGTGAGGGTGTAGGGTATCCATTGGAGCAGAGGAGGGTTATTGCTAAAACAATGGTGATACTGGTGTTGGGTTTTGGTTGCTTGCAGATGGACTTATATAACATGGTTTGCATCGAAGTACAAGAGGGGATATCTAGAACGTTTGACACAAAAAAGGTGGATTGCAGTTGCTTATGGATGGACTTTATTACGTAATGCGCTACTGGTGGATTGTTTTTTCTTGCTAAAAGCCTTAAGGGGCAAGGTATCTATCGGGTCAAATGAGGGGATCCCTGAAACATTAGAAACCATGGTGGTGGGTTGCGACAAGTGAGGTTTGTTAAATCTTGGGCTCTGTCATGTTGGATTGCGAGGTGGTTTATACTTTTTGAGCTTTGTAACCTTCTAAGGCTCATTTTTGGTAATGACAAGAGGGTTTTTATGATAACGGGAGGAAGAAGTTGGTAGATGCAAGCGTAGTGAAGGTTGGGATCCATCTCCATAAATGACGTTATCAATTTGTAGGATGGATAGCACATATATTCTTTTTTGCGTGCAACCGATGTAACCACGATGGTGTACTAGTGGCGGTCACATTTGTGAAGATAATCGCATCGAGCAGCAACTGGTAGCATGACATCTTTCTTCTCTCCCACCAAAACAATGGTGGAACTAGATGACTAAGGAGGATGGGAATGAAGCGATGCCAACTCTAGAAAATAAAGGAGGAGATATATAAGGGAACATATAGATAACAGTCAAAGACCTCGTAAGATGGGTCCTCCAAGAAGACGCCACTTGTGTTTCTTGCATTAGCATGTGTCAATTGGTTTGTTTTCATGCAATACAGAAAACATAAATAGCACTAGAATGAATAAAAAAAACCATAATAAATGGTTAGAATATAATACCATGAGCGGGCCCACTGCTGATGGCACCAACGATGCGAGAGGTTGCGAAGACCTAGCACACTGGCAGTGCAGTAAAGAGAAGAGGAAAATCTTACTATCATAGGGTCATGACCTGGAACTTACAAGTGAAGCCTACATGGATGAATCTCCAGTAAGGGTCTTGCTCGAAAATCCTTGAAAATATGGTCTTATTTATCTGTAGTGTCCACATGACTTGATAATTATTCTGTATGTAGTGTCCACATGACTTGATTAGTACTGAAACTATCTCACAGTTCTAGGTTACAAACTGTCTTAACGGCATGTACTGGTGGTGGGGATTGCTAGAACATTGGTGATACTAGTGGTGGGCTTTGGCTGCTTGCAGATGGACGTATAAGGCATGGTTTGCATTGAAGTACAGGAGGGGACATCTACAACGTTTGACACCATGAAGGTGTATTGCAGCTGCTTATGGATGGACTTATTACGCAAAGCACGGGTGGTGGATTGCTTTTTCTAGCTAAAAGCGGATTGCGAGGTGGTTGACATTTTTTTATCTTAATTAGGAGCCTTTTGAGACTCATTTTTGGCAATGACAAGAGGGTTTTTATGATGACGGAAGAAAGAAGTTGGTAAACACAAGCGTAGTGAAGGTTGGGATCCATCTCCATAAATGAGGTTATCAATTTGTAGGTTGGATGGCAGAAATATTCCTTTTTTTGCGTGCAACCCATGCAACCACAATGGTGTGCTGGTGGCGGTATCATTTGTGGAGATAATCGCATCGAGCATCAACTGGCAGCATGGCATCCTTCTTCTCTCCCACCAAAACAATAGTGGACGAACTAGATGACTAAGGAGGATGGGAATGAAGGGAGGCCAACTCTTGAAAATAAAGGAGGAGATATATAAGGGAACATATAAATGGTTTGAATATAATACCTTGAGCGGGCCCACTGCTGATGGCACCAGGATGCGAGAGGTTGCGAAGACCTGCTCTCCCAATCACCGGTGCAAGTTAGCTGTGCAAAGAGAAGAGGAAAATCTAATTTACTATCAAACGGTCATGATGATGGAACTTACAAGTGATGCCTACATGGATGAATCATCTGGTAAGGGTCTTTCTCGACACTCCATTGAAAATGTGGTCTAATGTGTAGTGTCCACGTAACTTGATAATTATTTTGTATGTAGTATATGACTTGATTAGTACTAAAACTACCTTATAGTTCTAGGTTACAACTGTCTTAAGGGCATGTATTGGTGGTGGGGATTGCTAGAACATTGGTGATACTGGTGGTGGGTTTTGGCTGCTTGCAGAAGGACGTATAAGGCATGGTTTGCATCAAAGTACAGGAGGGGACATCTAGAACGTTTTGCATCAAAGTACAGGAGGGGACATCTAGAACGTTTGACCCCACGAAGGTGTATTGCAAGGGCTTATGGATGGACTTATTACGTAATGCGCAACTAGTGGATTGCTTTTCCTAGCTAAAAGCCTTAAGGGGAAAAGTATCTATTGGATCAAAGGAGAGGATCCATGAAACATTAGAAACCATGGTGGTGGGTTGCGACGGGTGAGGTTTGTTAAATCTTGGGCTCTATCATGTTGGATTGCGAGGTGGTTGACACTTTTTGAGCTTAGTAGCCTTTTGATGCTCGTTTTGGACAATGACAAGAGGGTTTTTATGATGTTGGGAGGAAGTTGGTAGATGCAAACGTAGTGAAAGTTGGGATCCATGTCCATAAATGAGGTTATCAATTTGTGGGTTGGATGGCACACATATTCCTTTTTTGCGTGCAACCAATGCAACCACAATGGTGTGCTTGTGGCGGTATCATTTGTGTAGATAATCGCATCGAGCATCAACTGGCAGCATGGCATCTTTCTTCTCTCCTACCAAAACAATGGTGGAACTAGATGACTAAGGAGGATGGGAATGAAGCGAGGCCAACTCTGGAAAATAAAGGAGGAGATATATAAGGGAGCATATAAATAACAGTCAAAGACCTCATAAGATGGGTCCTCCAAGAAAACGCCACTTGTCTTTTTTGCATTAGCACGTGTCAATTGGTTTCTTTTCATGCAATACACAAAACATAAAATAGAACTAGAATGAATAAAATAAACTAGAATAAATGGATAGAATATAATACCTTGAGCGGGCCCACTGCTGACGGCACCAACGATGCGAGAGGTTGCTAAGACTGGCACGCTAGCAGTGCAGTAGAGAGAAGAGGAAAATCTTACTTACTATCATATGGTCATGACGATGGAACTTACAAGTGAAGCCTACATGGATGAATCTCCAGTAAGGGTCTTGCTCGACTACCCTTTGAAAATATGGTCTTATATGTAGTGTCCACATGACTTCATATTTATTTTGTATGTAGTGTCCACATGACTTGATTAGTACTAAAACTATCTCACAGTTCTAGGTTACAACTGTCTTAAGGGCATGTACTGGTGGTGGGGATTGCTAGAACCTTGGAGATACTGGTGGTGGGTTTTGGTTGCTTGCAGATGGACGTATAAGGCATGGTTTGCATCGAAGTACAGGAGAGGACATCTAGAACGTTTGACACCATGAAGGTGTATTGCAGCTGCTTATGGATGGACTAATTGCACAATGAGTTGCTGGTGGATTGCTTTTTCTAGCTAAAAGCCTTAAGGGGCAAGGTATGCATTATTGGATCAAATGAGAGGATTCTTTAAACATTAGAAACCATGGTGGTGGGTTGCGACAGGTGAAGTTTGTTAAATCTTGGGTTCTGTCATGTTGGATTGCGAGGTGGTTGATAACTTTTGAGCTTAGTAGCCTTGTGAGGCTCGTTTTTGGCAATGACAAGAGGGTTTTATGATGACGGGAGGAAGAAGTTAGTAGACTCAAGCGTAGTGAAGGTTGGGATCCATCTCCATAAATGAGGTTACCAATTTGCAAGTTGGATGGCACAAATATTCCTTTTTTGCATGCAACCCATGCAACCACAATGGTGTGCTGGTGGCGGTATCATTTGTGGAGATAATCACATCGAGCATCAACCTGCAGCATGGCATCTTTCTTCTCTCTCACCAAAACAATGGTGGAACTAGATGACTAAGGGGTTTGAGAATGAAGGGAGTCCAACTCTAGAAAATAAAGGAGGAGATATATAAGGGAACATATAAATAGTTCGAATATAATACCTTGAGCGGTCCCACTACTAATGGCACCAGGATGTGAGAGGTTGCGAAGGCCTGCTCTCCTAATCACCGGTGCACGTTAGCTGTGTAGAGAGAAGAGGAAAATCTAATTTACTATCAAAGGGTCATGACGATGGAACTTACAAGTGAAGCCTACATGGATGAATCATCTGGTAAGGGTCTTTCTCGACACTCCATTGAAAATATGGTCTTATGTGTAGTGTCCACATAAGTTGATAATTATTTTATATGTAGTGTCCACATGACTAGATTAGTACTGAAACTATCTCGCAGTTCTAGGTTACAACTGTCTTAAGGGCATGTACTGGTGGTGGGGACCGCTAAAACATTGGTGATACTAGTGGTGGGCTTTGTTGGCAGATGGACTTATAAGGCATGGTTTGCATCGAAGTACAGGAGCGGACATCTAGAACATTTGACACCACGAAGGTGTATTGCAGCTGCTTATGGGTCGACTTATTGCGCAATGCGCTACAGGTGGATTGCTTTTTCTTGCTAAAAGCTTTAAGGGGCAAGGTATCTATTGGATCAAAGGAGAGGATCTCTAAAACATTAGAAACCATGGTGGTAGGTTCCGACAGGGTGAGGTTTGTTAAATATTGGGCTTTTTCATGTCGGATTGCGAGGTGTTTTACATTTTTTGAGCTTAGTATAGCCTTCTGAGAGGCTAGTTTTTGGCAATGACAAGATGATTTTTATGATGACGGGAGGAAGAAGTTGTAGACACAAACGAAGTGAAGGTTAGGTGCCACCTCCATAAATGAGGTTATCAATTTGTAGGTTGGATGCACTAATATTCCTTTTTTTGCGTGCAACCCATGCAACAATAATGTTGTGCTGGTGGCAGCATCATTTGTGGAGATAATCGCATCGAGCATCAACTAGCAACATGGCATCTTTCTTCTCTCCCACCAAAACAATGGTGGAACTAGATGACTAAGGAGGTTGGGAATGAAGGGAGGCCAACTCTAGAAAATAAAGGAGGAGATATATAAGGGAACATATAACTGGCACCAGCGATGCGAGAGGTTGCGAAGACCTGCTCTCCCAATCACCGGTGAACGTTAGCTGTGTAGAGAGAAGAGGAAAATCTAATTTACTATCAAAGGGTCATGACGATGGAACTTACAAGTGAAGCCTACACAGATGAATCGTTCGGTAGGGGTGTTTCTCGACAAAGCCTTCTTCCCTCCTCTTCTGGAGGCTCTGTCTGTGGTTCGTCCGCCTTGATGGCGTCTATCCCTCGTTGTATACCAATTTACTTCCATATAGGAAAGAAATTACGCGTAGAGATTTATACAAAGTTAGTTGGCGCCTTGGCGGCAGCTGCGATTGCAACTAAAACTGCATAATAATGGATAAGAGCAACTCCAACAGCCTATCTAAATTCTTCTGTGAAGCACGTTTCAGGACCTCTTTGGTTTCCTTCGCAGGTAGCCTCTAGCATGCCCCCTCTAGCCAGGCTGTGGCCATACAAACCATTGTTGTTTCGTTGCGTTGATCTGCAAAGCCAGGATGCTTAGAGGAGTTGTTTGGTTACCCAGCCATAGTGCCTGCATCGCTGCTTTCTCACGTGCATGCTCATACCGTTCGCTTGAGCCAAGCCAGCCAGAAATGGATTCCCTTGAGCTAGGACGTGGAGAGCTGGTTGCACGCGTCGGGCTAGATCCATGATAGAATATTGGCAACCAAACGACTTGAACGTGCATCTCTGGAGCCAGACTAGGCTATATCAAGCCAATTGCAAACAAAAATGCCCTTGACAATTATGGACCAAAAAACGGGCCCAACTGCATGTGGGTCCTGCTTTGGACATGGCTATGGGCTGAAGGGGAAAGAAATGCTCGCCGGCTTTGCTTATCCCGACATTCTCGCTAGTCATTTTATTGAGGCTACGCCTACTGGCCATGGTGATTTCTACGTGCATGGAGGCCGATTCCCATGCGTCCCTAGCTTTCCCACGGGCCTTCGTCACCATGATGCCTATAATCTACTACTTGAATAATATTGTACATGTACTTTGTTGGCCAGATGGATCCTTGTGCTCAATTGTTGCACTTTACTGTTCTGCTGATTTTTAGCCATTAAGTATTAGCTGTGTGATCTAAATAGAACTGATACTACCATAAACGTGTGTGACACATGCCAAACTCACGGCTACCAATTGTAAACATTTGTGGCTCCTACACATGCTAAAACGTAAATGGAATATGTTCAACACACACCACAGTAGATCGAGAAACCCTCCAAACCAACACACACACAAAACCACACACGTATTTGATACTCTCTCTCTCTCTCACCCGAATTTCATTGGAGAGTATAAAACGCTCTACAGAGCATGTAGGAGTATTAGTGTTTATCCACATAGACGTTGTAAGAGCACAAGCTTCTAAGTTTCTAACCTTGGCGAGAGATTAAAGCTACACGCTCCCCACTAATTTTGTGACAACAAAACTTCGGTACCTCTTGGATCGATTCCCTTTGGCCTCTTTGGGGAAGAGTTCAAGCTCCGAGAACAACGCCCACCATCCAGATTAGGCAAATGCCTTCCTTTGCATGACGATCGATCATGATATATCTTCGTTTCAATCTTTGACCAATCGGTGTGACAACAAGCCTTTCTATGGACACCAACCAGCAGGTCCGTCAGGCCGATCTATCATCCGTTTTTCTCCCAATAAACTCTTGAATACTTCTCGGGTAGACCTATCGAGAAAGGACACAACAATGTTGCTCTTGGATCAGCAAGTCCACCTAGAACGCCACTAAATCTCATCGAGATACGTGACAAACAGAAGGGATCATGAGAGGTAGGGTTAAGAGTAAAGGGTAGTATAGATTGTTTTTTTTAGGATTGGAAGTTGGAATCCTCAATCGAGTGTGGTCCTCCAATATATATAGAGGAGATAGCCTTATCTTAGTAGGAAACATTTCCCAAGCGAATTCCACAAGTTTCCCATGTCAAAAACCGAGTTTGCAATGAGTTGGCTCAACTCTCAGAAACCTAGTGGTGGAGTCCATTACACGTGTTGGCATAGTTTATTTTTGCTGTCAACAAGGAGCATTCGTGTTTTTCCACATAAATGCTCTACGAGCACAAGATTGTAATCGTGGTGGAGAGATTAAAGCTACACGCTTCCCACTAATTTTGTGACAAGAAAACTTTGCTAGCTCTTGGATCGATTCCCTTCGTCCTCTTTGGGGAAGAGTTCGAGCTGTGAGAACAACGCTCACCATCCGGATTAGGCAAATGCGCTATGAAAATGGAATATACATGGTGCGTTTGATGCCTTCCTTTCTTTGCATGGTGATCGATCTTCCTTTCAATCTTTTGACCGCTGACGACGGCCTTTCCGTGGGGCATGGGGGCCCAGCCCCTTTCGCTTTTGCCAACCTGCTGCTGGCTGCTGCAGTCTGGAGCTGCCTGCAGCTCATCTCTGGCAAAGCATGTGTTCTTCTGATCTTAATAATGTACCTATATATATGTTATCTCCGTTCATCCAGCCCTGGAAAAAAGATGCTGTTGCATGCATTGATCGCTTGCGTGATGCTTAGTGTTTTCTTGTTCCTTGAGATGTACGTATTCCTGTTCACTTTCATACACAAAGTCAAATTGGCTGCTAGATTGGAATCGATCACAGTCATAATCAAGACAAGTCTTTTTATCTCCGTCAGCCATGCTTTCTAGCTAGTACTAAGCTTTCTTATATGTAACCGCATGGATTTCAACTTTTCGTAACTGCCTATATATAAGGCTTTTCCCTAGATTTGGTGCTTTCCGCTTTGGAACAGAACGATCGCACATGGACTTCAGCTTTTGTGACTGCCTGCTCAAGTGGTACAAGCACACATGCAATTGGTGCAGCTAATTAAAGTAGCACTAGCTCCTCATGTTCTTGCATGATACTCAATAGGAGGGTTGAATGAAATGCCGGTGTTGTGCTTGTGAGGGATCCAAAGCAGTGCAACCCAATGTGTAGGCACAACAACACAATTATCAAGAGCGCCCTCTATCACTAGGCTTAACCTGTGAGCTATGGCAAAACTGAGAAAAAAAGTTTGACAAAGATTGTTCACGGTTGGGATACCTAAAATCCATCTAGAACTCAGGACAAAATGTTAGGCAAATTTTGCCCTTCGACATTCTTAAATAAATTTTATGAAAGTGTGGATTTTGCCTTCAATATAGCATCTATTTTTTTTTCTATTTCTAGATGATGCAAAATTATGAATACATGCTGCTAGAAAGACTATAATAATTTCGGTAATGCTATGTGCAGGGCGTCCGGACGCCTCTTCCCGGGCTTAGGGACCAGCCAAATAGCGCGTCCCGTTTTTTATTACTATGCCCGTATCCATCCCTTCCGTTGTGCCGACCAGATAAGGAAATGAGACGAGAGACCTCCCCTGCTCATCGTCCATGGCGTTCCGTTCCTCTCCTTCCCCAAAAACCTACCGCCACCACCTCCACCGCTCAAGCCCTCATGCCCCACCGGACCTCCCTTGTTGTTGCTCCTGCTCCGCCGCCCGCCCCACCTAACGGTGCGGGTACTGCTACGCCCACACGTGGGGACCGCTTCCTTGGCCTTCGGCTGGCCACCGAGGCCGCCGCGCGCGTGCTCGCGCTCAACGACGCCGATAGGCGCCGCCGACACAAGGAGAAGTTCCGGGCTCTAGCGTGTAAGCCCTCCGGCCTCGCCTCCTGTTACGGCTGCGGCACCCCGCTGTAGACGGCGGAGGAGGCCGCACTGGGATGTGTCGCATGTGTTGCAAGCGTATGTTTCAAGTGTTTTAGATGTTTTAGAAGTATATGTTGTAAGTGTTTTATACGGATGTTGCAAAAGTAGATCGAGATGTTGCAATAGTTGTGCACGTATGTTGCAATCGTCTGTTCCCAATGTTTCATCTGTTTTTCAGATATATATTGCAAGTGTGTTTATCTGGATGTTGCATATGTTTCACACATATATTGCAAAGTGTTTTATCTGGATGTTGTGTATGTTTGTAGTGGTTTTCAAGTGTCTTTAGGTGTTTTGTAAGTGTTTCAGACGCATGTTTCAAGTGTTTCATCTGTCTTCAGATGTATGTTGTAAGTGTTATATATGGATGTTTCAAAAGTAGATTGAATGTTACACATATAGCAATGTGATGAGCCGCCTGCAATAGCTGCTGGAGGGGCACAAGGGGTCAGGCGGGGCGTAGACGTCGCGTGAGGTCGGGCATGGCATAGACGCCGCGTGGGGTCGGACGGTACGTACAGTGCAGGTGCGGGAATAGGGTGCAGGCGCGGGAGTTCGGACGCGGGTGTCCGTCCGGATGTCCGGGCGCTAGCACTACCATAATAATTTAGGCTTTGTTTCGTATAGCTTGAGCTTCTCTCTATAAATGGAGAAGTAAGAGAAAACCACATTTATGGGCCTTCGACCTCTAGGTTTTCTCGGTTTTCGGTTCACAACACATCCTCGTGTGCATGTATGGTAAGACTCTTGATTAAGCTGGTGGAGAAGCTCAAAAAAATTCCTATCAAAGAGAGTCTTATTGTACCAATACCAATATTTTAGGGTCCATTAAATACCATAAATACAGTGGTGATTGTTGGTAAAAAAAATAGTAAGTGTTTAGATGCATCTCATTACTGTTAAATTAAGTTTTTATTTGCTCCTTTAGGTTGGTAAATGAAGTCGTTTTGAACAAGGTTTGTGTCGAATATTGGGAATATAAATCATGAATAACTTTTAAGTTGCTGAGTTTGGAAATTTGAAAACCATATGAATAGATTTGTCTTGAAAATACTTTCATAAAAATATGCATATATCACTTTTTAATAAATATTTTTATAAAAATAAAAATCAAAGTTATGCTTTAGAGACCGTGTCGCTGTCTGAAATGACTTCTTTTACCAACCTGGAGGGAGTACTAAAATTGACCATTTACCGTTACAGTTACAGGTAGGTGGACAGTGCTGATTCCGTGTTGGTGCCATCCTGAAAAGATAAGTGGCGACAATGGAACTGCCTACACGGATGAATCGTCTGCTAGGATCTTTCTCAAGGAAGCCTTCTTCTTCCTCCTTCCTCCTTCCTCGTTTATTTTTGCTGTCAACAAGGTGTATTCGTGTTTTTCCACATAGATGCTCTGAGAGCACAACATTCTAATCTTGGTGGAGAGATTAAAGCTACACGCTTCCCACTAATTTTGTGACAAGAAACTTTAATTGCTCTTGGATGGATTCCCTTTGTCCTCTTTGGGGAAGAGTTCTAAACAACGGCACAACGCCCACCATCCGGATTTGACAAATGAGCGATGGAAATGGAATATGCATGCATGGTGCGTACGTTTTTATGCCTTTCTTTCTTTACAGATGATGACGATCGTCATCAGCCTTCCAATCTTTTGACCAATCGTCCTGACGACGGCCTTTCCAGGGGCATCTATCGGCCCCAGCCCCAGCCAGCTTTCGCTTTTTGTCATCAACTTGCTGCTGCATTGTACGTGTTCATGTGATCTGAATATCTTATCTCCGTTCATCCAGCCCTGATCGATCGACACCTCGGAATGAAAAAAAGATGCTCTTGCATGCATGCATTGGTCGCTTGCGTGATAGCTAGTGTGTTTTCTTGTTCCTTGAGATGTACGTATTCCTGTTCACTTTGCATACAAAGTCAAATTAGCTACTCTAGATTGGAATCATACACTAAGACAACTCTTTTGCATCTCCGTCAGTCATGCTTTCTAGTACTAAGAGCTTTCAATCAAGAAATAACTGCGTGGATTTGATCAACTTTTTGTAACTGCCTAAGGCTTTTTCCCTTTGCCTTGAAAGCAAGATGGCCGTGGCTTAAGCGGAGTGCGCCCAACAAACCTTAGGCAAATCTGCCTGTGCCTATCCAAGTTAGTAAAGAAGTTGCTGGCCTTATCTCTGTGGCAGTGATAACAGAGGTGGGAAGCCGATCTAATATGCTTTTCTGGAAGGACATAGCACCCCTGATCTTTGCACTGGTCCCTAAAAGAAGATCTAGTAAACGTACTGTGCTGGAGGCCCTCACGGAGGAGAAATGAATAGAGGACATATAGGGTGAAATATGCACGACAGCCTTGTTTCAATACCTAGACCTCTGGGACATCATGAATTCTGTGGAGTTGAATGAAAGTATTCCTGATAAGCATGTCTGGAGGTTATCTTCTTCGGGACAATATACAACAAAGAGCGCTTATGATACCTTTTTTTAGGGAGCAGTCTCCTTTGAACCTTATGAAAGAATCTAGAAATCTTGGGCACCCCCCAAATGCAGATTTTTTATGTGGCTAGTTGCTCACAACAGATGTTGGACAGCAGACAGATTGGCAAGGAGGGATCTCCCTCATCCAGAACAGTGCCTTCTCTGTGATCAACATGAGAAAAATATTCAGCATCTTCTTGTGGGCTGTGTATTCTCAAGAGATTTTTGGTTCTCCCTCCTATTGCATCACTTGCTCCATAACCTTCTGATTAGTCCTTCGATGAATGGTGGAGAAAGGTGGATAACGCTGCTAGTGGAGATTTGAGGAAGAGTCTGAATTCTCTAGTCATTTTGGGAGCGTGTAGCATTTGGCGGCATAGAAATGATTTTGTTTTCAATGGTGCAACCCCAAATGTAAATACGGTACTGGCTTTGGCTAGGGGAGAGACCCATTGGTGGAGCATGGCAGGAGCCAAGGGGATCTCCCTGCTCACTGCTGGAGGAGTAGTTTGAAGGATTGCTGTAGATGTCGAGTCGTCCTTTTGTTTTAAACCAGTGATTCAGTTTTCTTGAAGTAGTGTGTGTGGGGTGGGGGAGAGGGTGTTTGGGTCTATGTATGACTTTGTCTTCTTCTATTAATATAATGATACCTAGCTCTCGTGCGTGTTCGAGAAAAAAAAAACTTTTTCCCTACAGTTTTGGTGCTTTCAGCATTGGAACTGAACGATCGCACATGGATGGCCTTCAGCTTTTGTAACTGCCTGCTCAACTGGTACAGCCGCACAGATGCAATTGGTGCAGCCAAAGTAGCACTACTCGCAATGATACTTAATTGGAGGGTTGAATCAAATGTGGGTGTTGTCAGGGATCCAAAGCAGTGCAACCCAACGTGTTTCTCCTAAGTGTTCAAAGGGGTGCCCCTCATTAGGTAGGCACAACGACGCAATTATCAAGAGCGCACTCTATCACTAGGCTTAACCTGTGAGCTATGGGAAAACTGAGGAAAAAAAGTTTGGCAAAGACTGTTCACGGTTGGGATACCTAAACTCCATCTTTGAACTCTGGACAATATATATGTGTGGCAAATTTTGCCCTTCAACATTCTTATAGATGTTATAAAAGTGTGAATTTTGCTTCAACATAGCATCTATTTCTTTTCTATCTCTGGCTGATGCAAAATTATGGATACGTGCTGCTAGAAAGGCCATGATAATTTCAGGCCTCTTGTTTGATATAGAGATTGAGCTTCTCTATAAATGGAGAAGTCAGAGAAAGCCACATTTATGCGCCTTCAACCTAATAACAGGGAGGAGAAATAGGGAGGAAAGATTAATCTATTAACCCATAATAACTCCTTCGGTGTTTACAGAGAGTAGATATAAAGAGTCCCTAAACAAAGTCCCTAATCAAACTTTCTAAAATAGTTACTACTCGCCCGGCGTGCGTTGCCTACGCAGTTCACCCGACGTGCGAGCCCCCAGCCTGCTCCGTGCAAACGGTTTTCTGCCTTCTTGCATATCTTCTCCCTTACATGGCAGACATCATATTACAGTTTCCCACAATCTTCTTTATTTCTGCAACTGCCTCTGACTGGAGGCTATTCATCTCTTCAAACATCTTAGTTTGATGATTCTCCACTGCAGTGTTTATCTTAGTTTGATGATTGTCCACTGCAGTGTTTATCTCATCTCGGAGAATATCCGGCACATTCTCCAAAAATGGCTTGAGCAAATATTTCAGTGATGGCATTTGTGCCACTATGTCCTGCTCCGATTCCTGAAAGGAAAGGCCGCACGTGTAAAGACAGGATTTACAGGAAGAAAGAAGAACATGCATGCTTGCTTCTGTACCTTGTGTTTTGGATTATCATACATCTTCTGCTTGCACTTCTCTTTTTTATCCTTCTTGTGCTTCTCCATTTTATCTTTTTCATTCTCTTTTTTATCCTTCTTGCACTTCTCCATTTTATCTTTTTCATTTGCTTGTGCTAGCATCTTCAGAAGTTTCTCTTTACTGTAGTGCTTGATGCGTGGTTTCTCCTGTTCAAGCTCCGGGAGAAGACTGTCTAGGTACGATATCTGTCAACCACAATTTTAGTGTTAAACATAAATTTTTATTTTATTGTACATAAAAGAAATGGAAAAAATCCATATTACTCCCTCCAAGTTTGGTCTATGTCCAAATAACCTCCCAAACTAACATTTGATCCAATTTATTCCCTCGAACTATTTAAGTTGGTCCAACTAACACCTTAAAGAGATTTTTCTTTTTTGTTTCTCTATGTACAAATTATATTTTAGTTTCAAATTTTGTGAGGTGTATAGAGGACATTGTGTTTTGTGTTAGAAAAATGCGCTATGAATTTTTCATAATTATGTTTTATACGATATTGTATCTCTAGTGTTAATTTATTATTAAATTTCTTAAGCTATCAAAATAGTGGCAGAAAATTAAGATATATTTTTCCAACATAACTTATGATGTGCTCTATCATATCACAAAAGTGGATATTAAGACTCAACTAATACGTGGAAAAACAAAAATAACAAATCATGTTAAGGGGTAAACTAGACCAACTGAAATAGTTGGAAGGAGTAAATTGAACCAAATGTAAGTTTAGGAGGTAATTTGGACATATGCCAAACTTGAGGGGAGTAATTTGGACTTTTTCCTAAAAGAAATGGTTTTAAAGATTCTTACAAGCAGCACAGCTGTGCAACCCGTAGGGACTGCATCTGATGCATTTTCTTTTCCTTTCTTTCACATCCATTCTGAGATACCATCCTTCAGACGTTGACAGACGATCTTGCACCAATCCTGCTTTTCCATCCTTTCCAGGTCAGAACAAAAAGCTATGTTCTCACCTGTAATGTAATCAGAAGTAGTGGGCAGCAGAAGCCGGTTCATCAAAATACACAAGAAACATTTGACTTGCTTATCGACATCCCTGATTCCCTTCATGTACTGGATGAAAATATCCAGTTTGATCCTTGTTTCTTTCTCTTTTCTGGGCTTCTTACCATCTTTGGTCTTTGGCTGGATCGCAAAATCCACCACAAAATCAGCTTCTTTCATCTCATTACATAGTTTCTTGTATTCATTCATTTTTTCTTTAGCAGTTAGCTTGCTACCCAACAGGCAACTGTTATTGTCCCCGCAATCGCGAGGGATACCAAGTTTATCATGCACCAACTCTGGTGTGATCTCCAGTGATTTGCCAGGGTTAATTTTCATGACTAATCTTTCGCCCTCAGAGCTAACGTCGCATCTTTCTGCCAGCCATATGATTCTTTCTCTGCTTTGAAGGCTCTCTACGGTGAGATCCAGTAAGTCACCGAAACCAAGAGAACGGACCTTGTCTTTTGCGTCATCTGACAGAACTCCAGCTGCCATGATAATATTTTTAAAACTGCACCTCATAAGTATAGTGGTCCACCTTTTAGTGCCCTACAAAAAAATCATTTTCATTAACATTATTTCAGAGTCATGGCAACATTCCAAGCCCACTCCTTTTCACCCAGCAACGGTAGGAGTTCATTTTGTACCTCAGGGTCACCCTCCACCTGCAGTTGATCCTCAGCATCCACAACATGCTTCACAGCAAAAGTTTATTTGTCTAATAAGTCATACAATGCTTCATCATGTTGGTCCAAAAGATCATGTTCTTGATGTTGCCTTTCCCCTGTCGCATGCACTGAACCATCTTGCTCTTCATCATGAACACCATTGTCAAGAATATCTTTTCTTTGCCTAAACACTCCCCACAGGTAGTGTTTCCCTTGGAAAACTAAAGTTCAAACGAATTTGTTCAGTAATAGGAAAAGGTCAGCAAAATATTCCAATATGACAAGGATATATCAAAAGCAACGCTGGATCATATCAAAAGGGTTAAATAGGAAAATAAACAGGTGTTTGCATCATCTAGCAAATGGGAGAGGGGGTGGTTGGAATTCTCCAACTGCGACACTTACGATGATATTGTTCTGCCAATAGGACAGAGGGGAATATCAGTAACTCCGCAATACCAACAGTAACCTGTAACACATCATCACTCTTGATAATTCTGTTAAGTCTGGTTAATTCCTTATTTTGCCTGGAACGAAATGAGAATATTAGTAAACCAGAATCACATTGGGTATGGGAAGAGGAAATCATTAGGGAGGCAAACACACGTCGAACTATGTGGGAGGAAAAATAATTCGATACTGTCATCAGCAGGTCCTGAAGATATCCATCTATCTCGCCAGGCTTGCGACCGAGAGAGCTGAGAGCGTCGTTAGTTCAACTACTGGCTGCAACAATCCTGACAATTCATGAACTCTCTGGCACGCTTTGTTTGACAAGTGCGCATCCAACTTAAGAAACACTTCGTTGTCTATCTTAAAGACTCCACTGTTCAAATTAAAAAAGAATGCATCACATTTTCAGACAAAAAAAGAAGAATATCACTTTTTTCAAAGAACAAACAAATATTACTTTGATTCAGAGAAGAAAAATATCATACGATGCATCACATGTTATACAAGAATATTACTTTGATTCAGCGAAGAAAAAGATCATCTAACATACCTCCAAACAGGCTCATCAAGGGGTTGCAAACAAATATGATATTGTCAATCGGCATATTCTGAATCAGATGGTCTGGATTGGAGAGAATGGTCTGTTGCAACTGGAGTTTGTGACGCCATCTTTGCACTGTCATTTAAAGACCACTTTGAAGCATTGTTCACAGTAGACTCGGCACCTTTTTTTTATGGCAAAATACTGTGGGGGAGATCCCCACAGTGAGATTTTAATATTAATTTTAGGGAAAGAACGTGCTTACATACAAGGGATTAACTAAAAGCATCTAACCAAACACAGAAAGATGACCTCAAGTCATCCTTAAAACAAACAAACTGCAGTAAACATTGATTTTAAAAATTAGCTAGCCAGGCACTCGGACTTGGTTGTCGCCTCTGAAAGACCTTGTCATTCTGCATCTTCCACAATTCCCATGCCGCAATCAACGTAGTTTCTGTGAAGAAGGGTAGGTTGTGAGCCAAACTTCCCTGCACCAATCTATCCAAGAGCTGCAATGATCCATCCCAAGCGAAGTTGAGAGTAGCCCAGCATTCCTGTGTAAAAGGACAGTCAAAAAATAAATGTTAAATGGTCTCCCCTTCCCCATCATCACACATGACGCAGAAGATACTGTCTTGAATGTTCAGGTGCCTTCTCCTCAACATTGACTTGGTGTTCAAACGGTCCACTAGAATTAGCCAAGCAAAGAACTTGATGCACGGGGTGCATTTGCATTTCCAGACCGCCTTGAAGATTGGATGGGCTTGCACATTGCTGAAAATTTGGGAGTAAAAGCGTCTCGAAATGTACTTGTTACCCCATATGGGCACCCACTAGACTCAGCACCTTCAATATTGTCTTCCTCTTCATTTTCAACTATGTATCTTCCCCTCCGCTTCATTGGCCTACCATTTATGAGATTTTTGTCATTAAAGTCTCCAGTTTGTACAGCCTCTTCCACATAATATTCAGTGTTTACCCAATCCTTCACCATTGGTTCATTACACTTAAGAGGTTGATGATTGACATTTTCCTGCTGGACATCTTCAGCCTTCTCTTCTTCATCTTCATCGTCACCAGTTAGGATGAGACGTCTACGCTTTTTTGGGTTGTCCTTTCTCAAGTTTTGAACAGTATCAGAAATTTCAACTTCTGTAGCACTAGCCTCAAGAGCGAATTTAGTTTTTGAAGAGATCTCTAAGGATGAAGTCGAGCACGCTTGATCCATTGTTAGTGATTGTGGAGTTTGCATTGATTTGCAGGACCTGCTGTGAGAACCTTCATTATGCCTTTGATTGCATTAATTGCAAAACCAGTCTTCTAAAGATGCATCAAAGAGAACTTTGTCCAAACAGTACCTGCACCAATGATGAATTCATGAAAAGGATGGCCTATTTTTGAGAACCAGAAAAGAAAGCTAAATATGTAGTACTAACATAACTAAACTGCAGAAGTAGCGCATTTAATGTGATCTATGATAAAAAATTTCAAAAGAGAATAAATCTCTCTACTTAAGCTTTTTGATCCAGAAAGAAAGCAAAACATGTAGTGCCATAAGTAGCGTATTAGATGTGATCTATGATAAAAATAACTTTCAAAAGAGAACAAATCTATTATTGATTATGTCCATTAACAAGCCAAACATAAATAATGGATTCAACAAAATATGTTTAAAGGTACAGATAAGGCCTTTTCTAGATCAAGTGGCAATAGCATACTTCAAAAAACAGATGTACCAGGTAATTATTTGTTCATATTGTTGCAACATTAACAATTAGGTATCCTTAGGGTGAAAAGTCACATACTGGTGTTTATGAGCTCCCTTGCAGTCACTACAACATAAAAGGAGATGTTCAAAACCAATAGCTACACACATTTCACATATAGCATTCTGCAGAAATGCCAAGGGGTTTGTTATAAATTATCAACTATAGAAGTAACAAACGATAATTACCATAAAATAGTCTGGTAGCATTCTCATATTTTTCTGATACAGTATCCAAGTTCACTAGTTATGATATACTGGGTCATTGATGATTAAACATCAGCTGCAACCCATAACATTTGGATCGGTTTTTTGTATGCTACATAAATTAAGAAACACTCTAGATAGATACCCTACATTGAACCTTTTTATGTCTGGGCAAGCCATAGCCCCCTCCTTAGTATAGTAACAATTAGTTTGATGCTAGCATGAGCATAACAGTGAGCCATCATCAGATATATTGAGTGTGCTAGACTCTAGTCAGATTTGTATTATCTTAATTTTAAGCAAGGTCAACACAGTAAATTTAGAAACCGGGCCAGAGGTAAAGACCGGTAGTCAGCCAACAAACTCTAGCTGATCTCCAGTATATCAAACCTAAATAAGAAATAGTTTAGCAATAAATATGTTATGGCGGGAAACCTTCAAAATTAACTGGACCAGAATTTTTGGAGTTAGGTAAACATCACAATGAACCATTGTCCGAAATATTGCATATAACCTAGTTTGTGAAAACCATACCAAAATATAGTAATGACTAATGACTAATTTGGAAATAAAATACGAAACTACGGCAGTAATAGTTTAAGATGGCACCGAAACATACTTGCAGTTGACAGAATTATTAATTCACCATCTCAGGTAGACATTATGTTAGATGCAATTTTCATGTGAAGTACAGCATTTGCAGGTTGACTAAACATATTGCTAGCCAGAGTATTACCAGCAAATATCATTGAAAGCAAGTATTATATATCATTTATCCAATACCCAATTTGTTAACATAGTTAAACACTTCCTCCAATCACAAACATAAGTCCGTCCAGATATGCCCTATGTCAAAAATACTCTGGCTAGCAATATGTACAAAATATATTATCTTAAATGAAAAGAGTTATATATTATGAGAGTATTTTCACAATGAATCTAGTGGTGTCAATTTTGCGATGTCAAACTATATAAAATTTTAGATATTTTTTCGAAAACCTAAAATTTTAGATATTTATAGTCAATTTTTTTTTAAAATGGGACAAACATATATTGACTTATATCGATAATCAAAGGAAGTAACTTGTACATGTGCTATTTTATTTACTCTGCGGTCATGATATCACATACAGTAGGAAGCACTCTACTGTACAAAGCTCAAAAAAGATCATGAGGCCATATATAGCAAAACATTTCTTTGCAAGGTGGAGCATAAGGAGTAAAAAAACACCTTCATTTAAAGTAAGTGCGCTGACTTTAGTTTTCAAACAACTTGCTTAAATCCAAACTATATGGAAAATGGAAAAAAGGTCTATTTTACTACTCAATGCCCCAGTCTGATTCAAAACCACAAAGAACCAAACAAGACTGCAGGCACCATAGGCTACTTTTATAGCATGGCACAAATAAACTATTGAACACACACAAACGCCTCTTATTTGCCTTTCCTCTAGGGCAGGCATAAATAAATGGCTTTCACACATATTTAACTGACGCATCACTCTGACTCATCACTCTAACCTACACAAATCCCAGTCCTTTCCCCATACATTACCTTCTCGATAATATGAATCAAAAATAACAATACCAGCCTTCTACAAACACATGTTGATACCCAGCCTAAATCGTCGGGGCTGCGATCATTAGTAACTATTAAGTACTGTTTGGCCGTTATTTTCCACAACGAACCACTCAAGTTAGCAAGCTTTCACATTTTGTCAACTAAATTGTAGCTTTTTTGTGTCAGGATTTATTTTGAACACGACTAATATGGATAAATTAAACCATACTTCATTTGCACGCCTCACTACAAAGTTAGGAACAAAAGAAAGTTGATCTGTTTGTGCAATAAAGGTGGCGCCTGATGCTCTATTAACCCGGCCAATGGTCCATCTGTAGACTGATGACATGCGGAGGCATGTACTTGACGCCACTAACCATGGTTCTGAATTCTGATAGATTCCACGCCGAAGTGCTGAGATGGGAAGCTTATGCACATACTCCGTGAGTCTATGCGTGACACATGCACTGTAATCTAAAAAAATCAAGGTTACGCCTCAAAAAAATCTAAAGAAATCAAGGTTCAGTGGGTAATCAACGACTAAGCAGCCATGCACAAACAGTGGAACTTCATTCACTGACACGAAATGTCCACGCAGCATTCAATCCAGCAGCCATTGAGGAAGGGTATCTAGCATTATTTATACTAATGGTTTCGATTTGGATCCTATATGCACATAATAAACCGGGGGTACATAAACCGGACAGTGGAGAGGGGTTGAACTCTAAAGTGGCCACAACACAAATCTCCATCCCCGATTGAATGCCAGAGCCTAGAGTACAAAAACTAAGGCCTAATTGGGAAACTCCAATCCCTCCGAGATCCTGGACTTTTCTCTAGGTGGGTAATCCATGGGGATATCATTCTAATTATCATTCAGTTCTTAGTAAGGGGTTTTCCATCTCTGGGTTTTGCTCCCCATTGCTTCCAAAAGAGCCCTAAAGGAATACGAAAGACAACAATGCTCCTCCCGACAGCAGTGACGGACCCATCCGCGGTTGCACAGCTGGGACCATCCAGATCAAGGCCTCAAATGTCCCCATATCCTTCGTCTCTCCGGCCCCGGGGACGACATGGGCAGCCAAATCCACCCGGTAATAAAGACAGGGGAAGGAACCGTGAGCGAAAAGGATTTGAAATGTACCATCGTAACTTAAGATTTCGAAGGCACTCCTCCCCGACAGCAATGCTTCCAACGGCCAAAGATCCGCTTGAACCCTACTCGGCCTCTCTCTCTCCACTCGAAAGAAACCAGGGGACCGCCGAGCGGAGAGAAGAGAAGGGAGGCAGGGTTTCTTGGTTCTCAGAAATAACAGTGGAGGATTGGTGGTGGCTCGCGGCGTGGTTAAGGCGGTGCGAGGTCCCGAGGGGGGGGGGGGTTAGCACGGCGCGAAGGCGAAGCGACGCGCCTCTTGAATTCACATCTCCGTCCATCCACCGTGGTGTACTGGTGTTAACCGTGTGGTTTGCACCTCGTTTAGTTTCTTTCTCTAAAGTTTACTCCCTATCCCATTAAATGTTTGACACATGTATAAAGTATTAAATATATATAAGAAATAACTTATTATACAATTTGTAACTAATTTGCGAGACGAATCTTTTAAGCCTAATTAGTCCATAATTTGACAACATGGTGCTATAGTACACATGTGCTAATGACGGATTAATTAGGCTTAATAAATTCGTCTTGTGGATTACCGACGGATTCTGTAATTTATCTTTTTATTAGTATCCGAACACCCTATGCGATACTTCCATATGACACCCGATGTGACACCTAAAACTTTACGCTTGATTTAAACAAGGCCTCAGTAAATGGACCCGTTGCCGCTTGCCGGCCTGCGCATATACACTGAAGCCCACAAGCTATACCTAGAAGAGCCCAGGACCCCAAGTAACGTTCACGTAGATAGAAGCATTCGCTCTTCAAAGGCTTCTACAGGGATATCGAGCCAGCTCGGATCAGCTCAGATCAGCTCGAGCTGGCTCGTTAGGCTAACGAGCCAGCTTGGCTCGACTCGTTAATATTACAAGCTAGAGGGGTAACTCGGCTCGGCTCGTTATCGAGCTCGAGCTGGCTCGTTTAGCTCGCGAGCTACTATAAAAAAAATAGGACACACATGTTTATAATGTTTATGCTACATTAATTTTCGAAGGTGACGTCCACCATTATGCAATCATACATGATTAATACATATCAGGTTCATCAAAAGTATCAATCATGCAACATAGTTGGTCCATCCATGATCATGCAGTTCTAGCATACTAACTAGTTGCTTGCCACCACAAACTTAAGAAAGTCCACATATTTAATGTCAGCATCATCATTTTCTCCCTGAAAAACAATCCATAAAATCAACATTGAAGTACCACAACAATTATAAAATTAAAATTCATATGAAACAGTTGAAAATAAGAATTACATAGCAATAGAATAGATGCACACTTCTAGGTATCAACATCATCTTCTGGATTCATGGTCGTGGGCTGATAAGCCTCAGCTCGTTTCAGCTCGTGAGCAACTCGCGAGCTGTCTTGAGCTGGCTCGTTAAAATAGCGAGCTAGACTTTCAGCTCAACTCATGAAAAAGTTAAAACGAGCTGAGTCGAGCCGAGCTGAGCGGGCCACGAGTCGAGCGAGTTGGCGAACCGCGTGTATTTTATCCGGACCTAGCTAGGAGCCATTTAGGAGAGGGGGTTACTGCAGAATTGAGTTACTACGAGCGCCATACCTTGCCATATCGGTAGCTCCGCCCCTAGATGTTGATACTAAGTTTTATAAATCTAATCAAGCTTAGAATTAGTTGACTCCTCGTAAAACCAGATCTTCATTATTTTTAGGACAAGGAATAAGATGATTTTTATGGTTATATTGATTAAAATGTCAACTAAGTAAAATAGTGATGTGGCTAGAATTTTTTTTTAAAAAAAATAAGATGAGGAAATATTTTTTTAGACAAGAAAACATATCTATATATGGAAGTATATCAAAAGATGTGATAGACATGTTTGGACAAAATTTATCCTTTTTTAGAAAGCAATCCATTGAAAATATGGTTTCTATATGTGTAGTGTCCACATGACTTAAAAATTATTCTGAATGTAGTGTCCATATGACTTGACTAATACAGAAACTATATCATGGTTAGATATGAGTTATGAATGTCTTAAGAGAGACAGTGCGTACACTGGGCTGACTTTTTGGTTGCCTGTTATTTGTTTAATGCTTGCTTGTAGCTATGGTTAAGCCAGAATATTATTCATGTCTATTCGCTTGCTCGTAAATGATCATAAATTTCAGCCGGAGAAGTGTTTTTCTCTCACACCAAATCAGCCAGCAGTAAATAATCCACGATACGATACGGCCTCCCAAACAGGCTAAGTTGCTACAACATAAATCCCCGATTGAATGCCAGAGTACAAAAAAAAAATGTGACAACAATGCTCTTCCCAACAGTGACGGCCCCATTCCAGATGCACACTTGGGGATCGTTCCAGATCAATCCCGGGGGACCATGGGCTTTGTTTAGTTGACAAATTTTTTTGTGAAATGATACTGTAGCATTTTTATTATTATTTGGTAATTAGTATTCAATCATAGTCTAATTAGGCTTAAAAGATTCGTCTCGTGAATTTCGTCTAAACTATGTAAGTAGTTTTATTTTTTATTTATATTTAATATTTTATGCATGCGTCTAAAGATTCGATGTGACGAAGAATCTTGAAAAATTTTGTAAAATTTTGGGAACTAAACAGTCACCGTGCTCAAATGTCCCACGTTCACGCACAAGCAGTCCGCAAGAACTCCGGGGACGACATCGGCAGCCAAATCCGCCACGCGAGCAAAGGCATTGGAAACGTACCATCGTAGCCTAAGATTTTGAAGGCACCAGCTCCAATCCTACCAGAGCGCAATGCTTCCAAGTTCCAACGGCCAAATATGCTCTTGAACCCTGCTCGGCCACTCTTTCTCTCTCTTCATTCAAACGAAACCAGGGGACAACGGAGAGAAGAGAGGGGAGGCAAACGATGGGGGAGACGATTAGAGGAAAGTAAGTATTAATGGTGCCTCGGCTGGTTTCTTAGGTTCTCAGGTGGCACAGTTTATAGATTTCAAAATAAAAAACTTAGAACACGTATTTGGGATACTAAACGAGTTCAAATAAAAAACTTTTCAACTACAAAGTTATAGATTGTATTAAGAATTATAACGTTCATATACACCATGTCAACATTTAAGATTTTTTGATAATTTTAAATTTTAAAATTTATAAACTTACAATAGTATTTTAGGATCTTAAACAGTTTCAATTCAAAAACTTTTCAATTACGAAGTTGTAGATCCTGTGGAGGGCTACAATTTTGATATTAAGTTTGTCTTCATCCAAGTTTATATGAAAAAGATATGAATAATTTTTTTGAAAAAATCAGCGTACCACATCAGCAAAAAATAGAAATAAACAGAAATATAACCAACTGACATGTGGGCCCCATATGTAGGAGCCACGCCAGCGCGCCACGTTAGCATACAGAGCGGGTTTAGACCCGTTTGGACTAGGAGGACACCCGAAGACAAGTTCATGTACACAGAATTGTCATTTTGAAAGAAAAGGGACCTCGATGGCACATCTTGGCAACTTGAAGGACCGCCTGTGAATTTTTCTCCTTCAATAAATGGACTGCCACGTCATCATATTGCTTACATGGCAGTGCAATTAATGTCTATAGAAACTACAATAGTTTCTGCATTGGGAGTGCCTTTAATTGTCTTTGTGCCAACACAGAGATCAAATTGCAACAAACTAAAACTACAATTTTAGCATAAAATATATGCAATAACCATCACCTAAAAAGTTAAAATTCAGAGCAAGTCCCTTTTTTCGACAAGGGTTATTGGAGGATTGTTGTTGGACTGACGGGCGGTAGTGTGAAGTGGGAGTGACATGCGGAGGTATCAATGTTCAGGTGGCGCAGTTATTGGAGGAATAAATATTTGTTCGTCAAACTGAAAGGATTTAACAATGCCTAGAGGGAGTGAATAGGCGTATCTAAAATTTTTTATACAAACTCAAATTACAAAGTCAGCAACTGTCGGAAGTCCCGACAGTTTGAACCGGAACTTTCGGCTGCCGAAACTTTCGACACAAACAGCCGGGAGTTTCGACTCCTACGTGAACTATGCAACAAGTGCTAAAAATGAACTTTGTGAATGAGATTTCTTACAAACCCACTTCCAAGTGGTTAGGTAGACACGTAGAGTCACTCCCTTGACGCCGAAATGCTTCCACTCCGTAGATCGAGTCTAAACCCTAAGAAAAGCTTAGAGAAAGAAGAGAAACAACTAAGAACAAATATGATAGCACAAATCACAACAACAACAAACACCCAGGACATAAGGATTTATCCTGAGGTTTAGCAACCCCACAAAGGAGCTCCTACGTCCTCGTTGTTGAGGTGACCACAAAGGTCGAAGTCTCTTCCACCTCCTTACCTCTCTCAAGGAAACCACAAAGGTCACTTGAGCTTTACACTAAGAAATGAAGGGTAATATAAACTTCGCAAGGCTCTTCCATAAGATGGAAGCTCTTGGACGATGCGCAGCCGGCTAGGGGCAAAGCCCCAAGAGTAATGAACGCAAATTCAACGGGCTTGATGAAGAAATCAAGTGATCAAGCTTGCCTAGATGATTCTCTCACTCAATCCACTCTCTCTTCATTCAAATCCTTGGGGGAATCAAAGTTTGGAGCATAGAGGAGAGGAGAGGAGAGCCTTGAATGCGTGGGGGCTATTTTAGATGAAGGTTAGTCGCAATGAATGAGTGGGTAACGATTAGAATAGAGGAGAAAGCTATTTATACTCAAGGGCAAATCCAACCGTTCAGATCTACGTCGGAAGTTCTGACACAGATCTCCGGAACTTCCGGTGCCTATAGAAATTATTGTTCAAACGCGTAGTCAACTGGGCTTGCTCGGCCAGAGTCGGAACTCCCGGCGGCTGCCGGGACTTTCGGCAGCCGTCGGGGCTTCCGACGGGCAGCTGAGCTAGGCGACTAAGTCCAAAGGGCTGGGACTTCCGGTGGGAGCCAGGACTTCGGGCAGCCGGAACTCCCGACAAACGTCGGAAAAAAACCCAAAAACTATATCTAAGTGTTCGTGAGGTGCTAAAATGTCTCTCTTTTAATTTTATTTTTATGCTTGAGCACTCTATCTTCCTCAGCCCACCTAGATTTGCATCCCTCTTTAGTACGGCAAACTTAAACCCAAAACATAAAATAAAAACTTTAGAGAGCGTTTTGAGTTTGTCCGCCTTTTATTCTTCAAGAATTGAGGGACATCAATTCATCTAAATCAACTCTTTAAATCTTTCATGGGACTAAAGCTGCAATGTATCTCAATAAGATTTCATTAGTCCCTAATTTGGATGTCACCAATACACCAAAACCCATAACAGGGGCAAATGCACTTTCACAAACCTTGGCACCTCGCACTACCAATGTCTATACCGGTATTAAAAAAAACTTTTGTTCATGAACTATCTAGACTGTGTGGGCTGTGGTGTTGGATCGTTGTGAAAAAGAAACTATTACACAAATATGAGAAATGATTATGACAAGGAAATTATAACAACTAAATACAAAAAATGTTATTGAATAAAAGATAAAGACATAAAAAAAGAAAAATCACAAATATGAAAAATGGTCATGGCAAGAAAATATGGTTATTAATTTGAATGTCAACAGCCTAAAATAGACCAATAGTGATGTGACTAGAATTCCACAGAAAATATGCTTTCTTTATACAGTGTCCACATAACCTGATAATTATTCTCTGTGTAGTGTCCACATGGCTTGATTATTATTACAGAAACTATCTTATAGTTTTAGGTTCATGTACAACCATAGACAACAAGTTATTGTCTATATGATGACATCACATGACATATAGACGACTAAACAAACAACGGGTACAGTGGGCTGATCGACTCTTTGGTTGTCTATTATTTGTTTAATGTTTACATGTAGTTATGGTCAAGCGAGAATGTTATTTATGTAGACCATTATGATGTTTTCTGATACAAAACATATCAAGAAAAGATTATAAGTGGACAAGGTTTCTGTTTAGGCAGCCGTCGATTATCTTCTATTACACTGGTACATATGAGCCATGAACCTAAGAATCCTTCACTCCAGAATGATAGCCTACAACATCTAGCTCACATTCTGAATTGAGCTCTTCGGATTGGCTAAAAGGAGAACATTGTGCATGTGAATGTGCACTTATGTTTACATTATTATAGGTAAACAAAACTATTATGTTGCATTATCATGGTATTTTTGTTATATTTTAGAATGCCACTGTAGGACAAAATTTGGTGATGTGATGTGAACTGATCACTATGAATTCATCAATACCATTCCCAACAAAAATAATTGTAGAAGTATTCTAGAATAGAAAAAATATTAATGAACCAATATATAGAAAATCAAGTAGGGAAAGGTTCAAAAGGGGGAAAAAGTAGTATACCTGCTGTATTTTTACTTGAGTTTAGGTTTGTACCTCTTTCTTCATCAACAACTATGAAGTTATACTTCCAATATGTTACCAATATTAATTTCTTGGAGGATGGCAATGGTCCCCAATACTTGCAGTGCTAGAGTCACCTGATTCGAGGAAGTGGAGGAGGCGGGGCTGATGAGATCTACTAGCTTTTGGGGCTGCCGTTGATGGTGGCGGCTGCAACACAATACTTGTTCCACTAGGGCAGATCAAAGCAAAAAAAGGGAGGATGGAGAGCACCAAAGTATATAGTTGTTGTCATTAGGGAAGAAGAGGCATGGGATTGAACAGAACCAATGGGGGGATGGTTTATGGTAGTGCCACTAGTTTTGAAAGGGAGTGGATGTCGGTGAGGGGAGGAAAATTTATATTGGGGTTTGGTGTTAGGGATAATGCATATATAGTCACAACCAATGTTGCCAAAGGAAATTGGGCCTAACCCATGGCCTAGGCACGAGGAAAAGCCCAATATGCAAGTGTTGGCTCACTATGAACCGTCCAGGCCACCGCTGATCTCACTGGCGACCTCCTTGCCCGCCGTCTACCCCATCGGACCATCTCGACCTTCCCTAATCCCAATCAGAGAGTTCGCCGGGGACTCCTCGCCCCTACCACCAACACTACGCGCCATCCGATTGTCTCCCACCGCTCGCTCGGTGCCGCCGTTCCATCTCGCTTGCAGTCACTCAACCCACCACCACCGTCGGCCTGGCCGCCGCCGCTAGGCCCTCCCTTTGTAAGCCCGCTAGCCATGGAGGCCTCTCCTAAAAATCCAAAACCCTAACCGCCACAACCTCCTCCACCACCCGGCCCATAGTGACCTCCCCATCAGCCGTCCCGCCCACCGCCCGCCCTCACCCCTATTGTATTTTGCCGGTGACCTCGCATGTGCAACACTTGGGGTAGCGACGCACGTGCGCCAAATAAGAATTTGGTCCTCTAGATATCATAACTAATTCCTCTAGAGAATCCAAACAGAGTCCAAGTCATTTTTATCTTTCAAAATGAATTAGGAACAATTATTTGCACTACAAACTTTTACCTATATTTAAAAAAACTTTTGTTCATGAATTATGTAGATTGTGTGGCTGTGGCACTGGGTCGTTGTGAAAACAAAAAATATTACACAAATACGTATGAGAAATGATTATGACAAGGAAATTATAACAAAAAAATAAAAATGTTATTGAATAAAAAATAGAGGTTGTGAAAATAAAAAGTTACACAAATATAAAAACCGATCATGACAAGAAAAATACTATAATGTAATTTCATTCTACGTATGTTTTGTTCTTAGGAATGCACACACACTCGATTAGTATGCTTATTAATTAGAATGTCAACAATGTGAAATGGTGATGTGGCTAGAATTCAATTTAAAATATGGTTTCTATATGTAGTGTCCACATGACTTGATAATTATTCTGTGTGTAGTGTCCATACGGCTTGATTAATACAGAAACTATCTTATAGTTTTAGGTTAGGACTGCATTAAGGGCATGTACAACCGTAGATGACAAGTTATTGTCTATACGATGATATCAAATGACATATAGACGACTAAACAAACAACAGGTACAGTGGGTTAACTCTTGGGTTGTTTGTTATTTGTTTAATGTTTACATGCAATTATGGTCAAGCGTGAATATTATTTAACCATTATGATGTTTGTTGATTCAAAACAGATCAAGAAAAGACTATAAGTGGACAAGGTTTCTGTCTAGGCAACTGGCGATTATCATCTATTACACTAGTATGGATGAGCCATGAGCGTGAGCATCCTTCACTCTAGAATGGTAGCCTCCAACATCTAGCTCACATTCTGAACTGAGCTCTTCGGACTGGCCAAAAGGAGACGTGTATATCAAGTTCACCATGGCATCACTATAGCCACCAAGCTCAATCAATGGGCAAGTAATGATGCCATCCTCATTGATAGACTCTTGTTGGAGCAACCTATTCTTGAATTTATCTTCAGGGGTGTCGTACGACATCTTTCGTTAAAATATCTTCTGACACCTACAACTTAGGCACCACCTAAACAGGCATGTTGGGCAGCATCTCAGCAACTTAGGCAAGATGTTTATGCTATTATTGAGGGCTAAACTTTTGCTACAAGTTATAATAATTGTTCGTTGAAACATCTTGCATCCTAAGCTGGTGAAAGCACTACACTTGGAGCGTTCATTTCTAAATGTCAGTCCTATCCTTGTGTGTGTTACACTATGACAAATTAACCATGACACAAATTAATCTCGTGTGCTAGGTTGGCAATTTTTGGACCAAAGCAAAGACTAGTATTGACACTAATATAGATATATAAAACATGTCTAATAGAAGAACACCGTGCATGTGAATGTGCACTTATCTTTACATCATTATAGGTAAACAAAACTATTATGTTGCATTATTATGGTATTTTTGTTATATTTCAGAATGTCACTGTAGGACAAAATTTGGTGATATGATGTGAACCGGTCACCATGAATTCATCAATACCATTCCCAACAAAAATAGTTGTAGAAGTATTCTAGAATAGAAAAAATATTAATAAACCAATATATAGAAAATCAAGTAAGGAAAGGTTCAAAAGGGGGGAAAAGTAGTATAACTACTATATTTTTACTTGAGTTTAGTTTTCTACCTCTTTCTTCGTCGACCACTATGAAGTTATACTTCCAATATGTCACCAATATTAATTTCTTGAAGGATGGCAATGGTCCCCAATACTTGCAGTGCTAGAGTCACCTGATTCAAGGAAGTGGAGGAGGCGGGGCTGATGAGATCTACTAGCTTTTGGAGGTGTCATTGATGGTGGCGGCTGCAACACAATACTTGTTGCACTAGAGCAGATCAAAGCAACAAAGGGAGGATGGAGAGCACCAAAGTATGTAGTTGTTGTCATTGGGGAAGAAGAGGCTTGGGATTGAATAGAACTGATGGGGGAATGGTTTATGGTAGTGCTACTGGTTTGAAAAGGGAGTGGATGGCGGCGAGGGAAGGAAAATTGATATTAGGGTTTGGTGTTAGGGATGATGCATATATAGTCTCAACGGATGTTGCCAAAGGAAATTGGGCCTAACCCATGGCCTAGGCACATGGAAAAGCCCAATATGCAAGTGTTGGCTCACTATGTACCGCTCGGGCCGTCGTTGACCTCACTGGCGACCTCCCTGCCTGGCGCCTACCCCGCCGGACCATCCCGCCCTTCCCTAACCCCAATCAGAGAGTTCACCGGTGACTCCTTGCCCCTGCCACTGGCATCACGCGCCCATCTGGTTGTCTCCCACTATTATAGATTGACTTATCACTATCGCCACTTTCACTGTTGTAGCAATAGAAGTGACTGTGTTTTACTTCCACCGCCGGTTGGACTGATAGCGAGGCCTCCTGAGGAAGAAAACCGGCAGTTGAAACTTCTACCACAGATGGGTTAACAATAGATATGGCAATGGTATTTTCTCAATCGTATGAAAAGCCGAGCTAACTGGGATACGTGTCATGGCCGCCGGCCCTCCACGTCTGTTTGGTCTTCCAGCGGTAAAGTCAGCATGAGTTATTTCCCAACTACCCATAACATAGTTGCATCACCATTACTTGCACTTCTCCATCTTCAAGGTTGGCCTATTTAACCAGGGTCTAGATGCACCTCTTGGGAACAATCCACACACTCTTGAATCCACAAACTCGTGAGCTACTATATCTTTTCCTCATCACAAAGAAGTGCTTTGAGAGGTGCAAGATAGAGATAAAGCACCTCACAGGGATGCTAGTGTTTGGAGAAGGCCTTCAAGATTAGGTGCTTTAGATTCCATAATCTTGTTGTCTTTTAGGATCGAGATGCAGAATTGCATCCCTCGATCCTCAAAGGTAGCAAGATTATGGAATATAAAGCACCTCACTGAGATGCTGGTGTAAGTTTTGCGAGGTGCTCCTTCTCCATCCTTTGCGTGGTGCTGCCGTTGAACAGGAGCTTGACCTTAACGATTGCAGATCTTCTTGTAGATCTTGTTAATAAAAGATCTGCAATCATCTAGTTCTCTCTTGTTCAGGGGCTCCATACTCGATTGGGTGTGCTTCAAGTTTGTGAGGTGCTCATTCTTCAAGATTGGGTGCTTTATATTCCATCTTGTAGCTCTCACGGTCAAGAAGCAGATCACATCCCTTGACTGTGAGGGTTGCAAGATGGAAGGTAGAGAACCTCACTGAGGGTGAAGTTTTGTGATGTGCTACGTCGTTCTTTAGATTCCATAATCTTTATACCTTGGAGGATCTATTGCTTTGTATGTGCAAACCGTCATATGATACGGATCTGTTATCACGTAGACCTCAATGGAAAATACATAAAGAAGTACTACCAAAGTATTTAATTTAGGTTGATGCTTGATAGCCGAGTCTCATCGGCTCAAAATAGTTGACACCTAGAGTATCGCCTTTAGAACAAAAAATAACAATAAAAGACATAGGATCAAAAGTGACATTCAAACAGTAGATTGTTTACTTATAACTTATAGGACCCTAGATATAATCTATGGTCCTAAGAAAATATTGTTTACAACATCTTGTGCATGGATGGTCACTGCGATAGCCTCAGCAGCATCAGTGAAGTCTCCAATCAGGTCCTCTTGATCTTCCAGTCGATCAGTGTCCGAAAAACTAGGTTCCAGGTGATAGAGCTGGTGTCCTGAACGCAGTTGCGCTACAACAAGAGTGGCACCGACACCATAGTGGACGCCATGAGTTGCCACTTCTCTGCCACGAACCGGGATATCCTGTAGGCGATCTTCAAGAGAAACACCCCTGGCGTTGATAGCTGCAACTACGCCAAGTGCTACACATTGGAGGGTCTCATGGTGATTCTCCAGGTCAATCTCCCGATGACGAGCTTCCTCAATCTCACGACGAGAAGCAGCCAATAGTTCCTCAAGATCTAATGAAAATGAAGGGTTACCGGATAAAGTCGCGAATATAAAAGCAAAGACTCTTCAAAGAAATTTTACCTGCTGCCCTAGCATGAGCTTCATCATCCCTCATCTGAACAACATTGGTCTCTTCTTTAGATGCAGAGAGGGCTATTTTAACAGCATCGAGACATTGCTCGAGCCAACCTACCTCATGCGTGGCTTTAGAATACAGTTTCCGGCCTCCCTCCTTTCACGGATAAGATTCTAGATATCCTGACCCGACTTAGAGGATGAAGATGAAGATGAAGATGAAGATACCATGGACCTAGCAAGATGTACAATCCATTATTGTCCAACCTCCACCAGAGTTGGCCGATGTACCGCGGCATGAGAGGTAGCCCTGCATATTCAAAGGATTCATGCAAGGTAGCCATAGAGATAAGAAATCATTCCCTCTCACCCTTGGCGACGAAGAGGGACACGAAGGAGCGGAGGTAGATCCGTGGCTTCTGAAGTTTTCTCCTTTGGACGCTTGCCGTGAGCCATTGTTCAGAAGAAGACTAGAAGGAGAAAACGAAGAAGAAAAGATATGCGTCATAGCACAACAAATGAACACAAGCAGTATTCCTTCTACTCCGCCTTGCCTCCAAATTTTTATAGCCCTAGGGGACAATGGGTTCATCGAAAATTTGGGGGCATGTGTTCACACCAAAATCTGGGAAGATGCATAGGAAGCCCAAAACTCAGGGAAGCGTGCGTGAGTGTTGAATGTCATCCCAACTTCCAACACCATCGCCGCCACTTATTACACCAGGAACCATTGTATACCTCATCTTCCCTGATGTGTGCTCCCTAGATCATGCATCTTAATTGCACTGAGTCTAGGTGCATCTTCAAGGCTGGCGTATTTAAGTGCGTGAGTGTTGAATGTCCCAACTTTGATTCCAATACTATCCCCGCCACTTATTACGCTAGGAACCATCGTATAACTCGTCTTCCCTGATGCGTGCTCCCTAGATCATGCATCTTATCTGCACTAAGTCTGGGTGCATCTTCAAGGCTAGCCTATTTAAGCCAGGTCTAGGTGCACTGAGTCTCTTGCCTCTCCCCTCCCTCCAAATCACTTAGCATTAGACTGAGAGAGTGGCAACTCCTTTCGTCCATCATGGTTCATGGCAAACTTCGGTGGCTCTGCCATTGCTGAGAGAAGGCTTTTAAGATCAGGTTCTACAGCAGCCAGCTAGTCGTCGTTCATCTTAGGTGTTAGAGGAAGTTCTACAAAGAGATGGGGAAGAACAATACCATCTTTAGTGCCCTGGGTCGCTAATGACACGGTGGCTAGGCTCGTTGATGGTTGGCGTGCGAGAGACTTCCAGGTCATAATATCTGTAGGAAATCCTAGAGGGCGGAGGAAGGTGCCTTGCTATTGTCAAGAAACCTTTTGAGCCCATAGATCTTGACCTAGGATCTCTCGATGTCGTGGCATGCATTCCTCCCTGATGTTTACGAAGATAGCGGGCAAGGCTCCTCGCGGGGCTCCTCATTCTCTCAGATGTTAGAGGGAGTTCCACGAGGTGGTTCTTCCTAAGGCTTCTTCCAGGCATAGTCCCTGCTCATGGTGAAGATTCGAAGGCACAGTGAAGGTTAGTTATGCCTTCGTTCGGCTTCTACGCTTAATGAGATGTCCATCGTTCAGTGCGGGGATAAACCTACGGTCATCGCTAAAATTTGGCTTATGACGATACTTATGCTGATTTGTTGTGAGAGAAAACATTGTCCGTTCACTGAAAAGTACTAGTTGAAGTAGTGCTGAAGACCAGGGCCAAGGTTTTTGTCATCATAACTATAGTTGCTGATAGATTCTTGTTACTTTGTACACCTGGTGAATGAAAAGTGTAATAGAGTTAATAAAAAAAGAATGTTTTTTGTTGATTTTGAACACTGTTACCTCGCTGTGATGCTGGTGGGTGTTGTTTTGTATGTGCAAACCACCGTATGGTATGGCTTTGTAATCGCATCCATTGTTATTGTAGAGATCAGTACCTTTATTATACAACATCAGCTGACGAACTTTGTCATGTTAGCATCCATTGTTATTGTAAAAAGTACATTGTGTGTTCAGTAAGCTACTAAGGCCTAGCTGAATTAGTATCAACATTGTACAATTATGCCACCGTCGGATATAAGTGTCGTTGATAAAATTGTATCACCGTCGCTATTCGCCGTTAGGTGCTAACACCTCCTTTCCAACATTTAATTTCCATATGACACGCCCATCGTTAGGTGATATGTACCATCTTCTTTAAGGACCCAATCACCACCACCGATATCGTTAAAATTTGCAAGCCAGCGCGAGACTCCCGTGCATTTTAGAATTTTTGGTGCGTTTGTAGTTAGCTTACAAAGACCGCTACCCACCTAGCCGCCACCACCGTCCCGTCTCCTCCTCAAGTGCTACTATTCCTCACCTAATCATCGTGTGCAAGCCTCCACTCACCACCGACGAGCTAGTGCTCCACGTTGGTATGCTTCACCGGCAAGCCCGCACAGATCCACTAGTGACCAGGCTGGTACTCATCACCGTCGTGGCCGCTCGAGCTCACTGTCGCAAGATCCAAAGGCAAGGGTAATGCTTTCTCGCACTTCCCTTATCCATGTTTCTTGCCTTTTTATTCCCATCTGATCATTAAGGAGCTCACGAGCACATCCCCGCAGGTGCTCCTACTCTGATTCAGGTGACAGCGCTGCCGCTTCCATCGCCGGCCCTGCTCCACCACATCCTAGTCAAGATTTAGGAGGAGGCCACCAACAAGAGGAACAAAGTAGACATCCTCATAGATGATGTATTGGTCCTTATCCCCCGCCGCCTCATCGCCCGCACCTTGTGCAGCTGCAAGTGTGTGTCGCTCTTGTACTGCCTCATCTCTAAATCCGAGCACCATAATGAGCTGCCCTAGTTTGTCACTAGATTCATGTATGGCAACTGGAAAGGCAAACGCCGATTCGCTAGCTTCATCGGTGAATACCCCTCCTTGTCCTTCTTTCCCTTCCCCATTCAAGATTTAGTCATCTCAGATTGCTACAGAGTCCTCTTCCTCTGCTGGTGCATTGGGCTTCGCTATGTTGTCTGCAATTCGGTGACTAGCAAATCAATGGTACTACTGCATAGCAACCTTTGTTATGGTTCAGCTCACTTGGGGTTCGATCCCACAATCTCCTCGCACTTCCATGTGGTAGAACTATGGGTAAGGTCACCTGGGGTGTTAGTTGTCAGCATCTACTCATCCAAAACTAGAGCATGGATGTATAAAGAATCTGAATGGGGAGAGGATATTTTAGTATGTAAATTTTTAGGAACTGTGTTTCTTAATTGTTTTATGCACATGCTGGACGTGTCCCACATAGTTGCTATTGATATGGAGGGAAAGACATGGAGGAAAATTTTTAGGCCACCAGGTCCTGCAATGTCCATCCATGGAGATCAGGGTCAGTTGTGTCTATGTATTGCTGATATTTTCAATACGTCTGACCTTTCAATCTAGATCCTTGAAGACTATGGTACTAGTAAATGGACATTGAAGCATACGGTGAACACGCTGCAACTATTTGGACTAAACAATATTGGACTCGGTTCCGAGCCTACCAATGTGAACTACAAAGTGATTACAGTTCACCTAGAATGAAATTTGATTTTCCTTGTTGGGGAGGACAGAACACTGATGGCATTGACATGAGCCATAGAAAAGTTCATGTCCTCCCTGCCTAGGTCTTTCGCTATCCTAAAAGTACCTAGAGTATTGATTTGAACGGACCTCACTATCTGCCTTAGTTCCTTTATTCATGGAGTCATTAGCAGAGCAGTAAAGGTGAATATGATATATTTTGTTGTTAGGACATGTCTTTGTTCAGGTAGGTAGTTGTTTTTAGTCTATATATAGTCCAATTTTGGCTTGGTAACTAAACCAATGGTATGTTGAATATTATTAATTCTGCTGCTTTGCATTGTGCAGGTTTTGGAGTCTCAGTGCTTTTTGTCGGGGACCTAATACCGGGGTACCTAAGGAGGTGGAACTAATAACCATTAAACATTAAAAACTCCCTAACGGACAAGAACACTACTACGCTTCTTGCCCGAACGACGAGGGTTTGGTTTCGCCTCGCCCGACGCCCGTGGGCTAGCTCCGCCTCACCCGATGGCTGGAGGATGGCTCTGCCTCGCTCGAGGGCTGAGGGATCAGCTCCGCCTCACCCAAGGGCTAAGGGCTAGACACCACCTCACCCGACCCCCGACGTATAAACTCCACCTCACCCGATGCCCGTGGGCTGGCTACGCCTCGCCCGAGGGCTGAGGGCTCGGCTCCACCTCGCCCGACCCCCAAGGGCTGGGCTCGGCCTCGCCCAAACGGATAGAAGCTAGGCTCCGCCTTGCCCAACGTCCGAGGGCAGACCTCGCCTCGCCCGATGTCCAAAGGATGGCTCCGCCTCGCCCGACAACCGCACCCCGCTCCCTCATGATGATAGGCACAGGGTAAGACAAGATGTTCGGGTCAACTGCGGCATCGAAGGACCATGTCCTGTGCCCCTACAGGAAAGTACCGTCAGGACATGACGGGACAGGCGCTTAGATCCTTCCAGGCGTGGCAGAGCCTGAATAGTGTTGCAGGCGCGTGCTCTTCGCCCTACAGAGTTGTAGGCGCCGCCTTCAAACTCCGGGCGAAGAACTCGACACGGACATACGATAACCACTACGTTCCAAGGAGGGACTCCCATCCTCTACAGTGGCAAACGAGCAGTCACCACGCCATCCGCTCCCCACAGGGTCAGAGATCAACAACCCTGTCCGACACGCCGCCCATGGGGGCAGGACGGGACACACCCACTTGCTAAATGAGGCCTGGGCATGGCCTACGAAGATCAACAACCATGCCACTCCTGACATGGTTTGCCATGTTATGCAGGGCAGGCGCGGGAAAAAAGGGAGACCCGGTTCCTTCGAAGGACCTTCTATACTCTTGGTATTTTCCTCGTTCTCTCATCTATAACCCCTGCTTCCCTCTTGGTCTATAAAAGGAAGGTAGGGCTCCCCCACTAGGGGAGACCAACTTTTGATGGACAACTCACATACAGATGAGCTCATAGAGAGTTTGGTTCCACATCACACACACAGCCAAGCTGCCACTAGGCTCTTGGCATCCTTTCAACCCTTCCATCAGAGATCTGGGACCAGTCCCTCTCTCGACCATTTGTACCCCCTACTATGAATCATTTTAACATGAGCAGCAACATACTGGACGTAGGGACATTCAGCCCAAACCAGTATAAACCATGTGTCCTTTAGCGCACCATCCAGGCCTAACGCGCATAATTATAAATTTACTAGTCGGTGTTTGTTCGAAACACCGATAGTTGGCGCGCCAGGTAGGGGCCTTTGCGCATTCCAAACCAGGCCACAAATGGCTAACCAAAACATCAGCTGGGTCCTAGGCGCACACGTGCGCTTCGGGGGCCTAGATTTCATCATCACAGTGGGAGGAGAGTTGGTATGGGCGTACACCGCCATCCAATCTCTCCCCTCCATCGGTCTCTTGACCACGAGAGGCTTGGGCGCCAGCTCGACGTCTCCCTCGGACCCCAGCAGTCCAGGGAGAACCAGCGTCGCCTCGCCCTTTCCAACAACTATAACGTGGCACGACCTTCCGGAGAGGGGCACCTCTCTCCGGAGCACCACATGTACTTCATCAGCGAGGTACTATCCGACTCCAAAACCCGCTACTCCCAAATCTAGAAACTCCTATACGCTGTCCTCATCACCAAGAGGAAGCTACGCCGCTACTTCGAGTCACACCCTGTGACAGTCGTGACGTCGTTCCCCCTCGGCGAGGTCATCCATAGCCAGGACGCCACGGGAATAACCGCAAAGTGGGCACTCGAGCTGATGGATCAAGGCATCGCGTATGCACCCCGAATGGTGATCAAGTCCTAGGTGTTGGCTGACTTCATCGTGGAATGGACCAAGGTCCAGATGCCACCGGTGGTCGTCGATCAAGAGTACTGGACGATGTACTTCGACGGGTCGGTGATGAAAAAGGGCACCAGCGTGGGGCTGGTCTTCATATCACCCCTCGAGGTCCGCATGAGGTACATGGTTCGGCTCCATTTCCCCTCATCAAATAATGTCACCGAATACAAAGCGCTCATCAACGGCCTACGAATCACCATCGAGTTGGGCATCTGACGCCTCGACATCAGGGGCGACTCCCAGCTGGTCGTCAACCAAGTCATAAAGGAGTCGAGCTGCCACGACGCCAAGATGGCGGCGTACTGCCAAGAAGTCCGATGGCTGGAGGACAGATTCGATGGCCTCAAACTCAATCACATCCCAAGGCGCCTCAATGAAGCGACCGATGCGCTCATGAACGTAGCGTCCGGCCGAGAGCCAGTGCCGACTAGAGTCTTCACCAGTGATCAACACAAGCCCTCGGTGCGCTACGAGGGGTCAGAATGGGCCGACGATGGCCCATCTAATTCGCCCCCGAGGGCTGACCCGCCGACTGCTCTGTCTGACCCCGAGGTCATGGAGCTTGAAGAGGATCCAGCAGCAGAGCCCGACCCTTCGAACGATTGGAGAATGCTTTACCTCGACTACCTCCTCCGCGACACACTACCGATGGACAAGACGGAAGCTCGATGGCTCGCACGTCGCGCCAAGTCCTTCGTTCTTGTAGAGAGAGAACTCTATAAACGAAGCCACACCGGGATCCTGCAGCTCTGTATCCCTAGCGAACAGGGAAAACTTCTGCTAAACGACATCCACGGTGGGGTTTGCGGTCACCATGCCGTGCTGAGGACCTTGGTTGGAAATGCATTCCGACAGGGCTTCTACTGGCCCAGTGCAGTAGCCGATGCCGAGCAAATCGTACCCACCTGCAAAGGGTGTCAGTACTACACTCGGCAAACTGACCTCCCAGCCCAGGCACTCCAGATGATTCCCATCACATGGCCCTTCGCGGTCTAGGGGCTCAACCTGGTTGGGCCATTCAAAAACGCACCCGGGAGCTTCACCCACCTACTTGTCACCATAGACAAGTTTACGAAATGGATCGAAGCTCGGCCAATCTCCACGATCAAATCTGATCAGGCTGTGCTATTTTTCCTCGACATCATCCATCATTTTGGAGTACCAAACTCCATCATCACAGACAATGGCACGCAGTTCATCGATAGGAAATTCATTCGATTCTACGATGAACAACACATCTGGATCGATTAGGCAGCCATCGCGCACCCCCGGATGAACGGGCAGGTCGAGCGCGCAAACGGCATGCTCCTATAGGGCCTCAAACCCAGGATCTTCAACCGGTTGAACAAGTTCGATGCACGCTGGGTCGCTGAGCTCCCCGCAGTACTCTGGAGCCTGAGAACAACTCCCAGCCGGGCCACCGGCTACACGCCTTTCTTCATGGTCTATGGTGCCGAGGCCGTCCTCCCGATGGACCTCGACTACGGAGCGCCAAGAGTCAGAGCATACGATGAACAGGGAGCCAAGGCATCCCACCAAGATGCCATGGACCAACTAGACGAAGCCCGCGACATCGCCCTCCTCCGTTCAGCCAAGTACTAGCAGGCGCTACGGCGGTACCACGGTCGATGGGTGCGGGACCGAGCCTTCAACGTTAGGGACCTTGTTCTCCGCCACATACAGAGTAACAAGGATCGCCACAACCTCTCCCCACCCTAGGAAGGGCCGTACGTCATCGCGGAAGTACTCCGTCCAGGTGCCTACAAGTTGAAAACCATCGACGCCAAGGTCTTCACCAACGCCTAGAACATCGAACAGCTACGTCGTTTTTACCCTTAAATAAACACATACTTTTCCTTATCAGTTTTTGTCTTTACAAATCCCCGATATTTAGTGACATCCAACCCCTGCACATTGCGAGGGGTCAGACCTCACTTGGGGCTGATACAAGTACATTTATCTTGTGAACACTTCTTGTGTTATCTTTGCAAACATTCTCTAAGTTTTTCATTCTTCTCATAACAAGTCCTAAGGACTAAGATTTCACGAACAAATTCTGAGTACAACTGGTAGGACTGCGGAAGACCCACGCCCCAGTGGCTACGACCTCTTTGCTCACCAGCGTGATCAGAATTAATTCACCCGCACTCCTAGTTTCTTACAACTTGAACCATGGGATGGGTCGGAGGGCACCGAAACCTCTTCTACAAAAAGGGGAAGCTGAAAAGCTGTTTGCCGTAACAAAAGATGAAAATTTGTTCATTCATTCTTTGCACAAATTCACCACTTACAAAGTAATTTCATCACGAAAAGGACTAATGTACTCGTAAATTCAAAAGACTGTTTACTCGGGGCTCCCCCACAAACTTATTCAATTACAGTCTCTGCCTAGCTTTACTACAAGTACTACTGCGGTCGCCGCACCACGCTCTCCACCGGCAATGTCCTGGCATGTACATGGGCCAGTTCGTCTACTACGGCCGCCGCGCCACACTCTCCATCGGCAATGTCCTGGCACGTACACGGGCCAGTTCGTCTACTGCGGCCACCGCGCCACGCTCTCCATCAGCGACCGCACCACGCTCTCCATCGGTGACGTCCCGCCGCTCCGCAGGATCCTCGAAGGCGCCGTCATCTGCAACGTCGAGCACCACGCCGGTGACTGTGGTGCCCCTCCGCCGGGGCATCCGGGGACTACGCCATCGTCATCAGCCGCAACCCCGACATTGGCACCTCCGCCGGGGCATCCGGGGATTACGCTATCGTCATCAGCCGCAACCCCAACAATGGCGTCTGAATGGGGGGCGCCTGCCGCCAAAGGAAGGCCGCCACAAATGACGGCGAGGCCAATGACGCTTGGCACCCTCCAGTGTCTCTCCTCCTTCGATGGCAGCGACCCCTTCTTGGCAAAGGCGACCCTCACCATCTCATCTACATTGGAGACCTCTAGCTCGACATCACGCCCCAAATTCACGAACGGATCTATGAGTTCTTCTCTCCCTGGCATTACCCTCTCCTACTTAGGAACCACTGCATTCGGTGGAAAGGAAGGAGAAGAAGTGGCGGCATAGAGGCTGGCAAGGAAGTGGGACGAGAACTTCCCCCCTATTTAAAGAAGGGGCTCAGCAACTGAGGAAAGGCGAAAGGTTGGGACGAAAAACTCTCTGCCTTCCCCTGTTCAATATAAATGCGAAATCAATGCTGACAGAAAGCCGAGGGGACACGACGGAACTGATGGGATGCGCTCTAGTTGACAAGACGTTGCCTGGGCATGGCCCGCCACTAATGCATCGCAGGCGCGAGAACCAGGGCAGGTTCGCATGCAGGCGACTCTCCGCTTCCCCAGACAGGATCGTCGAATGACCCAACGACGGAACCTCCGTCCAGGGAGAGCCCAGCGGGCCTCCTGGGCTGATTGGGCGGCCCTAGTAAAACAACGAACGGACAACCGCTGAAAAGATAAGTATCTCTGTTTACTTACTCTAGGTGGTAATTTCTTCACCGAGCTACCGACCCCAGCAACAGCAAGGGCACGGACATTGCTCGGGGGCTGTCGAGGGTGTCTATTCGTTTAAACACACTCTTCACTGACCCCTCCTTACGTTTAAAAACCGGAGGCGCGGTGTGTGGGTATAAAACTTTGAATACAACTGGACGAACCGCCAGACCCTACGCCTCGATGGCTATGGTGTTTTTTGTTCACCAGCATAAACCGAACTCATAGTTCCCCGCACCACAAGCCTCGGCTCCCACCTTCCCAAGAAGGGTTTCGAGGTCCCCCTGCAGAGCCCCCTTCGAGGGGAAGCTGCCAGGTCGACTAAATCAATCAAGCAGCTCAAATCACCGCCGAGAGACAAAAATAAAGAATAGCGATTCTTATGCAGGTTACTCCAACCTCGTCGCAAACATCAGGGCCCGAACCCCGCACGGACACATCTGGTAGGAGCTTCCCATCGCTCATATCACCAAGGTGATCCTGCTTTCATTTCAAATTAAATCGTACATTAAGCTCATGCAGTTGCTGCATCCCAAACACTTCATGTCGCGTCACGAAGTGGCAGTCGCCTCATTCGATACGAAACGAAATGACAAATGACCGAGGTTCGAAGGCGGGCCCGCAAAGGGCTCGAGGCCCCCTCACGTCAGATAGAGCCATGGAGAAATAACTGAGACGAGCCCCAGCGGCCCTGCCCAACCCCGCTCAGAAGCAGACAGGGACATCTTGACCTTTTCTCGTTCGATTCTAACCCCGAGCCAAACCCACAGAGTCTCCACCGAGGAGAGGCCATCGGGCCACCTGAGCCTATCGAACAGCTCGAGCATCTGCCGGGAGGCGGGTTAAGAAGTAGTGGAGTGCCACCTGAGGGCTCTGCCGACCCCGTCAGCAAATGATGGACCCGGATTCCACACGAATGTACCCGTTAGCGAGCTCATTGAGCGCGACGCTCGAGCCATCGAGGCAAGTGTCATCAACTCAACCCCTCCGATTGCGGAAACCGAGGACGGGGTAACGTGCGAAACACGGCCGACCCCTATCAGACCCTAACAGGGCTCGGGGGCTCGAGCCGCTCAATCCAAGATCGAAAGACCGAGGTTCAAAGGCTGACCCACAAAAGGTCCGAGGCCGCCTCACGTCAAACAAGAGCCACGGGAGAAAAATGTGGATGAGCCTCAGCGGCCTTTGCCCAACCCGCATTGAGGCGGATAGGGTCATCTCAACTTTCTAGTTCAAACCAGCCCCTAGCCGAGCCCATAGAAACCCCATTGAGGGGGAATCTATTGGAAGGCCACCCGAGGGCTTTGTCGACTCTGTCGCAAAGCTATAGGATCGGATTCCACCCAAACACCTCCGTTAGCGAGCTCATCAGGCACGTCATTCGAGCCACCGAGGCAAATGACACCGCCCCAATCCCTCCAAATTGCGAAGAATTGCGGACGGGACGAACGTTACGAAACAAGCCGGCCCTCGACCAAATCCCACCATGCGGGGGCTCGAAAAGGCCGAGCCAGCGGTCACACAGCGATCGCCAAAATCCTAAGTAAGGGGTACGAGCGAATACAAACGTAAGTTCGTTTCCCTCTCTCCTGGTCTCTAGTAACATCCGACCCTAGCAACCGCAAGGGGTTGGATCTCACTCGGGGGTTGATAAAGGTATGGGTACCTCCTCTCTTTTTTTGGAAAGGTCACTACATCAGGCCTCTTCCTCGCATCAAGACTAATGGCAAGGTTCGAGGGAACAGATTGGTAAGACCGCAAAAAGCCCACGCCCAGACGGCTACGGTAATTTTGCTCACCAGCACAATCCAAATTTCCCCTAAACACCTCGGGCCTTACGGTCTAAAAACGAGCGAAAGAGTCGGATCACATAAACTTCTTTTCATCACAAAAAGGGAAAAAGATAAGACCAAACAAAACAAAACGAAATTACGAAATGAATCCACAAAACCATGTCCAGGACACAAAAGTACCGACACTTGTTCACATGTTATAGATAAGTGTTTATCAAACTTATTCAGACTAACTACTTCCGTGAAGGGAGAACCGCTTCTTTCAGCCTGTTCGCCAGGTTCCGTGCAAGGGGAGCCACCGCCTTCTCCATCTCGTCCAGCTCAGCATCTTCATAGACAGGTGCAAAGCCTTGGCTCATTACCTCCAGGTTGATCTCCCGATCATAATGGGAACGGGCGATAGCGAAGGCTTGGGTGATCCCGGCGTGAAAGGCATCCTCCTCAAGTTGGCCCACCCGCGCCGTGATACCCGCGGCACGAGCCGCGAGCGAGCTGGTTTCCACCGGCTGCGCCACCCTCAGGGCATCAATGACCACCCCAACAGCAGCTTGTAGAAGGTCGTGCTCATCACTCTCGGTCCGGAGGATCCCTCGCACTTCGGTAAGCTCCTTCTCCAGCCTGGCAGCGATGCTCTTAGCGTCCAACCTTCGGTTCACCGCGACTCCAAGATCCGCCCGAAGGGAGTCGACCACCCCACGTGCCTCGTTGCACTCCTAGATGGCCCGGTCACGATCCTCACGGGCTATACTACGTTCTGAGCAAAGTCTTTCCTCGGTCCGGCGTAGCTCGTCCCACTCCCCGCGCAACCGGGTGATCGTCTTGGTGTCCCGGTCCACCCTCTGCTGCAACGCCGCGGACCTCTCCTTAGCCTTCAGCTTGAGGTCCCGCTCTATCTCCAGCTCCGCCAGGAGCTCGCTGGCCACTCACTAGCTATGGCATCCTTCTATAGCAGCTCGTCCCGCTCCTTTCGAAGCTTGGCGGTCGCCTCCTCGTCCACCTTCACCCTCGCCGACAGGTCCTCGAACATCAAGTGGAACTCCTCCATGTCCAGACGCGCCTTGGCCTCCCGCTGCTAGGCGGCAGCAAGCTACAAGCCATGTCTCCATGCAGCCGGGCCTCCTCGGTGAGGCGGTCCCACTCTGCCTTTTGCTCGTGGAGAAACAGGGATTTATTCCGGCTATGAGCAACGATACACTGAAAAGAAGACCGGTATCAGAAATACGAAAACACAAAAACACATGAAGAAGGAAGATTAGGTGGGTACCTGGCCAGAAGGAATGAGGATCTCGCATAGGGCACCACCGGCCTAGCTCAAGGCGTCCATCACAGCCGAGAACCCGATGTCAAGATTCTCCCACTCCATGCTCTCAGAAGCATCGTCGAGTGAGAAAAGAACCGACGTTGGGTCCTGAGCGGCAGTCCACTAGAGCGACGGCTCGCCCCGCGTAGGGGAGCGACTGCCCCTCGACAACAGGGCCGGGGATGACCTTCTGCGGGTCCTCTCCACCACCGCCACGACGCCCGGAGACCCTCTAGCCATGTCCTCCTCCATCCGGCCTGCCCCGGGCACCACGGCCTGGACAGCCGGTGGCGCGGATTGCGCCACCCCATGGATGCCACCATGGCAGTGTCCGACCCTGCCGGGCTTGTTGCGGTCGCGGCCACCTCCGTCTGGGCCTTCGGCGGCACAGACTGCGCTGCTCCATTCGGACGCCACCACAGCAGCATCCGACTCCGCCTGGCCCACGTCACTTGGGCCGCCGGGGGCATAGATTGAGCCACCCCCTCGGACGCCACCACGACTGTGTCTAGCTGCTCCTAGCTTGGCATGGTCGCGGCCGCCTACTCGACAACTACCGAGGGCACGGGCGCCACCGCGGGCACCGTCGGACTGGCCAACAAGGATGCAACATCAGCGCTGCTCCTGCCCGAAACAGGGGCGACGTTGGGCAGCGTCAACCGTCCCGCCTGAAGGGCAAGGCTCTTCTTGGGCACTAGCCCTAGAGAGTGGCCCCGTCGCAAGAATATGCAAAAGGAAAAAAGGCGTAAGATCAAAACAAAAAATAAAGGAAAAAGAAACGAGGGAAATCGGTGGCAAACTCTGGCGCTTGCGGGCGGTGGGTACGTTTTGGGGATGAACCCCCGGACCCCTGCTCCAACTCATGTGGGCGGGACCATTTTGAGCCTGCCCCCTGCTCCGAGGTAGGGGGCTCGCCTCCCTCATCTCCGAGGGTGCAGTGATAGGGCCGCTCCCCTCCATCGGCTCATGGGGTGCGGCAATAGGGCCGCCCCCCTCCATCACCTCACGGGGCGCGGTAACGGAGCCGCCCCCCTCCATCACCTCACGGGGTGTGGCGATAGGGCCACCCCCTCCATCAGCTCACAGGGCGTGGCATCAAGGCCGCCCCCCTCCATCAGCTCACGGGGCGCGGCATCGGAGCCACCCCTCCATCAGCTCATGGGGTGCGGCATCGGAGCCACCACCCTCCATAAGCTCGCGGGGCGTGGCATCAGAGCCGCCCCCTCCACTAGTCCATGGGGCGCGGCATCAGAGCCATCCCCTCCCATCCACCGATCCCCCACCGGCACCCCAAGGGTGACGGCGGATCCACCGGCTCCCACCGAACCCAGGGGCAGGTCCGGCTCCACCGTCCTCATGGACTCACTTCCCTCCGCATGGAAAGGGAAGGGTCCCTACATGGGCCATGAGTCCTTGTCCTCTAGGTCACCCCAATCTACACCGGCTGCTCCCTCGTCGGACTCGTCGTCGTCATCATCGTCATCTTCACTGCTTGTCTCCTCTCCTCGATCTCGAGCTTGCTACTTCCGTATCACCTTTTTCTTCACGAGCTCCCTCGTCTTCTTGTCCCAACCGGCCATGGCGTGGTTTGTTGTTGCCCTGGTTGGGTCCTTCGGTAGTGGAGCTGGGCTATCCTTGAAGTGCAGTCCCCCTGGCTGGTCCCGCCATCCTGAGGTTAACATCAGGGGATCAGAAATTCAAGTGAAAAGAGGAGCAAGGGGAAAGAAAACTTACGAAGTCAACAAACCCCGGTTCTGGCCGCATCGGGGGATGCCCTGACACCGGATACATGAAGTCAAGGATGGCGCCAACAGAGTCCTTCGTAGGCTCCATCACCTCCTTGATACGCTGTGCCACTTCGGAGGGAGGGAGCAATTCATCAGAAAGCGCCGTCCCTTCGAACGACGCCTCGGGCACCATCTGATACAGGGGCAGCGCGCGCGCCATCAGCAGCGCAACCCTCCTCGCATGGTAAGCGCCGATAATCCCTGATCCCTTCACACCCATGTCCTTCAGAGTTCAGATGGTGGCAAGAAGGCCGTTGAAGCATTTCATTTCCTTACCCGAGACACCCCACCCCCACGACCCTAGGGTCTCCATGATGTAGCGCCCGGTGAAAACTGGCAAGGGGGCGGCGATGTCATTCTTGACATAGAACCATTGCGAATGCCACCCCTTGTGAGAGGTGGACAGACACATTAGCGGGTATGCTCCTACCCGGTTGTTGTGGAGGTGGATGCTGGCGCACCCCACCGGCGCGTGCTGTTCCTGCTTCCCGACCCGCCTTTTCAGAAGATTGATGGTGAAGAGATACCGTCACAGATCAAAGTGGGGACTGATCCCCAAGAACCCCTCACACAGAGCGACGAACGCCGCAATATGCTGGATCTTGTTGGGGGTAAGGTGCTGTAGCTCCACCTGATAGTAGTCCAGCAGTCCCCGAAAGAACGGATGCGTGGGCATGGCAAATCCCCGCTCATGGAAGTGAGCAAAAGACACGACGTACCCTTCAGGCAGCTACGGCTCATCCTCTTCACCAGGCAGCCGCCACTCCTTGGTGGCGGTCAACGGGCGAAGGAGGCCTTGGTGGACGAGGCCCTCTAGGCGCTGAGGGGAGATGTTGGATTTGTACCCCGGGTCCATTGTGATGGCGGGAGCAGCATGGGGAAGAAGGCAGCAGCGAGTTTGACGGTGGGAGCAGTACGGGTGCGAGAAGCTCAGGCGATTGGCGGCGCAGAGGTTGAGAATGCGAAGGCAATGAGGCAAAGTATGGAACCCTAGGGGCAAACCCCACGATTTTATAGGGGCGATGGATGCAAGAAGGGCAACGGTCCACCTCGATCTCCGAGCCCACCATGACACACCGCCGCGTCATGTCACGGGACACACGCACACGATCCCTATCCCTTCCCGCAAAAGTCACGCCAAGCGGTTTGCCTTCCCTAGGTGGACCAGGACTCCCTTCCCACCGAGGGAACATGGGTCACAAAGCCTTTCTCTCTGGCCCACCTTGGGTCCTAGAGCCCAATGGCCGTCCCAATGAAGGATGGGCCCGCAAAATGGCTAGGACTCAAGGACACAAGCATTGCCAGGGCCTTGATCCACAGTCAAGTCCCAACCAGGCCGGCCCTGAATGATATCCCCGTGAACGGGATACCACGATTCCCTTAAAAATATCCAGTTGATGAAAAACCAAGTCTTACGGCCTTACCCGTGGAGGGTCCGATACTACCCCCAGGAGATTCTACTCGAATTGCCCGGGGGCTCGGGGGCTACACCCACCGGGTGCGCTCGTGCGCACCCTCTAGCGAATTGACTCCGATACTATCCCCGGGCGATTCTACTCAAATCACCTGGGGGCTCGGGGGCTACACCCACCGTGTGCGCTCGCGTGCACCCTCTGGCGAATTGACTCAGACAAAATCAAAACACCCCCTGGGCGATTCTGTCTGAATCACCCGGGGGCTCGGGGGCTACTGTCGGGGACCTAATACCGGGGTACCCAAGGAGGTGGACCTAATAACCATCGAACGTTAAAAACTCCTGAACGGACAAGAACACTACTGCGCTTCTTGCCCGAACGACGGGGGTTTGGTTCCCCGACGGCTGGAGGACGGCTTCGCCTCGTCCGAGGGCTGCGGGATCGGCTCCACCTCACCCAAGGGCTAAGGGCTAGACTCCGCCTTGCCCGACCTCCAAGGTATAAACTCCGCCTCGCCCGATGCCTGTGGGCCGGCTCCGCCTCGCCCAAGGGCTTAGGTCTAAACTCCGCCTCGCTCGACCCTCGAGGGCTGGGCTCCACCTCGCCCGACCCCCAAGGGCTGGGCTTGGCCTCGCCCAAATGGATAAAAGCTAGGCTCTGCCTCGCCCGACGTTCGAGGGCAGACCTCGCCTCGCCTGATGTCCAAAGGCTGGCTCCGCCTCGCCTGACAACTGCACCACGCTCCCTCATGATGATGGGCACATGGTAAGACAAGACGTTCAGGTCAACCGCGGCATCGAAGGACCATGTCCTGCGCCCCTACAGTAAAGTAGTGTCAGGGCATGATGGGACGGGCGCTTAGACCCTTCCAGGAGTGGTAGAGCCTGAATAGTGTTGCAGGCGCGTGCTCTTCGCCATACAGAGTTGTAGGCGCCACCTTCAAACTTTGAGCGAAGAACCCGACACGGACATACGACAACCACTATGTTCCAAGGAGAGACTCCCATCCTCTATAGTGGCAAACGAGCAGTCACCACGCCATCCGCTCCCCACAGGGTCGGAGATCAACAACCCTGTCCGACACGCCGCCCGCGGGGGAGGGACGGGATGCACCCACTTGCTAAATGAGGCCAGGGCATGGCCTACGAAGATCAACAACCACACCACTCCTAACACGGTCTGCCATGTCATGCAGGGCATGAGCGGGAAAAAAAGGGAGACCCGATTCCTTTGAAGGACCTTCTATACTCTTGGTATTTTCCTCGTTCTCCCATCTGTAACCCCTGCTCCCCCCTTGGTCTATAAAAGGGAGGGAAGGGCTCCCCCACTAGGGGAGACCAACTTTTGACAAACAACTCACATACAGACGATCTCATAGAGAGTTCAGTTCCACATCACACACACAGGCAAGCCGCCACCAGGCTCTTGGCATCCTTTCGACCCTTCCATCAGAGACCTAGGACCAGTCCCTCTCTCGACCGTTTATACCCCCTACTATGAACCATTTTGGTTCTAATAACACGAGCAGCAACAGACTAGACGTAGGGACATTCAGCCCGAACCAGTATAAACCTTGTGTCCTTTAGCGCACCATCCGGGCCTAACGCGCATAATTATAAATTTACTAGCCGGTGTTTGTTCAAAACACCGACACTTTTGAATGATTTTCCTGCAATGGCTATAGGAGAAAGAAGAGGGGTTCCATGCTACACTGATCAAGGAGTACCAATCTAAAGGAGCGGAGCACATCTAGCTTACGTAAGTCTATAGGGAGCAAAACCTTTATTATGCTATCTATGTACCGCTTGTGTTAATTTATTAGTTGACACAGTTGTTATGTTAGTGTCGGGCATTGTTATTGTAACAAGTACTCTTCGTTGTGGACATGATGAATGATGTGTAATAATTATATCTATATGGTGTGTGTTCAGTAAGTTATTAAGGCCCAGCTGAATTAGTAAATACATTGTGAAAACTAGATGCAAATCTATCACTGTCGGATGTAAGGGCTGTTGGTTATTTTGTCATCACCGCCGTACCACTCACCTTTGGTGAAGCAGATGGCCACCACCACCGCTATTCGTCTGATGCGGCAGGGGTCAACAGTGCATCACCGCCGAATCATTTAGTAACCCGACACCGACTAAAGGATCATCACGGGCGGATCGTACTGCAATGCGACAGTGACCATGCCCTATGACCAGACATTTCATACGCTGAAGTGACAGTGATGTTTGCCTCAACACAGGCGGGTCACACTCCTGAAAGGGACCATGACGCCTAAGAGGGGGGGGGTGAATTAGGCAACTTAAAACTCTAACTCTAAACTATGGCCTCTTTTTCTAACCTTAGCAAAACCTATGCAAAAAGATGAACTATCTAAATATGCAACTACGGTTTTGCTAGTGTGTTGCTAACTCTACCGCAAAAGGAGTTATGCAAACAATGTAAATGTGGAAGCTAAAGAGTAAGGTAGAGATATGCAAACTCCCATCAATGACTCCGGTATTTTTACTGAGGTATCGAGAAGCGCGCAAGCTTTCCCCTAGTCCTCGTTGGAGCCCCTCTCAAGGAATCCCTCGCAAGGGCCAAGCTCCCGATCAGGTAACTCCGTGGATAGCCTTGGGCCTTCCCCACGCGCAAGTGGGTCTCCAACGTGCCTTCCAGCAAGGCTCTCCCGGATGCTCCCCGCTGTCTTCACTATCAAGCTTCCAGCCAAAATGCCGCGGGCCTTGTTCCCATCGGTACACGGTGGCAGCCACACCACAAACACAGTTGGTGTGATCTCGCAAGACTACAAGCCCTTCTAATGTACAACAATTATGCGTGCAAGCACCGAGTGGTAAGAGGTATGTAAACCTCACTAAACACTAGGCCTATAACCTAGAGCAAGCGCATAAGCGGTGGTCTAATCAACCTAAGCACTTCGCAAAGCACCTACGTTAATCACCTAATGAATCACTAAGCACTATGCAAGTGGAGATCACTAAAATGGTGTATCAACACCCTTGATATGTTTCCTCACTTCTCCACATCTGAAATAGCCGGTTGGGGGTCTATTTATAAGTCCCACTGAGAAAGTAGCCGTTGGGGGGCAAAACCTAGCTTTCTGCTACTGACCGGATGTTCCTGTCGTCCTGACTAGATGCATCCGGTAGTCCCGACTATTATAGCACGCGCGTTGATCGAACTCTGGGCCAAGTTCAGTCTCACTCGATCGGACACGTCCGGTCGCGCTGGCGCCGCTCTGGAACCTCTCTGGACTCGATCGGACGTTGTGCTTTGTGCGTTCAGTCGTCCTGTTCCGCTGCGTTCGATCACGCTGAAAACATTACTGTGACGAAGAACAGTGTCATCGGTGTGTTCGGTCACTGCTTCGCTCAGCATCCGGTCATAGCTATGACGCCTGTTGTTGCCGAGCAACTGATCGGACGCATCTAGTCCCTATAAGGGCCATGTCCGGTCACCTCTGCCGAGCTCGTTTCTTTGCGATCTTGCGTCCGGCTTGGTTCCCATCTTCGTGCTTGGACTATGCTTGATATCTTGGGTCTTCTCTTTTGCTTCTAGGGTCTTGCTTATGGTGTTGATTGTGGGATCATCATGTCGCCTTCGTCCAAGTCACGTCTTACACTCTATTGAACTACAAAACAATTACTTGCAAATTCATTAGTACAATTTGGTTGTGTTGGTCATCAAACACCAAAATCCAAAGTAAAAGGGCCTAGAGTCCATTTTCCTTACAATCTCCCCTTTTTAGTGATTGATGACAACAGGACCAAAACAAGCAAATAATAAAAAATTTAGAATTTAAAAACTATTTACTTGCTAGGATGCAATGCAAAGGGCAAGGTTATATGATGCTAAAAGATACCACATTTAAACATCTTTGGAAACTTACCTTGCCCTTGCAAATGTCCCCATGTGGCATTATGGATTTAAGTCTCCCCCTAACTCCATAATCCACTATCCTCCCTTTCACGGACCATTACCACTTGTAAATTATTACCATTACCACTTATAAATTATTATGATCGAGCTTGCTTTTGGTCCTACAAATTCTCCCCTTTGGAATCAAACACCGAAAAGGAAGACATTAGTAGCACAAGGGAGAGTCAAACTTTGTGATCCTTTTGTATGTGGAGTGGAATAGGTCACAAAATTTGACTCTCACATTACATAGACTAAGCTCCCCCTAATCATATGCATACATATGATGGAGAATGTAGTTTATGCATAATTGGTAAATTAATGCTCAAGGGAGTTTAATCTATATAATGCATGGAGAAAGCATATAAATACCAAAGTGAAGTCAACATAATGATATTGGTTTAGAAATACCACATATGGAAACCAATTTGATTTATACCACTTGCAATAAGTGGTGGATATTTGAAGTATGATGCTTAACTCCGGGGACTCCATTTTACTTGCAATGAGACTACTACACACATGATAAGCTTGAAAAGGTGTTAGTCTCAAAGCATCCAACTTGTAGAGTAACATCCCCTAAATTTGTGCACGCAAGTATGGAATACTTGTAGGAGACATGCAGATTGATTTTAGAATAAAAAATACCACTTGAAAGATGACATCACATGAATGTGAGAATCATTTTCGAAAGTGATATTCGGGAGAAATTATCTACAATTTGGACTTTGACACATTAGATGAACAATTGTAAAACAAGCTATGTGCCATGCTCCTAAACAATTTAAACCATGTAGGTTTGCTCCAAGGGTTAAGAGTGAAACCGAGCAAGCCTACCATAAGATATACCTAGTGTATGCAAGGTAAAAGATTAAACATGCAAATGCAAACCTAGGCATGAAAAGGAACTAGATGCTAATTGAAATTGTAAGAAATTAAATCTAGTTACCTAACATGGGGAGGAGAATTTGGGTTCATAGTGTTCACTAACCCACTTGGCAATTGACATGATCTAATGTGATGCACCCCATGAAATGCACCCAAAACTATACCAAGTCTCCAAATTCCCCGAAGTCCATCGGACTTCTCACTTCCCTTTCGGGATCTAAACCTTCTTGGTGCTCTTCATGTTGGAAATGATCTCCTTTGGCACCCAAATGTGTTTGGCCCCATTGTTGGCTTGCTTGTTCACCTTGATGGCCACCACCTTGTCATTTTTCTTCTTCTTCAAGAGCTAAGGTGTGGAGGCCTTTTTGTCCACCTTGTTGGTGTAGGTGTTGGAGAGCTTGCTTGTTTTCTTTTTGTTTTTCTCTTTCTTCTTAGCTCCTCCCCTATTCTTCACCTTGCACTCATAGGACTTGTGGCCTTCCTTGTGGCATACGTAGCAAACCATGATTTGTCCTTCATCAAGCTTCTTCACTTCCTTGATGGTGTTATCTTGATGAAGTTGGGCTTGCTCCATCTTGCCTTTCACTTGAGTCAAGTCCTTGGTGAGGCGAGCCACTTCTTGCTTGAGTTTCTCATTCTCCATTGCGACTTCTTGTGTGCATGTTTCTACAACAACTTTCTCAACACAAACTTGGTTGCACAAGGGTGAGTCTAAACATAAATCATTGCAAGAAGTAAAAGCATCCTTTTTAGGCATGTCAAAGATAGAACTTTTCTTTTTAGGTGCCTTGGTGAGGGTTGTACCGACAATTTCAAGATTAGCAACTTTATTAGTTAGCTTATCACAATGTTTGCGCATGGTTTCCATTTTAGCAAGTAAACTTTTATACGCGTCTTGTGAGCTAGCTAACTTTTCTTTTAATTTTTCATTTTTCTTTACAAGTTGCTTATCATTGATTGTGCATGCATTTGTTGTTGCACTAGCCTCAAGTTGCTCAATTTTAGTAGATAGTTTAATATTGAGATTAGCAAATGTCTCATATTGTTCAAGCAAGGTTTTATATGCTTCTTGTGAATTATCTAGCTTTTCTTGCAATATTTTTAGCTTTTTTTGTTGGCTAGTGCAAACCTTAGCATATTTAAGATTTTCTTGCACAAGTTCATTAAGAGAAGGCATTTCATCATCACTATCACTCTCACTAGAGGATGAGCTTTTGTTACCTTGTGCCATAAGGCACACACGAGAAGAGCTTGATAATGAGTGTTTGTGGCCTCGCCTCTTGTGATGGTCTTCTTCTTCACTTGAAGAATCATCCCATGGCCTTATTGATGTGAGGGTTTTGTCCTTGCACGCCTTCTTCTTTGTCTTGGGTGTGGGCTTGTTTGGACAAACTTCCACAAAGTGCCCCAACTCACCGCATCCATAGCATCCTTTCTTTCTTTGCTCATTTCTTTGATTGGTGAAGATGAGATCTTGAATTTGGATGGGCACACCCTTAACATTGAGCCTTTGGATCATCTTCTCCACCTTGTTGATAAGTTTGATTGATTTTTCATCAAGGTTGGAGGTGGAGGTGGAAGATTGATCATCATCACTTGAATTTTCATCATCATCATCATCATCATCATCATCATCATCATCATCATCCTCATCTTCTTCTTCATCTTCACTTGAGGAGCTTGAGCTTGAGCTTGTTTCAACTTGCTTGCCCTTTATCTTCTTTTTCTCACTACATGCGAAAGCTTTGCCTTTGCTTGATGAAGAGGCTTCTTCTTGACCCATCTTCCATGACATTTCAAATGCCACTATCTTGCCAATGACTATGGCCGGGGTCATGGTGCTCAAGTACTCCATGTTGTGAAGGATGGTGATGATGCTTGCATATTTCTTTTGTGGTAGCATGGAGATGATCTTCCTCACGATGTCCGCATCATCTAGCTTCGTTAATCCTATTGAATGGAGCTCATTGATAATTAGATTCAAACGAGAATACATATCAAGAACAAGCTCATCATCATTCATTTTAAAGGAATCATAATTTTGTTTAGCTAGACAATGTTTTTGCTCACGGACATTAGTTGTGTCATCATGGAGCTCTTAGAGTTTTAACCAAATTTCATATGCCGTATTTAAAGTGAACACTTGGTTAAACACATCCATGCTAAAAGATTCAAACAAGTAATTTTTAGCTCTAGCATTGAAATGAATTTCTTTTTCTTCACTCTTTGTGGGTTTATTGGGATTCTTACTGGGTTTCATCCCGTCATGAGTGACTCTCCAAACACTCAAATCTACCACCTCAAGGTGATAAACCATTCTAGCTTTATAGTAGGGGAAGTTAGTGCCGTCAAAGTACGGAGGCCTAGAGGTATCCATCCCAACCACTCTAAATAGCGTCGGCTCAACGGCGGTGAAGCCAGAGGTCCAAATTGAGTCAACCTTTCTCTGATACCAATTGAAAGGGACCATGACGCCTAAGAAGGGGGGTGAATTAGGCAACTTAAAACTCTAACTCTAAACTATGGCCTCTTTTTCTAACCTTAGCAAAACCTATGCAAAAAGATGAACTATCTAAATATGCAACTATAGTTTTGCTAGTGTGTTGCTATCTCTACCGCAAAAGGAGTTATGCAAACAATATAAATGTGGAAGCTAAAGAGTAAGGTAGAGATATGCAAACTCCCGTCGATGACTTTGGTATTTATTACTGAGGTATCGAGAAGCGCGCAAGCTTCCTCCTAGTCCTCATTGGAGCCCCTCGCAAGGAATCCCTCGCAAGGGCCAAGCACCCCGTCGGGTAACTCCATGGATAGCCTTGGGCCTTCCCCACGCGCAAGTGGGTCTCCGACGTGCCTTCCGGCAAGCCTCTCCCGGATGCTCCCCGCCGTCTTCACTATCAAGCTTTCGGCCGAAACACCGTGGGCCTTGTTCCCTTCGGTACACGGTGGTGGCCACACCACAAATGGGGTTGGTGTGATCTTGCAAGACTATAAGCCCCTCTGATGTACAACAATGGTGCGTGCAAGCACCGAGTGGTAAAAGGTATGCAAACCTCACTAAACACTAGGCCTAAACCTAGAGCAAGCGCATAAGCGGAGGTCTAATCGACCTAAGCACTTCGTAAAGCACCTACGTTAATCACCTAATGAATCACTAAGTACTATGCAAGTGGAGATCACTAAAATGGTGTATCAATACCCTTAATATGTTTCCTCACTTCTCTACATCTCAAATGGCCGGTTGGGGGGTCTATTTATAAGCCCCACCGAGAAAGTAGCCGTTGGGGACAAAATCTAGCTTTCCTACTGACCGAACGCTGCTATCGTCCTGACCAGATGTGTTCGGTCGTCCCGACCATTACAGCGTGCGCGTTGATCGGACTCTGGGCCGAGTCCGGTCTCACTCGATCGGGCGCGTCCGGTCGCGCTGACACCGCTCTGGAACCTCTCTGGACTCGATCGGATGCTGTTCTTTGTGCGTCCGGTCATCCTGTGCCGCTGCGTTCGGTCACGCTAAAAACATTGCCGTGACAAAGAATAGTATCATCGGTTCGTCCGATCACTGCTTCGCTCAGCGTTTGGTCACAGCTGTTGACGCCTGTTGTTGCCGCGCAACTGATCGGACGTATCCAGTCCTTATAAGGGCCACGTCCGGTCACCTCTGCCGAGCTCGTTTCTTCGTGATGTTGCGTCCGGCTTGGTTCCCATCTTCGTGCTTGGACTATGCTTGATATCTTAGGTCTTCTCTTTTGCTTCTAGGGTTTTGCTTATGGTGTTGATCGTGGGGTCATCATGTCGCCTTCGTCCAAGTCACGTCTTGCACCCTATTGAACTACAAAATAATTACTTACAAATTCATTAGTCCAATTTGGTTGTGTTGGTCATCAAACATCAAAATCCAAAGTAAAAGGGCCTAGGGTCCATTTTTCTTACAACTCCAATGCGACGGAATAAGGATCTGATCACGGACGTATCACAAGCCATGCGGCGGTGTTAGTGCATACCAACACACACGGGTCGTGTTTCAATGCGACGGAAGTAAGGACCTTATCATGGAAGGATGATAAGCCAATACAGCGGTGTAGTGTACACCCTAGTCGGTCTTAGATACCGACGGTGATGGCTATGAGTATCACTGCCGACAGCTTACTGCCGAGGCCAAAATTGGACTGTGATGTGGGTTACGACGCGGTTGTGAAAGGTGTGAGTGTAGTAGTGTCCCACCGCCCACTTGGCGCCGCCACTGCCATCTTGCTCGCTGCCCCTCAACCTACCACCACAGTCGGCCCAGCCGCCTCCACCAGGCCCTTCCCTTTGTAAGCCCGCCAGCCGTGGAGGGCTCTCCTGAAAATCCAAAACCCCTACCGCCGCCGCAGCCTCCTCCACTGCCCCGACCCACGGCGACCTTGCCGTCGGCTGTCGCGCCCACCACACGCCCTCAACCCATTGTATTTCGCCGGCGACCTCGCATGTGTAACGCTTGGGGCAGCGACGCACGCGCGCCAAATAAGGATTTCTTCCTCCGGATATCGTAACCAATTCCTCAAGAGAATCCAAACAGACTCCAAGTCATTTTTATGTTTCAAAATGAATTAGGAACAATTACTCGCACTATAAACTTTTACCTGTATTCAAAAAAAATTTGTTCATGAATTATGTAGATTGTGTGGCTGTGGCATTGGGTCGTTGTGAAAAGAAAAAATATTACACAAATACGTATGAGAAATGATTATGACAAGGAAATTATAACAAATAAAAAAATTTATTGAATAAAAGATAAAGGTTGTGAAAAGAAAAAGTTACACAAATACAAAATCCAGTCATGACAAGAAAAATACTATAATGTAATTTCATTCTACGTATGTTTTGTTCTTAGCAACACACACGCACTCAATTAGTATGCTTATTGATTAGAATGTCAACAATGTGAAATAGTGATGTTGCTAGAATTCAGTTGAAAATATGGTTTCTATATGTAGTATCCACATGACTTGATAATTATTCTGTGTGTAGTGTCCACACGACTTGATTAGTACAGAAACTATCTTATAGTTTTAGGTTAGGACTGCATTAAGGGCATGTACAACCATAGACGGCGAGTTATTGTGTGTACGATGACATCACGCGACATATAGACTAATAGACGACTAAACAAACAGCGGGTACGGTGGGTAACTCTTTGGTTGTCCGTTACTTGTTTAATGTATACATGTAGTTATGGTCAAGCGTGAATATTATTTAACCATTATGATGTTTGTTGATACAAAACAGATCAAGAAAAGACTATAAGTGGACAAGGTTTCTGTCTAGGCAGCTGTTGATTATCTTCTATTACACTGGTACAGAAGAGCCATGAGCATGAGCATCCTTCACTCCAGAATGATAGCCTACAACATTTAGCTCACATTCTGAACTGAGCTCTTTGGACCGGCTAAAAGGAGATGTGTATATCAAGTTCAACATGGTGTCACTGTAGCCACCCAGCTCAATCGATGGGCAAGTAATGCTGCCATCCTCATGGATAGACTCTTGTTGGAGCAACCTATTCTTGAATGTATCTTCAAGGGTGTTGTACGACATCTTTCGTTAATGTTTCTTCTGACAACAGCAACTTAGGCACCACCTAAACGGGTATGATGGGAAGCATCTCAGCAACTTAGGCAAGATGTTTATGCTATTATTGAGGGCTAAAATTTTGCTACAATTTATAATAAATGTTTGTTGAAACATCTTGCATCCTAAGCTGGTGAAAGCACTACACTTGGAGGGTTCATTTCTAAATGTTAGTCCTATCCTTGTGTGTGTTGCACTATGACAAATTAACCATGATGCAAATTAATCTCGTGTGCTAGGTTGCCAATTTTTTGACCAAAGCAAAGACTAGTATTGACACTAATATAGATATATAAAACATGTCTAATAGAAGAACATTGTGCATGTGAATGTGGACTTATCTTTACATCATTATAGGTAAACAAAACTATTATGTTGCATTATCATGGTATCTTTGTTATATTTCAGAATGTCATTGTAGGACAAAATTTGGTGATGTGATGTGAACCGATCACTATGAATTCATCAATACCATTCCCAACAAAAATAATTGTAGAAGTATTCTAGAATAGAAAAAAATATTAATGAACCAATATATAGAAAATCAAGTAAGGAAAGGTTCAAAAGGGGGAAAAAGTAGTATAACTACTATATTTTTACTTGAGTTTAGGTCTCTACCTCTTTCTTCGTCGACAACTATGAAGTTATATTTCCAATATGTCACCAATATTAATTTCTTGAAGGATGGCAATGGTCCCCAATACTTGCAGTGCCAGTCACCTGATTCGAGGAAGTTGAGGATGTGGGGCTGATGAGATCTACTAGCATTTGGTGGTGCTGTTGATGGTGGCGGCTGGGGCAGATCAAAGCAACAAAGGGAGGATGGAGAGCACCAAAGTATGTAGTTGTTGTTGTTGGGGAAGAAGAGGCATGGGATTGAACAGAACCGATGGGAGAATGGTTTATGGTAGTGCTACTGGTTTCGAAAGGGAGTGGATGGCGGCGAGGGGAAGAAAATTGATATTAGGGTTTGGTGTTAGGGATAATGCGTATATAGTCACAACGGATGTTGCCAGAGGAAATTGGGCCTAACCTATGGCCTAGGCATGAGGAAAAGCCCAATATGCAAGTGTTGGCCCACTATGTACCGCTCGGGCTGTCGCCGACCTCACTGGCGACCTCCCTACCTGCTGCCTACCCCGCCAGACCATCCCGCCCTTCCTTAATCCCAATCGGAGAGTTCGTCGGTGACTCCTCGCCCCTGCCACTAGCACCGTGCGCCCATCCGATTGTCTCCCACAACTCGCTCGACGCCGCTACTGCCATCTCGCTCGCTGCCCCTCAACCCGCCACCACCGCCGGCCCGACCACCGCCGCCAGGCCCTTCCCTTTCTAAGCCCTCCATGGAGGTCTCTCCTAAAAATCCAAAACCCTAACCGCCGTCGTAGCCTCCTCTACTGCCCTGGCCCACGGTGACCTCGACATCGGCCGTCCCGCCCACCGCCTGCCCTCACCCCCATTGGATTTCGCCGGCGACTTCGCATGTGCAATGCTTGGGGTATCGATGCACGCATGCCAAATAAGAATTTGGTCCTCTGGATATCGTAACCAATTCCTCTAGAGAATCCAAACAGACTCAAGTCATTTTTATCTTTCAAAATGAATTAGGAACAATTACTCGTACTATAAACTTTTACCTGTATTCAAAAAAAACTTTTGTTCGTGAATTATTTAGATTGTGTGGCTGTGGCGTTGGGTCTTTGTGAAAAGAAAAAACATTACACAAATACGTATGAGAAATGATTATGACAAGGAAAGTATAACAAACAAATAAAAAATGGAGGTGGTCGCCGCCGGCAACTCAAGCCGCTGCTCGCCACTCGCAACCGGCAACAACCAAGTCCGATTTCTCCTTTCCCCTCTCTGTTACAAACAAGACGCAGCTGGGCCTAACTATTTGCTCCATTCTGGGCCTGCGATATGTGTGTTGGGCTTCCTAGGCCTCTTCCTTGGTAGGCTTCGGTTACCCACCCCAACGTCTGTGACAAACTTCTGAACAAATCTCCAAACAACACCCATGTTTCTCTCTATCAGAGCTTCGGCGTCAGGATCTGTACGACGGAAGGCCCAGTCGATGCTGGAGGGGTCGAAATCTGGATTGGCAGACTGAACAAGCGCCAAAAGGGAGCCTGAACAGGAAGTGAGAGTATCGATCAGGTGGCATTTGGCTTTCTCTTTGGAAGTCTTTAGTTTTCTCTGCTGCCTTCTTCTGAAGCTTAGCAGCCTTCAGCTGGCTCTTGTAGGACTCCACCTGGCTTTTGAATTTCTTCAGCTCGGCATGAAAAGTTTCAATTTCAGAATCCTGCGCAGACTTATCCCGGATCATTTTATCCTGCTTGACTTCAAAAGCTGTAAACAAGAACCAAGAAAGATTAAGAAGATTTCTTTACCAAATCATAACCCTGATGACCGACTGGAGGAGATTACCAGTAATAGCAGCTTTATGATGCTCCCCCGAGCCAAGCCAAGCAACCTCCTCCTCCTCCTCCTCCTCCTCCTCCTCATCCTCTTTCTCAAGGATTTCACCTCAAACTGACATTTCTCCAACTCTGGTCTCGCTGGCTTCCATTCGGCCTCCAGCCCTGCTTTCTCACCTCTGACAGCAGTTCCAACCTCACCCAGAGTTTTAACCTGGGATCTAAGCCCAGGGATCTCCTCAACCTGGCTCTGGAGAGCTTGACATTGGGTCTTCAGAGTGCTGTGCTCGACTTGGGTCTTCAGATCTAAGCACGGGAATCTCCTTGGCCTGGCTCTTGAGAGATTCACATTGGATCTTCGTATTGTTATGCTTGGCTGGATGCAAACACAGAAAGACAAGCATCACGAATGCAGCTGAATGCGATTGAGACCACGATTATCACAAGGAGAAGCTTACCTTCAGCAGAGGCCATTCTTTCTTTCAAGAGGGCCAGTGATTTTTTCACGTCGAGTTGCCCTTGGAGAGCCTCAACCTTAACCTTGAGAGCATCATTCTGGGCAGCTTTCTCAGTCATAGCCATCAGATCCTTCTCAACTCTCAAGAATCGGCAACATCTTTTGAAAGTTCTGAACACCAGGGGAAAAATTGTAAGCATCAGAAGATATATATGGATACAAAGAAATAAACAATCTTATCAAATTACCTCCACTATTCGGATAGTGGCAGCCTCGACAGTGTCTGTTATTTGAGCAAGCGGAGGGGAAACAGAGGTTGCTGGATCATGTTCTGGGGCTGGTTGGTTGTGTGTGATCACATTACTCTGAACATGCGACGGCAGACACACAGCCAAGGCTCCAGTCTCCGCTTCGAGACTACACGCTGAACGGAAATCTTGACACCTAATTGGAGCCAAGGCTTTTCTCCCAGTGGGACCAAGGTCCTGAAAGCAAATATGTAAAATTCAGAAGCTGTGTTTGTGATGCTTAGTGTATGGGATGCCTTGTTCTGGAAAGTTACCAAGTGGTGAATTATGCAGCTGCTCGAAAAGTGAAAAATCATTGAATCGAAATCTAAAAAAATGAAACAAGATAGGCATCGGGCTGAGTTACCTTTCATACTGGGAGATGCAAAGACCCAAACTAGGATTAGGGAGTTTATGCACCTGAGTGATTCCAGTGGCAGGAGATTGAGGGGGTGCAGGAGCAGCAAAATTCATTCCAGTGGTAAATCGTGACCTTGTGACACGTATTTCATTAAGTAGAAGAAGAGGTTAACTGGTTACAACCATCCCGGGTAATCCAGGGATTACCAAGCAGGGAGTGACTCAACACATAAAACAGACTGAGGCCTAATTTACATGAAAAGTTTGCGACGAGATGCCGACAACAGCCATAATTGCCATAATCACACACTAATGGCATCGAGCAAAAGGGAGGCTGTCGAAGCTAACAAGCATCCTCGAGCACGAGCTCGACATTTGTCAGGTCCACTTTGAACAGCACCCGCAGTGCTTGCCTCTTGGACAAGTCAAGCGGCTCCTGTGGAAAGCGTTCAACGCCTGAGGAGCCAGATGCTGCTTGGGGATTGCGGGATCCCACTTCGACAAGAGCACCTTCTGCGCCTGGAGGGTGGCGTTCGCAGCACGCAAGTGGGATTTGGCCGCGAGACGGCCGCTGCGATGACGGGAAGCCGATGGTGGTGAGCGGCAAGACCGACGTCGAGGCGGGGCCTTGAGGACCGGGATTTGCAACGGTGTCGTGACGCGCCTTGCGAACTCTCGGGTGAGGGCTGAAGGGGAACCTGGTAGCGCGACCTCCGATGACGCCCTTACATCCTGGGCGTCCGTTCTTGGGCCTGCTGAGTCCGAGTCCGTGCCCGGTGCCACGCCTTGTGACACCACAAGCACGACAGTCTTAGAGGACCCGTCCATCTCATCAAGACCCAAACACGAGCTAGACCGCCCACCAGGTGAATTGCTCGACCTTTGAACCGAAGGAGATGGCCAGCGTCGTGGCCTGCATAGGGCACCGCCATCGAACAGGCCTTGATCACTTCCAAGAAGTGATCCCAACAGCCCAAGTGAAGGCCCGGGCGGGGAGCACGGCTTGCAAGAGATGTCGTCAAACCAGTCAGCACCAACCGAGGCCCCCACTCCCGGAGACTTCACGAGGACGACCAGCCCCTCTGAGCGCATGGGATCCCATCGCTCATGGGCAGGCTCAAACCGAGGCTCGGAAGCGATGGGGTCGAAGAAGTCCCCGATGTAGGAATCCCGGGCCAGGGAGGAGCGCATGCCACCCTCGTTCGCTGCAGGGATCCCAGCAGTGGGATGGGACATCGACATCTTGGTGGCAGCCTTGACGCTGCTGGAGTGACGCGAGCCACTCCACGACCTGGTAATTAGCTGCTGTGATATGGAGTCCAATTGAGCATGATTTGATGGCCTTTCACTTGACACCTTCCCTAAAGAACTGCTGTGAGAACTTTCATTATGCCTTTGATTGCATTCATCACAAAACCAGTCTTCTAAAGATGCATCAAGGACAACTTCTTTCAAACAGTACCTGCACCAATGACGAAGCCATGAAAAAGATGGCCCATAATCTTTTTGATCCAGAAAAGAAAGCTAAACATGTAGTGCTAACATAACTAAAATGCAGAAGTAGTGCATGTGATGTGATCTATAAAAAAAAAACTTTCAAAAGAGAACAAATCTATTATTGACTATGGCCATTAACAAGCCAAACATAAATAATGTATTCAACAAAACATGTTTAAAGGTACAGATAAGGCCTTCACTAGATTGTGGCAATACAATACTTCAAAAAACAGATGTACCAGGTAATTATGTGTTCATATTGCTGCAACATTAACAATTAGGTATCCTTAGGATGAAAAGTCACATACTGGTGTGTATGAGCTCCCTTGCAGTCACTGCAACATAACAGGAGACGTTCAAAACCAATAGCTCCACACACTTCACACACAGCATTCTGCAGAAATGCCAAGGTGTTTGTTATAAATTATCAACTATAGAAAGTAAAGAACAATAAAACTTTAAAATAGTCTGATGCATTCTCATGTTTTTCTGATACAATACAATATCCAAGTTCACTAGTTATGATATACTAGGCCATTGATGATTAAAGATCAGCTGCAACCCATAACATTTGGTTCGGTTTTTTGTATGCAACATAAATTAAGAAACACTCTAGATAGATATCCTGCATAGTTCTCAAGTGCCAAAAGTTAATGTCCAGGCAAGCCATAGCTTTGTCCTTAGTATAGTAACAATTAGTCTGATGCTAGCATGAGCATAGCAGTGAGGCCATCATCTAGATATATTGAGTGAGCTAGAGTCTAGTTAGACTTGTATAATCGCAATCTTAAGGAAGGTTAACACAGTAAATTTAGAAACCGAGCCAGAGGTAAAGACCGGTAGTCAGCCAACAAACTCTAGCTGATCTTAAGTATTTATATCAAACCTAAATAAGAAATAGTTTAGCGATAAATATGTTACGGCTGGAAACCATCAAAATTAACTGGACCAGAATGTTGGGAGATAGATAAACATCACAATGAAACATTTGTCCGAAATACTGAATATAACCTAGTTTATAAAAACCATACCAAAATATAGTAATGACTAATTTGGAAATAAAAGATGAAACTACAGCAGTAAGAGTTTAAGATGGCACCGAAACATACTCACCATATCAGGTAGACATTACGTTAGATGCAATTTTCTTGTGAGGTACAGCATTTGCAGGTTGACTAAACCAACAAATAGCAAGCATCATATATCATATATCATATATCCAATACCCAATTTAGTATCAGAGTCAAATACTTCCTCCAATCACAAACATAAATCCATCCAAAAAAAAACTTTGCTAGCTATATCTAAAAAATATATATTATCTTCTTAAATGAGAAGAGTTACATATATGAGAGTATTTTCACAATGAATAAAATTAAACCATACTGCATTTGCACGCCTCACTACAGAGTTACCGAGCAAAAGAAAGTTGCTCTGTTTGTTGCCAAAGGTGGCGCCTGATGCTCTATTAACCCAATGGTCCATCTTTAGACTAATGACATGCGGAGGCATGTAGTTGACCCCACTAATCATGGTTCTGATAGAGTACTACAACAACAACAACATAGTCTTCCAGTCCCAAGCAAGTTGGGGTAGGCTAGAGTTAAAACCCACCAAGAGCCCCAAGTCACGGTTCAGGCACTTTAATAGCTACTTTCCAAGCTACTTTCCAAGTACTCCTATTCAAACATAGATCTCTAGATATATCTCAAGCTTTCAAATCTCTTTTTATTGCCTCCTCCCATATCAATTTCGGTCATCCTCTACCTCTCCTCATATTATTAGCTTGGCTTAGGACTCCACAATGCACTGGTGCCTCTGGAGGTCTCCTTTGGACATGGCCAAACCACCTGAACCGATGTTGGACAAGCTTTTCTTCAATTGGTGCTACCTCTAGGCGATCACGTATATCATCGTTTCGAACTCGGTCCATTCTTGTATGACCGCAAATCCATCGCAACATACGCGTTTCTGCAACATTCAGTTGTTGAACATGTCAAATCTTTGTAGGCCAACATTATGCTCCATACAATATAGCCGGTCTAATCGTCGTTCTATAGAACTTGCCTTTTATCTTTTGTGTTACCCTCTTGTCACAGAGAATGCCAGAAGCTTGTCGTCACTTGATCCACCCTGCTTTAATTCTATGGCTAACGTCCGCATCAATATCTCCATCCCTCTGTAGCATCGATCCCAGATACCGAAATGTATCCTTCTTATGCACTACTTGACCTTCCAAACTCACATCTCCCTCCTCCTGTACAACTCCGCCAAAGTCACATCTCATGTATTCGGTTTTAGTTCTGCTAAATCTAAAACCTTTAGACTCAAGGGTCTACCGCCATAACTCTAGTTTCCTATTTACTCCCACCTGATTTTCGTCCACTAACACTACATCATCAGCTAACAACATACACCAAGGGATATCCCCTTTATCAAAGTTCAGTGGGTAATCAACACCTAAGCAGCCATGCACAAACAGTGGAGCTTCGCTGACAAGAAATGCCCACGCAGCATTCAATCCAGCAGCCATTGAGGAAGTATATTATTATACTACTGATTTCGATTTGGATCCTATATGCACATAAAACGGCGGTACATAAACCAGACAGTGGAGGGGGGTTGAACTTTAAAGTGGCCACAACACAAATCTCCATCCCCGATTGAATGCCAGAGTACAAAAACTAAAGGAATAATAGGACAAGACAGCAATGCTCCTCCCAACACTGACGGACCCCATCCACGGTTGCACAGCGGGGATCATCCAGATCAAGGCCGGGGGGTACCATGCCCAAATGTCCCCATGTCCACGCACACCCAGTCTGCAAGAACTCTTCTCTCCGGCTCCAGGGACGACATCGGCAGCCAAATCCGCCCGGTAACAAAGACAGGAGAAGAAACCGCGAGGGGGATTGGAAACGTACCATCGTAGCAGATTTTGAAGGCGCCAGCTCCACTCCTCCCAGAGCGCAATACTTCTTCTAAGTTCCAACGGCCAAATATCCTCTCGGACCCTGCTCGGCCAGACGGCCACTCTTTCTCTCTCTTCACTCGAAAGCCAGGGGGCACCGGAGAGAAGAGAGGGGAGGCAGACGATGGGGGAGAGGATTAGAGGAAGGTGAGCATTAAGAGCGTCCGCAGTGGGCGGACCGTAGCCGGTTCTATACAATAAATACAACGATAGTACCGGCTTCTATACACTGTGAGCTCGAGTCGATGGCTCTATCGAACCCGGCTCCTTGGAATAAAGAAATCATGCACTCTCTGTCATTCTCTCTTGTCTCTCTTACCATTGCTGCTCCTGTAGATCCAGGATGAGTACGATACACTGTGGCTTATTTACTAGATGGAGTCACATCATATTTTAGGAATAGGGCCGGTTCGATACACTGCGAGTGCTCTAATAATGCCACGGTTGGTTTCTTCCTGTTCACTAGCTCCATAAATTATAAATTAAAATTGTATTTTTCTTTCACACCTGGCCATAAATAATCCACCATCCTTCACGCACCGCCGAACAGTCTGTTGGTTCTCAGAAGTCACGATGGGCTCAGGTGGCGCAGTCATTTTTTAGTCCTGTTCAGCCCATGTAGCTCTCCTGCTGCTTCGGCGAAAGGCCGCGTGTCCTGCGGTGGTGCAGGCGTGCATCCTTGCTGGATTTGACTGCCCCGTCGGTGGTCAATAGCCGTGCATCCTTGTCTACAACACTAGAAGAACGCCCCGGGTTGCTACCGGAATGGCAAGTAAAATTATATTCTTTATATTTACTAATATAAATAAATAAATATTATAATACTACATGTTAGTAGATGATTTTTAGCATCTTAATATTGACAACTAAATATATAAATGATGTAGTTTACTAATGTAAATAGTTTAAATGAAGATATAATGATATGTGTTAGTTGGATATGTTAGCGGATGTTGATGTAGATATTTTGCATGGCGAGATAGTTACATATGCTAGTGGGTTGTTCTAGTAAATGCTGATGTGGACACTTTGTATGACAAGATAAATTACTAGTGGGGTTTAAAAATATAAGATATATAGATATAGATATCAAATGCACAGGTTAATTAGTTAAAAACTAAAATTTTTACTATGGTTGTAGTAAAATAGATGGCTGATAAGTAGCGATTTGATGGCTAGAAAGACACCAATTAAAGACATCAGGAGACACCAGGTGCCTACTAAATGGTGGGACATAGACACCATGCGCCTACTAAATTGGTGGGATGATCACCTTGAAAAAAAAGGTGTGATGATTCTATTTTTGATTTTTTTATGTAATTAAAAGGGTATAATGGTAAATCTATAATAGAAAAAATAATATTTTAAGTAGTATAGGGATGATTGAAATAGTGGTCTTTTTTTGATAATTCTATTTTTAAAAAAAATTACATAATTAATGGTAGAATGGTAAAAAAAACGAACGAGAGACTCTACTCTACGCATGTCATGCGTCGCCCCGTCTCGCTCTGCCCGGCTTTGTATGTAGGCCCCCCAACATGATGTTCACCCGACGTTGGTCCCAGCTCGATCGTCTCCGCATGAAGGGTGAGCGACCAAGGCATCCCTCCTCGTGATTTCCTCCTTCCCGTTTTTCTTCATGCATGATTTTCTTTGAGTCAAAGAAAGGAAAGAAATGAAAGGAAATTAAATGCGCAATCATTGTGCTTGAAGGGAGCCAGGGACGACATGCACCACGCGTGCATGGGGCAAATTTGACTTACTTTGTTCTGTTGACCTACCCAGGGGAATCGTCCACCCAGCCTATCCCCTCGCTCCCCCACTCTCAGGCCCTCCGGACACTTCGGGCCTTTTTGTTTGCCTGGATGGTATTGTCTGGTTCGTATAGCTTAGACAGGGCAGGTAGAGGTTGGTCCATGAGGTGCAGTTTGCTGTGTTTGGTTCTATTTCCCTGCGGAGCCAGGCTACATAGGATTTTTTTGTTTATTTGCCTGCACAGCAGTATATGGTCACCTTAGAGTACTATGGGGTAGGGTTACCCCAACAGTGGCATTTCATCGAGCACTTGGGGGTCGATCTCGCCATGACAGCAAACTACACAGTAAGTGGCCTCCGCCCCGACGAGCTGTTCGAGCTCGAGAAGGGGCGCGTTGTTAGATGAATAAACTTTTTTGTCAACCCGTCCACCTCGCACTATGAATTTTTGATCCGTATTCAAAAAACATTTGTTCGTGAACTCTAGACCATGTGGGCTTTGGCGTTGGGTCATTGTGAAAAGGAACACGAGCGTTGCTCCTCCCCTCCCTTTGCCGCGGCGTTGCTCCTCTCCCTCCAGCAGATCCTCCTCTCCCTGCAATGCCTCCCCTACCTCTAGCGGCTCCCTCCAACGAGCGTCACGGCTCCTCTCTTCTCCCCACGTGGCAGCGAGCACTAGCGGCGTGGCTAGAGACACCCTTAGTGAGAATCTATGGACAGAACCGTCCGAAATAACATACCTTCGGAGGCGCTTGTCTTCCACTAGACACTAAACACCCCGAAAGCAAGCTATATCAGACGGTTTCGTCGAGCACACCCCAAGGGAGAACTCTAACAATCCATGTTTTTCCTCCAGGATCTAATAATGAGAACGAAGTTTACAACACTTAGTTAATTTCATACAACAAGAGTTCTTATAAATACATTATTACAATATCAAGTTCAGAGTGTGGAATTTAATAGCGAAATTAAATTAAACATCTAACGATAAGATACAATGATCCATCTGTGCCCACTAGAAAAATCCTCCACACAACATCCATTCCTCAAGCTGCACCTGCAACAGGGGTAAATAAACCCTGAGTACACAATGTACTCGCAAGACTTACCCGACTAGTGGGAATACTTTCCCGACTTCAAAGGATATGATAGGCTTTATGGTTTGCTGGGTTTCCTTTTTGCCAAAAAGCATTACTAGGAGTGAATCCTAATGTATATTTCTTATTAGCGGTCCTGATTAGTCCATTAGCTAACCATTCTATGTAAGCACCTATTCTACTTTCAAATAAGAGTTGAGCAATCAGATCCATTCTTTCCTTTCATCTTCTAGTTCTTACTATGGTGCTAGATCGTAGACAAGTCATACCATATTACATGGATGATTCGACAACCAATGTATCCTAGCTGGGTACCCCAAAACACACGCCCCGCTTGTACCCCAGGCACAAGCAGGACCAACCCACCACTCTCCTGTCAAGGGGTTCAGGTCCCCATCCAAACTTGGACTCCTAGCACCCCCACCCCTGAGTCCTGGACTCAGTGTGGTGCTTAGACCTCCACCATCCCCGCCTCCAATCAGTCGGTCCGGAAAGAGTCGGAACCCATGACAAGAGAGCAATGAGCCTTCCCTGCTCCCATAAACAAGTATGTGCTTAGGATAATAAGTCTATGACCTAACTAGAATCCAATGCAATGGCCGGTCCTTAACCGACACGGATAGGGAAAACAGTGTAACCAAGCTATGCCCCGTTGGCCGCAGGACACAACCTCTTACACCCACCAATATTCATACCATATCCCTGCATGGTCTCCATTTCTTTTCACCATTTTATCATGACACTACCGATAGTCTAAGCATAGCAGCTACTCGACCTATGCTAGTAGGATTCATAGGTAGGTTATCTATGCATGTAGTTTCAATATAAATCATGTAACGTAAATGCACATCACACACACACACACACACACACATATATATATATATATATATATATATATATATATATATATAGTGATCATTCAAAATAAGGGTTATGCACCGGGGCTTGCCTTGGGCAGGCGCGGTGTCAACTCAGTCAGTCAGTGCCGGCTCGGGCTCGGGATAGGCTCCTGCAAGAGAATCTCCTCGTACTCCTCGGTCACCTCCTCAAACTTGTGATCTCCAATGGTCATGATCTCCGCCAACTCATTCTCTACATGCATGCGATGATGATGCAACACTTAGTATTTTGGCAACAGCAACTATTAAAATAAGAATACATCTACTAAGCCACTAAGCTAGCTCTAATGACTAAGGCAGTAAGCTAACTATCATCATTACCAAGCAAAGTGTTGGGTTCAACTAACAAACACCTAGCTTTACAAATGAAGGATATCTCTTTATTTCTACTAATGATTTAATGTATATTTGCAACAAAGAGCATTTAACTACCCTTATGTTAAGTCTATTCTAAAGCTACAAAAATTACAGTGAGAACATAATAATACCATGAAGCCACCGTAAAACTTTCAAAGCTAAAGCTATCACCATTTTGCCACAAAAATTCTTACAATATTTAACATAATAATATTAAGCACTCTCAAATGATTTAATAGCTCCTGGTATCAACAAGTATATATATGAACTAAATGCACTAACAGATAGAGTACAAGTTTAGGAACCTAACAAAATTGGTTTCACAATTTTTAGATACATACATTATTTTATATTAATTACCAAAGTTCAGCTCAGAATTGAAATGAAAAGTTATTTCTATTTTCCACAAAAAAGTTAAACCACTTTTGGCCCAACGCGGCCCACATGGGGCAGCGCGCGCGAGCGCGCGGTGGCCCACAGGCGTGGCCCACGCGAGGCCGGCCTACAGCGCTGGTACATTAGCAAAAACGCCCCTGGACTATGAGCAAAACAACCCGCAGTCCATGTTACTATTTCTACAGACAGCGACTTTGCAACGAAACCCTCGGATCTTTCTCCTCTTTACAACGGCAAGGCCGCCGGCCCTCCCTGCACACTCCAGAGCGGCGAACGGTGGCACTAGTGCTTGAGCCGGTCACACGGGACCCATGCTGACCTATCTACAAGGCCAACGCTCACCTAGGGTTTGACGCAAGACGATGGGCAGTGGTTGCACGAGCTGGGACGCCATAGAAGGACCTCTCCACGACGATGGGCACCCTATGTCAAAGGCGACGGCGTTCGGGTGAGCCACAGCTACAACAAGGCGGTAGGGGTAGCGGGTGAGCAATGACAACTCACTAGTGACCTTACCGAGAAATCGGCTCGGCCAGAGACGACCCGAGCGAGGCTGGCCACATGCACGCTGCGAGGTGAACGGCGGACCAAAAAGGCATGGCTGCGTCAGCGGCGAGGAGGCAGCACTAGAGCTATGACTAGCGTGTGCATGACGAAGAGGGAGCCAAGGCGAGCTAGTGGTGCAAAGGAATTAGCGTGGGGGTGAAGTGGTGGAGGCTGGCCACGGCGCGGGCGATGATGGGCCTTAACGGCACGGCGGCGGGCAAAGCTCCAAAATTGGAGCTCGGCGTGACACGAGTCAAAGCGGGGTAGGGTTGGCTAGAGAGGGGGCGTGAAGGCAGAGACGCGAGCACGAGGAATTGTTGAGAGGTGCTTGCTCTCTGGCTTCACTATGACGTGACGCGACGGCGGTGAAAAACAGAGGGAGAAAGAAGGAAAGAGAGAGACGGCGCGACAGGTGGGCTCAGCTCGTCCACACCTTGGCGGGACGTGAGTGGTGAGCTCGGGAGGCCCATGCGCCGGCGCTATGGAGAACGTGTGCGTGCGTCCTACTGGCGTGTCCCAGCGGCCATAGTGTCAAAAATGACAGCGACGTGCACGGCCACGTGCGGACGGCACCCAACCGGGCTAGGGAGTGGGCATCGCGATGCAGCAAGCAGACGCGCGTACTAGAGCGACACGACGACAGCGGTAGCGTCGCGATGCAAGGCAGCAGTGGTAGACACGACGGCAGCGTAGCGCAGCCACGGTGACACCAAGACGGCAACGCGAGGCAGAGCAGCAGGGCACGGGGCCCGCGGCTCGCTGCGACCGGCCTCGGCCAAGCCTAGGCGGCTCGACCGGCCAAACACGGCGGCATTGTTGACCGCGTGGGATGCGGCCATGTGCGCGGCATGAGAAGGCCGCGCGGTGACCGTGCACCCGGCGCCAACCAACCCGAGACGGTGAGACACACGAATTTTAAAGCGTTCGAGACGTCAAAACCATTGATTCAATCCCCAAACCACTTTTGCTATACCTTAGAGGATATATTAGGCTACTAAAACAAGCCATAATACTACCCTATTTCTTAACCCAATTTCTCATAATAAATTGCTAAACATAGCAGTGTCTAACTGTTGGCAGACTTGAAAATTTCTAAGTTTTTGAGTTGAATTTGATTTCCATTTGTGATTTCTAAGCTAGTGAAAATATTAGCTAGTAATATCATTTTTTGACCGCAAGTATTTCATTGTCATCTACAAAGTTTGTACTTCAAACTTTATTTAAGTATGACATACATGTTCTATAGCATTTTTGCTTAATAAAAATTGGTTTTAAGCCCTAAGTGATATAACATGACTATCGAATCAACTTTCGTTACGCATTTTTGTTGATCGTTTTGAGTTACAGGAATTGATCTACACACTTTATCACATGCATGAACACATAAACATGATGTTCATGACATGTCTTAGTAAGTGATTTATGGTGTAACACCGAGGGTGTTACAGAATCTGCATGTAAAAGTTTCTACATCTAAGTCTAATGTCACTCTTCATAACATAGCGGTCGCCATGCACGATAGCAGTGAGGTCACAGAGAACGACCGCAGCGGCGATGACAATTCCATGATCGCCGTCGATGACGGTGATTATTACACAAATATGAGAAATGATTATGATAAGGAAATAATAACAAATAAATACAAAAATGTTATTGAATAAAAGATAAAGCTATGAAAAGAAAGAAAAGACACAAATATGAAAAACGATCATGACAAGAAAAATACGATAATGTAATTTCATTCTACGTATGTTTTGTCCATAGCAACACACGGCACTCAGCTAGTATGGTTATCAATTAGAATGTCAATAGTCTGAAATAGTGATGTGGCTAGAATTCCGTTGAAAATATGGTTTCTATATGCAGTGTCCTCATAACTTGATAATTATTCTGTGTGTAGTGTCCACATTATTGCTTGATAGACTCTTGTTGAAGCAACCTGTTCTTGAATTTACAGGGGTGTTGTACGACATGTTTCATTGATGTATCGTCTGAAATCAGCAATTTAGTCACCACATAAACGAGCATGTTGGTTAGCATATCAGGAATTGGCTCACAGAGAGCTTACAGTTATTATTGTTTATAGAAAACATTCAACAAGATCTATGGTCAAATAAGAAATTGCAACATAATAGCAGTTGTAATCACATAAAATGTAGTAAATGGTCCCAACCAAGGCCGAAAAAGGTGTGGGGCCTGTATCCTCCCAGGATCATATCCCTGCCCTTCTCAATGGTGTCGTATGATTATAAAACATGCCAAACAAGACCTAGTAGTCTCATTCATCTCGCTTTCTCCCTTCGCTCCCTCTCTTAGATCTAAAGCTACCTGGTGATTTTCCGCTCCACCGTCATTTACTATTACCTGCATCTGCTCGTTTCCGGTGCATAGCCAACTAGACATGGACGTGCCCATGGAGGAGGCACAGATGCTACCACGAACACTCTCTACAACTAAAAAATACGAACGAGAGCCTCTACTCGACGCATGTCATGCATCACCCCGTCTCACTATGCCCGGTTTTGTATGTAGGCCCCCCAACATAATGTTCACCCGGCGTTGGTCCCCACTCGATCGTCTCCACACGAAGGGTGAGCGACCAAGGCATCATTCCTCATGATTTCCTCCTTTCGGTTTTTCTCCATGGATGATTTTCTTTGAGTCAAGAAAAGAAAAGAAATGAAAGGAAATTAAATCTGCAATCGTCCTGCATGAAGGGAGCCAGGGAGGACATGCACCACGCATGCATGGGGCAAATTTGCCTTACATTGTTCCATTGACCTACCTAGGGGAATTGTCCACCCGGCCTATCCCCTCGCTCCCCTGCTTTCAGGCCCTCCGGACACTTCGGGCCTATTTGTTTGCCTGGACGGTATTGTCTGGTTCGTATAGCTTAGACAGGGTAGGTAGAGGCCGATCCATGAGGTGCAGTTTGCTGTGTTTGGTTCTATTTCCCTATGGAGCCAGGCTAGATAGGGATTTTTGTTTATTTGCCTGCACAACGGTATATGGTCACCTTGGAGTACTATGGGGTAGGGTTACCCCAATAGTGGCATTTCATCGAGCACTTGGGGGTTGACCTCGCCGTGACAGCAAACTGCATGGTAAGTGGTCAACGCCTAAAAGCCCTAGTTTGATTTTGGATAATTGATGAAACCTAGCACTAACATTTGTCATGAGTTGTGATATGAGCTAGGTTGGTGCAATCCAAGTGAGGAGTATGGTGGCACTCAAATGGTGACGTTGATCACATGAAATGATGAGAATGCCACATGTGATTATTATCAAGTGCTCAACTTGGAAAAGAAGAAAGAGAAAAACAAAACCCTATGGAGATCAAGTCAAAGGTATAAATAGGGGTTTTGTTTTGGTGATCAAGACACTATAGAGAGTGTGATCACATTTAGAGTAGATGGCCATACTATTAAGAGGGGTTCTTAACTAGACAATTTGGTCATCTAGTGCCACTAGGTGTTGGACTTCATGCATTGCATTTAGGCCTAGTGCACATCAGAGAGCAAGCAAAAATATTTATCGAAAATGTTTTGAGTAATGCTAACTTGGCTCTAACATGTTTTGAGAAAACACTTTGAGAATTAGCATCGCTTGCAAAGTAGTGTTAGACTGCTTGTGGATCGAATCGAGAATCGAAAACGCTGCTAATGGAGGTTTTTGCCTCGTGGTGGTCACCGCCATGGGTGAGGTGGTGCACCGCCTAGGCCTATCCGGTGCCCGCCTGGACATGGCCGAGAGCAGTGGCTTTGAGGTGGTCACCAAACACGGCGGTGTGCACTGCCATGTGCATGATGGTGCACCGTCGGTGGCTGTCCGGTGCCACCACCGCTTTTAACCGAGGATAGGACTTGCTGGAGTTAGGACCAAAAGGGCACCACCCTGGTCACCGCCGTGGGTGGTGGTGCACTGCCCTGGTCACCGCTGTCGTGGGGTGGCGGTGCACCGCCCTAATTATCCAGAGAGCAGGGTTTTTGGGGGCTCGACTAGGGTGGCACCGCCACACCCTATCCGGTGCCACCATCACCCTGTCCGATGACCAACTAGCCATTGGTCGACCATTGGAATTTGGCCATTGGGGCACCATCACCCCCTATCCGATGACCGCACCACCCTATTCGGTGCCCTCGTAGAAATAGCTCCAAAGGGGTAACAACTCTATCTGCTTGTGTGGCTATAAATAGAGGGTGTGGCCAGCCTTGGCCGCTCTCTTGGCACCTCATACACTTATGCACACCCTTTAGAAGCTGAGCAACACACTCCACTCACTTGTTCACTTGATTTCATCATCTTGAGTGAGATTGGAGAGCCTCTAGTGCACTGCATTGAGTTGCATCATCTTGTGGCACTAGTTGGGTCATTTGGGCTGGTTGTGAGCTTGTTACTCTTAGTGTTTGCTGACACCTAGATGGCCGGTGATTGGAGGATCATTGAGCAGAGTTGGTGATTGTCTCTAGCCTCGATCGGTTGCTTGTGAGGGGTCTTGTGCCTTCCTCGGCAGAGCACCAAAGGCAACTCTAGTAAATTGCTCATGTCATTGAGCTATCTCACTTGTGGGTAGGTTCTTGTGGTGTCCAATTGTGTGAACGAGGTTCATGCAACACCTCTTAGCCGTCGAACCACCAAGTGTTGGTCGACACAACGAGGACTAGCGTGCCGGCAAGCACGTGAACCTTAGAAGAAAAATCTTGTGTCTTTTGTGTGATTTGATTTCTCCTGGTGATTAGATTGTCTTCATCTTGTGATTGGTTCATTCCTCAATGCGGTGGTATAATCACCATACTCACTCTTTTACATTTCTTGCAAACTAGTTGTCAAGCTCTTTAGTGTAATTAGTTTTGAGAGCTTGTCTTGCTTGCTAGTTTAGTATCACCTAGTGGAGCTCTTTAGTGTAGACTTGCTGAGAGCTCTTAGTGAGTAGTGACATAGCCATTGTTTGTGCCTAGTAATCATAGCAACTAGAATTATTGGATAGGTGGCTTGCAACCCTTGTAGAGCTAGAGCAAAATTACATTTCACCATTTAGGTTACTAACCACTTGCTCTAGTGTGTTTGTAGAAAATTTTATAGGCTATTTACCCCCCTCTAGCCATTTAGGACCTTTCAAGTGGTATTGGAGCCATGGTCACCGTTTGTTTGAAGGCTTAACAACCTTTGGTGCAAAATATGGATTAAATTGTGTTCAACCATGTTGGGGGAAAACCATAGTTCTTTGATGACAATTTTTTATTATTAGAAGAGAAAGATGAAGATGTACCTTGGTTCAATCACTGACAAGGTGTGGGATGTAGTAGAGAATGAGTTTGTGATTCTTGACCCTACCAATCTCACCGACAATAACAAGATCAACAAACAATGCAATACCATGGTACTCAACATAATATATAATGGCATTGATTCAAAGATGTTTGAGCAAATCAAAGATCTTGAGAAGGCAAGTGAAGTTTGGGTGAGATTAGAGGAAACATATGAGGGCACTTAAACAGTAAAAAGTGCCAAGCTCTACACGCTCAAAGACAAGCTATCAATCTTCAAGATGAAAGATGATGAGTCCATTCCGGAGATGTTCTATAGGCTATAAGTCATCATCAATGATCTCAAGAGTTTGGGTGAGAAGGTGAAGGATGAGGACTTCTCTCACAAGTTCTTAATGTGCTTGCCAAAGAGATTCAAGACATTGAGAACTATCATCTTTAGAGGTGGATTGAAGGATGTATCTCCCAATAAGGTATTTGGAGATGTCATGACCGAAGATCAATATAATGATGATGATGATGAGGTTGTGAAGAAGGAAGACAAAGACAAGAAGAAGAGTGTAGCATTCAAGGCTAGCTCCTCATCCAAGAACAAGAGCAAGGGCAAGGCTAAGAAAGAAGAATCAAGTGATGAAGAATGCTCCAATGATGATAGTGATGATGAAGCACTAGCTCTCTTTGTGCGCAAGTTTGGCAAGATGATGATGAAGAAGGGCTATGGTGCAAGAAAGAGAAAAGATCACACTAAGAAAAAGGAGTATGTGAGACTATGCTACAATTGTAAGAGTCCTAATCATGTTGTAGCAAAATGTCCCTATAATAGTGACAATGAAGAAAATGAGAAGAAGAAGGACAAGAAGAAAAAGAAAGAAAAGAAGGAGAAGAAGATGACTTTTAAGAAGAAGAAGGGTGGCTCCTATGTGATGACATGGGATAGTGATGCTTCTTTGGATGATGAAGACTCAAGTGATGATGACAAGAAGGCATCCAAGAAGAAGGCTCTTGCAAGCATTGCTATCAACAACAAGCCTTCACTATTTGACACTCCATCATGCTTCATGGCTAAGGGCCATAAGGTAAAATATGATGAAAGTGATGATGTTAGTGAAAAAAAAAAAAATGAAAGTGTAGTGATGATGATGAATTCTCTAATGAACAACTTGTAGACATGCTACAACAAGCCAATTCAATAATTAACAAAAAGAACAAGAAGTGCAAAAAATTGCAAAAGAAACTTAGTGCTCTTGAGCAATCCTTTGATGAGCTCAATACTACTCATGAGAGGATAATGAAAGCCCATGAGAAGCTTGGCAAGGCTCACTCCAAGCTTGAGAAAGCTCACTCCTTGCTTCTTGAACAAGATTAGGAAAGGGTTGTAGTGTCATGTGACATGGGCATAATATGTGACATAATTGATGAATCTTTTTATGAACCTATTGTTATTGCTCCCATTAACCCTTCTTGTAGCTCATCATCCACTACCACCACCACTTCTACCTCTACTACTAGTGATGGTTTCACTTGTGATGCCTCACTAATGGTTGAGAATGAGACTCTCAAGAGAGAGGTGGATGAGCTCACTCACGCCCTAGGCAAGACCTATGGCGGTGAGGCCCGCTTGCTAAAGTGCTTGGGTAGCCAAAGGTTCTCTCTTAACAAAGAGGGATTGGGCTATACCCCAAGAAAGATAAGGCGGCCTTTGCTGCTTCCAAGGCTAGCTTTGTGAAGAGCAATGGTCAATTTTGCAATAGATGCAAGCAAGTTGGGCACCTAGAGCAAAATTGCCAAAAGAACAAGAACAAGAACAATGCTCATGTATCCTCAATTTGTTTTGATTCTTGTTACATGCTTGTTAAGGGTGCCAATGGTGTGAAGGCTAAGTTCATTGGTACATCAATTATGGGCCCAAAGAAGAAGGCCATTTGGGTACCAAAGACCTTGGTAACTAACCTTGAAGGACCCAAGCAAGTTTGGGTACCTAAAAGGAATTGATCTTCTTTTGTAGGTCAATTATAAAGCTAGAGGAAGGCATTGGGTGTTTGATAGTGGGTGCACACAACACATGACCGGTGATTCAAGAATGTTTAATTCAATCAACACAAATGATAGCAATGGTTATGATAGTATCACATTTGGTGACAATGGCAAAGGCAAGGTCAAAGGGCTTTGGTAAGATTGCAATATCCAATGATTTAAGCATTTCCAATGTGCTACTAGTAGAGAGCTTAAACTTCAACCTATTGTCGGTAGCTCAACTTTGTGATCTTAGTTTCAAGTGCATATTTGGAGTTGATGATGTAGAGATCATAAGTGTAGATGGCTCTAACTTGATCTTTAAAGGCTTTAGATATGAGAATCTATACTGAGTTGATTTCAATGCTAGTGAAGCTCAATTGACAACATGTTTGTTCACTAAGTCTAGCATGGGATGGTTATGGCATATAAGGCTTGGTCATGTTGGAATGAAGCAATTAAACAAATTGATCAAGTATGACCTAGTTAAAGGCTTGAAAGATGTCACATTTGAGAAAGATAAGCTATGTAGTGCATGTCAAGCCGAAAAGTAGGTTGGCAACATACATCCTAAGAAGAGCATCATGAGCACATGTAAGGCATTTGAGTTATTGCATATGGACTTGTTTGGACCAACCACATACACTAGCATTGGTGGAAATAAATATGGATTTGTGATTGTGGATGATTTCACTAGATACACATGGGTCTTCTTTCTTGTTGACAAGAGTGATGTATTTCCAACATTCAAATCATTTGTCAAGAGAATACACAATGAGTTTAAAACAACCATCAAGAAAGTGAGAAGTTATAATGGAATTGAATTTAAGAATACAAGAGTTGATGAGCTTTGTGATAAGTTTGGAATTAGACATCAATTCTCGGCCAAGTACACTCCATAATCAAATGGCCTTGTTGAAAGGAAGAATAGAACACTCATTGATATGTCAAGATCTATGCTTAGTAAGTACAATGTGAGTCATTCATTTTGGGCCGAAGCAATCAACATGGCTTGCTACTATAGCAACTGTCTCTATTGTCACCTAATGATGGAGAAGACACCATATGAGCTATTGAATGATAGAAAGCCAAATATTTCATACTTTTGGGTGTTTGGTTGCAAATGCTACATATTGAAGAAAGGCATAAGATGAGCAAGTTTGAAAATAAATTTGATGAAGGCTTCTTACTTGGTTACTCCACTACTAGCAAGGCTTATAGAGTTTGGAATTTGGCTAGTAGTACTCTTGAGGAAGTCTATGATGTGAAATTTGATGAAACAAAAGGTTCCCAAGAGGAAAATAAGAATCTAGATGATGTGAGAGACACTCAATTGGCCAATGCAATGAAGAAGATGGATATTGGTGATATAAGGCCTAGAGAAGTGATTGAAGTTGAAGATGACAAAGATCAAGTGCTCTCTACCTCAAATGTGCAAGCTAGTGGTTCTCATAATCAAACTCTAGCTAGTACAAGTGGTGCTCAAGTGCAAGATCAACAAGCTAGTACATCATCTCATGATCAACCAAGTGTAAGCAATCAAGTGCAAATACTCTAACCAACCAATATTACAAGAGATCACCTATTGGATCATATAATTGGTGATATTGAAAGAGGTGTACAAACTAGATCAAGATTGGCCTCATTTTGTGAGTATTTCTCATTTGTGTCTCACATCAAGCCAAAGAAGATAGAAGAAGCTTTGAGGGATATTGATTGGATAAATACTATGCATGAAGAGCTAAACAACTTCACAAGAAATCAAGTATCGGAGTTAGTTGAGAGGCCTAAGGATCATAATGTAATTGGAACAAGATGGGTCTTTCGTAACAAGCAAGATCAAGATGGGATAGTAGTAAGGAACAAAGCAAAGATTGGTGGCTCAAGGTTACACTCAAGTTGAAGGTTTTGACTTTGGAGAAACATATGCCCCGGTTGTAAGATTGGAAGCAATTAGGATCTTGTTAGCCTATACTTATGCCCACAACATCAAGCTATATCAAATGAATGTGAAAAGTGCTTTCTTAAATGGATATATCAATGAGTTAGTCTATATTGAGCAACCTCCTGGTTTTGAAGATGAGAAGAAGCACAACCATGTTTACAAGCTAAGAAAAGTTTTGTATGGTTTGAAGTAAGCACCTAGAGCATGGTATGAGAGATTGAGAGATTTCTTGCTCTCTAAAGGGTTTAAGATGGGTAAGGTTGACACCACTCTCTTCACCAAGAAGATAGGCAATGACTTATTTGTGTTGCAAATCTATGTTGATGACATCATATTTGGATCAACCAATCAAGATTTTTGTGAAGAGTTTAGAAAGATGATGGCTAATGAGTTTGAGATGTCCATGATTAGAGAGCTTAGTTACTTCCTTGATCTTCAAATCAAACAAATGAAGAATGACACATTTGTGAGTCAAGGTAAGTACATCAAAGACATGCTTAAGAAATTTGGAATGGATGATGCTAATGCTATTAGTACACCTATGGGGACAAATGGAAACTTGGATAGTGATGCTAGTGGCAACATGGTGGATCAAAAGATGTATCGGTCTATGATTGGAAGCCTACTCTATGTGACCGCATCAAGGCCAGATGTGATGTTTAGTGTATGCATGTGTGCTAGATTTCAAGCCTCACCAAGAGAGAGTCATTTGAAGGCAACTAAGAGAATATTGAGGTACTTGAAGCATACACAAAATATTGGATTGTGGTATCCCAAAGGAGCAAGATTTGAGTTGATTGGATATTCAGACTCCGATTATGCGGGATGCAAAGTTGAGAGAAAGAGCACATCGAGCATATGTCAACTATTGGGAAGATCACTTGTGTCTTGGTCATCAAAGAAGCAAAATAGTGCAGCACTTTCAACCACCGAAGCGGAGTACATTTCGGCCGGTAGTTGTTGTGCATAATTACTTTGGATGAAGGCTACTTTGAGTGACTTTGAAATAAAGTTTAAACAAGTGCTATTGCTATGTGACAATGAGAGTGCAATCAAGCTCTCCAACAACCTGGTTCAACATGCAAAAACAAAACACATTCATGTTCGCCATCATTTCATAAGAGATCATCAATAAAAATGGGACATTTGCATTGAGAGTGTGGGCACCGAAGATCAACTTGCCGACATATTCACCAAGCCACTTGATGAGAAGAGGTTTTGCAAGCTAAGGAATGAATTGAACATACTTGACTTCTCCAATATGTGTTGATGCACCCCCATATATGACATGCCTCTCCTTCGAGCAAAGCAAAGTAAAGTTGATTGATATGTCATTCATCCATTGCTAAGGACTTGTTTAGTGCATCTAGTCATTCCTCACATGTCTTAGGCTCATTCATGAAAATCAAATGAATTTGATGCTTGTATGGTACCATTATTGCTTGTATGCTTGAAATGATCTAGTGGTAGCATATGACATGTTTGTTGGCTTGTGAACCTAGTGTTTAATATAGAAAATGAGCTATAAGTGTTTAACTCAACATGGTGCATGATAACCCTTATTTGGAGGTGTGAAGAAGCTTGTCCTTGGATCAAACCGAGTTAAATACCTTTTGCAAGTGATCTAGATTGAACAAAATTAGAAAAATGATTCTCATTTCACATGATTTCACCCTAACCTATCAAAAAATCAAGCTCACCTTTTGTGCTAATTGTTGACAAAGGGGGAGAGAATTCACAAAGATAGTAAGAGATAGGGGGAGCAAACAAATGAAATGACATTGTAAGGGGGATTAATTAAAATTTGAAGATCACAAGTAGGGAGAGCAAGCTCATAAACTTGTATGTTGTATTTTGTATGTGCATTACATATGTTTGCTTGCATGGTACAAGTTCTTAAATTCTATATCCATGCTTGTGTGGTGTATGCTAGATTATAGAAAATGATCGATGAAATGAAAACTAGCATGAATAGGATGATAGTTAGATGTGCCTTGCATGTTTTACATGTGGTACTAGAGCCTTACTTATAATGTTGATCTCACGAGGTATCTAGTGTTTGTGTTGCAAGTGCCATCTAACTAACCATGGTGCTAAGGATGGTGTTCAAATGGCAACTCTGATTGGTATCACGCTTCAAAGATCCATTCTTTACACCTTAGCATCACTTGGTAGCTATTACTCTCCTAAACTTCCAATTCATGCATATGCACAAGCTTTCAAATCCAAACTCTTAGCACATATATAGAGGGAGCTAATACTACCAATTTGGGTTGATGAAACTTGTCCATAATCTTTACACATGGTAATATGCTTGGGCAAGCAACATGAATCCAAAAGATTTAATTGAATATCTTTGTAAATAGGTTGTCATCAATTACAAAAAAGGGGAAGATTGAAAGCCCTAGTTTGGTTTTGGATAATTGATGAAACCTAGCACTAACCTTTGTCATGAGTTATGATATGAGCTAGGTTGGTGCAATCCAAATGAGGAGAATGGTGGCACTCAAATGGTGATGTTGATCACATGAAATGATGAGATGGCCACATGTGATGATGATCAAGTGCTCAACTTGGAAAAGAAGAAAGAGAAACAAAACCCTATGGAGATCAAGGCAAAGGTATAAATAGGGGTTTTGTTTCGGTGATCAAGACACTATAGAGAGTGCGATCACATTTAGAATAGATGGCCGTACTATTAAGAGGGGTTCTTAACTAGATAATTCGGTCATCTAGTGTCATTAGGTGTTGGACTTCATGCATTGCATTTTGGCCTAGTGCACATCGGAGAGCAATCGAAAATATTTATCGAAAATGTTTTGAGTAATGCTAACTTGGCTCTAACATATTTTGATAAAACATTTTGAGAGTTAGCATCGCTTGCAAAGTAGTGTTAGACTGCTTGTGGATCGAATCGAGAATAAAAAACACAGCTAATGGAGGTTTTTGCCTCGGGGTGGTCACCACCATGGGTGAGGCGGTGCACCGCCCAGGCCTGTCCGGTGCCCTACTAGACATGGCCAAGAGCAGCAGCTTTGAGGTGGTCTCTAGACACGGTGGTGTGCACCGCCATGTGCGTGAAGGTGCACCGTTGGTGGCTGTCCGGTGCCACCACCGCTTTTTAACCGAGGCTGGGACTTGCTGGAGTTAGGGCCGAAAGGGCACCGCCTTGGAGCTGTTCAAGCTCGAGAAGGGGCACGTTGTCCGAGGAATAAACATTTTTTTGTCAACCCTTCCACCTCGCTCTATGAATTTTTTACCCTTATTCAAAAAATTTGTTCATGAACTCTAGACTGTGTGGGCTATGGCATTGAGTCGTTGTGAAAAGGAACGTGAGCGTTGCTCCTCCCCTCCCTTCGCGCGGGCATGTTAACACTAAAATTTGGCCGACTAGGAAATATCATTAGCAAAGAAAGCCAGAGGATCAAGGAAAATAAATGCATCATGATGAGAGAGAATTATTAGAGAATATACTCTTGCACGGCTGATTATTATATTCGACCATGTGTGGATACAAGTTTGGAAATGGTGTGATGCGCTTGGAGAAGAAAAACGGCAGAAATATTCATTATCCAGTGAGATTAACATCACTCATGCATGGCGTATTCAGGGCTAGCCTGGGAAGGAATCCAATGTATTCATCAATTGAAAAGGAAACACATCTCCAAGCTCCAGGCATACCACGTTACCTGCTTGAATCTTGATGGTGTATATGCATGAAGAAAGAAAGCTAGCTGGGATCGAGAATCGGGCTTGTATGTGCGTGAAGAAAAAGGAAGCCAGCCAGACTCCATATATAAAACGTTACCTGCCTTAGTTGATGGTGTACGTGCAAGAAAGGAGAGGAAAAGAAATATTATTTTACTTGAGATAAAATGACGTCCACATGCACATCAACAACGAAAGAAGCAAGGACACGTATCATGTACGTGCATGTATAAGGCCGGCGGTGTCATGTTTGCATACATACTCAGCAAGATGTGTCTGCACAGGACTCTTGCCGATTGAACCTGAGACGCGTCGGTCAAGAGAGCTTCAATAGCAAGGATTCTCAAAAGGAAGCCAGAGTCCATGTATCTTAATATTTCTTTTATTTAGATATTTTTTTTGAGGCAAGTTTTATATGTCATTTGCCCAGGGTATAAATATAAACCCCTAGCCATTGTATCAGACATCCACACATCAATCAAAACAAGTATCTTTACCTTTTTTCAGCCCCGTGCCACCCTTAGGAGTAGGAGTAGAGTAGATCTCGACTAGTTCTTCAAGCAAGCAGGGCTGCCATCGGTTAGGTCTGACCTCCGGCTTGTTTGTGAGTATCCGTCGTGACTTATACTTTGTTTGTAAGGCTGCATCGGTTAGGTATGACCTCTTGCAAGCTTTGTATAAGTTAGTTATCATCAGTTATTGTAAGGTTGCATCGGTCCAGCTCATATCTCTTACAATTACAGATACAAGTTACCCTTTGATTTTTATCAAAATTTGTATGGTTGCATCGGTCCAGCTCGATCTCATACAAATTTTGATATGGATTAGTTATCGATATTGTCTTAAATAGTTTATTATTCAGCATAATATCACCAATTGCTCAATCTAGATTAAAGATTCCTCGGTCTTCATCTTTCGATCTATCGTCTGTCGACTATTTTTTGTGCTAAGATCCATCTGTTGATGTTAGATCCCGCTTATTGACCATTTTATCTTGATCTTGATCGATCATAGCGGGTGTTTGAAGCCCTATTTCCATTAAGGAATAGGTTTGTTAGTCATCAATCTCCGGTTTGTTGTCTTCGTTACCAACCTGATGGTAGCGCATTAGATCATGTATTGTTGGTCAATGGATCTACTCGTTAAGGGAGACATGACATCATCCATCAGCTATATTTCTATAGGCTATTTTAGCCGATAGCCTAAGCTTTCACGTGTATGGTGCGCGTTCGCGATTCCGTCAAAACATAAGTACGTTTATAAATCGCTAGCTTGTAGTTTGTCGTTCTACTATCAATGATGCATCGATCCGGTCGACCTATTGATAGTGCCGTAAATTTAGTTTGGTCGATTTGTAGATTTACTTATGCTTCGGTGCTTGAACGTTCGCATGCTATACGACAAAAACCACCTGGATCGGCCCCTCGGCCGGTTGCTTATGCTTTCACGCCCATAACACATGCTCATAATCTCGTCTAAATATGGATAGATCTACGCGTTTTAAGAGTTTAATTTGTTATCATTATTATGGCTGTCTTCGACTCACTCGACTCCCTCTGTTAATGATGACATGTTAGATTTGATAAGCTTGTAGATCCATCTATACTAGATAAGTGATTGATCACGTGATATGTATCTGTTTACCTTGGAATCGGCTATTCTTGCCGATGGCCCGCGCATTGCAAGTGTATTGGCTTTTATTAGTGTACTTGTTTTTGTCATGATCTTTGAGCCAATATGGGATATAGTTGATGCAAAGTGCTTCATTCACATCAGCTATCTACCATGCTCTTGCATGTTTTATGATCATTGGCATTAGATTTATATCATTAATATATGATAATTGCCAATAGTGTTCTTTTTACAGTATCTTATATCATGAATATGCTGGGTATCGATTACTTAGTCGATGGCCTTATTGAATCGTCTATCTAGCCGCACATTTGGAACTGTCTAGAGCAACACCGGCATGTTCCACCTTAAATTACTTATTACCTTTCTCTCCTTATCAATTACAGGGTCAAATTGACTAGCACGCCCTATGTTACGACCACCCAGTCTGGTGTCCTCCTAAGTCTGGAGAGAGCTTGGGATCTGCTCCACGCGGTTTCTCTCGGCTTGCTGACGTGTTGGCGGCAAAGTTTACCTTTGTGCCGTCAACACAGACTTGGCACACCCGGTGGGACCACAATCATCAACATGGATATCCAGACGATCCTCAAGGTCAACCTTGAAGACTTGCATGACGAGCAAAGGGCGCTCATCGACAAGGCAGCGGAGGAGTTCTGAGAGAAGTGCCTACTGTCTTACAGTAGGGCGCACGATTCAGTTGTTCAGAAGACTCAACTGCCAAGGTCCTCCTACATGGGCAGAGCGATCTGAACGAGGAAGCTGAAGGTAGAATTGATGCCTAGATGGTCCACAAGATTGTTCATTGAGCCTTCACAAATCACAATTAGGTGCTAGCCAATACAATTGGCAATGTCATGAAAGAAGTTTTCTTCGGAGCACCGATTGATCAAGTAGGGCCATCATATTTCAATGGCTTTAATCCTTCGGCTGTGGGAAGCAGTGTGCCTAGTTCTAGTCAGCAGCCGAATGGTGGACAGTTTCAACAGCCACCAATACAGCAGCTTCCAGGAGGACAAGCTCAGGATCTTTAGGCTCAGCCAACAGCAGGGGGCAAGATCAAGCTCTGCCAACAGCAGGGGGCAAGGTCAAATGACATGGGGGGCAACCACCAGCGCAGCAATCACCAAGTGCTCCTGTCACGCAGGCAACTCAGATTCCTACTATTCAAAACCAAGCATATTCAGTCCAGCAGCCAACCTCACCAATCACTCAGCAGGTTGTGCAACGGCCGGCTCAAGGGAAATTTAGTACCTCATATCGGACGCCATAGTCGGCCTATAAAATTGCTCCATCCGTGTAGAGGATCATCAAGAATGTTGATCCAAATTACTTCAATTATCGATTGTAGGGATACGCAACTCACAATACTCAAATCGACCATCCACAAGGATATCATTTGGTTTCAGATGCCAGCACATATGAGCTTTTACCACATCCTGGGTATCAGAATCCTTATAATTATAATCCACAACAGGTTCAGCAACTTGAAGCCTTGGGGTAGCAATCTCAGGTCCAAGGACAACAGTCTCTGACTTAGGGTCAACAAGTTCAAATACAAGGCTCTCAGCCCCAGACTCAAGGACAGCCGAGACAATATATTGCTGGCATGAACGCTGATGAGTTGGTTAATAGAATAACTACTATGATGTAGAGCCAGTTTGGTCTAAAACTAAAAGGTCAGGTTGACTCTTACAAACACCCTAACCCAGCTTGGTATGATATTGTGCAACTCCCTCCACGCTACAGAGTCCCAAATTTCTCCAAATTTACGAGGATAGATGAGATGACAACCATGGAGCATATCGGTCGCTATCTCATTCAACTCAGGGATGCATCTGTTGAGGAGGCGCATAAAGTTTGATCCTTCCCCTTGTCCCTGTCTAGACCGGCCTTTAGTTGATTTTCATCATTTGAACCAAACTCAATCACTAGATGGGTCGATCTAGCTAACAAGTTCCATGCATACTTCTATAGTGGGACAGGAGAGAAGAAGATCATAGATTTGACAAACATGAGGCAGAGAAATAATGAGTCAGGCTTTGAGTTCATTCAAAGATTTAGAGAAGTAAGGAGCCGTTGCTACTCATTGAATCTGTCTGATGGCCAGGAATTTGAAAACTATGCTCACTTAGTTCAGAGAGTGTCTGCTTTTGAAGGCCAGCTTTGGACCATGTGCAAGGAGAAATATTTGAAGGGCACTGCCGCTATGTCTGATCCATATGATGCCGACTCTGATGAAGATGATCTAGAAGTTGCCGCCGCTGAGTGGACATGGGGCAAGGCTCCTGTATCTTGTCCTTGGGTGAAAGAGACAGAGAGCACCTACGATTTTGACATCAAGAAAGCTAATAAGATCTTTGATTTGCTGTTGGAGAAGAAGCAATTAAAGTTACCCGCAAATCATATGATCCCTTCGGCTGGAGAGCTCAAAGGGAAGAAATACTGCAAGTTCCACAATGCTACCAACCATAACACTAATGAGTGTAGAATCTTCCGCCTACATATTCAGAAGGCCATTGAACAAGGGAAGATCAAGTTTGAGCCAGCTAAGAAACTAGCATTGTACATAGATGGGCATCCTTTTCTAGGGGTACATATGGTAGAGTTCCAGTTGGCCAAAGGGAAGACAAAGATGTTGACATCGGCTAAGGCCAAAGAAGATGGGTCAGTCGACCCCAAAGTTCAGATATCGGCTAATGAATCTAAGGAAGCTAAGCAGCAGCGCGATCAGCAAAAGAGTCGATATGAGCAAGGTGAGACTTCCAGAGCTAGTGCTATGCGTCCTCGTGTGACTTCCAGGATTTTATTAAACAAATGACAATGCCAGAAGGAAAAGGACTACCAGTCGCCGACTAGAGGAAGAAGAATATGAGCATAGGTGTGAAGAAGAAAGATATGAAAGAGAGCAAGCTCAATTACATTGGAATTGTCCTTTCTTCAGACACTGTTGGAATGAAGGTTTGAAATTGCCTACAAAATATAACTGCCCCGAGTGCAGTAATCAGTATTCAGAGTTCAGGCAATCTCAAGCCAACCGCCGGTCTATCCATGGGCGTTTAAGTTATCAATCGAATGACATGGATCGGCACATAAAAAATGAAAGAGTTCATAATCGGCCAGGTAAGCGTGGATATGATCAGAACTGGGCTGGTGGTGATGAAGAAGGAAAAGAGTATGTTTAGCAGGAAGGCCAATGATATCTAGGAGGTCTAACAAGGAGTTAGAAAAGGAGAGTTCAGTGCTTAAGGAATAGAGAATTAGAAGCTCAGAAATCTGGCAGACCGCGGGCATGGCGCGTTAAGCAAACAGTCGATAAAGGTAAACCATCGGCTAATATTGATATGGTTTTTATTCTACCCGCAGAGTTTAGGGCTCCTTCCAAGTATGATGAAGGAGAGTATGATAAAGAGGAATTGGAAGAAGCAGTAGCTCAGTTAACCCTCCAATCCCAACAAGCAATATTCGACAAGCCATCTCAACATCGGCACTTAAAGATACATGAAAGGATTTATCGATGGGAAGCCGATGACTAAAATGTTAGTCGATGGAGGTGTTGCTATCAATTTGATGCCTTACACCACATTCCGTAAGCTCAGAAAGGGTCCTAGAGATTTTCTTGAGACTGACATGATGCTAAAAGACTTTGGTGGTATTGCATCTAAGACTAGGGGGCAGTTATCGTCGAATTGACGATTGGGAGTAAGACTCTGCCTACTACTTTCTTCGTCATCGACGGCAAAGGGACGTATAGTTTGCTCCTTGGTCGTGACTGGATCCATGCCAATTGTTGTATCCCTTCGACAATGCACCAATGCCTCATCCAGTGGCAAGGAGACAATGTCGAGGTAGTCCAAGCCGACACGTATGTAAGTGTGGCAACAACTGATCCAACGTACTGGGAGTTTGAGGATTGTGAGTGCTTCTCTGGTAGAATATGGGAAGGAGGCGTTATCAAGATCAACGATGAACGTCAACGGCCGGTCCAAGCAATCGGCTCTGAAAGCTTATTTTAATGAGTTTTCCATTTGGTTGTTACGGAGCAGCTAAACAGTGCCTTTATAAATTAGTTCATGGGAATATAGTTGTTCTATTTCAAGGAATCGAGATTGGATATATATCACGGTCAATAAGGATTAAGAGTATTATTTTTAGTTCTCCGTAGCAGCACTGCAGAATCATACAAGGGTTTGAGCTACAGCAGCCGATAAGCGCAGCAGTGAAAGCATTATTATAAGAATGGGTCGACTACTAACTTCTGACCCTTGTGCCACGCTTTTTTGTCGCAATGACAAGATTTGGTTGCAATAGGGGGTGTTATCGCAACCATTTGCACTTCGGTTGTGATAGATGGATTTTTACCACGCAAATTGTTTCATGGCCCTAAGTATGGAGATTGTTGTAAAAAGTAAGTTTTATCACAACCAATTGTAGAACGGTTGCAATAAGTGATCACTGTTGCCACGATTTTATTTGCGTTGCGAGCAGTTTTATTGGCGTTGCAATACTAAGATGATATTGTAACTCTTTAGTTGATGGTTGCGACATCCCGTCTACATTGCAACGAATATGTTTGGTTGTATATAATAGTCGCTTGCGTTGCAAAAAAGTTATACATATAGCAAGAAAAAATAAATCGTTGCAATCACTAAGGTTGCACGGATAGTAAACATATCTGGGAAAAAAACTATAAAAAAGTGACACAAGTGGGACTCAAACCTAAGACCCTCTCATTTTGATATTGAGAGAACAAAATAACCACTATGTTATTTTTATTTTTATGTTAGTCCATGCATAATAAAGTTTTTGTATTATAAGTTAACCGTTAATACAATAGAGAAATGATAAAATTAGACAAAAAAGTAATTCTAGGATTTGAACCACCAATTGACTACAAAGCTGCTTATGTTTATTTTTCCATAGTAAACAATTTGTATAGTAAGTTAACATGGAATTGCAATAATATTATCGTAATAAATATATATTTTGTTAAGAAATTCAACGAACCTGCATGATAACATATTTTTGGTGTATAATCATTCCAAAAGATTCAAATGATTTTAACAAAGTAGTACTACGTATCTAAAAAAACAAAGTAATACTACACATTGTTCACAAATAGATACATCTCTCTATATAATCCCACTTTATTAAAATGAATTGAAATTTTCTGGAGAGTTTGTGAGAGCCATCAGAAAGGCCGACGAGTTGTGCCTACTATGGAGGATGGTAGCTGGAGATCGAGTGCTCGCGTCGTCGTGATGTGTTGAGCCTCTAGGAACAAGAAGTCGATGACGTCACCGTGGCCATTGTCAGCCCAAAACGCCCGCTAGGTCGCTATCCTGTATTTGATCCGAAGGGGAAAATCTAAAAAAATTTGAAGTCAAGCCAATTATAAATTGAACCCAGGACTCGAAACAAGAGGGCCTTTGTATCATGTATTTCGTGTGTAGGAAAAATAAATAAAAAATCTGTGAAAGGAAAATAGAAAAAAATGAGTCATTTAGGAATTGAACCAAGAGCGCACAGGATTAGGAAAAACAAAAAAATTAAATTTGTGGGGTATTGAACCTAGGTGATCAAGAACAAACTGAGCATGCCTTACCACTAAACCATGTCCTCATTGATATAATAGCTAGGAACTAAATTTTCTTGTAACTATAATATTTGTTGGTGGTGTTGCACATCCACGTCAACAATCTAGTCAGCATCTACCACCCATGAGCTGGTGTGTTCGAGTCCAAATCATCAATTAGATCAAACAGGTTTATAAATAACAACCCAACACTGAGCAAACCAAACCATCTGGAAACAAAAAATTTCGTGAGTGGAAACAAAAAAGTCCGTGAAAAAGTAAGAATAAAAAATAAAAATTAAAGTAAAAAAATATATTAAAAAAATGAACAGTGTCTAGAGTGCAGAGGAGGTAGGGATTCCCGGTGCGTTAAAAGAGTAGTTATGCTGCCACCATCAATCTAGTATCTTAGAATGTCATAAACATTTGTGAAAGGTTAATTAAAGGAAAAAAACTAAGAAAGAGGACAAATGATCTGTTCCATGGGCTGTTGCTACTATTTCATGGGCCTAGATATCGTTTTGGCCTACTTAGGTGAGCAACCTTCGGTGGATAGGGATAAGACCAGCACACAACAGTGCTTGTTAAGCCAACATGAAAGATCGATCGCCTCCCTTCCATTTCATGGCATGCAGGCATGGCAACGTTCTGAGGAAAAAACTTCCCCAATAAATTATTTTAAGCCAGCTAAATAATGAATATTATTTAATAATAAATTTAACAAAATAAATAAACATAAGTAAATGTAAATTAAATGTTTTGTAGTCGGATATAGGTTTGGATATATATATATGTAGACGATTATTAAATCGAGCGAGCTGGACATGTCTGTCAGCGAACATGTGATGTCAGGTGACTATCATAAAGGTTGTTTTCGTTTTGTGTAAAAATCACTAATACACGTATACACTACTACAGTCAAGATTAGTAGGAATGGCTTAAATGGATTTATAGGGGTGATTTTGCCGGTTGCCCCACAGTGAAAAAAATTGCTACAAATAGCTGATTTGTTGGAGCAGTTGGCTAGGGACGGCCGGATATTGAGCAGCCCCTATAAATCATTTTTCAGAAATCACAATTCCAGATCCAAAACATAGCAAAAAAATAGCAAAATATCATATGCTCTACAACTGCAAGAATTTGAACCCACCACCTCCCCCTCACATATACCCTACTCTATCACTACATCTCACACTCACTTGTGTCTACTATAAATTTTTCTTCCCCACATATTATCCTAAATCGAATTTAAATTGATTGTTTGAGGTCCTAAACGAATTCAAATAAAAAAGTTGTCAACTAAAAAGTTGTATAACTTTTTGAGATCTACAACTTTCATTTTGATAGTTTCTCCATTCAAGGTCGTTTATAGAATTTGAATTTCAAATTTGAGAAATCAAACATAGTTTTAATTGACAAGATGATTTTAAGTCAAAAAGTTATCAAATACAAAGTTTGATAACTTTTCGAGGTCTACAACTTTTATTTTTGTTGTTTGTCCATCTGAAGTCATTTAAAAAAATTCAAATTTTAAATTTTTGAAAATTCAAACGTAGTTTTCCTTGACAAGATGGTTTTAAATTAAAAAGTTATCAACTGCAAAGTTTCATTACTTTTTGGGATCTACAACTTTCATTTTGGTTGTTTCTCCATCTGAGGTAATTTGAAAAATCCAAATTTTGAGAAATTCAAATATAGTTTTTCTTGACAAGATGATTTCAAATAAAAAATTCATCAACTACAAAGTTTTATAACATTATGAGATCTACAACTTTTATTTTGGTTATTTGATCATTTATTCATCCGACATAGTGGTAGTAATATTTTTCACAAAATTTACATATCCCTATTATAGTTTACGAAACTATAAGAGAGATATATAAATTTTGTGAACAATGTTACTATCACTTTATCGGATAAAGAAATGATTAAAATAAAAGTTGTAAATCTTAATGAATTCTATAAATTTTATGTTCATAACTTTTTCAGCTGAAATCATTAAATTTTTCAAAATGACGGTTGAAATTGCCATTTTTTGAAATTCAAAATTCAAATAGATAAAACATAGTCACATGAAAAGATGGGCAAAATAATAGTTGTAAAAACATAATAAATTGATAGAGCATTATTTTAGAAAAATTTAAAAAAAATCATCAAATTTGAAGTTAGTATCATGAAGAAATACTAGTTACTACTTTTAGCCAGAGATTAAAAAGAGAAATCAGAGCTCTTCAACAATTTTCAAAATTAAATTTCAAACAGCATTTTGAAGCACTAAACGATTTCAAATGAGAATATTGTAAACAACAAAGTTTAATAACTTGTCGAGATCTACAACTTTTATTTTGGTCATTTTCCATCCGAGGTCATTTAAAAAATTCAAATTTTAGAGCTTAATTTTTACTATTCGATGTCTATTTGGAGAAGCGCCCTTACAAATCGAGCCATTTCTAAGGACAACTGATAACACCAGCAGCCCCTCCAAATGGATTTGTAGGGGCGACTCGTCTGGGCACCATTTGTAGGGGCAGCTCAATATAGAGCCGCCCCTAAAAAAGGGACGTTGCTATAAATCCTTTTTTTATAGTGTATACCTGATGCTTGGCCTCCACGTGTCATTCTAATAGGACCTTCTCATATGAATTTTCAGTAGGAAAATAAATTGCTTAAATAATGGAAAATCAAAAACATGAACAAAAGTTTTTTTTCTTTTTAATTTATAGTGAAAATTTATAACTAGTCTTTCTCCCTCGTGCTAACTCATATATTTCTTTTTCCTAGTTTTCTCTAAATCATGATCCACCATCGGACATATATGTAATCTATTTTTAAAATATTTTAGGTACATAAATAAATATTTTAATATTTCTATACTACTTCGATTAACTCACACAAAATATCAGAGGACCCAAACTAAAAAAAATTCACCCACCCGCCTGCGGGCACCAAGATAATGGCCCAAAACTATAGCGCGGCCTCCTGAAGCGCCGAACCATAGCGCCGCAGTGCCGCACTACCTACTCCCTACCGCTCAGGCACCCCCACCCCACCTAGGGATGGCAATGGGGCTTTGATACCCGATCCTCCGGTGGGGAATTCATCCATTAGGGGATACAAATGAGTTGTTTTTAGTCCCCATGGGGAGCTTAATGGGCCAATTTTGATCCTCATCGGGTGAAGCGGACCAGAGAACGTTTCACTCCTCCCCGTCCCCGTTACCCGTCGGGGGCCCGAGTAACAATACCAGCCCAACAATTCAGCCAAGCCCACGAAGCCAACCCTAGCGTCTGGCGGTCCCGTCTGCGTAGAATCTGCATTTAGCACTAGTGGGCGAGTTCTTAGTGAGCATCGCAGCAGGCTCACTTCTCAAATGCTGGAGGCTCTAATGTGCTGACAGGATTGGATTAGAAACAAGTATAAAGGTAAATTTCTTGGACAATTTACAATTCTTTTTGTCCAGTTATTCAATGTTTTTTTCCTCATGTAGTTCATACTTGATAGCTTCTAATTGAAAAATATTCTTGCAATCCTATGCAGGCCTTGTTAATGATGAAGGACAACCTGCCAGCTTTTGGTCTGTTCTTCAAGAAGTCCAAGAAAGCCTTCAGGTGATTGATCCAGTACAGCAACATTCCTCTATTTTTTGTGTCCTCTTTTCAGTCAGTAACTTTGTCAATGTATATCTATGTAGGATCTTGCAATTTAACAGCAAATTCCTCCATGTCAAGACTCAAGAACTCAAGATGGCGTCCTGTCCAAGAAGAATGGGATCACACTGTTCGACCAACGCTTCAGCATTAACAGCTTAACACTAAATATTTATGTAAGCTTTGGTTGTAATGAATGATGTGTGATAACACTACTACTATCTTGCTTTTGCTGCAGCCATGAACATAATAATAAGTTGAATTATTGATCGTCAGTTGATACTAAGCTGCTATTATTCGCAATTTTATATGTTTTATGCTACTGGTTTGAGGGGAATTATCGGGGATGGGGCCCCCCTCGGGTGAGAATTCCCCACTCGGGGACAGGGATGGGGAAAATCTTTCCCTGCGAACAGGGGATGGGGATGGGGACGGATAAATTTTTCTATAATGGGGATAGCCCCATTAAGGTCAAACCCGGCGTGGATAGCCCCGTTGCCATCCCTAGTGGTAATCGTATTTTATTTTATCCAGAGAAAAAGTCAAACTTTATAAATTTTAACCAACAATTAGTCAAACTATATGAAAGTTTAGAGCATAAAACTTGCATCAATAGATTTGTGTTAAAAGTGCCTATAAGATAATATTGATTTTTAAGCTATTGACTTTATATTATAAGAGAAATTAATGGTCAAAATCTATTTTATATTTTTTTTTATCTAATACGATTATTATTTTTAAATGGAGGGAGTTATCTATACCTAATAATAAAGAGCCAAAAATTTTGTCATGTGTTTTTTCTGCCTTCCGTATCGTCCACGGTTTTGTGTTTACAGCATGTTTTTGTTTCCGACTCGGCTCGCCATCTGCGTTTCCTTTTCATGCTCAGATATTTTCTATCCGGACTCTGCTCCGCTGTACCAATCCTTGATGTCGGCAACTAACTTCAAGATCATAATTATATATTCAATTAATTGTTGCAACACATGGATAATATGAATATTTAAGTTATGATATATTTATGTCTAATAATATTTTTGCTTTGCACAATAGAAAGCAAACTGTTAAGGTTGTAAATTAATTCCACAATAGGATATTATCAACATTAACTTATATTATGGATGTCATAGTCATTATAAAAAAATTATAGAATCAAAATTTTATATAGAAAGGATAAAATATAAATAGGTTTGTATAAATCTCGTCGTCATTTACTATAAATGTTTGGTAGTTCTTTTCTTTCATTGCAACGCACAACCATGTTTACTTATATCTATATCTATATACCTAATATACCTAATAATAAAGAGATAAAAATTTTGACCATTTTTTCGTTCATCCATTTTTTTCCGTTTTCCTCTAACTACCGAAAAATAGAGAGTTTTTTTGTCCGGACTTATATATATAACGCATGCCCATACGAGTTAGAATCCTAATCTAAATGGACCTGATCATGTTTGATATTGAATCCTAATCGTAATCTAAATAGAAAAGGAAAATAAGAGTAAACACTAGGAAATATACAACCTTTTATCCTCACGATCATAATGTTTTTGTCTGTAAGTTTTTTTATCTAGCCCGCATATAAATAGGAATCCTAACATGAATAGGAAGAAGATAAGAGTATAACTATGTATCCGTACTATTCTAATGGCTCCGTTCGCTCGAAGAAATCTGAAGAAATCTGTGAGAAGAAATCATCTGTGAACAGTAACTTTCAACCATAAACGGTATTTTTTTACCAGCCGAACGCAGCCGAATATGTCCTTAAAAGTCCTGATTTTGTTTCTATCTATTTATTATTCTCTCCGGTGCAGAAACCTTTTGTCTTGTGTCTGAGTGTCCGACGTGCTTATGTCCCTAGCGTTTCCTATTTTTGTCTCGCGTTTTCCTTTTCCTTAGCGTGAGTGTTCTTTTTTTTCAAAGCTTTTTTTTCATGTGTTCGAACGTTTCCCCTACGCACACGTACGTCAGGAACGCTGACGGCACCGCGCACATTGCCGCTAGCGCATGCAGTGTCGGATCCAGAAACGGGCTCTGCCCGGGCTAACTAACGTACGGCTTAAAATCTTACTAGCCATACATTATTAGATATAACATTTTTTTCAAAGAACACAAATAATTATATAATTCCCTATATTCCGAGTGTTCAACCAATAGACTCAAACAATACGTAGAATATTGAAGGTAGAAAAATATCAAATTAAGAGTTTTTCATGACAAAAAAAGAACCATACATGTCTTCATGATTTAACACCACTTCCACTTGTACCGACATCATCAATTCTATATAAAAATTTTCAACATCTCGGCCCTTTATAAAGCAAGATAACATTATGTATTGAAATAGACTAATACAAGTAAATGACACGCAGCGCCTTCAGCCCTCGATCAACAAATTCATCTTACGGTTTCTTAAGCCTTGAAAGCGCTTTAGAATTTTTTCATCTTCAATCGATGCAAATAAATCCCGATCAATATAGCACATCATGCTACTATTTAGCCAATCATCATTCATTTTATTTCTTTGTTCGGTCTCGATAATATTCATAGCAGAGAAGGCTCTTTCAATTATTGTTGTTGCCACCGGCAAAATCAATACAAGTTCAATGAGACGATACACCAAAAAAAAAGTTGGCCTATATGGACCTATTTGTAGATATGCTCTCCTTGCCTAATTGCTAATGTCATGATGAAAATCATCAATTGGCTTCCTGTCTCCTGGATCAGCAACTATATCTCTCATATCAAGTTCAATCCGTGGTCTATTTTGCTCAACCTGGCTCTCTATAGTTTTGGCACCACTCTTTGACGCATCTTTTTCAGCATAGTATTTCTCCATTCTAAGGTATGAAATGTTGCAATTGCAAAGTAAGACTCAAATACTCAATGACAGTCCTGCTCAATGAAATGAAATATTAAGACTTTGCAATGTCAAAGGTAGCAATCATGGAGCAATTTCAAAAAGAATTGAAACTAGAAATCAACCTATTACGATCTATACCTTCTATGCGCAGTGGCGGATCCGCTCAGGTGCTCAGCAGGGGCCAGGGGGCCGCGCGGGGCCAGCGGGGCCATGGCCACGTGGTGGTGTGCCGGCGGGGCGACGGGTCGCCGGTTGTAACACCTCTGGTGTTACGAGCTCACTTAGCACCTAGATTAGACCTAAGAGAAATCAGTCAATAAATTTTGGGTTTTAAAACACACATGGAATTATAAATGAATCTAGTGTGACTCGCTTTCGTGAATGAAACAAGCAAATAAGGGTCGATAGTCAACTTGTCTCGGTGCGTAACAACTTTTAATTAATCTTGTGGACAAAAGTTGTTTAGGGCTTGTTTTGGAAAAAGTATGAAGAAGTGCTTGAAAATGCCTCATAGCAAATAAATAGTGAATGACTTGTTTATTTGATTAAGTATGAAAAACAATTTTTATAAACAAAAATAAAATATAACTTGTGATTGGTACTTAAATAAAAATTGAAGTACATGTTGTGTTGAGAAAAATGCAACTTTGATTTTGGAGGACGAATAGTGTTAACTAGGGTTGTTGCTGTAACAACCCAGAAATCTACACACCAAAAATACCAACTACAATTTTTTTCTTAAAAACCCCATGTGATGATGAGTGACATTGTAGAAACCCAACCTAAGAGCTGCATTAGAAGTAACCTAACCCAAGTTAACACATAAGCATGGCATATCATTTGTTGATTATGTTATTTAATTTCTAACAAACAAAGTGTTGCATACATAGTTAACTCAAATTATGATTTGGATTTTCATTTGCTTTATGTTATGCTTAACCACTCCATTAAAATAATAAACCATCAAGTAATTATTAATCAAATCAAAATCATAAATGCTTAAAAGAGAAAACAATTTCTATTTTTGTATAACCAAAACAACATCTATTTTGTTATGCAAAAATAGCTAAACAAAATTCCCTAAAACTCCAATGAATAAGTTACATCAATTTTTGAATTCAAATTCCAAACCAAATTTGAATTCAAACAAATGGAAAAGAAATGAAAAATAGAAAAGGAAAAAGAGGAAGTGGGCCTCATGCACCAGCTCGGCCCAAGATAGCTGAAACCCATCATGTGCCGCCTACCACCCAGCAGCATGTGCTATGCAGTCAGGTCGCCCAACTCAATGCCACGCAACGCAGTCCGACGCCCAAAGATGCCATTGCCGCGCGCCCGACAACTAGCTATATCGCTGCCACTTGAAACCACGCGTCGGCCACCGACGTCGCCTTGCCGCGCGCCCTCGCTCGATGATCGCGCGCTCACTGGACCCCGCATGTCAGCTCTCATCGTGCTTCTTCTCCACGCGGCGCTCAACCACCGCACCGACCAAACGCCGACAATGGCGAAGGGCGGGCAGTCACGCCCGGCATGCCCTGTCCCTTGCTCCGCGCCCACGCAACCACGCGCGCACCATTGGATGCAAGCGTGCGCCTCCGATCACCCCTCGGCCTCCATCCGCCGATCACCGAGCTCCATGGCCAAGCTCGGCTATAAAACCCCAGCCCCGGAGCCCTAGCGCTCGTCCCGTCGCCCCGCCGCCATCGTGGTGGCCATCCACTGCGCACCCGAGCCAAGAGAGAGGAGAGAGAAGGGGAAGAAGGGGGAAAAAACGCCGAAGCCATTGCCGGGAGGAGGACCGGGAGCACGTCGGAGTTCGGAGCACCGCCACGGGTCGGCACTGCACGGCTTCCGGAGCTACACGGCCGCAACTCATCACGGCACCGCTATCCTATCGTCTACGACACCTACGGTGAGCCTCTCGCTGCCGAGACCCCTCCTAGCCCCATGGATGCCGTAGCCGAGCACACGCACGCCACGCTCACGACGCCGCTGCCATGGCGCAGCCACCACTGGTGCATCCGCCCGCCGCGCTGGACCAAGACACAGCCGTAGAGGATCACCATGATGCCTGGAGGTTAGCCGCGTGGACCGAGTCATCGATAGCCGGCCATAGAACCCTGGCCATGAGCACCGGACCCCGGCCGGAGCTCCGCCGTGCACCGCCACCACGACCGATAACAGAGCCGTCCGACCACCTCGCTAAGCGTCACGGGACACTTTCGCCATGGTAAGGCCGAGCCGTTGCCCACCTTAGTTGAACGCCCACGCCACTGGAAGGGGCTCGCCGGCGAGCACCGCCACGCCGAGCCGCCGATCGCCGTGGCCAACACCTTGGGGAAGCTCTGGCCGCCCCTTGACCCCACGAACCACGATCGCCGTCACCGGGAAGCTTTTCCCTCTCCAATCGAACACCAAGCCAACGCGCCACGGGGACTCACCAAGGCTTCGCCGCCAGCGGAGCACCGCCGCGAAAGAAAACAGGGAACACCACCCCCCCGCCCGACCGCTCTCGGCGAGCTCGGTGCACATGAGCCAAGTCGGGGAGAAGAGGCGGTGGACTTGGTCCACCATGCGCCTCTTTGCAGAGGTCCATGGACCATGGCGCCTGGTCCACCGTGAACCACGGTGTGAGAGCCGTCTTGTGGACAAAGCCCAATAAAGGCCCACGATCCGCGACGTGGCAAAGATCACTGGCGTGCGCTGTGCAGGTCGGCCCGGCCTGCACCGCCCAACCCGAACCCACGAGCCGAAGACGGACCCCACCGTATTGGCCGTTGACCGGTCAACGTTGACCGTTGACCTGGCCCCACATGTCAGCGACACAGTGTTGCTGGACCCACACGTCAGATGATGACGTCATGCTGGCGTCGTGATGACGTCAAGCGGGACCCACATGTCAAAAGCTAGCACAGGCGAGGTGACGTCACGCTGACATCAGCTGATGACGTCAGCAGCCCTGGCCCCACATGTCAGTGCCCTTACCGTTGACCGAAGACGTTGATTGTTGACTCGCCGTTGACTTTGACCGGACCCACCTGTCAGTGACTCAATAGCCTCTGGCCCCACCTGTCGATGTGGATGACGTCATGCTGACATCATCAAGCCACGTGGACCAACCCCAGTACGACACGTGTCAGCCCAGGATTAATTCAGCCTTTGTCCATTTTCAGAAATAGATTTAATCTTCGGAAATTCATAACTAATTCATACGACCTCGGAAAAATACGAAACCAGGACCAAAATTCATCTAAAATCAAGCTCTACACCATGGACCCATGTTTGAGTGCATTTGGTTCTTCTGAATTTTCATTGCTTCTTTGTGCTATTCTATAGACGTCGCTAACGTGACTATAATGCGGTCGTTTGTAGACTCGGAGGAGAACCGGACGGACGAGGATCGTGAGTACCGTGAGGAGTACGGAGACGACTACACTGAAGGTGCCACATCCCACCCAATCTCGTAGCACCTATTACGCATGGCTAAAGTAGAAATGCTAGTGCTCACTTTATTGTCATATCACACTATGGTAGGACTTGCATGGTAGTATGCTTTCTTGATGGCCTCTACCTTGACACAACCTTTCCCTTGCTCACCCTGCTGTTAGGCTAGTCACACGCTTGCTACTACATTTCATTGCTTATTACTTCTACTACGCTTGTGCTATATTGATGCGTGGTGGAGACTTGTGTTAACCGAACTATGGGGAGAGTGCTGCGTGTGTGACTTGGGTGCGTGGAGGGTGAGGGTTGTGTCGACCAAGTTAGAGTATACGACGAGCCTAGGGCAAGTCTTGCCGTGGAGTGCTACCTAGGCACCCCTAGAATGGATACCTGTGGTGGGTAAATGGTATATGAGGTGGCCCTGGGTGTGAACCTATGATGGGAGGAGCCTGGGGTGGAGGTCTTTGTGGTGGCACGGTAAATGGAAACCCCGATGAAGACATTACGGCTTGGTCATCCCTAAGGACTTACTAGTACTCGGGTTCACCGGGAAGCCTTACGTACCACTCGCGCCTATATATAGTGCGGGACTACGGACTACTTGGTAGGGTATTGCCACTCTTGCTAGGTTGATAGCAGACGGTGTGAGGGAGGCACAGGTGCGAAGGATTTCCCCACACCCTTCCAAGACTTCATGGAGACCTTGTGGACCCGGCTCATGACTCACAGATTTCACCACCCTGCACCGGACTTGGGGTGTACCAGGTATGAATGGTAGAGAGGCATTACCCTAGGCTAGCAAGCGGCGGAATCAGCCCAGATTTGACGGCGGTCATGAGGAAGGCGGATCTTGTGGTTATGTAAAACCTCTGTAGAGTGTATGGTTGATCGATCGATACATATGCCGACTTGTTGGCTATGGACCTTTCTTGGGTTTCTCTTAAACTAGATAGAGAGATGAGTCCTTCTTTTCTCCCCTAGGAGTGAGTGTTCGGACATAGCCGGGGGCTACGGGCCATGAGCGAAGGTTTCGAGAGGAGTTGGGCTGTCATCGAGCGATGGTAATGGTGTGGTATGGTGATGGTGTGGATATGGTGGTATGTCGATCCCAGGATCGAAACCTGGCTCGGGAATAGGAAAGGGGGTGGAATGTGTGTGAATGGTGTTAAAACTTGACCAACTATTATTATGAACTTGATATGATAATACATAGGAAACCCCAGCTTTATAGGTTCCTTTTGATTATATCCAACTTGCATCCAATTTCCACAAAGCAATACTCATAGGGTTGGGAGTGGCCAGTACAAATCGTACTGATAAATTTTGGCATACAGGTTCTGCTGAGGAGTATAGCTCCGAGGAGTTTGATGGTTGAGGGGTTCGTTCCTACGCTCGAGTTTGGCGATCCTATCTTCAAGCTGTTCTGAATAAATGCTACTTTTTGATTCCGCCAATGCGGCGATGTAATAATCTATATACTTCCGCACTATTTGTACTCTGATATTATCGTTGTATGGATGTGATATTCGACTGGAATCTGGGTAATATGATCTCTGTTGGTCTTATTACACGCCGACTACTGTGGATTTCCCTTCAGGAAATCGGGTTGTTTCAGTTGGTATCAGAGCCATACTTGACCATAGGACGAAACCTTTAGAAATGGATGATAGAATAGGACGTGGACAGCCCTTCTTTCGGTTATATACCGACCCTGCATTTACTTTTATGCAAGGCTTATCTATTTATTGACCTGCTAACACCTGTTCCTTAAAACATGCAGATGGCAACGAACGTCGAATGGCCGCCTCTAGGACCGCTACCTCTAGACCACGCCAAGCTTACCTTCGACCTACGTGAGCTCGGGGGTTTTGCACAGACCCTCTGCCGAGTTCTCGCCACGCTAGGAGTTCCCAATGAGCTTGTCAAGGTCACCTGTACCGGGAAGTCAACTCAGGGAGGAGGAATTGAAGGACCAGTTGTCACCTCAGTCGAGTTCCCAGCTAGCACCACCTTACCGACTATCCCAGCTTTCACCGAGTTGACTATAGAGGACACAGTCAGGGAGGGACTGCGAGCTGTCTCACACAAGGCACTTCGCAGAGTGATGAGGGATCACTATGAGCACCTAACGACGATAGAGTTACGTCTACTTCCCTAGGCCCTTGACCTCAGCCTTACCCCTAGTGAGCAGAGTTTTGCAACCGGCAGAGTCATCCTTGTAGAGGAGGATAGATGCCTTCGTGTCTCAGCTATTCACCTACTAGAGCAGGACAGGTACGTGACCCAGCTTGAGCAGAAGAGACGTCAGGACCGGGCTCTTCTGTGGGAGTACCAGGAGCGAGACTCGCAGGGAGCACAGGAGCGAGCTAGTCTGCTCGAGGCAGTTGCCAAGCTACAGGAAGAGCTCAACCGTCGTGAGGAAGTCCACAGAGCCAAGGTCGCTGACTTACAGGACAAAGCAGCTGACCTAGGCAACAAGAACTGCTACCTCGACAGCAAGGTCTTGGAGTTGCAGAGGGAGTTGGACAACAAGAAGGCCGAGTTCAACCGTAGGGGAGACAGAGAGAGGTCCAAGGGGATTGATATGCTGAAAATTCACTCTCAGAACAAGACCCTGACCTAGGAGCTAGAGGAGTTTAGGAAGAAGGCCGTTCGCAACCAGGGTCACCTGATCGAGGCACTCAGGCAGACCGAGTACCTACAGGACAAGTGCGAGAGGACTTGGCAGGCTTGGCAGAAGTCTGACAAGAAGCACCTCAGGGAGATGAAGGGTATGTGGGATCAGCTACCCAAGGAGATTCGCAGCAAGATGAAGCCTAGGATAGAGGAGTTTGAGTTAGCCCTGACTCGCCTCAACCTAGACGCCTGCCCTACCCTACCTGGAGCCAAGCCTACTGAGGAGCTCACCGAGGCCTGAAAGTACGTATCCCGACTTCACAAGTCTGACGAGGAGATCGAGATCGAGAACAGTCGTATCCCAGCTGTGGTGTACGAGTTAGAGTAGATGACCCTGCGTGGTCATGAGATATGTCAGTAGCTTCCATGAGTTGTACCCCATGATGTACCCCTTATGAGATGTATTATGAGACACTATGCGTAGTATGATTCTCGCACGTCTTCAAGTGTAGCTACTGGAGATGATGCTATGTAATAAAACCCATGTAATGAATGATTTAGATCTTATTGCATCCTATGGATCTTATTGCTTCTTTGTAATGAGTGTTGGATAGTATAAATGATTTTCTTTAAATCGTCGAAATCATATAATCATAATTGAATTATAAGCACTTATGGCACGAGCATTAAAATTCTTATGGTCCGTGTTGTAGATGCCGAACCGCCGATCTGCTCGCCTAATGAACCGTGGACGTGCGCCCATCCCCGAACCAGCCGAACCCAACGGGGGCCGTGGTGGCAACAACCGTGGCTGTGGCCGTGGCCGTGGACGCGGAGGGATACCCTTCAACCTGGAGAATACCCCACCGCCTGTTGAGGAGAACATTCCACCACCACCACCACCGAACCTGGCAGAAGTGATGGCACAGCAGACCCAGCTTCTTGCAGCTCTGGTTGAAGGGGCAAACCGTCGCCAGGGAGGTCAGCAGAATGACTTCCAAAGGAAGCTAGAAGGATTCCTGAAGCTAAGGCCACCTACCTATGATGGCACCGATCCTAACCCGCTTGTAGCCGATGACTGGCTCAAGGAGATGGAGAAAAGCTTGACCTCACCACTTTCACCGACGATGAGTGTGTTGGAGCTGCCAGACACCACTCACAGGTAGTAGCGCTACCTGGTGGGACAGTTTGATGATTCCCATGAGGACCACTGCTAATATCTCGTGGGATGAGTTAAGCCAAGCATTTCTTGAGTATCACATTCCCAAAGGGTATCATGGAGGCCAAAGCCGAGGAGTTCCATAACATCAAGATGGGAAAGGACAAGGTGATGGTGAGTACACTACTCGTTTCACCAACCTTCTGCGCTATGCACCATCCTATGTTGTGAACTCGAGAAGGAAAAGTTGTACTATTACGCAAGGGACTTAACCCGTACATCAAGCTGAAGTTTGGCGGTATTGAGAGTAACACACTGCGTGCTCTGGTGGATCGCTGCATCCAGATTGAGAAAGACCGTACTAAAGCTGGAGAAGAGTACAGGGAGAGAAAGCGTAAGCCTGAGGAGTCCTTCTGTGGCCGTGATCACAAGAGGTTCTGCAGAGATGCACCATCCGAGGAGCGCTCACGCCACAACAGGGATGACAACCTGGATCAAGTAAGGGAAGTGGAGGCTACACGCCAAATACTCCCGCCTCGCGGGATCGTTACATTGGGACCGTTATGCTCGGGACCGCAACACTCGGGATCATTTCAACCGTTCCTTTCGGTGAATGAACGCCCATGACCTGAACCGCTCTGCACGGGCACTAGAAACTAGAAGGCACCCACGCCAACCCCCTACAGCGATCGCCTTTCACTGCTGCCGCTTGGCCAACCAGGTCACAAAGCCATGCTGAATGTCCTCGAACTCAGGCTGCTCGAAGTCTCAGTTCAAGGGATCGCTACCCGTGGGCGTCTCAACCATCTGGATCTTTGAGGAAGCACTGAGCCGCCTTGATGTTGTGTATACGGTATGTTTTTAGTTAATGGCAATACTGCATCAGTCTATTTGACTCTGGAGCAACTTGTTCATACATATCATCTAAGTTTGCACAAGAGCATGATCCACTGTAACCCCCACGTGAAAAGCCTATCATCACCAACTCACCTTTAGGAGACCTAAAATGCACCCCAAGCTGTAAGGGAGTGAGTCTTACCATTGAGGGTCTTACCTTTAAAGCCGACCTAACCCTATTACCTTCCACAAACCTAGATGTCATCTTAGGTATGGATTGGCTAACCCTTCACCGAGGTATCATATCATGTTCACCTAGATACGTCCAAGTGACCCATCCATCAGGCCAAATTATTAGATGTGAACCGATGCGGAAAGTCCACCTCTATCCTATGTGCCCTTAAAGCAAGTTCAAGTATCACAAGAAAAGGAAAAGCGCAGTTCATGATGTGCACCGTGGTGGTCGAGACTATCCCGATGTATTTCCTGAAGAATTACCGGGTATGCCACCAGACCGTGATGTAGAGTTCATCATTGATCTTTTGCCGGGAACAGGACCCATTGCCAAGAGACCCTATCGCATGTCAGTCGATGAACTGGCCGAGCTTAAGAAACAGCTTGATGAGCTCATCTCGAAGGGATATATCAGACCCAGTGCTTCACCTTGGGGATCCCCTGTTCTGTTTGTTAAGAAGAAGGATGGCTCAATGAGAATGTGCATTGATTACCGGAACTTGAACGCAGTCACCATCAAGAACAAGTATCCCCTGCCAAGGATTGATGATTTGCTTGATCAGCTTAGAGGTGCCAAGTATTTCTCCAAGATTGATCTTAGATCTGGATATCATCAGATGAAGATTCGAGAGAGTGACATACCGAAGACAGCTTTCGTGACTACGTATGGACAGTTTGAGTTCACTGTGGTATCCTTTGGACTCATGAATGCACCTGCAAACTTCATGAACATGATGAATAAGGTTTTCATGGATGATCTGGATAAGTTCATGGTAGTATTCATTGATGACATCCTTGTCTATTCACCTACCGCTGAAGAACACGAACATCATCTGAGAACTGTACTTGACAAACTAGCCCAACATCAGCTCTACGCAAAGTTCAGCAAATGTGAGTTTTGGCTACAGGAAGTTGCCTTCCTAGGCCATGTACTATCAACTGAAGGTGTTGCAGTTGACCCAGCTAAGATTGAGGCTGTTAAAGAATGGGAACAACCCCATAATGTGACAGAAGTCAGAAGTTTCTTGGGATTGGCTGGATATTACCGCCGATTCATCGAAAACTTCTCCAAGATAGCCCGTCCGATGACCAACCTTCTGAAGAAGACCAAGGAGTTTGAATGGATGCCCGAGTGCGAACAAGGCTTCCAGGAATTGAAACAGAAGCTTACCACAACTCCTGTGTTAGCATTGCCTGATATCAGCAAAGATTTCGTGGTCTATTGTGATGCATCCCGCCAAGGACTTGGTTGTGTTCTGATGTAAAATGGAAGAGTGATAGCATATGCGTCTCGATAGTTGAAAGAACATGAGAACCGTTATCCAACTCATGATCTTGAGTTAGCAGCATTTGTGCATGCCTTGAAGATCTGAAGGCACTACTTGATAGGTAACAAGTGTGATATCTATACCGATCACAAGAGCTTGAAGTACTTTTTCACTCAAGAAGATCTGAATATGAGGCAACGCCAATGGCTAGAGTTGATCAAGGACTATGACCTAGAAATTCACTATCATCCGGGAAAAGCTAATATAGTCGTAGATGCTCTCAGTCGCAAGAGTTACTGTCACACTTTGATCACTAAATCCGTACCACCTGAGCTCAAGGAAGAGATTGATAATTTCCAACTTGAGATACTACCGTATGGCTTGCTGAATGAGCTCCGCATACAGTATGATCTCACAGATCGCATCCGTCAAGCTCAGAAAAATTGTGAGGAGATTGAATATCTCCGTGGTCTAATGAAACTAGGCTACAAGACCAACCATCATGAAGATGAACAAGGAACCATTTGGTTCAAGGACCGAATCTGTATACCTTCTGATCTAGCCCTACGAGAGGAAATTCTATCAGAAGCCCATGATTCTAAGTACTGTATCCACCCTGGAAATTCAAAGATGTATCAAGACTTGAAGAAACACTTTTGGTGGAAAGGCATGAAGACAGACATTGCAGGACATGTGGCATGATGTGACACCTGTAATAGAGTCAAGGCTGAACATCAAAGGCCTGCAGGATTGCTAAAGCCTCTTGACGTTCCCGAGTGGAAATGGGAGAGCATATCCATGGATTTTATAGTTGGATTGCCCCGTTCACAGAAAGGCAACGATTCCATCTGGGTGATTGTTGATCGTTTGACCAAGATTGCTCACTTTGTACCAGTGAAGACCAAGACCAATGCAGAAAAATTAGCAGATCTATATATTGAGCATATTCTCAGACTGCATGGAGCACCCTCTAGTATTGTATCTGATCGTGGTCCTCAGTTTGTGTCCCGATTCTGGGAAGCTCTGCACAAGTCTATTGGGACTAAACTTGATTTCAGTACCGCTTACCACCCGCAGACAGATGGACAGACAGAATGAGTAAATCAAATCTTAGAAGACATGCTTCGCGCTAGTGTGCTGAATTATGGATCTGATTGGGAGAAATGCTTACCCTATGCAGAGTTCTCTTACAACAACAGCTACCAAGCCAGTATCAAGATGTCGTCGTTTGAAGCTCTATATGGCAGACCTTGTAAGACACCTTTGATGTGGTCTCAACCGGGTGAAAGATCATTCTTTGATTCTGCTAAGATTCAAGATGCCGAAGAAGGAGTTGCTCAAGTAAGAGAGAATTTGAGGATTGCTCAAAGTCGATACAAGAGCTATGCTGATAAAAGGAGAAGAGAACTTGAGTTCAATGTGGGAGACTTCGTCTATCTCAAGGTATCTCCGCTACGTGGGACTGTCAGATTCCATGTGAAAGGCAAGCTTGCCCCTAGATTTGTTGGCCCATACAAGATTTGCAAGAGAATTGGAAAGCTCGCCAACAAACTTGAGTTACCTGAGGAATTGACGGGTGTACATTCTATATTTCATGTATCCTAGCTACGCAAATGTCTGAGAGTGCCCGATGAAGTGATCCCGACTGATACACTTGACATTCAAGATACACTTGAGTATAGAGAACATCCTACCAGAATTCTAGGCAGAGATACCAAAGAAACCCGAAGCAAGACTATTCCTATGTGCAAGATCCAATGGAGTAATCACACTGAGAGAGAAGCAACATGGGAGAAAGAGTCTGACCTCCGGCTACGATATCCTTAACTCTTTGAAGAGTACGTTACGCTTTAATCTCGGGGATGAGATCCTGTTAAGGGGGTAGGACTGTAACAACCCAGAAATCCACACACCAAAAATACCAACTACAATTTTTTTCTTAAAAACCCCATGTGATGATGAGTGACATTGTAGAAACCCAACCTAAGAGCTGCATTAGAAGTAACCTAACCCAAGTTAACACATAAGCATGGCATATCATTTGTTGATTATGTTATTTAATTTCTAACAAACAAAGTGTTGCATACATAGTTAACTCAAATTATGATTTGGATTTTCATTTGCTTTATGTTATGCTTAACCACTCCATTAAAATAATAAACCATAAAGTAATTATTAATCAAATCAAAAGCATAAATGCTTAAAAGGGAAAACAATTTCTATTTTTGTATAACCAAAACGACATCTATTTTGTTATGCAAAAATAGCTAAACAAAATTCCCTAAAACTCCAATGAATAAGTTACATCAATTTTTGAATTCAAATTCCAAACCAAATTTGAATTCAAACAAATGGAAAAGAAATGAAAAATAGAAAAGGAAAAAGAGGAAGTGGGCCTCGCAGCCAGCTCAGCCCAAGATAGCCAGCCCCATCGCGGCCGCCTACCACCCAGCGCACGCGCGGCTGTAGGTCGGCCCAACTCGCGCTCAGCCCACGCAGCCGGTCCAGCATGCCGCCGCTCGCCCTCGCGCCCGATAGCTAGCTACCACTGCCACTTGACCCCACGCGTCAGCCGCACGTCGCCCTCGCCCGCACGCCCTCCGCTCGCCTGATGCCACTGCCCGCTGGACCCCGCTTGTCAGCTCTACTATGCTTCTTCTCCACGCCGCGCTCAACCACCGCGCGACCAAACGCCGACAGCCCTGGCAGAGGGGTGGGCTAGGGGGTCACGCCCGGGGCATGCCCCTGTCCCCTTGCGCCGCGCTCACGCAACCATGCGCGCACCGTTGGATGCAAGCGTGCGCCTCCGATCACCCCTCGGCCTCCATCCGCCGATCACCGAGCTCCATGGCCGAGCTCGGCTATAAAACCCTAGCCCTAGAGCCCTAGCGCTCATCCCGTCGCCCCGTCGCCATCGTGGTGGCCATCCGCTGCGCACCCAAGCCAAGAGAGAGGAGAGAGAAGGGGAAGAAGGGGGAAAAACGCCGAAGCCACTGCCGAGAGGAGGACCGGGAGCACGTCTGAGTTCGGAGCACCGCCACGGGTCGGCACTGCATGGCTTCTGGAGCTACACGGTCGCAACTCATCACGGCACCGCTATCCTATCGTCTACGACACCTACGGTGAGCCTCTCGCTGCCGAGACCCCTCCTAGCCCCATGGATGCCATAGCCGAGCACACGCACGCCACGCTCACGACGCCGCCGCCATCGCACAGCCACCACTGGTGCATCCAGCCGCCGCGCTGGACCAAGACACAGCCATAGAGGATCACCATGACGCCTGGAGGTTAGCCGTGTGGACCGAGTCGTCGAAAGCCAGCCATAGAACCCTGGCCACGAGCACCAGACCCCGGCCGGAGCTCCGCCGTGCACCGCCACCACGGCTAGCCAACAGGAGCCATCCAGCCACCTCGCTAGCGTCACCAGGACACTCGCCATGGTAAGGCCGAGCCGTTGTCCACCTTAGTTGAACACCCGCGCCACTGGAAGGGGCTCGCCGGCGAGCACCGCCACGCCGAGCCGCCGATCACCGTGGCCAACACCTTGGGGAAGCTCTGGTCGCCCCTTGACCCCACAGACATAGTCGCTGTGACCCGAGGAAGCTTTTCCCCTCTCCAATCAGACACCAGCACTGCCATGGGGACTCACCGGGCGCTCGCCGCCGACGGGAGCACCGCCACGGAAGAAAACAGGGGAACACCCCCCCTCGCCGACCGCCCGAGCGTGAGCTCGGTGCACATGAGCCAAGTCAGGGAGAAGAGATGGTGGACTTGGTCCACCATGCGCCCTGCTATAGGTCCATGGACCATGAGCGCTGGTCCACCGTGAACCACACGGTGTGAGCCGCGCTGTGGACAAAGCCCAATAAAGGCCCACGACCGCGACGTGGCAGCATCACAGCGTGCCACGTGTCCGGGTCAGCCCGGCCCAACCCGAACCCACCAGAGCCCAGTACGGACCCAGCCCGTATTGACCGTTGACCGGTCAACATTGACCGTTGACCTGGCCCCACATGTCAGCGACACAGTGTTGCTGGACCCACACGTCAGATGATGACGTCATGCTGGCGTCGTGATGATGTCACGCGGGACCCACATGTCAGAAGCTAGCACAGGCGAGGTGACGTCACGCTGACATCAGCTGATGACGTCAGCAGCCCTGGCCCCACACGTCAGTGACCTTACCGTTGACCAAAGACGTTGACTGTTGACTCGCCGTTGACTTTGACCGGACCCACCTGTCAGTGACTCAATAGCCTCTGGCCCCACCTGTCGGTGTGGATGACGTCATGCTGACATCATCAAGCCACGTGGACCAACCCTAGTATGACACGTGTCAGCCAGGATTAATTCAGTCTTTGTCCATTTTCAGAAATAGATTTAATCTTCGAAAATTCATAACTAATTCATACGACCTCGGAAAAATACGAAACCAGGATCAAAATTCATCTAAAATCAAGCTCTACACCATGGACCCATGTTTGAGTGCATTTGGTTCTTTTGAATTTTCATTGCTTCTTTGTGCTATTCTATAGACGTCGCTAACGCGACTATAATGCAGTCGTTTACAGACTCGGAGGAGAACCGGACGGACGAGGATCGTGAGTACCGTGAGGAGTACGGAGACGACTACACTGAAGGTGCCACATCCCACCCAATCTCGTAGCACCTATTACGCATGGCTAAAGTAGAAATGCTAGTGCTCACTTTATTGTCATATCACACTATGATAGGACTTGCATGGTAGTATGCTTTCTTGATGGCCTCTACCTTGACACAACCTTTCCCCTGCTCACCCTGCTGTTAGGCTAGTCACACGCTTGCTACTACATTTCGTTGCTTATTACTTCTACTACGCTTGCGCTATATTGATGCGTGGTGGAGACTTGTGTTAACCGAACTATGGGGAGAGTGCTGCGTGTGTGACTTGGGTGCGTGGAGGGTGAGGGTTGTGTCAACCAAGTTAGATTATACGACGAGCCTGGGGCAAGTCTTGCCGTGGAGTGCTACCTGGGCACCCCTGGAATGGATACCTGTGGTGGGTAAATGGTATATGAGGTGGCCCTGGGTGTGAACCTGTGATGGGAGGAGCCCAGGGTGGAGGTGCTGTGGTGGCACGGTAAATGGAAACCCTGATGAAGACATTCTGGCTTGGTCATCCCTAAGGACTTACTAGTACTCAGATTCACCGGGAAGCCTTATGTACCACTCTCCCTATATGGTGCGGGACAGCCGGACTACTTGGTAGGGTATTGCCACTACTGCTAGGTTGACAGCGGACAGTGTGAGGGAGGTACGGGGTGCGGAGGATTTCCCCCACACCCTTCCGAGACTTCATGGAGACCTTGTGGACCCGGCTCATGGCTCACAGTTTCAGCCACCCCAGACCGGACTTGGGGTGTACCAGGGCTGAATGGTAGAGTGGCATTACCCTAGGCTAGCAAGGGGCCGGAATCAGCCCAGTTGACGACGGTCAGCGAGGAAGGCGGATCTTGTGGTTATGTAAAACCTCTGCAGAGTGTATGGTTGATCGATCGATATATATGCCGACTTGTCGGCTATGGACCTTTCCTAGGTTTCGCTTAAACTAGATAGAGAGATGAGTCCTTCTTTTCTCCCCTGGGAGTGAGTGTTCGGACATAGCCAGGGGCTACGAGCCATGAGACAGTGCCGAGAGGGAGTTGGGCTGTCGACTGAGCGATGGTACGGGTGTGGTATGGTGATGGTGTGGATATGGTGGTATGTCGATCCCAGGATCGAAACCTGGCTCGGGAATGGGAAAGGGGGTGGAATGTGTGTGAATGGTGTTAAAACTTGACCAACTATTATTATGAAGTTGATATGCTAATACCTAGGAAACCCCAGCTTTATAGGTTCCTTTTGATTATATCCAACTTGCATCCAATTTCCACAAAGCAATGCTCATAGGGTTGGGAGTGGCCAGTACAAATCGTACTGATAAATTTTGGCACACAGGTTCTGCTGAGGAATATAGCTCCGAGGAGTTTGACGGTTGAGGGGTTCGTTCCTACGCTCGAGTTTGGCGATCCTATCTTCAAACTGTTCTGAATGAATGCTACTTTTTGATTCCGCCAATCCGGCGATGTAATAATCTATGTACTTCGCACTATTTGTACTCTGATATTATCATTGTATGGATGTGATATTCAACTAGAATCTAGGTAATATGATCTACAGCGGTCTTATTACACTTCGACTCTGTGGATTTCCCTTCGTGGAAATCGGGGTTGTTTCAGTTGCCAGCTCAAAAATCGAATTTAAAAATTTAAAAGCCAGGTTCTCACGTCCGCGGTAGAAATCTGAAGTTATATTTAAAAGCGTTGTTGTGGCGATTTGTGTTGCGCAAAATAATAACATAACATCTAATGTTTTGTACCATGGCTTGGTATGGAGTATGAGTTATCGCGTGAAATGTTTTTGGGTGAAAGTCAATAAGATTTAGATCCTTTTAAGTTGCCGACAGTGTCGTTGTTCACATACACGTCGCGTCGTCTCTCGCGCAGGCGCGCAGCCAGCAGAGCCACGCGACGCCCATGTGTTCGGCTGTAGCATGCTCCCTCACGTACGTACTCTGGCGCGCGTTATTGAGAAGGAGTTGTGCCGCTGCTGCTTCACGCATAGGCCGTGCGCAGGGGCGCCATGTGCCATCCTTGCTGCTGCCGCGCTGCCCCTACGTTAATGAAAGTTGGCCGAACCCTTGCGTTGCTTCCCCTCTCTCTCTTTTTCTGCTGCCGAGGAGGAGGCGCACTAGCTCTTGCACGCCGTCGGCGGCTCATTCCCCTTTCCCCCTCAAGAGCGCGCGCGCCCCTCGGCCCCGCGCTGAACCCGCTGCTCCGAGCGACCTCCTGCTGGCACTCGCGGCCGCTCCCGTCGTCGGCAGTCGCACGCGTAGGTGCGCCCGGGTTCTGCGTCGTGTCTTCGTCGTGGCCGCGCCGTCGCCGCCCCAAGCGCCGATCGAGCCGTTGCCACCCACGCGTGCGTCCGAAGCCGCCAACGCCCCACGCGCCGCCCCGTCGTCATCCGTGGTTGGGTCGTCAGCCCCACCGTGGCCGGCCCTCCTTCCCGGCCGGATTTCGCACGCCGCCTTCCTTGTCGCGGCCGCGTGTGGCCGCCGTTCGGTGCCCCGCCTCGGTCCGCGCCCCTCCCCGCGCCGTTCCGTCTCCGTGGCCGCCAGTCGGTTCCTCTGCTCTGTTTCAAGGTAGCAGGTGGACTCAAATGTAAATAGAGATAAAAGTCAGGGCCTAGGTGTGATAATATTGACTCAAAGGAATAGTAGAAACGGTAGCATACTAATAGATAGAAGCATGGGGTCCTTTTTGCATAATTGCGCGCCGGTGTCTGGGCCACGCCGCGTGGCGTGGCCCGGCCTGTTGGGCCGCTCGCCCTATGCCTTCGCTGCCGCGGCCTGCTCGACGCCCCGCCTAGGCCTAGTGCCGCGCCCCTCTGGGCCTTGGCTGCATGAGCCGTGGCCAAGCCATGGGCATTGACAGCGTCTTGCCGGTGGGGTCACTTTGCACTGGGCAGCTAGGCAGCGTGTGCTGGGCCTCTTAGGCGCCCGTGACAAGCACATGGCTGGCGCAAGCCGCCTAGGTGCCCTTTTCTTTTTCTAGTTTTTGTTTAAAATGGTTGAAACTTGTGAAATCAATATAAATTTGTGTCGTTGTCTAAAAATTATGAAATCAATAAAAATTTGTGTCGTTGTCCAAAAATTGTGAAATCAATTTCGTTGAGTTTCTAAAATCATGATCTATCTATTAACGTAATTGGTTCATCTAGTTGGTACTGTTTTTAGGGTTGTCATAATTAATTTAAATTGCTTAGTTTTAATAAGACCTAAGCTCGTAGGAATTTTTGTGAGAAAATGGGGATAGTGCTGACCCTAAAATTTTTATAGTAAATTAGTAATATTATTAGCTGCTCATTATAATTTTTGTAGCTCCAGAATAATTAGTTTGCTGGATAGATAATGATGCCTTATTTCGAATAAAGATTAAATCGATAGAATAGAATAAAGAGACACCTTGGAATTTTATAACTAAAACACTTGTTGGGAAATGACACATTTCTTGACAATGTTGATACGTAGATTAGTACGTTAGTCATTAGAGCTAGCTTGTTAGTTCGTAGTATGTACTCTGTGTTAAGAGTTGTTGTTGCCTGGTTAATTAACTGCTGCATCATCTCTGCATCGCATTGCATATCATAATAGGAACGACGATTGATCGATGGTATCAAACGAAGTAGCTGAAAAGATGGTGCCAGGGATCAGGACACAAAGATGGAATACTAACTTGTGGTTATATTTTACCCAGGCAAGCCCCGGTGCATAACCCTTACTTTTCTGCACTTTAAATTATATTTGTGCATTAAGTTTTAAGGAGTTGAATGAAACCCACTTACATATATATATATATCCTATGAGTCTTACTAGTATGACAGGATCGTGTAGATTGCTATGCTACAAGACTCCGGTAGAAGTCGAGTGATTGTTTGTCACTCACGAGAGATAGAAAATATATTACTGTATTATTATCACTTGGAATATATAAAATTGTGGAAAGGAAAATGAAGACCGGACAGGGATATGGTTTGGGTATTGGTGGGTGTAAGAGGTTGTGTCCTATGGCCAACGGGGCATAGCTTGGTTACACTTTTTCTCTGTCTGTGTCGGTTAAGGATCGGCCGTTGCATTGGGTTCTAGACAGGTCATAGACTTATTATCCTGAACACATACTTGTGTATAGGCGCAGGGAAGACTTGCTACTCTCTTGTCATGGGTTCCGGCTCTTTTCGGACCGACTTTCAGGGTGGTTTTGGGGTGGAGGTCCTTGCACCGCACTGAGTCCAGGACTCAGGAGCGGGGTCTTAGAGTCCAAGTTTGGACGGGATCTGGACCCCATGACAGGAGGGTAGTGGGTTGGTCTTGCTTTTGTCTGGGGTATAAGCGGGGCATGTGTTTCGGGGTACCCAGCTGGCCACATTGATTCGTGAATCCTCGGGCAATCCGGTACGGCTTGTCTACAGTCTAGCAACGTAGTAAGAACTGGAAGATGAAAGATGGTAAAATGATTCTGATTGCTTACCACCTGCTTGAAAGTAGCACATGTGCTTACATAAAATGGTTAGTTAATGAACTAATGCTGACTGCTAATAAAATTGAATATAAGGACGCACTTTTAGTAATGCTCTGTAGATGCAATAAACCCACAAGCCAGATAACCTTGCATATCCTTAGAGTCTTTTCTTTCCTCCTGTCGGGTAAGTCTTACTGAGTACAATTAGGTACTCAGGGTTTTATTCCCCTGTTGCAGGTGACGGGTGGATGCTAGAGCTGACTCTTGTGTGTGGATCCCTCTTGGTGGGCTTAGAGAGGATTCCTTTATGCTGCGATCATCTGCGATCATAGTGTTTATTTATAACTCTCACTAAATGTTTTTATAAATAGAAGTTTATAATATGTTGTCATAGTTTATATATCAATGTTTCATCATGTCATGGATAGATAGTTATTTCTGCTGTAATTCTGACCACATGTTTATATTCCGCTGTTAAATTAAATTGTTCAAAACTCTGATAACATGATTACATTCCGTTGTTGTAACAATAAATATTATATTATGATATTGCATAAAAAAGTGATGTAAGAAATGATTAAGAATGATGTAAGCTTTATTCTCTCTTTTGTGATCTGATGGAAAAATGTGGATTTTTGGGTTCTTTCTTAGGGTGTGCTCGACGGAACCGCGTAATTTGGTGTCCTCCCTTGAGCACTCAGTGTCTAATGAAAGACGAGTACTCCTAGAAGATATTAGATTAGGCGGTTCTGCCACACCGATCGCCCTAGCGCACGGGGGCGAGGGGCCGCTGGCCGCGGGTGGCGGCGCGCGGCACACGGCCGGCGGAGGCGCGGCGCAGCCTGGACGAGAGGCGCAGGTGGGAGCCTGGGACGAAGGTCGCGGGGAAGCAGACACGGGAGGCTGCCAGGCGAGCGTGAATGCGGAAGGGAGCCAAGGTGCGCTAAACCTGGCTAGGGCGACAGCCTGCTGGCAGTGTTGGGCTTTCTCTTCCTCGGGGTGGGCTAATGGGCTGATAGGCCTTTTTATGCCATTTTATGAAGCAATTTCCCACTGTTCTTGGGCCTCGCCCCGGACTGCAGCCCGAGCAGCCCGGGGCCCAAATCCGCCCCTGAGCGCATGCACGGGGAATGGAGCGGCATGCGGTACGGCCGCTTCAGGTCGGGCTGCCTGGCACGCGGCCAGAGTAACGCCGCGAACTCTAGCAGCGTCCCGAGGCTGTAGAGGAAGTTCGGTGGTGACAACGTTGTCTAAGCTTGAGGAAGGAAATGGAGAGCATGACAGGATGGCCGTGGAGGCGGCGATGGCAACCCAGGGTGCAGGACAGGGTAGCACGGCTCACGAAGACGGCCGGGAGAAGGCCCAACAGCTACAACGCGCCGCTGCTCAGCTAGGCCTCGAACATGCCGACGGACGACCGAACCGCGCCGGCCCGCCCACCTGGGGTCAATACATCCAGTAAGGGATGATGGCCACGGTCCACGACTATGACGAGGACACGTCGGCCCTGTTTGACTTCCACGAGTCGCGTGCCGCGTCCGCGGCCTTGTCGAGTCCAGCATCACCACGATGCCGCCTCTATTCCTTACGCCCACCGCGTCGATCTCCTCGTCTGCCACAGAGGCCTTGGTCGCCTCATTTGTCAACCTCACCCTCCCATGCTCCCATGTCGTTGCACTCATTGGCGCCGCAGCATGCTCCTACGGCTTCTTTTAGGTTACCAACCATGGCATCCAGGTCGCCACCTCGGTGCTCTCCGTGGTCAGGGCCTTCAACAAGCAGCCATTGGCGGCGCACTCAGCATACTACTCTATCTCGACCAACGGGCCTGCCACCTACACCACCGTACCCATATCCCACCGTGGAACGCCTGGCAGGCTACCAACGTGCCTCTCCTGCCATGGCGCAACATGCTTGAAACATCCTAAATTTTTCACGAAGGGAAAATTCCACAGAATGAATTATAATATGATGAAACGAAGAACTGAGTCCATCATATTACCATATTTCAGTCGATGTCATAGTCATACATCGTAAGATTACAAGAATACAAGATATTACATCACTGGGGAACACACCTATTACAGAGTTAATCTAGCATAAGACTATCGAGTGAAGGCTCCTCCTTCACGGGCATCATCAGAGTTGGCGTAGTGCAGCGTAGATTCCATCTCCGAACCAAACTTGAGTGTAGGCATGAGACCTCCTAATCCTTCTAAAGTCAGCATCTCTAAGTAGCAGGAAATCTGCACACCGCCAGATGTGTGCAGGCCATGGTCAGCACCGATGAGCTTTAGTGGAAAAGATAAACAAGGGATCTGGCAATCCTAATATTTGGCTGTGGTTTGCATCCTTAGCGCAAGAGAAGTAAATAACATTAGTAATATAGCAATAATATCCAGTTTTTTAACACATTCACCATCACGCCATCCATATCCATCCACCAACCATCCATCCCAAACCATCTCCACACCACCACACCATATCTCATCTCACACACTCGGGTCGATAGGCCAACTCCCTCTTGGCCTTGTCTCAACGGCCCGCAGCCCCCAAGGCTCACGATCGGAAAATACCCCAACCCTGGAGGGAGAAAAGAAGGACTCATCTCCTATCTAGTTTAAGTGAAACCCAGGAAAGGTCCATAGCCGACAAGTCGGCATATGTATCGATCGATCAACCATACACTCTACAGAGGTTTTACATACCCACAAGATTAGCCATCCTCGGAGCCATGTATCTCCTAGGCAGAATTCCGGTCGCTTGCTAGCCTAGAACGATGCCACCCTACCTCTCAGCCCTGGAACATCCCAAGTCTAGTCTGGGATGGCTGAGACTGTGAGTCGTAGACAGAGCCGGGGCCCTCTGGATGTCAAGAGCCGGGTCCACAAGGCCACCTGAAGTCTCGGAAGGGGGGGGAAACCACGCGCCCCGTACCTCCTTGCACATGTTTGCCTAGCAGTAGTGGCATCGCTCTACCAAGTAGTCCGACCGTCCCGCACCATATAGGGCAAGTGGGATGTAAAGGATTCTCGGTGAATCTGAGTACTAGTAAGTCCTTAGGGATTGACCAAGCCAGAATGTCTTCATCAGGGTTTCCATTTTACGTGCCACCACAGCACCTCCACCCTGGGCTCCTCCCATCACAAGTTCACACCCAAGGCCACCTCCAATTACCATTTACCCACCACAGGTATTCCATATCCAAGTGCCCAGGTAGCACCACACGGCAAGACTCGCCCTAGGCTCGTCGTGATTCCAGCTCGATCGACACAATCCTCACTCTCCACGCACCCAAGACACACGCAGCACGCTCACACACCACCAAGTCTGGCACCCATAGCCAAACCATTCCCAGGGGTTCACCACCAGCATCCCATCCCCGATATAATGCGAAGTGGAGTTAATAATAAATATAGTGGTGTAATATGCAAGCAAGCAGGCAAGTAAGCATATATAAGCGAGCGAATGCGCAAGGCAAGGTGGCATGGTAGAGTGGGTTGCATCAGGGTAATAATGGCTCAAGTAGTAGCATGCATCAAAGTACTAGCAAAGGAATAATTATAAAGCGCTAGCAGTTCTAGATATTATGCAATGTCTAATAGGATTCTCTGAAAGAGGGTGCTGCCATGACACCTGCGATGTCGAGGTAGTAGTGGTACAATTCTCCCTTCGTTGGTGTTCCATTAGCAGGGTCACCTCCTCCTGTGTTGACTCTATTCCGCAGTCCTTGTCGTCGTCCACGTTCTCTTGGTCCGATCGTCAGCTACTCCGCGAAGCGACACGCAAGGCAAGAGAGCACTCAACACTCGAAAAGACGACAAGACGCAGGAAAATCCAATAACACCAGTGAGGCAATAAGAGATACACGGCTTAGCCCTCTCGGCGATTGTCCAATTTCCTCGGGCCAAAGAATCACAAGTGGTGGTTTGCTAAGCACAAGCTTAAGTCATGGCCAAGCTACTATGGCTTTAGGATAGATGGTTTAAGCCAAAGCTTATCCATAGCAACACCACGGCTCACGTCCTTCGATCCGGGCATCATGGAAAGGACGGGAATCGGGGGATGGGCCCAATGAAGGTAGAACGACGGGTTCGGCTCTTATAGTCTTATCCCGTAAGTCACTACAAGAAGCAGACAAGAACGAATAACACTATTGTGACTTGGCTCCAATGTACTTCGGCTCGTCCGCTATGGTAGAAAGCGGTAGCGCAAAGAGATTGGACATCAACGGTTCCCTTCGATCCACACGACTCAATAACGTCGGGAGCCGAGAAGAGAGTCGTTCAACACGGCAAAAGATGCGGGGGTTAGCTAGGCACATCCATGTCATATTCTCAGACACATCTTCGGGAAAGATGGTCTTAGACGTCCGATCGGGTCGACACCCACGGGTCCGAGGTACGACATAGACCATAGCTTCGCTAACCCAAAGGGAATAGTCCGGTCTTTGATCCAATCGTCATGGGCAAGACGGAATCGAACAGAGCAGGCTAACGGTGCAACAAGAGCAAGAACAACAAGGGATAAGGTCTACTTCTTCCAACACTCGCGCCACGATGAAAGATGGGGCATTGGAAGGAAGCAACAAACACCAAGTGCGCAAACCACTCGTAGGGTACCTGACTTAGGTGCACTGGCACTAAGACATCTCTAGGGTTCTTAGCGGCGCGGTTGTCACCGCAAGAACCACAGAAATGCTATGGTCCAAATGGGTACAACCATACAAGAGCTTAAGCACGAAAGAGAGAAACACGAGATTCACATTCATTTGATCCACTTGCCATAGCAACGACGAGAATTGAATGAATGAAATCAAAAGGGCAATAAACACCAATCTAGCAAAAGGCTCAATCCACATCTTTACTGGATCGATGGGGATCGAGAACCAAAGAGAGAGAAGAATGGAATCTGTACTTTTTCAACCAACTTGTCATGGAACAGACGAAGGTTGGAGAGAAGGGGTACAGTCCCACGACCCAAACCAACTCATAGGGCATCACGACCGTGCAACTAAATGGCACAATGCTATTCCCTCGGTTCGTAGCAGTGCGGTTGTCACCGCTTAGGTCCAAAGGAATGCTATGGTCAAGGAGGTGCAATCATATAAGGTGGCTAGGATAAACACAGGCGAAAAGAGGTAGAGCCCGATGGTCATGGCGAGAGGACTCGCGGCCATGAGCTTATCCTACACGAGTTGACATTCGTCTTCTACAATCATCATATCCCGACACGTCCACTAAGTTAGGCCACAAAGGGCTCATTGTGTGCGGGTGATATCCGCACCAATGTTCAGTCCACAATGGCCAGGTCCTAGGGCTGAATCGGATTACTAATATTTGTAGTACGTCGGAGACAACTAAAAGCGAGGGAGCGAGTTATGCTCGCCATTACGGCCACAGTGGGGCGAACCCACTACCGAAATGGTCGAACGAGGTATGATCCCTCGACTGGCTTGAAGGCACGGTCCTTAGGCAAACAAGCACAACATAAGAACAAGAATCCCGACAACCCAACATAAGAGCTAAGACACGACCACACGAATGGAGTAGCACATATCCATAGCGAGAAAGGTAGATAGATAGACCTGCATAAGGGCACGGTGTAGGCATTTATAGATAGGTAAAGATCGTGTAGAATAAGTGTATGAACGAGTGTAAGAATGAGCAAGGGAGGGCTTTTGTCGGCGTCGGGAATGGCATTTGACTGGGATTCAGCCTTGCGACGAATATGAGGATGGCCAGAGGCTATTGTAACTTGTCCCAAAGGGTTGCGGCTTCTTGTGGCCAGCTGTTGTAGGACACAGCTGGGGTTGGTGACGAGGGTATTCGGCCAAGGCGTCGGGGCCATTTGCAAGTCTAAAAGAGAGGCAGATCTCGGTCTCGAGTTTTGTGGCACGAACAGCAAGTGGGGACAAGTCCACCGTGTAGAGCTTGATTTTAGAAAAATGTGGGAACTGGTTTCACATTTTTCTGAGGTCGTATGAATTTGTTATGACTTTCTAAAGATTAAATCCATTTCTGAAAATAATTAAGGCTGATTTATTCAGGGCTGACATGTGTCACACTGTGATTGGTTCACGTGGCATGAAGGGACTTGGAGTGGTGTACCAGCTGGTGAAGTGGTCGGAGAGGTCGCCGCGGTGGTCGGAGAGATCGCGGAGGTGGTCGGAGTGGTCGCCGAAGTGGTCGGAGAGCTCGTCGAAGTGGTCGGAGAGCTCGCCGACGTGGTCAGTGAGATCGCCGAAGTGGTCGGTGAGATCACGGAGGTGGTCGCCGAAGTCCCCGACGCTGGCACGGTCTTTTCTTCGGCATGATGTCAGCATGGCGTCGTCAGAGCTAAACCGTGGCTGATAGGTGGGCCCTCGACACTGGTCACTGACATGTGGGTCCGGGGTCAAATAGTGGCTGACAGGTGAGGCGCGGTTCATGGTGAACCTGCCTGCGTTGGTCCATAGACCGTAGAGCCGGTCTATGAAGGACTTGGTCCACTTACTCCTTCCCAGGGTTTGGTTCACGTGCACCAAGTGCTCGGACGTGTGGCCGGCGAGGGGAAAATCCCAATCCTCTTTCCCTGTCATGCTCCGACCGGTGGTGAGCTCACCGGCAAGCCCCTCCAGTGGCGCGGGTGTGCAATTAATGTGGGAAAAAGCTTGGCCATGCCATAGCGGGTGTCCCGGTGAAGTTAACGTGGTGGTCGGACGGCTCCAGTTGGCTGGCCGCGGTGAACGGCGGCGTGGGTTCATCGGCGTGCCTGGACAGGGCTGCAGTGGCAGCGAGAGCCCAGTTGGAGGAGTGTGTGAGCTTCACGGTGCTTCTACGACCATGGTAGGCGTGTTGAAGGAGCTCCTGGTGCTCCCAGTGGCTCCGGCCACGGTGGTGGGGGCAAAGCGGAGGCGGTGGCGCTCCGATGAGATGCGGTGCGGCAACGCAGGGCTCCAGTGGGCTTCATCCTCGGCTAAGGTGAGCACGGTGTGTCTCTCGTCATGGCGGAGCCAGTCAGGGTGTCAATGTTGCCTTTACCGTGACGTAGAAGGCGTGGTGGTCTCGTCATGGTTGTGCTCTGGCCATGGTGAGCGCGTGCGTGCGTGCGATGCATATGCATGGCATAAGCAGAGTGCTCGGCGCTGGCGTTCCCGAGCAGAAGGCTCGGCGTCGCCCTCTTTCTTCCCTTTTTTCGCGTTTCCGTTTGGCTCAACAAGAGGGTCATGGTGGTCCTTCTATGCTACCGGTTGGCTAAGCCAGAGCAAGAGCTCGTGCTCCGACGTGGTCCATTCATGGCATCCAAGAGGCTAGGAGTGGTCGTGCCGGTGTTCCTGAGCTGCTAGGGGTTGGTGAGGCCAGGCCTTGGGCTGGTGCGCGTGTGCAGCGTGTCCAGGAGCGGGAATGCTCCGCCTCTGCGTTCCCCAGGTGCGGGAACACGGTGGCGTCCATGGCGAGTACGGTTAGCGTGGTGAGCGGCGAACGATGTGGCTCACCGTAGGGCTCGTGGCAGTAGGATGGCGGTGCGGTGGCGAGGCGAGGCCGCGATGAGGCGATGCAGTGCCGTGCCAAGCAGCTACGTCGCTGTAGCCCGATCGGGCGGCGCTCCCGGCTCCGGCGAGGTCCGGTTCTCTGCTGCTTCCTTCTCCTCCTTGCTTCTTCCTCCTCCTCTCTCGGCTTGACACGGTGTGGTCTTTGTGCCACCGGTGGCGGCGGCTATCGGTGAGGGTTGGGGGCTCATGGCCGTTGGCTTTTTATAGCCGAGCTCCAAGGGCTCCAATGGCGGACGGTGATCAGCGGTGGTGATGCGTCTTGGCGCATCCGACGGCCCGCGTCTTGATAGCGTAAAGTAGGCGCGCGCAAGAGGATTAGGGTCATGCGATGTGCGTGACCCGGGCCCCGTCTGCTTTCCGTGGTCGGCTCCGGTCCGCGGAAGAGGTTGGCGGGGAGGAAGATGATCGTGTTCTTTGGGGTGGGTGGACGCGTGGGGTCCGGTTTGTCGGCTTGTCTCGATCTTGGCGGCGCGGGCGGTGCGTGACGGCCGATGGCGGGTCCGGCTTGTCGATTGGCTTGTCGTCTTGTCTGGTGGCGATGATGCTCGGCCGGCTGCGTGGGAAGCTTCTGGCGCTCTCGAGCTTATGGCCATCTTTGGGCGGCGGTTGATAGTTGGGCCATGCGGCCAGGAGAAGAGGATGGCGCGCGAGCTGGGCCAGCTCGGGGAGGCAGGCCGAGCAGGTTGTTGTGCTCCGTCTGGGCCGAAGGCACGTGCGGGGCCAAGAGGAGGGTTGGGCCGGTCGCGCATCTTGGGCTGGCTGGTCATGTGCTTGGGCCAGATTGGCTTTCCTATTTTCTAAATAAACCAAGGCTCCTATATTGAATACATGTGTCGCCAACTTGTACACCTCCTAGTGGGGTCTACTAGAGGTCAACTAGGGGTAGTGGGGTCCATGTCAAGGGTTGGTAATTCACGGGTATTGAGTTGATAAAGATAGTTTGTTGATTATAGAATTTAGGTCAAGGGGTTCATGAGAAATTCCAGAAGGAGTCAAAAGGATTCGCTACGGACTTGTGCTCTCCAACACAAAACCCTAAACCAAATAAGGAACTCTGTCAAGCTCCTACAAGCAACACTATATGTATGCAACAATTTATTTATAAATTGTTCTTTGTTTGACCTAGCATCTACATGCTTCATACATTGCAGGAAAATTTTATAAAATTTGTATTTTTTGCTTTAAAAACCCGGGTTGTTACCATGCTCGTTCTCCATTTCGGCCACGACGAATCCCACCTCAACCACCTCCCCGCGGCGTGCCTGGACGCGATGCTGGAGTACCACCGGTCGTTGACGGGGCTCGGAAGGTGATCGGCGGCCTACTGTCTGGAAGCGGCCGGCGTGGGGGCCGAGCAGCTGGACAAGGGCAGTGCAGGTTGAAGCAACCCTGATGCAGTGCCACTACTACCCGCCGTGCCCTCAGCCGGAGCGGATCGTCGGCAGCTATGTTCACGTCGGGGATTTGTTCACGGTGGTTGTGCAGGACGACGTCAGCGGGCTGCAGCTGCGGCTCGATCGATGGCCATGGAGATGCGGGGGTAGACGTCATGCCCGTCACCAGTGCACTTCCTGTCAACATCATCGGCTACTACAGTACTATAATCATGGAATAATAAGTCACCTCATTATTATTATTATTATTATTATTATTATTATTATTATTATTATTATTAGTAGCAGCAGCAGCAGCAGCAGCAGCAGCAGCAGCTATTATTACTATTACTATTACTACTACTACTACTATTATTATTATTATTATTATTATTATTATTGTTATTATTATTGTTAGCTAATTCTTATGGTACGTAATTTACATGTGGTTTCTAATGATGACCACAAAAAAGTGGAGCACAGGGTGGCCGATCAAGTCCATACAAGAGACTAGCTAGGGTCTCTATTGCCCTCTTCTTCAATCCTGGCAAGTGTAGCGACTCTGACTTCTTTGGCCCTCTGGCGGAGCTGGTGACACAAGAAAGGCCTCCACGCTACCGGAGTTTAACCTGGCCAGAGTTCCTTAGATACAGAAAACAGTTGTGTCATGCAAGGCCATCACTTGATAAATTCAAGGTAAATTTGAATTAATAAGAAATTTTGGCTCTGTAATATTAGGTATAGAATAGATATTGCATTTTGATGATGCACTTTCTGATATTGATTTTTCAGTTTTGGCCGATAATAAATATTCTAGCATTTTAAAATATACTCCCGTTGCAACGCACCGGTAATTTTGCTAGTATATTATTAAAGAGCCAAAATTCCATCCTTTTTTTTTTCATCCACCACCCCTAACTACCCAAACAGTGGAGAGTTTCTTCCATCCTGCGTTTTCACTTCATAAACAGCACTCAAGCCATGTGCTCATATGTGGTCGTATGTGGCGTGGACTTATGACATGTATTCATATGAGCTAGAACAACACCTGTCTAGCGATGATTAATATGGAATCAGATTCGAAAACATATCAGTTCACACCCTCTATGTCTTACATGTAATCTGGACTCATGACTCGTGCTCATACGAGTTAGAACAACTCGCATCTGACGATTATTGATACGGAGTCCAGTTCCAAGAGTATTGGGTCACACTCTCCGTATATTGATATGTGCTTATGCGAGTTAGAACAACTCGTTTCTAACGACGCGGAGTCCGATTCCTATACCTACTGGTCTGTTGCAACGCACGGGCACGTTTTCTAGTAATATATTATGAACCATGAAGGTTAGAACCGTGTTAAATCATCATTATAAGTATCAGCACACGAAAAAAAGAGATTATTTCACAGTCACCTAATTAATGAAATGAGTGAGCAATCAAACAGTACCATGCTTCTATTATGATGCAACAGATTATTTGTTTAAATCCCAGGTGCATATATATAGTGGTTGCAGGATCTTACCATGAGAATCAAATAGTAACATGTTAAAATTATGACGCAACAAATTACTTTAAATCCCAGGGTGCATATAGTGGTTGCTGGAACTTACCTAAGCAATGAAATAGTAGCGTGTTTCAATTATCGCCACTGTCGCCATGATGGTCCCATTCGCTTCGCTGAAAAAACAAGCCAAAACACTGTTCCGGCTGATTTGTTGCGAGAGAATAACACTGTTCGACTGAAATAACAAGCTGAAAAGTACTGATTATAAGACAAGCGAACATGTGCTATTCCATAACCGCAACAATTCGTTGCAACGGCTTATATGCCACTTCTTCCCCCGCCTTGGGCTGAGCCCCTACGCCTACATGGGCCAAGCCCAACCAGCTACTTACACGACTACTCAACAGCTGAGCCCAACACAATCGACGCACACAGCTACTAATCCTTCAGCCATGATGCTTCTTCTGGCGCTTACTCCTCGAGTTGCTGACAAGCCCTTTTTAGTATTTATTTATTAGTAAATAGAGATACAGAGATCATATAAAGATTCGCTTTTGCTTTGGTTTGCGACCAGGCGCTAGCACGCACAACACCAACAGGTACCGGAGAAAAAACTAGTAGAAAAATCGCCAAGGAACAAGGCTCTGGATACCAATTTGTCACGAACTTGTATAAATAAATGGATAGAGTTTAGGAGGATTAGCACGATAATTTGGGGAAGAACAGAGAGAGAAACGGAGAAGAGCAGAGCTCGGTAGCTGAGGCAGGAATGGGGATTTTGGTCCTCTGCTATTCCATAACCGCAACAATTCGTTGCAACGGCTTATATGCCACTTCTTCCCCCGCCTTGGGCTGAGCCCCTACGCCTACATGGGCCAAGCCCAACCAGCTACTTACACGACTACTCAACAGCTGAGCCCAACACAATCGACGCACACAGCTACTAATCCTTCAGCCATGATGCTTCTTCTGGCGCTTACTCCTCGAGTTGCTGACAAGCCCTTTTTAGTATTTATTTATTAGTAAATAGAGATACAGAGATCATATAAAGATCCCCAACTGTGGACTAGTACACGAGATTGTTACAGACTTTACGGATACTCCAGGCTACAACAAACAGAAAAGGATAACCAAACTAATCCGGCCAAGTCGTATTACACGGCCGGATACAGGAGACACCCTACATTATTCTAACAAATCATCGATCCACAAGCATAGTGCCACTGCCACCGCTCGACGCCTATGGCGACGCAGAGGACGGTAAACGATAGTACTATGTTGCAGCAACGCTGCAACGGCTTCAGTCGGCATCGGTGGGGGCGGCGGCGACAGTGGCGGCAGTCATGGTGGTGATAAACAATTATGATGATCGATATGGCTCATGCTCATCCATCCTACTCGGATAGGCCACCTCGCCGATGCGAAATGTGCTAGCATGCTGTGCCATAATCCAGACGATGGTTGTGAGCTCACCACCACTGCTCAGTTGCTTGAGATGGGAATCCCTGCTGCCACGGGTGCTTGCATAGAGAAGTTTATCCACCCACACGTTGAAGATGAGCTCCAACAGGTCCCGCGTGTCAACTGATCTTCTTCTTCTTTCCAAATTCAGAGCCCTGGAAATTGAAACTCCATCATGGAGATGACGTGTTTTGAGATCTTCTTTACCCCCACGTCATCATGTTATGAGCGTCCCAACGGCGAATGATCCAGGAAAGCTTCTGCTCCTCCTCTTTTACTGATGTACTACTACAATTGGGGCGACCACTTTCCTTATCGTGAATCAATACTTTATTTAAAGCTTGGCGTGTTACCTTGTAGAGGTTCCGGAGCACAAGGCCAGGCAGCATGTCCTCCCTTGCTGTGACGAGGAACATCAGGTATTGTGACAGCGTCTTGATGGCCTCCATAATTGTTTCATTATTCTTGTCCTCGGTGACGATCCGCCGATATTTGGACGAGAGAAAAATTTGTGTGGCAATGTGCCAGACTAGGATGTCTTCCTGGAATTCACGGCCGAATCCCAGCTGGATTTTGCCACGCATAGTGTAGGAGCCCGCCTCCATCGTCCTCCTTCCCACCGGACATGCTGACGAGCTCAATATTCGCCATGATAGAACTTCTAGACGTAGATTAGTGGGTAATACTTAGCTTAGATAGGAGATTTGGTGATGTACTTCACCCTAGGGCAGTTGTGGCCATGACACCGTGGCGACGAGGTCGTCGGTGTCGTAGCAGTGCAGGCGCGGTGCAGTGACGGCAGTCGAAGGCGATGGCGCTTCCCGTCGCTCACAGCGCCCCTTTAGATCGGACTAGAGTTAGAAACTTTGGGGTGGGACTGGCGGCTACCGGTGAACCTCGTGCCTTGTGCCCCAGCCCCCACCGTCCTTTTATGGCGCTGCGCGACGGGGGGCCAGCAGCCAGTAGAAAGACTGAGCGCCGCCATCAGGGCGCGGATCAAGGACCCAGGTGGAGATTATCTTAACATTCTCCCCCCTTGATCTCACCTTATGACTTAAACTTAACTTCTTTTTTCTTTTCCCATTCCATCACAGATCAGTGCATAAAGCGTGCCTCATTGTCACGATCAGTTGCCATTAGATTTAATAGGTATAATGCACCTCTCTATTTTGAAATAAATAATCAACTAGACTCTTAGTATCTAGAAATCATAGGCTTTTCCGTAAACCCATATCAACTGTGTGCTCTGTGAACGCACTGGGTGGTTAGCCTTTGGTAAGCGGATCCGCAAGTACTTACTCGGTACTTATGTGCTCAATACTTTTAAAATGATTCTGGATTTTCTCCTTTACAACATATAACTTAGTGTCAATGTGTTTGGTAGCACACTTGACCTGTTGTCTTAGGAGTTAACTTACTTTAAATGGTTATTGCTATTGTCTACCATTATTAAATCCGGGTACAAATTCCCTTAACATCTTTTACCTGTTCCTTAAGCCTCATGTCAAGCTATACTATGGTATGCATCACTAATGACATCACAACTGTTTTTTTGGAGCTTTTCCATAATAATACTCCAACTGTGAGTGTTAGCAACTACTGTGGATTTCACTACATATCTCACCAAGACTTAACATTTGTACCCTCAACTATTTGAGAGTACTTATTCTTTCTTACTCAGCATGAGCCCTATGATACTTTGTAAAATTACAAGACATTTTCAACTCTATTCCAGTGATCTATATCTGGACTAGACTTCTGCCAAAACATCCCGGATACATAAACTACGTCAGTGTAAGTTCTTACTTGTACTTGTATACTCATCAAGCTTCCAACAACTGAAGCATATGGAACCATGTTCATTTGATCGATCTCATATCGGTTCCTGTAACACTTAAAGTTTGCAAATCTATTACCCATGACTATAGGAGCAGGCGTAGGTTTACTCGTATGCATATTTTATTTCTTTAGAATCTTTTCTAAGTATGTCTTTGCGATAGTCCTAATACCCAGTTTCTTCTATCTCGGTGAATTTTGATTCCTAGAACCAATGACGCTTCACCAAGATCATTCACGTTGAAACTTGAGGACAAAACTTCTTCTTCTCCAATGACAGATTAACACCACTACTAGTGAGTAGAATATCATCTATTCATAGGATGTGGAAAATTAATTTTTCATTCTTGAACTTCACATAAACACTATTGTCCTTCTCATTTTCTTTAAAACCCAAACTTTCTTATCATTTCATCAACTTCAAATACAACTGTCTAAAGACTTGTTTTAACCCATAAATGGACTTATGCAGGAGGCATCCCATACGTTCTTTTCTTCCATGACAAAACCTTTGGGTTGTGCCATGTAAACGTTTTCATACAAATCCCCGTTGAGGAATGTCGTCTTTACATCCATCTGATGTAACTCTAAATCGTAATGTGCCATTAACACCATTATGATTCTAAAAGAATCCTTGCATAAGACTGGGGAGAAAACTCTCATTGTAATCTATTCATCCTCTTTGTGTAAAGCCTTTTGCTACAAGTTATGCTTTATATCTTTCTATATTCTCTTTAGAGTCATATTTTGTCTTGTAGGCCCATTAACAACCTACTATTTTGGCTTCATTAGGAATTACTTCTAAGTCCCAAACATCGTTGGTATTCTTCGAATTCATTTCAACTTTCATAGCTTCTTGCCATTTAAACGAGTAAACGCTTCTCATGGCTTCTTCAAACGAGGTGGGATCACCCTCCATTTGAATTTCTTTACTAACATAGACTTTATAGTCATCAGAAAAACTGGTTTACTAATTCTTTGAGACCTTCTGGGGCCTCAGCTACTAGCACTTTTAGATGGGGCTATTTTTGCTCTTCATTGCCAAGAGGCAATTGATTCTATAGGCTCCTGTATCATAAGATCCTTGTTTACATTATTTATCTTCTTCGAAAAGCCAACAACATGTGTTATATAAGTCATACAACATCAACAGGTATTGAGAAATTCGTTGTTTTGAATCACTAAAGTGGGCACGTAGTCCGCTTCTCTTCAAGTCTTAGGTCTCTACATACCTCTACATACCATGCTCTCCCAGATCTTCCCATCTTTTCTAAAGATAGTGTATCTTTAAATATCTTATTTTGGGTTTAATCCGTTAAAACCTCATATGGTGTTTTAAGCACCACCTTAACATCTTTGAGGCTGATTACGCTATCTTTCTGTCAGAACTTTAAAAAATCTAAAAATTTAGCTATTTCTTTGCTTAGGGGTATCATTGTTGTGACCATTGTACTCCTCCAATGGTTTTATCTTAATTAATCTTTATCTCGCTCTTAATGAAGAGTATCTTTCTTAATTGATCTTTTATCTCACTCTTAATGAAGAGTATTTTTTTTAATTGATCTTCATATTTCCCCCCTCGAAATATGGCATGCATTTTACTACCATAATTTCAAAAACTATTCAGAAAACCTGTGAACGAGAAGACACATATAACTTACTTCATTCACATGATTATGTCATGCGAACATAGTTATTTCTTGATTCGTATAGGAGTATATTTTTCTTATTTCACTTTGAGAACTTAACGAGGTCTTTCATTAGTAGTGCTTTTGCAAGTCACACTTGCATCTTTTTTTATCTTTTGGTTAGTATTGACCATGACGATGCATTTCTATTGTGCCAAAGTCAATACTATGACAGCATAAGAGCTATCTAAACTTCTCTCACTATACGGGATACAAAACATGTGAATCATCACAAAACTTCTCCCGTCATGCAGGATTGACTAGCATAAGTACTAGAGAGAATTTCTTATTTGACACTAGGAAAATGAGTCGTTCCTTTCTTGGCCCTGAAATTTTCTTCGTTCCCTATTTGACACTCGCTTCAACTTTCATCCCTAATTTGACACTACCGTCAAATCCGTTAGCTAACGGTGTTAACTGGCTGTTAAAAAGACGTTTTTGCCCCTAGAAAAAAAAGAGGCGGAGCAAATTTGAGAGGAAAAAAAACCTGCGCCTTTTTTTGCAGCTAGGCGCATGCATCAGAGGTGGGCGCAGGTTTTTTTTCCTCTCAAATTTGCTTCGCCGCTTTTTTTCTAGGGGCAAAAACGTCTTTTTAACAGCCAATTAACACCGTTAGCTAACGGATTTGACGGTAGTGTCAAATTGGGGATGAAAGTTGAAGTGAGTGTCAAATAGGGAACGAAGAAAATTTTAGGGCCAAGAAAGGAACGACTCATTTTTCCAGTATCAAATAAGGAATTCTCTCTAAGTACTATGCCAAAACTTTTCCCCATGCGGGATACATCTATACGAAAACTTAGTCATGACAACTAAAAAACATTCACTTATACTTTATTTTTCAATTAAATCTTCCCGTTGGTTCCAATTTAATCAGAAAAATAGTAAACTAACAAAAACTGTCTTAAACTGTCTTGACTCAATCCTTTTTATTCACATACCCCAGCATTGCAGCCTGTTGCATGCAGGTGAGTGATCTTGTCGAATATGCTTCTGCATCAATTCTACATCACCGTTGGACAGAAAATAGAATTAATACATAAAACTCATAAATTAACTTGAAATCCATATAACTACTCTTTAAAATTAAATTCTCCCGTTGGTTTGAATTTAATTAGAAGATTAATCAACTTCATTGAAACATGTTAATAAAATATATTTTATTAGTTCAGGAGCATTTCTTGGTCCTTATCTACTCTCTGAAAATTGACCATGTTGGTGTGAAATTTATTAGATATTTAAACCTCAAACTTGAATTCATTATAATATTGTTATCATCAACGTTGATCAGAAAATGACAATACCATAATCTGACTTAAAAAATGGACTACTCTTCTAATTAAATTTTTCCGTTGGTTCCAATTTAATTAAAGGATAAGCATAATCATAATTTACTAAATATGACTGCTCTTCAAATTAAATTCTCCCTTTGGTTCGAATTTAATTAGAAGATAATAAACTTTAAACTTTGCAGCGAAAATTTAAACATAATTAGTGAATTTTACCCACAAGAAAATTCTCTTTACTAATTTTCTTTGAGGCATTAATCATTTTCCAGGAAATAACAATTTTCTTTGACCAATTCTTTACTGTTGCTCGGCCCGATAGCAAAACCGGCCCAGCCTGCCTTGCGCGCGCGGCTCCCTCATAGGCCGCAACCTGGGCCTGGACCGGGAAAGCGGCTCACCCGCTCGCGCCTGCCTGGGCCAACCTCTGGCCTGTCGCCTCTACACCATTGATGTAGATCGGACGGACACGCGCGCGTCTCGGCGGATCAAACCAGCGACGACGACGCTCCCTCGGAACCCTATCTCATTTTCTTCCCCTGCCTCTCTCTCTCCACCCACGACGGCCGGCTCTCCCTCCTTTCTCTCTCTAGGACGTCGGCGGTCGGAGATGGTGGCGCCGCTGCGGGGCCCCTCGCCGGTGAGCGCGCTCGCTCGAGGCGGAGCGCGCCGCCGTCGAGCGGCCTTGCGCCGTTACCCTTGGCCCCACGCTCTCTCTCCCTTTCTCTCTCTCAGCGGCAGTGACCGAGCGCTAGAGCAGCAGCGGCCACCGGAGCTGGCAGAGGGTGGTGGTGCCGTCACCGGCCCCCTCGCCGGTGCGCGCTTCACAGCGGGTGAGCGCGTCGCGGTGTGCCGGCGAGCACCCTAGCACGCGTCGCGGTGCGCCAGCGAGGAGTCTTTCCCGAAATGCTCCAGTGAGTGGAGGCCGGCGAGGTAAGCCGCCTCCCTAAAACTTTTCCCCTTATTCTTTCTACTTGATTCTTCTTTCTCTTCTTCTCGGAGCGGTCCGATCTAGGGTTAGGGTTAGGGTTAGGTTAGGGTTCGTGTTACTGTTCATCTTCCCCGATGGGTTAGGGTTCGGGTTGAGTCATTGTTCTTCTTTCCCGATGGGTTAGGGTTTGGTTAAACCCTCTGCATCTCTGTTTCTTCCCCCGATTAGGGTTAGGGTTTCAATCCGAACTGGATCGAACCCTCTGCTTCTCTATCTCTTCGATATCTTTTCAATTTTCTACCCCACACTCGATCTACACACTAGCAACCATGGCTCTGGTACCATTGATAGAACTGAAAGAACTTCTAGGCGTAGATCAGTGGGTAATACTTAGCTTAGATAGGAGACTTGGTGATGTATCTCGCCCTAGGGCAGTTGCGGCCATGACACCGCGGCGATGAGGCCGTTGGTGTCGTAGCAGTGCAGGCGCGGTGCAGTGACGGCAGTCGAAGGCGATGGCGTTTTCCGTCGCTCATAGCGCCCCTTTAGATCGGACTAGGTTTAGAAACTTCGGGGTGGGACTGGCGGCTACCGGTGAACCTCGTGCCTTGTGCCCCAGCCCCCACCGTCCTTTTATGGCACCGCGCGACGGGGGAGGGGGGCATCAGCCAATAGAAAGGCTGAGTGCCCCTGACCAGGGCACGGATCAAGGGCCCAATTGACCGGGCCAATTGGTGGAGATCAACCTAACACGCCACACCCATTCGAAAACCAACTCCTTGACATCTTGTTTAATCAATCGAGTCTCCGAGTAAAGCATGTTGTCCCACCAATCTTCAAGGCCCATCTTCATTGCCATCTGGTCCCAAAGCTTGGTCTTGTCATGGGCGCATGAGAGCAATAGGTTATACTGCCCAATGGAGCCTGACCACTTCCTGTAACTTGAGACATATATAACAAAACGTCCAAGCTAGTGCCACTCTCTTGTGCACAAGAAATCACATGTCCAGGTCGAGCCTATAGCCCTGAACAATGATGCTATGTCCAACAGGAAGGCACCGACAAGCAGGATGTTCGTGATAACAACGTCAACCCTGCTGTAATAACCATGCTTGCTACATTGCTGGAACAGAATGAACACGGTGACAGTTGATACAGGTGCAAACAGACGCATGCAGTAGCCATACCAGTTGTGGATCACCGGTGCCTTGGTGTACATGAAGTCATACACAAGGGAGAGCACCAACTCCATGAGCCTGCACACATCCTTGGAGTTCCATGGATCAGAGAACAATATTGGTCTATTATTCGAATCCTCTACTACAACTATAGAGGAGTCCACCAGTGCATGCTTGACAACATTATGGAACTGGGAGTGAGCAAACAACAGAAGCTCTTCCTCGTCACGGTCTTCCCTTGGACCTCGAGGCGACCCAGGCACAGGGTGAGCTTCCTCGTCGTGGTCCTCGCATGGTCTAGTTTATTTTGCTGCTCTTTCTTAACAGATCTCCGGATGCCGTCCGTGCTGGAGGACCTACTGGAGAATCCCAGCTATAAACATCAGGAGCGCAGCCGCGACCATGGTGGCGTCGTCGCGACCAATATGCTTGTAGAGGACATAAGCAACTCCCAGGGCCTGCACGAAAAGAGCCAGCAGGTGGCGCAGCCAGAGCTGGTTGTCCGCGAGTGCGTAGGCAGTGATGGTGTCCTGGCTACCAAGGTGCAGCAAGAGGAAGGGCGCCCAGAACGCGACCAGCTGGTGCTCGCTCGACCAGCCGCTGATGGAGAGGTGGCCCAGAGTGTATATCGCCGTGGAGTCCGCCATGAGGTACGCCAGCCATAGGGAATAACCTCAGAGCGGCGGAGGCTTTGCGCCGACGAATCCCTGCGAAGAGGAGAAGAACAATTTGCAGCGTGAAAATTACGATTACGAGGATTTGGATTCCCCACTCGTTCCAGAGCCACATCGGGTTTCCACCTACACCCATTGCTCTCTGAAATTTGCAAGACCTCAAGCTATTGGGACTCGCCACTACCACTGGTAACCAGTGTTTCATTTCAAAGGAATATATAGGACTACACCTACTAGTTTCGATGGAACAGCCTGTGCTCCTGCACGGAAACTTCCTTTCACATGCCCACAGAATTTTCTTCCCGCAGACCTCCTATCAAGGAAGAAAATTAGGTGGGCGATGGGCCCATGGGGAGGAGGAGTGGGCGCTGTGGTGGGCCCAGGCGTTCACCTGGGAACGCATGTCTGCGAGATAGCCAGAAACGTGTCAGATTGGTTGCCGGTCCACGCGGTGGCCATCGCAGGCATGGACGCACGGACGCGGGTTGCACAGAATTTTCTTCCCGAATCTTTAGTATACGGATTATCCGCCCGATCGCGGCGGGGAAGCGCATGCGCTCGTGTCCTGCAAGCCGCGGAAAGAAAAAAAAAACTGCTTGCCAAATGCCAATTACCCGCCGTGGAACCAAACAAAAATGGTTCTATGCCTTGCTTTGCCTCACAGCAATCCGCCTCTGCCTTTTACGTTTTTTACGTACAATACAATGCAACGATCTCGCCTCTCCGCCATGTCCGTCACGCGTCGCGCGCCGGCGTCGTCGTCAAGTTGCTGCAGCTGCAGCGGCGGGCACTGCGTCAACATCTACGTGAACAACACCAACTCCGTGCTGGTCGGCAGCAAGGTCGTCATGAGGGACCCCGGCGCGCGCGTCTCCAGCCGCCACCGCCAGCCGCGGCGAGACGGCCGCCGTGTGGGAAAGCGAAGTTCTCGGCAGCAGCATAAGCCGAAGGCGACGAAGATTGGAATCGTCGTCGTCGTCGCCGTCGTGTCGTTGCTCTTCGCAGCAGCAGCAGCTGCTGCGGCGACCATGCGTTATTATTTGCCTCCATCTTTTTGTACGCGGGAGCAGATATGACTACAACACTAACACTAGCGAGTGCTAGTTTGGACGGGTTTTCGCGATGTTTTCTGTTCTGATATCGGGCAATTTCACTTGATGAATGTAATTCGCTGGACGCCACCACTAATCCTGCCCGATAGCCTTGCAGAACTGCAGAAGGACAGGTGATCAAGTTGTAGCGAGAGTGGCTCAAGAGGGCTTTTTTTTCTAATGAGGAGCTTGACTGATCATGTGTCCTCTCTCTCTCTCTCTCGCCACGTGAGACTCCTGCCCCTTTGTGCTGAAACCTGAAAGCGACATTGAGAAGAGAGGTAGTGGTGGGACGAGACTACGAGAGAGGTAGTAAACGTGCACAGCCTATATCGTCCATTGATTAGGCATGTAGGCCGCAGCCTATCCATGTCAACATGGAAAACATAATCCTTTTTTCCCTGAACCTAAAGCACTTATTATCGTCCTGCATTGTTGCTGCCATAAACGAGTAAGAGCTCCTAACAGCTTTCTTCATTTTCGTTCCCTTTAACTCACAAAACCAAGTTTGCCATACTTCTTTTATATTAATATTATATTACGAACCACGAAGGTTAGAACCAGCGGCGGAGCGTGGAACAAATGGCAGGGGGGCAATTTTTGTTTTTATAATAAAAAAGACAAGTGATAGTCCATGCGTGGGCTGCGCATACATGCGTGTGGAGCTGCTCTTCGCTCTGGGCTGGTGCATGGTGCGTGAGTGGGCTGCTCTTCGCTCTGGGCCAGTGCTGTTCTAATGGTGTTCTATGTCCATAAAGAAATGCTGAGAAATTCATTGGGCCACCAAAAATTATCTGGCCCAAGGGGCGGCGGGAGCCCAGTTTCACCTTCATTGCGCTCCGCCCCTGGTTAGAACCGTGTTAAATCATCATTACAAGTAGCAGCTAAGCAGCACACACAAAAAAGACATTTTCATAGTCACCTAATGAAAATGAGTTGCGTACTTGAGTCACTGCTAGGGTAGTGGTTGAAGGATCTTGCTATGACTATGAGCAATCAAACGGTACCATGTTTCAATTATGACGCAACAAAATTAGTTTAAATCCCAGGTGTGCATGTAGTGGTTGCAGGATCTTACCATGAGTGAGCAATCGGATAGTACCATGTCTCAATTATGATGCAACAAATTACTTTAAATCCCAGGTGCATCAGGATCTTACCATGAACAATCAAATTGTAGCATGTTTCAATTATGATGCAACAAATTACTTTAAATCCCAGGTGCATATGGCGGTTGAAGGATCTTACCATGAGCAATCAAATAGTAACATGTTTCAATTACGATGCAATAAATTAGTTAAAATGATAGAAAACCAATTTTTCTTTGCATTAATTGGAACACCAATGTGCAGCTTGAACTTTTTTTTTTTTCAAAAATAACTATATTTTTTTCAATACCAGAAATTCCTTGATGAAATACGAAAGCTAGTCCATATATCAATTGGAATTCACACATACTTCTTAATGAAATATGTGTGAAGTCGTGAAAATAAAAAAAAAAAAAAAGTTGCAATTTCTTTAAAAAAACAACAGGCACAACGAATTGTGACAAATCAGCCGCCGGAATAAGGAATGTACCCGCGGGAATTTTTGGTCCCCAATCGCTCCGCTTTGCCAACCAACCAACCATGCACCCACCTGCACCACGCCGTTAACGGGTCCGGAACATCCCTTATCGGATCCACTCCGCCCTCCCTTGTCCCGTCCGATTCCCCACAGCAGCGCCCTCGCCCTCCTCCTCCAGTCCGGATCGCCTTCTCCCACCGATCCGTCCGGACATCGGCATGGCTGCGCCCCCGCCGAAGGCCGCGCCGGCGCCGAGCGCTTCTTCGGCGGCCTAGCGTTCGTTTGCCTCCGAGGAATTTCTGCCGGTTGCGTTACCGGATCTTGTGTGGGTGGGCCGTCGAGGATCCCGCTCCCCGCGCCGCCGGCGACCGCCCCGCCGCAGCTAGTATGAGCTCCGACGGGCGCCTCCGCCGCGCGCTGGCCGCGTTCGGCGGCGGCGGCGACGTGTGGAGCCTCGTGGACGCGGCACTCGCCGCCGCCGCGCGGGACAGCCCCGCCGAGCTGCGCGCGCGCCGCGACGGCATCGTCCAGCGCCTCTACGCAGGGGCAGCCCGCTGCCGCAACTGCAACGCCGACGCAGACGCTCCCCCGCCGCCTGCTCAGCCGAATGGTGCCGTCGCTGCTGCTGCTGCTCCTGCGGCGGCCGCGTCGTTGTCTCCGGCCTCGCCTGACGAGGAGGTCGACGCGGACGGCCTCGACGACGACGATGCGGATGCCGACGCCGGTGTGGAGAGCAAGATCCTGGCGATCAGGGATTTCCTGGAGGACCCCGACCAGGTCCTCAAATATCCCATCTTTACCGCTTTGATTGACAGTACTACAATTTTGCTGACAAAAGGAGAGAAAAGGCTCACTGCTTCGTTGCAATCTGTACCTCTGTCGTGTGGTCTCCTCACAGTCGGAGGACGAGATGGTGAGCCTGCTGCAGAACCTAGCAGACATGGACATCACCTACAAGGCTCTCCAGGTCAAACTTGCTTTTAGCTTCCGCTTTTCCTTGGTCATGTTCAAGGAAAGATTGGTTTGGATGCTTTCTGAGGCAGGCAGCTCAACGTGGTGAAAAGTTTGCGATTCTGTTTTTTGCAGGACACGGACATCGGCCGCCATGTGAATGGCCTGCGTAAGCACCCATCCAGTGAGGTCCGGCAACTGGTGAAGCTGCTCGTCAGGTGATGAACCAGCTGACTGCTCTATTGAATCGATAATAAGGCATAACTATCTTCTGATAATCTGATTGTGGATTTGTCTTTGTCTTCGGTCTTTAAGGAAATGGAAGGAGATTGTGGATGACTGGGTGAGGCTGCACAACTCAGGTGGTGATGGTGGTGGCTCGATCATAAGTACGTTGCTGTACAGAATTTTGAACTTGTCTAATGCGTTGTGTTTAGCTCCAAAGCTTTTGGAATTTCTTTGTGCTTGGTGATAATTTTGATACATTTGATTCATGGTGGCAGGCGATGGTGACTCACCTGATAAAGTCCAACCCAAGTACCATCAAAATACTCATGTAACTATTCTTTCACGCTCCAATGTGGGCTGATCTTATGTTTCTTGTATATAGTAAATTAATAATTGCAAATAAGATAATTATGTCACACCCGATTTAGCAAATCCATTTTTCTGAGAGGTTAGACCTGTGGACAGTATCGTGCTAAAGGTGTGTAGTTCAATTTCCCTTTCTAGTGAATCCATTATGTACTCCCAAAGTGTCATACTTTGCAGCACACGTCTTAGTAACAACTAAAAAGGCTAAACAAAGCTTTAATGCTTCATACCAATCTTCTTATACCTTTAAATTATTTTTCTCGTCTCAATGGCATGCTTGCCAACAAAAAATCAATTTATTTTGTTGCTATTGTGCAATTGCAGGCTTCAGACTTCAAGTATTCTCCCAGCCCACAGAGGCATAGTGAGTTCCCATGTCCATCCCCTAAGAGGTTTAAGTAGAGCTCGTACATTGCATGACCAACTGATGTGTACTGATGGTCCCTATTTTGGACCTTAGATGTTTTGAGCTCAGAGAGGTCTGGCAATCATAATTTGGTGGAATCAACAATGGAGAAGCGTAGAACGAGCCCTGCTCCTGCATACCATAACACTAAGCAGAACAACAGCAACAACTATTCTACTGTTTCATCATCAGCACCAGCTGTAAGTCTTTGACCATACAGTCCTCTCTGATTTTTCTTACAGCTGTACTTGTCATTGCAAAGGGACTATGCACTTGGTTTTGTTTAATGCACAACAAAAAGGCTTGAAAATAAAGTTCAGTCCTCCCTAAAAAAGAAAGAAGAAATAAGGCCAAACTCTATCAGCATGGAGTTGTCATCTGTTCACTAGCCTCACTATACACCACTCACTGCACATTGGTGTTATCATGCAAAGTAGTGAAAAAGGCCCTTATCATAATTAGGCTTTAACTTTTCTTAGACTTTTGACTTTGCTCTGCTCACGTTTAGCATAACAGCGCCTATTCTTTCATGTGATGTTCATAATTACACTCCGCAGAGAGTGATGAGGGAGCAAAAGAACACTCTTTTGGATGCTGAGAAGCTAGATTCAGCGAGGAAGAGGCTTCAGGAAAACTACCAGGAAGCGCAAAATGGTAATATTTCAATGGCACGCTCTGTACACTTACCATTGACTTAGAGCCTTACAAAGTTAAATAGCATCTCGCTACATATAATTCTTAGTCTGATTTCCCATTCAACTTGTTAAAATGACGCGCTAAACTGTCAGGCTAACACTATGTCATTGTGATCCAAAAGCAGTAAGATTGATACCCATTTTTCCTAACATCTTTTTCCCGCTCCCTTTTCAGCGAAAAAGCAGAGGACAATACAAGTGATGGATATCCACGACATACCTAAGCCGAAGAACAGGAACACCTTCATACGCAAGAGTGGAGGTGGATTCCCGGGAAAGCACCGGTGATCTGCCAAACCGCCATCGTGCTGTAGCGGACTCGCATATGTATTTTGTACTAGCAAAAAACGAAATCTGAAAGCAAACTCTTGTTTTCCCAGTTTGATTTGTACTCCTGCAGCCCAGTCCACTGATATAAGTATATACTGCCTAGTCCATGAGGCCACGCTTGTACTTCTCTTAAGACTGGAGAACAGAAGGAAAACAAATTGTGTTATTATTCATGACACACCCTCCTTCTTACCTGATACCAATCCATGGATAGCCTTTTTGTTTTGTTTTGCTTTTTGTTTTTGTTTTTGTTTTTGTTTTTGTTTCTTTCTTCTTCTCTTCTTTTGTTTTGCATAGGACAGCCGGCTAAGAACAAGGTCGTGCAATGCAGAATGGGGTGCGTGGACGTGTGGGCGAATCCAATCGTTCACGATGTTTGTCATTTTTTTCTATAAAAAAAGGAAAATAAATAAATAGCGAGTAGCACGAGCATACATTAATTGGCATGAAGATGGTTCCAGTGGCAAGAGCTGAAGTTGTTTGGTCAAAAGTCAAAGCAGCTTGGTATCTCCCGTGGCTCGGGGAAACTAGAGATAGCCTAGAGGGCACATGACATTCGTGTGTGTTGTCCTGTACTCCTGTCCCCGTCGTGGGAAGTGGGGAGCCACGTCCTCGGCACTTTCAGACCAGAGAGTATTGTGCTTTCTCCATCCCACGAGATTAAGGCCCTGTTTAAATCATCAGCTAAACTTTAGCAGACTAAATTCAGCTATGCTAGATTCAAACAGCCCACGGCTTAATCCAGCAAAACTTTAGCTGGAGGCCAAAATGTACATAATCACTTTAGCCGTTTTAATCTAGCTAAAAGTTCTCACATGCCTCAATGACCAAAGTACCCTCAGCTTAAGTTTAGGTAGAGAATCCAAACATTCCCGGCTAAAATTTAGCTAGCTAAACCAATGAAATTAATAAGTAGTAGCATGGTTAAAGTTTTTAATTAGCTAGAGGATCCAAACACCTCTAGCTAGCTCAAGATTAGCTAGCTAAATTTTAACTCTAACAATTAGCTAGCTAAATTTTAGTTAGGGTGAATCAAACATACCGTAAGTCTAAGATGTTGCTACGCTAGATTCATCCGTCCGAAGCTATGATTCCTGTTCTTTCCACGCACCGTCGTCCTCTTCAACGCCATGCTAAGCACTGAGGAAGCGAAAATAGACGCTAGCGCAGTAGCACTTTCTTGTGGGATGTTTAGGGAGCTGTGCCGTGGTAACAACGAGTTAATCTCGGGTAAAGTCGTTCCGGAAAAAAAAACAGACGAGGTGATTTCTGACCAGCACATATGAAATGGATTCACTCTGAAGACCAAACAGGCTGTTAGGAGTCTACTAGTGTAACGTGCCTCCTAGATTTCTTGTGATTGAATGTGTTCAGCGTGGGCAATGTTTTTGTTCAACTGTGACAAATAAACGAAAGGGCCGGTAGGCCAGTGGCAAGAACCTCAGCAGCACTCCAGGTCATACGTTTCATTTCCCGTGGGAGCGAATTTTTCAGGATTTAACAAGCGTTGTATTTTTAGTGGTAGGCGATGTTCTCATCGACAGCGAAACACCTATGGTGACTTCCGCAATCTTGAGGATTTGCTAGCCTAGTCTTCGAAGATGCTCCTACGGGTTGAATTTGCGTGCATACGTTCGTAGAGGTGAGTATGCCGTATACGTATATTGTGAGTGTCTGCGTTGTACTGTGTAATCGAAAAAAAACTGTGACAAACACGGTGTCGATCGTCATGGTCCGTGAGTAAGTTTGCTTGAACTTTCGCTATGATCGTCAGCCAGTCTTGATAATTTGGAGATCGTAGGACCACATAAAGCTAAAGGATCCTTTACTCAAAAATGGAACAGAGGAACATGCTACACTTTATTATTAAAAAAATCATACGCCTTAGGGGTTATAGGGCAAAAGCTAGATCAGCTGTTAGCAAGCAATCACCAGGTTCTGACGGGCATGTATAAAGGTTCGTGAGATTATAGGTAGTAAAGCGAGTATCAATCTTGACCTCCATTTTTCTTTGCAATTTTATGACTTAGTTTAGTGCGAGATGCCCACATTTTTTGTCGACAAAAAAGATAATATAGGGGGCCAATGCCCCCCTCCCCATCCATACCCATACTCACACCCCACTAGCACCACCACCCAAAAAATCTCATGATAAATCAATAATAGCAATAATAATCCTATTTGTATTAAGCTATGTCGAATAATAAATGTAAAATTTCTAGAAAAAACATGCAAACTATGTATGATGAAAATTAAGTGATAGTTATCAAATAATTGCTATTATAATAGGCATGCTTATGTCCATGCGAAAATCCTAAATCATATATTTACACTCTATTTGATTAGCAAGATAAAAGAAAACGACAATTCCATACTAGTAATTTATTGAGTATTTTGTACTAAACCATAGCTATTATTATATTTGATCATGGACAACGCATGCTATCTTCATGTAACATACCATCTAAAGAAACACATATACCATATGGTTCCCTATCCATGCCTAGTTCTTTATTTTTCAATTAGTATGGTCATTTCAAAATGTAATATGGCATTCAACACCACATAACACAAGCAAGTTTTGGTTGTTTGGTTTGGTCGTGTTGCCTAACTATCTTGAAGATTATGCAAGCAAGTTCTGCCTTGCTAGCCTGAGAGAGCCAAATTGACTCTTCTGGCTAGGCAAGGTTCTCATGCTCTGTGCTAGCCAGAAGAGGCTAGGATAGGCGAGCCACCCAGTGAAACCAAGCACGCCCAATATCTCCTTTAAAATTTCCATGTCTACTAGCACGGGTTTCACACACCAATAAGGTATTTGGGTTAGGAAGGGAGTTGATAGATAATTAGAGACAATATACAAGGCTTTAGGTTTGGATGAGACTCCTCTAACTTCACTTCCTGTGACTTTGAATCGCTGCAAGTGGGCTTGATTGATTTGCTCCCTGTAACTGAGTCACTGGTAGGTGGGCCTGATTGATTATAATCAGGTCAACCTGTGAGTGACTCAAAGTCATCACAGGGAGCAAAGTTAGGGATTTGCTTCCTTTAGGTTGTTGCACTCATCGTCCTAAGCTTTGAAAAGCTCTAGTTATGGGCAGGAGCTGGGTGAAGGCCAAGCATCATCAAATGGGCAACTACATAGCGAAGAAAGAAGAAAAAGTTGGATGCAATATGTAAATCGAACTGTTCTAATTGGTTTGACATCATCTATGATCTCAACCAAACTAAGCAAACAATATCTCCTTTACAATTTCTATACCTACGAGCACGGTGTACATGCACCAATGAGGTCTTTGGGTTAGGAAGGGAATCGATAGGGACAATTGTACCAAGTGATTGTTTAGAAACTATTAGAGATGCTCTTATAAAGGTTTTGGCAAAATAATAATTGTCTCTGAAAGGATCAAGATGCCCAAGAGGAGGGGTAAATTGAGCTAATTCTAAATTTCTTCGCAATAAACAAGTCCTATGGTTAGCTCAATTAACCCCTTGTGCCTAGAAAAATATTTCTATTGATCTAACGCACTAAAAGTTTAGCAACCTAGTTCCAATCCTACTCTAGCATGGCAATTCTAGGAATGTAAATGACAATAATTGAAATGCTCAAAGTAAAGAGAGAAGAGAAAACACGGCGATGTTTTGCCGAGGTATCGGAGAGTCGTCACTCTCCACTAGTCCTCGTTGGAGCACCCGCGCAAGGGTGTAGCTCCCCCTTGATCCGCACAAGGATCAAGTGCTCTTTATGGGTTGATTCTTTGACACTCCGTCACGGTGAATCACCCACAACCGCTCATAACTTGAGTTGGGTCATCCACAAGCTCTCCGGATGATCACCAAGCTCCTAATCACCACCAAGCCGTCTAGGTGATGGCGATCACCAAGAGTAACAAGCACGAACTCTCACTTGACCACAACAAGCCTAGGGAGAAGGGTGGATGCACACTTTGCTACTCTTGATCTTCACTAATGAGGGCTCTCTTTGGATTCTCAAATCTCAATCACCTCACTAGGACCTTGCTCTTCTTGGCACTCTCTAAGGTGTGTTTCAGCTGTTGAAATGAGCAAAAGTCACTCCACACACGAGTGGAGCTTCTATTTATAAGACAGCCTGAAAAATGAACCGTTATGTGCCTCTGCGGGGTGACCGGACGCTCCAGTCAGTTCAACCCGCACACCAGTGTTTAAGTGTTGACCGGATGCTGGCAGGGTCCGGTCACCACTGACCGGACGTGTCCGGTCCCATTTTCCCTCACTGGATGCTTACTGTACTCGACCAGACGCTGAACCCCCAGGGTCCGGTCAGCACTGACCGGACGCGTTCGGTCGCAGATTCTCTTCTCTAGAATTCTGACCGGACGCTCCGGTCAGTTCAACCCGCACACCAGTGTTTAAGTGTTGACCGGACGCTGGCAGGGTCCGGTCACCACTGACCGGACGTGTCCAGTCCCATTTTTCCCTCACTGGATGCTTACTGTACTCGACCAAACGTTGAACCGCTAGGGTCCGGTCAGCACTGACCGGACGCGTCCGGTCGCAGATTCTCTTCTCTGGAACCTTACTGGAGTCGACCGGACGCTGGCCCTCAGCATCCGGTCACTTGACCTCTCCAGCGTCCGGTCAAACTGGACTAGTTCACCTTAGTCAAATGAACTGACCGGACCCTGCGGCCAGCGTCCGGTCGCACCGGAGCCAACGTCCGGTCAGTCTTTAACCCTCCATTCACTTCCAACTCTCGATCATTTGTGAATAAAGTTTGCTCCAAAGGATCTGAGGCATATTTAGGAGCAACCTAGTGCTAGTTTTAACAAGTGTGCACCACACCTAACTCACTAGACTCACCTAGGTCAAGCTACCTGTCCATACCCCCTTAATAGTACGACCAAAGGAAAAACAAAGTCCTAAACTACTCTAAGTGTCTCTCCAACTCCAATAGACACTTAGAACTAGTCATCCTTAACCTTGTCGTCCATCCTTTGAAAACCAAAATGATTTCCATCGTAGGGGCATGACAACCTTGATTGCCCAATCAATCTCCATTACCGTGACCTAACTTAATTGCCTCTGCAAAACACACGTTAGTCACAGTAATCTAACATTGTCATTAATCACCGAAACCCAATTAGGGGCCTAGATGCTTTCAATCTCCCCCTTTTTGGTGATTGATGACAATAAAACCTCGAGTATGTGAAAGAGTTGTGGTTTTTTAACATGCTTGGATCATATAAGCTTTTAGCAATAAGAACAAAAGAGTTAGTCAAGCTTATATAACCCAAGCCATCATGATGTACTCAAATGATATGAAATAAGCATGAGTACAATAAGAAAGACTCATTTGCATCGGAGTGAAAACACGGAAGCAAAGGCAAATGAGCACAGCTCAAGTGATATGACATATTAAAGAATTCAAAGTAGAGAGCACACATGTCATATATCACAATCACGTAGATATCACTATCACATAGATATAACGGTATGCATGAAAGTAAACACACGAATGCGTAATAGTAATAGTGTATCACACAAATAAAACTCCAAATGTATATAATAAAAGCTAATAACGGATAACTAGCTCCCCCTAAATGTCGCTCCCCCTGAGTCTACATACTCGAACCCTCTCCCCCTTTGGCGTCAAACACCAAAACCTAAGGGCTGGTTGGCGGGGTTGCAGCGGACGAGTCGGGCGCTGAAGAACGAGGAGCAAGCTGAAACTGGGCAGCAGCATCATCTGACCCTGAGCTTTGTGCTCACTGACCCTCTGTGGCTGGAAGCGTCGCTGAAGCGGTCTGGGTCTGAGCTAGGGCAGGTGCAGCCTGTGATGTTGCTGGTATATCTGTTATAGGATCTGAAGATGCGACAGAAGAAGGAAGCCTCTGAGTAGTCATGGTGACTGGAGCTGCTGTAGAAGGACCTAGGGCATGCATATGTGGCGGTGTAGGCATCCCTGTCAGCTCGCTAAAAGATGCTCCAAGACTCCTAGAGACTGATGTGTCAGGCACAAATAGCGAGGATGACTGATCCGGTGTGAAGCCCGTCTGAAGTGGTGTGAACTGCGGGGCTACCACTGGCGAGGATAACCACTGGGACACCTGTACTGGGGGAGAAGCAAACTAAGCTGGAGGCTATCCCTGACTCTGAAGCCCACTAGGCTGTACTACTGGAGTCATCGTAGTGGTGGTAGGCTGAGCAATTTGGGGTGAAGGCTGTGGATGTGGGGCCCCAAGAGCTATCACTACATGCTGCATGAATCCCATAAGCTGCTGCTGCATGAGTAACTGCTGCTGATGCATCTGTTGCTGCTGCTGTTGGAGGACCTGCTGCTGTCGCTGAAACTCATCCTGACGAGCCTGAAACTGAGCAAAGTTGGCAGCGGTCTCCTGAGCCTACCTAGCCTGATCCTGCTGCATCCTCTCAAGAATAGCAATCAAAGCGGGGTCTGTCTGCAGTGCAAGTGGAGCTGAGCTAGAACTACCGGCCTCTGCATCGTGTCTGCGTGGAGGCATCTAAGGAATAGGCAGGTAGTCATCATCTGAGCTGTCACTAGGCTCGCTCACCTCCTGCTGTGCCTCAAGCTGCTCCTCCTCAGTAGCGGCTATGCCTCTGATAATCTTGTCCTGCTGAGCTGCGGACTCTGGTACATCTGGGCGATGACGAGGCTGACTGGGTGCCTGAGGAGTGCTGTGTCTGATCCTCTATGCCATGTTATATGCTGGGAACTCTGTGGTGGCACCTCTATACTCTGCAACCATCTCTGGTGTCCTAACTTGCACAGCCTTGAGCATAAGAAATGTGATCCAATGTGCATATGGGAGCTGCCTGTGACCCTTGAATCCCTCAGCTATCGTGTCCTCCATCTCAGACAGAAGAAGATCCCAAATATCAAACACTGTCTGCTGCATCAGGGCATTGAGGAGCCAAAGCTGGAGGCGAGTCAAGCCCTCTCTGTATCCCAACCTGGGAAGAAGTGTCCTCCTAATGATAGCCTCTAGCACTCTAGTTGTAGGTGTAAGGTCACTAGGGTTCCTCCTTGACCCCTCACCAAAGGGCTCCTTGAAGTAATGGCGCACAAGTTCTATAGGTGGCACCTTACCACCATGAGGACGCCTGGGAGGCTCTTGCTGTCCATAACAAACCTCATGTAACTTGACAGGCTACTCCTGTAGCCTTAGTATCTCCCTGGCCCTAAAACTCATCATCCTGTAGTCTCTGCCTCTGAATGCAAAGTGTATAAAGTTATGATGAGGGTCAACGTAGAGCGAAGCATAGAACTGCCGAACCCAAGATGGTACATACAATCCTGTCCGACCAATCAGATCTGTCAGCCCTGGCAAATATGATAAGTAGGGGCGGGTATGCTCTCCGGCTGCCACAATAGACTCTATACTACAAACCCGCTGAGATCTGAACACTGCCCCACTATTGAGATAAGCATTGTAGAAATCCTCCTGCAGTGGCGTGTAGAAACCCTCTGCTTCTCTCATCCCTCCTCGGAGGAAACCACACATCAAACTCCATGAAGTGAAGCTGCTGAACCTACTTGGCCGTGGCGGCCCTCAAGTCAAGATGTACCACTGGAGGAGGACCCTGAGGTCTAGGTGGTGGACGTGATCCCCTCTGCTGTGTCGGTGGTCTTGGTAAGACTGGAACATGGGTACGACCAGAGCGGCATAGCTATGGTTGGGGTGCCTGCTCGGTCTCCTCAGCCTGCTGGCCCTCCTGAGTCTCCTAAGCTGGCTAAGGCTCTACTGGTGAGGGCTGCTGTTGTGACTCCTGCTGTGACTCCCCCTGAGGCTGAGGATCCACAACAGGAAGACATCATTTTGCCATTGTCATAGTACCTGGTGGACTGCCATGGCGCTTCCACCTCTTCAAGCTGCTGCCCTCTATCTTTGGTGTAAGTGGCGATCTGCAATCACAACCCCCTCTGAGCACCTCCTCTCTCTGCAGACGCTCTGGCGGCCTCTCAGAATCGCCGCTGCTTTGAGCTGCTCTCTCTGCATCTGGTTACTTCCTCTTCTTGGATGCAATCTTCTTTGTCGCCTTGCCTTTTGGATCTACAGGCAGGCGAGGCGGAGGCCTCCGATCATCATCTCCTGGTCCACCTCCAACATTCTTGGTGCGAGCCATTTGATCTATCAAGAAAAACTACCACTGACAAGAACAACTACCGCTATCAAGAGTAACTGCCCTGACACTTCCGAGGCTTGGCCTCGATCCATACTCACGAGCTTGGCTCTGAGTTGACTGACAACTGCCACACAATCTCAACAGCACCGACTCGCTGCACGATGGAATAGATAGATATACAAATAAATACAATATGTCTAATAGATGCGAAACCCTATGAGAGCAAGCAATGTAGATACGAAATAGAGACGACTGGCATGCTACCCGATGAACCGATGATCCAAAAAGATAAGCGACACGCGAGAACCACCGAATCTAGGGTTAGGGTTGGCGGTGAGCAGTGAATCGATAGACCTGAATGCAATGGAGAACAATGCTTTGAAATCGATTTAGGTTATGAGCGAATCAATGTGGGTTAGGGCATGTCGGCGAGGTCTTACTGGCGCTGGACGTGGGCAGCACTGCAGCTGAGGATCTCGGCGGTGAGCAGGAACAGGGGCTCGACGGCGCTGGAGAGAACCATAGCGAGCACGGGCTTGGCGGCGCTAGGGCACGGGACCGTGCGGTGGCGTGCGAGGCTGGCGCGGGAAGAGGTGGGCGGGACTCGGCTCGGGTGGCGCAGGGAGTCACGAGCGGCACGTGGGGCTGCGGTGGAGCGCAAAGGAGCACGGCGTGGTGGTGCTCGGGCGGAGCTTGCGCGGACGTGGCAAGCACCGAAGGCGACGGGTAGGGCACAAGGAGTCGCTACGGCGTTGATGACGGTGGGTTAGGTCAAGAGAACGCACGCGGCTATGATTAGGATTATATGGTGGCCCCCGGCGTGTCAGAAAAGGAAACGGGAAAGAAACTGAGTAATGCACGTTTCCTATTGACCGGACGCTCCACTGGTAGCGACCAGACGCTAACACCCAGCGTCCGGTCGATTCCAGTAAGGTCCAAAACCCCTGGAATCACGACCGGACGCGTCCGGTGGTCCATGACCGGACGCAGGCAGGGTTCGGTCAGAGTTGCCTTGACGCCTTCAGCTTCGACCGGACGCTGAACCCCTCCTGATCGGACACTGAAAGGCAGAGTCCGGTCACTCCTTTAGCAGTAGTTCACCTCCTGTGAACTGACCGAACGCTGGACGACAGAGTCTGGTGTAGCGTCCGGTCACTCTTTTCCAGCAAATCTTCAATGATCTTTCGTGCTGCTGTTTCCCAATCAAGTCCCAACTCCAATAAGATGCAAATAAACACAAATTGGGACTGATGTGAGTGACCTCTCTTAAACCCTCAAGGTTTTTAAAATATTTTGCCTTAGGCTATAATTCTTTTTAAGAAAATAGGCAATAAGATGGCAAATGGAACAAAACGACAAAGCAACAAACATGCATATGCAATACTTGAATGTAAATCTAGTTGCTTGTCAAGTTTGATCCAAGGTTAAGCTTCTTCACACGCTTTTCGGCGGTTATCTTAACCATGTTAGATAAGCCCTATATGCATTATAAAAATTAAACATGTTATATATTATAATGAATGCAAGGAACAACACAAGCTCATCTTTTGGTGAAGTTACTAAAATCAAGTACATTGAGCTCGTTCCGCAATCTATAAAATATAGCCTCATCTAGCGGTTTAGTAAAGATATCCGCCAATTGATCATCGATTCTTACACCTTCTAGTGATATATTATTTTTAGCAACATGATCTCTTAGAAAGTGATGGTGAATATCTATGTGCTTGGTGCGAGAGTGTTGAACCGGGTTATTTGCAAGTTTTATCGCATTTTCATTATCGCACAAAAGAGATACTTTATCTAGAACTATACCATAGTCTAGCAAAGTTTGTTTCATGTATAATATTTGTGCACAATAAGCACCTGTGACAATGTATTCCGCTTCGACGGTGGACAAAGCCACACTATTTTGTTTCTTAGAGGACCAAGGCACAAGTGATCTATCAAGCAAATAGCACCCTCCGAATGTGCTTTTTCTATCAACTTTGCATCCGGCATAATCCGAATTGGAATAGCCAATTAGTTCAAATCTAGCTCATTTGGGATACCAAAGCCCAATGCTTGGTGTGTGCTTAAGATACCTAAGGATTCTTTTTACGGCAATTAAATGAGTTTCCTTAGGATTAGCTTGAAATCTTGCACACATACACACACTAAACATGATGTCGGGCCTAGATGTGGTTAAATACAACAAGCTACCAATCATAGAATGATAGAGAGTTTGATCAACTTTGTTACCTCCCTCATCTAGGTCGAGATGTCTATTAGTAGGCATTGGTGTCTTGATTGGCTTACATTCATCCATCATGAATCTCTTGAGAACATCTTTTGTATATTTCTCTTGAGAGATGAAGATCCATTCTCTCAATTGCTTGACTTGAAAACCAAGAAAGAATGTAAGCTCACCAATCATGGACATCTCGAACTCCTTCGACATCAATTCACCAAATTCTTTGCAAGAATCTTCATTTGATGATCCAAAGATGATATCATCAACATATACTTGACAAATGAAGATATGCCCATCAAGCTTCTTGGTGAATAGTGTGGTGTCGACCTTCCCAATGGTGAAGCCCTTCTCTATGAGGAAATCCCGAAGGCGCTCATACCACGCTCTTGGGGCTTGCTTAAGCCCATATAACGCCTTGGACAACCTATAAACATGATTAGGATATCTAAGGTCTTCAAACCCGGGAGGTTGATCAACATAGACTAGTTCATTAATAAAGTCATTTAAAAATGCACTTTTCACATCCATTTGATAAAGTTTCATTTCATGATGTGATGCATATGAAAGAAGGATACGAATGGCTTCTAGCCTTGCAACCGGTGCAAAGGTCTCTCCAAAATCCAAACCTTCAACTTGAGAGAACCCCTTTGCAACTAGTCTTGCCTTGTTCCTCACAACAACACCTTGATCATCTTGCTTGTTTCGGAACACCCACTTTGTTCCAATGACTCTTGCACCCTTAGGTCGTTCTTCAAGAGTCCACACTTGATTTCGGGTGAAGTTATTCAACTCATCATGCATGGCATTTATCCAATCCGGATCTTGAAGAGCTTCTTCTACCTTAGTAGGTTCAAAGCAAGAGACAAAAGAGTGACGAGCAATAAATGAAGCAAGTTTTTGTGAACGTGTCATCACTCCTTTTGATGGACTCCCTATGATGAGATCTTGTGGATGATCTTGTAGTAGAGGTGTGTTTCTTCTATTGACCACTTGAGGAGGAGGTTGTGGAGCATCAACATCTTGTGCTTGTACCACCATTTGCTCATGGGATACATGAGTATCTTCACTTTCTACTCTCCCATCTTTTTCACCATCTTATGGCACACTTGATGAAGAGGGTGGATCAATCACTTGTACATCATCTTCATCATCTTTTGGCTTGATGTCTCCAACCAGAATGTTCTTCATAGCCTCCATCAACGGTTCATCACCTACATCATCAAGATTCTCATGTGCTCCTTGGGAGCCGTTAGATTCGTCAAATTCCACATCATATGTTTCTTCAACCAAGCCGGTGGCATGATTAAATACTCTATATGCTTTGGACTTTGATGAGTAACTAACAAGAAAACCAATATCACAACATCTTTGAAATTTCCCTAGCTGTTGCCGCTTCTTGTAGATGTAGCATTTGCAACCAAACACCCTAAAGAAGGAGACGTCTGGCTTCTTTCCATTGAGCAACTCATAAGGTGTCTTGCAAAGGAACTTTTGAAGGAATAGGCGGTTAGATGCATAGCATGCGGTGTTGATTGCTTTCGTCCATAGAGCTTCGGGGGTGTTGTACTCATCTAGCATTGTTCTTGCAAGAGTGATCAATGTCCGGTTCTTTCTCTCAACTACACCATTTTGTTGAGGAGTATAGGTTACGGAGACTTCATGTTTGATTCCAACTTCATCACAATATGCCTCTATGTTTGTGTTGTCAAAATCTTTTCTATTGTCACTTCTTATCTTCTTGAGCTTCACTTCAAATTCATTTTGTGCTCTCTTGGCAAACTTTTTGAAGTAAGATGCAACTTCGGATTTGTCATGAAGGAAGAACACCCATGTATACCTTAAATAATCATCAACTATCACAAGACAATAAAGATTTCCTCCCAAGCTCTTGTATATTGTTGGTCCAAACAAATCCATGTGTAGGAGTTCTAGCACTCTTGTGGTTGACATGAAAGCTTTTGTTGGATGAGTATTTGCAACTTGCTTGTCGGCTTGACATGCACTACAAAGCTTGTCCTTCTCAAACTTCACATCCTTCAATCCTCTCACCAAATCATTCTTCATTAGCTTTTTGAGTGAACTCATACCAACATGAGCAAGTCTTCTATGCCATAGCCACCCAAGTGTTGTTTTGGTGAATAGGCATGTCTTCAAGTTTGCATCTTTGGAGGTGAAGTCCACTAGATATAAGTTGTTGTATCTAAATCCTTGAAATATAACTTGATCATCATCCTTCTTGGATACAACAACCTCCTTCTCGGTGAATAAGCATTGGAAGCCAAGATCACACAATTGTCCAACGGATAGCAAGTTGAAGCTCAATGAAGCAACATATAGCACATTGGAGATGGAATGATCATTTGATATTGCCACTTTGCCCAATCCTTTAACCTTACCCTTTGAGTTATCTCCAAATGTAATTCTCTCTTGTCCATCTACTTCTTCATCAAGCAAGGTGAACATACGAGGATCAGCGGTCATATGTTGTGTGCAACCACTGTCAATAACCTAATGACTTCCACCGGTCTTGTAGTTCACCTACATACAAGAGATTCAAGCTTTAGGAACCCAAACTTGTTGAGGGCCCTTCACCTTCTCAACAAGTGACTTAGCAACCCAAATCTTCTTAGGCCTATTCTTGTTAGGAGGTCCTAAGAACATGACTTTCATCTTTTCACTAGAATCCTTTCTAAGCATGTAATGAGCATTGAAGGCAAAGGGTCTAGCATGCTTGGGCAAGGGTTGTGGTGGTGGAGTTTGGCACTCATGAGGAAAGTGGCCTTCTTGTCCACACTCAAAGCATCTCTTTGGCTTTGGCTTTGATTGTTGTTGTTGAACTTGAGCCTTCTTCTTCTCTACATGTGCCACATATCCAATGCCACTTCTATCCATCTTCATGACGGTGTTCATAAGTAGCTCACTTTAAAGATATTTGCCTCTTGTGAACTTGCTCAATCCAATCTTGAGATGCTTTTTCTCCTACTTAAGCTTCTTGTTCTCTTCCTTAAGAGCATCATTGTTCTTTTCTTCCTTGAGCTTCTTGTTTTCCTCTTTGAGCTTCTCATTTTCAAAGATCAAGTCACCATCATGATCAAGGGTTTCTAGCACAATGGTGTTGTGGCTTTTGATTTCTTCAAGATCTCTCTTGAGCTTTGCATTGTCATTCTTGAGCTTGACATACTCATCATAGTCATTGCACTCAACCACTTGCTTGCCCTTGATACTAGAACCTTGCTCAATGCTCTCAATGATCAAGTCATCACATGATGTAGCTATATCAATCTTAACAACATGGTTAGTAGCATCATGCGGCTCATTGGATAGAAATTCTTGAGCAATAGCAAGATTATCATGATTAATCTTAAGAGTAGTATATTCATATTTTAGCTTGTTGTGGCTAGTGATGAGCTCATTGTGCACCCACTCAATTTTATCATATTTATCTTTAAGCTCTTTCTTAGAAGATTTGAGCTCCTTGAGTTTGGATGACATAGCATTATTTGCTTCTCTAAGCTCAACATTAGCCTTTTCTATTGTATCATATTTTGCTAAAAGTGAATCATTCTTAGCATCTAGTTTTTCAATTTTAGCTCTACTCTTTCTAATGATCTTAGTGTATTTTCTTAGAATTTTAACAAGATCATCATATGAAGGTGAATTATCATCATCGCTATCGCTATCATCATCACTAGCTTGCTTATCATCACTACTATCATCATTATTAGTTACCTTGCATTCACCCTTGGCCATAAAGTATAGGTGTGTAGAGGATGATGGCGGTGGTGGCGGTAAAGATGAGAGATCAATAGCTATGGCGGCCACCTTCTCATCGTCACTATCATCATCGGATGATCCACTAGATGAATCAATGTCCGTGAGCCAATCACCGACAATGTAGGCCATTCCACTCTTCTTCTTCTTGTGGAAGTCTCTCTTCTTGCCATCTCTCTTCTTGTATGGCTTGTTCTTCTTCTTTTCATCTTCTTCTTCATTGCTTGAGTCATCTTTCTTGCCCTTGAACTTGTTCTTGAACTTGTCTTTCTTGGGCTTAGTGCATTGGTGTGCTAGATGACCAAGTTCACCATAATTGAAGCAATCCATTTCAGAGATTGGCTTTCTCCTAGAGCTTGTGAAGAACTTCTTCTTCTTGCCATCGAACTTGATGCCACTCTTGTTTAGCTTCTTTAGCATCTTGGCGGCTTTCTTCACCATGAGAGCAAGATCTTCATCTTCATCTTCTTCATCAATAGAGCTCTCATACTCAAGTCTTGCCTTGCCCTTATCTTGACTAGCTTTAAATGCTAAATCTTTTTCTTTCTTCTTAGTAGAGGATGAGCCATCTTGAGGTGTGATGTACATGTACATTTCATAAGCATTGATCTTTTCCAAGATTTGTGTCGGTGTAGCGGTGGAAAGATCACCTTGATATAGCACGGTCACAATATGCCCATATTTGTCAATGGGAAGGACACTCAAGATTTTTCTTACAACATCGGATGGTGACATTTGAGTAAGTCCAAGCCCATTGACTTCCTCTACAAGAACATTCAAACGTGAATACATTTCATTAGCACATTCTTTAGGAAGCATTTCAAAAGAGTTGAGCTTTTTCATGACAAGATGATAACATTCCTCATGCTCACTCTTTGTTCCCTCATGTAGCGCACAAACGTCCGATCATAGTGCATGGGCGTCTTTGTGGTTGCTTACACGGTTGAACACATCTTTGCAAAGGCCTCTAAAGATGGTGTTGCCAGCCTTTGCATTCCATTTTTCATAGTTTACTTCATCGCCTTGAAGTTGTGCGGGATTCCTAGGTCTTGGAAACCCATGTGAGGCGGCTCTAAGTATTCCAACGTCTAGAACTTCTAGGTACGCCTCCATGCGAATTTTCCAATATGGAAAATCATCCCCCTCGAAGATAGGAGGTCCATCCTCGTGAGACATCTTGCTCTAAGCGATTAAGCTTAAAAACGTGAACATGAGGCTCTGATACCAATTGAAAGGATCAAGATGCCCAAGAGGGGGGGGTGAATTGGGCTAATTATAAATTTCTTCGCAATAAACAAGTCCTATGGTTAGCCCAATTAACCCCTTGTGCCCAAAGAAGTGTTTCTATTGATCAAACGTACAAAAGTTTAGCAACCTAGTTCCAATCCTACTCTAGCATGGCAATTCTAGAAATATAAATGACAAGAATTGAAATGCTCAAAGTAAATGCTCAAAGTAAAGAGAGGAGAGGAAACACGGCGATGTTTTGCCGAGGTATCGGAGAGTCGCCACTCTCCACTAGTCCTCGTTGGACCACCCGCGCAAGGGTGTAGCTCCCCCTTGATCCACGCAAGGATCAAGTGCTCTCTACGGGTTGATTTTTTAACACTTCGTCGTGGTGAATCACCCACAACCGCTCACAACTTGAGTTGGGTCATCCACCAGCTCTCCGGATGATCACCAAGCTCCTAATCACCACCAAGCCATCTAGGTGATGGTGATCACCAAGAGTAACAAGCACGAACTCTCACTTAATCACAACAAGCCTAGGGAGAAGGGTGGATACACACTTTGCTACTCTTGATCTTCACTAATGAGGGCACTCTTTGGATTCTCAAATCTCAATCATCTCACTAGGACCTTGCTCTTCTTGGCACTCTCTAAGGTGTGTTTTAGCTGTTGAAATGAGCAAAAGTCACTCCACACACGAGTGAAGCTTCTATTTATAAGACAGCCTGAAAAACGATCCGTTATGTGCCTCTGCGGGGTGACCGGATGCTCCGGTCAGTTCAACCCGCACACCAATGTTTAAGTGTTGACCGGACACTGGCAGGGTCCGGTCACCATTGACCGGACACGTCCGGTCCCATTTTTCCCTCACTGGATGCTTACTGTACTCGACCGGACGCTGAACCCCCAGGGTCCGGTCAGCACTGACCGGACGCGTCCGGTCGTAGATTCTCTTCTCTGGCCCTCAGCATCCGGTCACTTGACCTCTCCAGCGTCCGGTCAAACCGGACTAGTTCACCTCAGTCAAATGAACTGACCGGACCCTGCGGCCAGCGTCTAGTCGCACCGGAGCCAGCGTCCGATCAGTCTTTAACCCTCCATTCACTTCCAACTCTCGATCATTTGTGAATGAAGTTTGCTCCAAAGGATCTTAGGCATATTTAGGAGCAACCTAGTGCTAGTTTTAACAAGTGTGCACCACACCTAACTCACTAGACTCACCTAGGTCAAGCTACCCGTCCATACCCCCCTTAATAATACGACCAAAGGAAAAACAAAGTCCTAAACTACTCTAAGTGTCTCTCCAACTCCAATCGACACTTAGAACTAGTCATCCTTAACCTTGTCGTCCATCCTTTGAAAACCGAAACGATTTCCATCGTAGGGGCATGACAACCTTGATTGCCCAATCAATCTCCATTACCGTGACATAACTTAATTGCCTCTGCAAAACACACGTTAGTCACAGTAATCTAACATTGCCATTAATCACCGAAACCTAATTAGGGGCCTAGATGCTTTCAGTCTCTATGGATGAGGCAACCAAGGGGGGCATTATATTGGGACGCGCCGGTAACATTGGTTTTTCATGATGGATGCTGTGTGTTCGGATCCGATAGCCATGTGACTGCCTTGGTTGATGGGGGCGAGTGACACACAATACAACAAACAATAGAAGGATCACTGCTACAGAAAATGTTTCTAGCAACGGGACAATTTTTTTAGGGACGACTGGTGATGGAGCCGCCTCTATAATGGGCATACTCGGGACCCACGAGACCAGCCGCCCCTACAAAACGTACAGTTGGGGCGACTGGTGATCCGAGTCGCCCCTAAAATGGGTCAATTTGTAGGGTCGGCTCACTCACCAGCCGTTTCTACAAAATTGATTTGTAGGGGTGGCTCAATCACCAGCCGTCCCTACAAATATTTTGTATTTTTTAAATATTAATTCTGCATATTTTTTATAAATGTACATATAAATGTATTAAAAACAATTTGCTATATTTTCCCGTACACATAAAACACAACTTGCTGATATATATATAATGATACATTTTCTTTTTAAAAAATTAAAAAAATTATATTTAAAAAATGGAAATTTGAATTTGTAAACTTCGAATTGAATTTTAAGATAGAAAATGACCTAAAATGAAAATGTTGTAAACATCAAAGTTGTAAAGCTCATCAAGATTTACAACTTTATTTTGATCATCTTTTCATTTGACTTAGTTTTAAAAGTTCAAAATTTGAATTTCTTAAAATGGAAACTTCAAACAACATTTTCAAAGGTAAATGATTTCAGCTAAAAGTCATGAATATAAAAGTTGTAGAACTCATCAAGATATAAAACTTTTATTTTGGTCATTTGTTCATCCGACAAAGTGATAAGAACATTGTTCATAAATTTTATATATCTCTTATATGATTTCATAAACTATATGAGAGATATGTAAGTTTTGTGAACAATGTTACTATCACTTTGTCGGATGAAGAAATAACAAAATAAAAGTTGTTGGTCTTGATGAGTTCAACAACTTTTATGTTCATGACTTTTTGGGTTCAAATCATTTGGTGTCTCAAAATTATGTTTGAATGTATCATTTATTTAAATTTAAAATTTAAATTGTTCAAATTTAGTCATATGAAAATATGACCAAAATAAAAGTTGAAGAGATTGCTGAGTTCTACAACTTTTATGTTCATGACTTTTTCATTTGAAACCATATGCTCCTTCAATATGTTGTTCAATGTTTACATATTTTTTAAATTCAAAATTTGATTTTTTTCAAACAAAGTCACATGAGAAGATGACCACAATAATTTGATAGAGCATGTTTTTAGAAAATTTTAGGAAAAACATTCAACATATTTGAAGTTATTATGAGGAAGAAAGACTAGTTATAAATTTTAGCCACAAGCGTGATTTCTTTTTTAATCTGTGGCTAAAATTTGTAACTTGAACAAGTATGATTTCTCTTTTTAATTTGTGGCTAAAATTTATAACTAGTCTTTCTCCTGTTTACACCAAATTTTGGCCGGCTAGGAAATATCATTGGCAAGGAACGACACGAGGTGCATCATGTGCATACCAGAAAGGGAAGGAAATATTCTTTGGTATATTTAGAGATGTATGACATCTAGGAGCTCTTCTTCGGCCAGAAAATATTATATTTTGGGAGAAGCATGATGTCCAAAGTCTCCTCACGTGAATATAAGGAAGAAGCAAGAGAAGCTAGAAGAATTGGTAATTTTATTGCCAATGGAGTCTACAGAAGGAAGCCATACAGACGTCAACTTGAAGCGCATCAGCCGTCGGCTCAGAGAGTCTAAGTGCAATACAATTCTATTTTACCTGGTGAGCACGTAATGAAGGAAAAACCAATTGCCACAACTAACTAAGGCAAATATAGACACATGCATGTACATGTACGTACTATTGTTCAGCTTATATTATTGAACCGATCAAAGTGGGAGTCGTACCATAAACTAGATTGGATTGAAATTGTCTCCTTGTCTAGACAAACAAAAGACACGTCGGTCAAGGAAGCTTTATTAGCGGATTCTACAAAAAGAGAAACTATAGTCCATGTATCTTAAAATTTCCTTTTCTTTTAGATTTATCTTATTAGGCAAGTTTTGTACTAGATCACCACGTGACCAACTATGATTGTTTCAGACCTCAGGGTATAAATATAAACCCCGACTATTGTAATCAGGACATCCACACATTAATCAAAATTAGTCTTTACTTTTTTCGGCTTCACGCCAACCCTTAAGAGTAGGAGTAATGTAGCTTTTCGGTGAGTTCTTCAGCAAATAGGGCTGCATCGACTGATCGACCTCCAGCTTGCTTGTGAGTACCGTCACGACTTGCATTGTGCTTGTAAAGCTGCATCAGCTGATTGATCTTTTATGAGCCATAATATAAGTTAGTTATCGATCTGTATCATAGTTTGTAAGGCTGCATCAGCTGATTGATCTCTTACGAATCATAATATAGATCAAAGTTATCGGTCTTGTGTTAAATAACTTATTGTTTAATATAATATCACCAGTTATCAAATCTGCTAAGATTAGTAAGATTTTTCTTACTGTTTGGTTGATTCACTAGTTATCGATTTTGCTATAATTAATGTTTTTATTAATTATAACAAAATCACCCGATTGAGATAGAGATAGATCGGCATCATATCATATTAATTGGTCATCCTTTGATCAGGTCATGCTTCAAATCTTATAATCGATGGCTTAATTTCGCTAGATCGGCTATTTTTATCTCTATTCCAATCAAACATAGTATGCATATAAAGACATGTTTCAATCTTGAATAAACTCACTAGTTAATGAGATCTAATCTAATGACACTACCATAGCTGCATTGATCCGGTCGAACCTCACTGGTAAGACTTTAGATTAAAAATTATTGATTAGTGGTCTTGTTCATGATTAAGATATGTACTCTGTTTGTTTGCTATGACCGTATCGGTAATTTTAGCCGATTTGCCTATACTCTCACGCATATAGCATATTTTCACGAATCTGTCAACATATAGATGGTTTTATAGATTCTTTGGCTTTAGTTTATTATTATTATCATAGCTGCATCGATCCGATCGAACCTCACTGTTGATGATAATAGATTAGACTCAAAAGTGTTTGTAGAATCATTTATACTAGATAGTTAATTTATTCGCATGTTATACTCTTTTTATCAAACTCATTAGCTTGACGCTTTATATCAATCATGTTCCATTTAGCCGATGATGCTTTCTGATGTTCCATGAGCATCGATTATTTTGGTTCCTATCATTGTTATTTAATATTAGCCGATAATCCTTGATTTAAAGATCTTCATTTTATGGATACGCTGGATATCGACTATTTAGTCGATAGCCTCATTAGATCGGCTATCTGGCCACATATTGGAACTGTCTGGTGCAACACCGACATGTTCTGCCTTAAACTACTGATTATTCTTTTCTTGTTAATTATAGGGTCAAATTGATTGGCACGCCTTTGGTCCTAAAACTAACCGTTCTTGTGTTGAAGCTAAGCAGATCTTTTGATTTACTCTGTCAAGATCATCCGGCTTGCTATGTGTTGATCACATCGCCACATTTTTGTGTCAACACACTTTTTGACATGCTCGATGGGACCACAGTCCTTTGGTTAGAAGTCAGATACTCATCAGGTTTTGTCTCATCAACAAGGTTCGGCCAAGAGAAGTAGAAAAAACCAATATAAATCTATGGCTAAAATTTGTAACTAGTCTTTCTCCCTCATACTAACTCCAAATGTTATGGTTTTTTCTCCTCAAAATTTTCTAAAATCATGCTCTATTAAATTTATATTGGTCATCTTTTCATGTGACAAATTTTGAACAATTCAAATTTTGAATTTCAAATAACTATAACTTCAAACCAGATTTTGAAACACTAAATTATCTCAGCTGAAAAAGTCATTAATATAAAAGTTATAGAACTCATCAAGATCTACAACTTTTATTTTGGTCATTTCTTTATTTGACAAAGTGTTAGCAAACATTGGTCATAAATTCATGAATCTCACACAGTTTATGAAATTAGATGAGAGATATGTCAATTTGTAAACAATGTTTGCTAATACTTTATCAAATGAAGAAAAGACCAAAATAAAAGTTGTAGATCTTGATGAGTTCAAAAACTTTTATATTCATGACTTTTATATTTGAAGTCATGTACTCTTTCAAAATGTTGTTTCAAGTTGTTATTTTTGAAATTCAAATTTTGAATCATTCAAAAAAAGTCATATGACAAGATGACCAAAATAAAAGTTGTACATCTTGATGAGTTATCCAACTTTGATGTTTACAACATTTTTATTTGAGGTCATTTAGTGTCCAAAAATTCTATTCGCAGTTTTGAATTTCAAATTTTCAAAATTTAAAATATGTTTTTATTTTTTTGTAAAGAAGAAAATATGGAATATATATATATATATATATATGTATCAGCAAATTGTTAATATATGTATATTTATTTATACATATATAGAATAATTATAAATTTTTTATATAAATTTATATATAGAATACAGAATTACTAATTAAAAAAATATGAAAAAGATTTCTTGGGGTGGCTTGATCAGGAATCGCCCCTACAAATGCTCTTTGGTATATAAGCAGGAGGGCGTAGGGGGCTTCGTTTTGGCTAAGTCTTGGGCGCTCACTATCTCTTTGACACCGGCAGGCTGCCAAAATTCAGCGCCGTCGCCGCCACCGCCTCTGTGCCCTACCTCCGCCGCCTCCATGCCCTACCTTCATCGTGGCCTACCTCCCCCGGTCTGGCACCAACCCTCGGTCCACCTTCCTACCCTCTGCGCACGCCGCCATCCGTGCACACGGTGGGTCGTAAGGTTTTCGTCGATGACCTCGACGACCATCGCCGCGCCCTACTTCCCTTGGTCCTCCTCCAACCTCCGGTCCGCCTTCGTGCCCTGCCCACGGGCCGCCGTTCCTCGTGCACACGATGGCTAGGGTTTCCATCGGTGACCTCGATGACCACTGTCGGCTCGTCTCCGACCTCGAGCTCCACTGGCCCCGTATGGCTAGGGTTAGAGGGCCCCGGCCCGTTGTGCCACCACCACCATCCCTCACGGCTCCGACGTCCACACCCCCTCCCCCGGTGGGACTACCCCGATGGTCGTGTGTTCAGCATCTACGCGCGCTCTCCCCTACCCCGTGTGTTCGGCGTCCACGCGTGTTCTCCCGATGGCCCTGGTGTCCGCACCTCCTCCCCCAGCGAGGCTACACTAGTTGTCGTGTCCTCTGGTGTCCACGCCCCCTCGCCCAGCATCCTTTTGCAAGTATGCTGGCCCCAACCCCTTCTCCTCGACCCCTTTTCCTCTATTCCTGTTGCACTGAGTTCATGCCATGCTCAATTTTATTGAGACTTGGATATGTTGCTGAAATGGGTTGTGAGACTTGGATATGATGTGCTCAATTTAGATTAGAGTACCATGTTGTCCTAATGTAGTAATGTGTGCTGAAAATGACCTCTTCTCTAGCATTTCTATTTGAAATACCTTTTTGTGTTGTCATCATGGTATTAATCTTGAGCTAAATAATGTTGTCATCATGGTATTAGTCTTGAGGTACTAAAACTGTGTTTATATATGCTCACTATTTTTGTACATGCCCACTGTGTTTATATATGCTCACTGTGATTATATACGCTCACTGTTTTTAGATATGCCAACTGTTTTTATATATGGTCACTATGATTATATATGCTCACTGTGATTATATACGCTCACTATTTTTAGATATGCCAACTATTTTTATATATGGTCACTTGATTGTATATGCTCACTATGATTATATATGCTCACTATTTTTAGATATACCATCTGTTTTAATGTATGGTCACTGTGATTGTATATACTCACTGTGATTATATATGCTCAATGTTTTTCGATATGCCAACTATTTTTATGTATGGTCACTGTGATTGTATATGCCCACTGTGTTTATATATGCTCTCTGTTTTTATATATGCTCACTGTTTTTAGATATGCCCACTGTGTTTATATATGCTCTCTGTTTTTATATATGCTCACTGTTTTTAGATATGCCCACTATGTTTATATATGCTCTCTATTTTTATATATGTCCACTGTCTTTATATATGCTCACTGTGATTGTATATGCTCACTGTAATTATATATGCTCACTGTTTTTGTTTAGCCTCCTCTCCTCTCCTCTACTACTACTTCTACTTCTCCTACTCCTCTATGTTTGGTAGCAGCTGCTATTTCTTTTTGGGAACCAATAGTTGTTTTTTTGGGTAAACTCTCATCTCCTCTCCCCTCTTTGGCCTATGATGAATTTGTCCAACTCCTAAAATTATCTGGATTATGAGTTGATGATCATGAACTTGATAGGAACATGGCATCATTACCAATCGCCCCTACTGTCTTTTTCTATTAGTTCATGACTATTTTTATATATGCTCACTGTGTTTATGATGCCTTTATGCTCCAAGTTCTTGATTAAATGATGATTGACATGTTTCTGAGGTCTCCACTACTTCTACTACTTGGTTTTTTTTGATCTTTTGCTATTTTATCGTACTTGTAGTGCCATTGGGTTTTCTTAGATCTTTTCGGGTATCTAAAGCACACTTTCTTGCATCTATTAGAACAAAACATGAAATGTCATGGACATCAGACAGTGTAATCCGATGCACTGAGCATGAGCCAACCTATGAGGAGGAAGAACCAGAGGACCATCTTACTCAGCAGTAGTTCGATGATGAGTTACAAAAGGATATAACAGTGATGCTTACTTAGGAGGAGTTTGATGAGGATGGTGCTGAGAGGAACGCAGAGGAAGGGGGAGCAGAGGACAGAGAAGGAGAGGATGATGATGATGATGTTGAAGACAACGACGATGAGGATGAAGAAGAGGGGTATGAAAGTCCTAGGGATCCTTTCCCACGTGAAGCCAGACGAAGGCTAACGGAGGAGGAGCTGGACAAGGATTTTGACCCGAACGATGAGGTAGCGATAAAGCCTTAGCTTGTAAATTTTGCTAAAGCTTTGACTATGTTATAATTACTAACATTTTGACCTCCCGTACATATAGGCCCCTCCCGAAACTCAGAAAAGACAATGTCGACGTCCGCGATATCTCACCAGACAAGACAGAGTAGAGGAAAGGAGAGCAGAGGCAACAGTCACAAATATAGACATTGAGGCCTCTGCTCCACAACCTCACGACACGACCATGAACTCGGCTCCCAAGCCGAAGAGGAAACGGGGGGATAGAAAAGTGAACCAATATCCAGATAAGGTATGCTATGTGATAACGGAGGTCGGGCCAGCAGGAGAGATACTTGAGCCTAAGGAATTCATAGGATGATTCCGTAATGTAATCGGGGCCCTAGTAAGAGATCAATTGAACCTAGCAATCCCTAGCTGAAAAGATGTACCAATGAAGAAAAAGGGAGAACTATGGGATAAGAAGCTGAAGCTTAATTTTAGATTTCCGGAGGGTAAGCATGAACTAGTGAAACTTTATGCTTTTAAGATAATGGGAGAGTCATTCCAATGTTGGAGGTTGGAGCTGAACAAGAAGTATATGCAAAAGGGGTTAACTCCCTTCCATGAGTTCGGTAACATAACTCCTAGTCAATGGGAGGAGCTCATGGCTCAGAAGACTACACCTGAAGCATTGACCCTCAGTGCCCATAACACCGAGCTAGCGAAGAGGAACCAACACCACCATCATCTAGGTCTCGGTGGCTACTATGGCAAGAAAGAGAAGTTTAGGAAGATGGAGGAAGAGGCCGCCGCATCTAGGAAATTAAACTTGAAGTGGTTGAAGCTACGCTCAAGGAATTAGATCCTTGGGAGGAGTACAGATGCATCCAGCACTTCCCTTAAGTTTGATAACCCAGCAATCGAAGAGGCAGTATCAAAGTACTAAAATATGTTGAAGACAAGGAGAAGGGCTCATTCGAGCCTTTCTAGAGAGAGGGACAAGCTTAGCCTTGCCTTGGGAAATTCTGAGCTCACAGGCCGCACTAGGGGGTTAGGGAAAAGAACGACCTAGAAACACAGATTCAAAGAGGACCAACACATGTACAAGAAACATGGTAGAGACCGAGAGTCTAATCTTGAGCTCACCGTGAAGGCTCTAGTTGCGAAGGTGCTAGAGGAGCAAGGACTATCTATGGAGCCAAGGACAGTAATGGCGCCGCCTAGAGAACTGGCAGTAGTTGGCAGCCCTCCAGAAGTTCCTAGCAGCCAAGGTTCCACTGCAGCCACAACCTCCATCGATCGCATACGGGAACCAACTACTTGCACCTTGGTGGTTCTCATCGGTAGGCAGAACACTATGATGGAGGTGGCAACGGGTGTGGCACATCCTCCTGGCGGCTTGCATCACAATAATAAGATCTTGCCGGACTATACTAGGGTTGAGGTGCATACCGTGAAGTCCAAGTTCATGCAGTGGCGCATAGACTACCCAACTCTCGATGGACAACAGTTACTCGGAGAAGTAATGAACCAGTTCATCCTCTGGCACAAACAGTACATTGTATTGACTGCTTCTTCGCCGCCTATTCAACATTTGGAGGGAGTTGTTGAGGAGAGGGAGGTACTTCTACCGTCTCATGACCACCACTTGCCTGAGCTACCACATTCTTCTCCGCCTCCCAGGGAGCACGAGCATGAGATGCCACAATCTTTCCCACCTCCTAACGAGCATGTACCTGAGATGCCACAACCTTCTCCGCCTCGTAAGGAGCAAGGGCCTGATACAGACCTGATACATGAACAACAAGGGCCTCCTGAAGAAGTTCATGCACAAGAGGGTTGGGATAAGGAGCAAAAAATTCGAAAATTGCATCCAATCACTATAAGGCCAATTTTTAAGTCGATGAGAGACGTCACTTCGATGGCCAAGTGGTACGCCCTTGACCAGTTCAAGCCTGAGAACCAAGTTAAAGAAATCCCAGTACGGGCTTCTGAGGAGGCCATCACCAGCAAACAACAACCGGCAAAGAAGTATCCAAATGTTTATACCATCAAATGGTAAAATGATTGATCGAAAACATATGAAAGAGGAAAGTCTTTCCTACCAAACCGGGACATCCAGCGCCTACCACTTGGAATGAGAAGGTTCCATGATTGGTACTTGCGTGTTCTCCCAACGACCATAGATCTCATACAAGCATGCTTCCCTGCCGGCACATTTAGAGGCCCAGCCGGGAAAATTATCTTTGACTTTAATGACATGCAGACATGCTTTCACCTCGGAGCAATGGAAACGAATCTAATTCGCACATGGTGCCTATAAGTCCTTGCCCTGTTGATATGATATTATTGTAATCTTTGGATTTGGTTGATACTAACCCACGCCGTGATTTATAGAATGCAAGTGCACCTTTCAAAACAAATGCCAAGCGTGCGAGCCTGGTACATAGACTCTCAATGTAGAGCATCAACATGTTTTAACTACGCCAAGGACTGGAAATTGGATTGCAAAGAGCTAGCTGCTGGAGAGACTATTGCAGAGAAAGAGGCAATCCGGAAGAAGAAAATACGTGCAACGGCCCTTAGGTTTGCGGCATACATTGCCCTAGCTTTTAAATATCTCCAAAATAACTCTGCTATATGGCTACCATACAACTTCGAGTAAGTTTAACTCTATACTGAAAAGCTTTGTTCGATGCAAAAGAGCTTATCCGTTTTTATGATTAAATTCATGCAGCAACCACTAGATTTGTATAGGCATCGATGTTGGCATGGGCATGGTGTGGGTCTATGATTCAATAGATAAGAACCCGACGACATACAAAGACTTCATATCGATTCTCAAGACGTGTACATATCGACATTCCTCATTACCTTATATGTTTGTATATATACTTGTAACATTCACTTTTGAATACTAACAAGTTGCATTTATTAAATTCATTCGAACAGGGTGTACAGGTTCTATGTTAATGAACATAAAGGGAGGCATGATCTAAAAAGAGGGCCCGACCTGTGAGTCAAAACACTATGTGCGGTAAGTGTAATTTACCTCAGTACTCCATTATGTTGGTGTCAAGAGCATTACTTAACATTTTCATATGTGAAACACATAGTACCCCAAGCAGAAGCCCGGGAGTCTTCACTGTGGATACTATGTATGCACTATGATGAGTAACACCGGTGCCTACATGAGACAGCCCTGTAGGGTAAGTTTGAACCTCTTCAACATTGTTAATTGTGATTACTGCAATGTTAACTTCAAAACCAGCGCCATGTTCATAGATGCTCACTGTTTTTATAGATGTTCGCATATGTTATGACATACTAAACCCCAACTTGTTTTATTGTAGTAGCAAGATGAGAAAGGAATAAGAGCTGACCCACACAAAGATGACAACCTCTTGGAGCTCGTTGGCGACCTTTGCAACTTCATATTGGACCAGATTATACACGTAAAAGGAACTTATCATGATCGAAAATCTGAGTTAGAAAGGCATCATCAGTACCAACATCTTCATGAGACGGAAAGGTTAGCTCTAGGCCGTTGATAACAATGTGTATGGAATGTGGCATTGGTCTTACCTTGTGGAACGGTTTCGAATTGTGGAACGGATTGGACTTGTGAATTATGTCTATGTAAAGATGAATTATATATGTTCTTGTGAATTGGACTTGTAATGTTAGTTTATATAATATTCTTGTGCTTGTGGATACAATGTTTGAATTACATATGCATATATCTATATGTTTCGGTCAGATTTGAAATTTGAAATTTGATTTTTTTACGGGAAAATATATTGTAGGGGCGGTTCAATTTCAAATATTTTTGGCAGAAAAACGTACGGTAGGGGCGGTTCTAAATTGAACCGCACCTACAAATAGCAATTATAGGACAACTGAGCCGTCCCTATAAATCATTTTTGTAGAGACGACTGGTGCGCTACAAATATAGTTGTAGGGACCGTTGTTGACACAAGTTGCCTCTACAAATCTATTTGTAGGGACGGCTTGAGAACCGCCCCTACAAACCCTTGATTTGTAGAGACGGTGTGGTAGGGGCGGCTGGCAAAACCGTCTCTACAAACCATCGCCAGCCGCCCCTACAAATGTTTACTATAGTAGTGGATAATGCAGGTTATGGGAGTCTAAGGTTGAAGATAATCCTAATAAGGTCATCTTTAGATTTTCTTTTTGGGCCTAAAAGAAGACACATGCAATATAGCAATTGCTTTAAATTTCACCTCAATCTTGCTGACCATAAATCCATGAATTTGAATCTATATCTACACGTAAAAACTCCCCACATGCTCATGGAGAGAGAGAGAGAGAGGATACCTCTGCACCTCTCGTTGCCGGCCAGCTAAAACGGGATCACGGAGAGGCCGTTCCAAGCGTAACGTGCCTGATGTCTCAACTCCCGCGCAAACCGGCTTTCTCTCTCTAGCCCACCACCTCACCGCCTCCTCTCTTTCTCTCTCTTGCTCTGCATGCCTCCTCAGCCATCCGTGCGAACAAACAACCACTGACCTCGCCATTGCTCATTCCTCCCCCCTTCCACCCGGTCGGCCACCCACCGGAGATGGACAGCCGGAGCCAAGCGCCCTACAAGTCCAGCAGCTTCTCGCCGGCGACCACCCGCGACGACGGCGGCAGCAGGACCCGGGAGGTCGACCGCAACTTCTCCCTGGGCACCCTCCGCGACAAGAGGGACGTTCCGCACGGCGGCTCCAGGGAGCAGTCCATCAAGGAGGAGGACGAGCAAGAGGAGGGTGACCATGGGGCGCGAGGAGGCGGCGGCGGCGAGGGTCCGGGCTCGGGGGCAGGGGGAGGCGGCGAGCCGGACCTCGCCGCGCTGTCGGCGGAGGTCGATGCGTTCCTCGCAGGCAAGGACGAGGACGCGCCGGTGAGCGTCACGGAGGCGACGCTGGAGAGGTTCGCCTCCGCCGTCGAGCTGCTGGTCGCCAGGTCCGAGGGCGTCGAGGACAAGTGGGCCGCGGAGGCCGGTGGCGAGCCTTCGGCGCTGCTCGCCGCGATCACGCGCATCGCGGCGCTCTCGTCCGCGCTCGGCAAGAGCCCCGAGGGCGGCGGCAAGCACGCTGCCGCCGTGAACCGCGTCACCGCCGTGCTGCACCGGGCCATGGCGTTCCTCGAGGAAGAGTTCCACGGGCTGCTCGAGGACCCGCGCGTCCCCAAGACGGGGGGCGGCGAGCAGGGCGGCGCGCACGAGCCCGACCGGTGCGTCCTCGCACCTCCGCCGGCGTCTGACGGCGGCGCCGGGAAGGAGTCCGCGCCTCCGTACCCGGTGGAGACTGTGGACCGGCTCCGCGCCATGGCCGACACCATGGTGGCCGCCGGGTACGTGACGGAGTGCTCGCAGATGTTCCTGGTGGCGCGGCGGAACGCGTTCGACGCGACGCTGCAGGGGCTGGGCTACGAGAAGTCCAACATCGACGACGTGGTGAAGATGACGTGGGAGGCGCTGGAGGCGGTGATCGTGACGTGGACCAAGGCGTTCCGGCACGCCATCAACGTCGGGCTGTCCACGGAGCACGACCTGTGCACCCGCGTCTTCGCGGGGCGCCACGCCGCCGTGGGGCGCGGCATCTTCGCGGACCTGTCCCGCTGCGTGATGCTGCACATGCTCAGCTTCACGGAGGCCGTGGCCATGACCAAGCGCGCCGCGGAGAAGCTGTTCAAGGTGCTGGACATGTACGAGGCGGTCCGCGACGCGTCCCCGGTCATCGAGGCCTTCCTGTCCGCCGACGAGCCGGCCGCCGCCGAGCACCACAGCCATCACTCGGGGCTGGCGGAGCTCAAGTCCGAGATCGCCGCCGTGCGGTCCCGGCTCGGCGAGTCCGCCGCCGCCATCTTCCGCGAGCTGGAGAGCTCGATCCGCGCCGACGCCGGGAAGCAGCCGGTGCCCGGCGGCGCAGTGCACCCGCTGACCCGCTACGTGATGAACTACCTCAAGTACGCGTGCGAGTACAACAGCACGCTGGAGCAGGTGTTCCGCGAGCACCACCACGGCAATGGAGACGACAGCAACCCGTTCTCGGCGCAGCTGATGGAGGTGATGGAGCTGCTGCACGGCAACCTGGAGACCAAGTCGCGGCTGTACAAGGACCCGTCGCTGAGCAACATCTTCCTGATGAACAACGGGCGGTACATGCTGCAGAAGATCCGCGGGTCGCCGGAGACGAACGCGATGCTGGGCGAGGCGTGGGCGCGGAAGCAGTCCACCAACCTGCGGCAGTACCACAAGAACTACCAGCGGGAAGCGTGGAGCCGCGTACTGGGGCTGCTCCGCGACGACGGCGTGCTGACGGTGAAGGGGCACGTGCAGAAGCCGGTGCTCAAGGAGCGGTTCAAGCAGTTCAACGCCGCCATGGACGAGATCCACCGGACGCAGGGCGCGTGGGTGGTGAGCGACGAGCAGCTGCAGTCGGAGCTGCGCGTCTCCATCGCCGCCGTCGTCGTGCCGGCCTACCGCTCCTTCCTCGGCCGGTTCGCGCAGAACTTCAGCGCCGGGAGGCAGACGGAGAAGTACGTCAAGCTCAGCGCCGAGGACGTGGAGACCATTATCGACGAGCTCTTCGACGGTAACGCCACGTCCATGACCAGGAGGAGGACATGACAATAATAACAACACTATAGCTTGTTGCTTGACAGCGCCACGTCCATTGGTCGGTCCAGCTAATCCATTCATTATCGATTTGAGCAAAGCAATGTATTGTTCTTTTTTTTTCCTCTTCAAAAATCTTCTTTTTATTTGTCTTCTTCTTCTGTTAATTAAAAACGTTACTGTACTAATTTGGTCCAACATTTGATCGATGTACTAAGAACTGTACTTACTACACTACTTCTCTCAGGAGTCAGGGCAGCTAGATGACCGTTTCTGCAATTCGTACCCATCCCATTCCCATGTATTGCCTGATGACATTTTAAACCTGTTCTTCCAAATGTAATGTTGCAGTCGTTGCAGCTAGATGAATTCAGTTCAGACGAAATCACATCAGAAATATATCGATAAATAAACAACTAATGTCTACGTCCAATCCAAATCTTTTATTCAAGCTCACTGATTTGATCTCTATTCTTCAGCCTGAACCACAACCGAGTTTGTTGTAGACCTTGTGACGTCCCTCCACCGGGACTCCATGTAGTGCGAGGGGTGCGTGTACACCCCAAACTTGAAGTAGTGGTGGTACCCGCCATGTCCCGCGACGGTGAGCCGCTCCTCGCCATTGACGAACACGGTGAGCGCCCCCGCGCCGACGTCGTGCACCACGTTGAGCTAGAACCAGCGGTCGTAGATGGATGCGTCGACAACGCGCGCCTCATTGTGGTAGTACATGAGCCGGCCGCCGTACACGTGCAGCATCAGCGTTGTGTTCCACCCCGACGCGCCGAACACCTGCATCTCCGACATGCCGGAGGTCCCCGCTGGCACGTACCCGTAGCCCTTGAACTGCCACACCCCCGTCGTGTGCCTCACCTGCACGTAGCAATGACAAACCAAAAAGAAATTGAAACGATTAGCAACGACGACAGCTCACTACTGGTAATCATAGGATAGGATTAGCAACATGATTAGCGTTGAGCATGAAGATTAGTGATGTTGTTGGCTTAATTTAATTAGGAGGTATATACGTTTAGGAGGATCTCGGAGCGCGGCTTGGTGGGGCTGCCGTGGCTGAAGGGCTTGTCGGTGCTGTACACCCACATCCGTCGCACATCGTCACGGAACTCGTACCGCTGCTCCGGCGGCAGGTCGTACGGGTGGTGCAGCTTGAACCGGTCCTCAGTGAGGTTGACGGCGATGAAGCCCAGGGTCGGGTCAACGCCGGCGGAGCACTGGCCGCACCACGATACCAAGATGATGAACAGGAGTAGAGGCCATGGCAAGGAGGAAGCAGGAGCCACAGCCATTTGCTCGTGGGGATGATGGCCTTTTTTTCGAGTTCAATTCACTAACACAAATTCTGATGAACAGGTTTGCTGTGTATATATATAAGATGCTGCTATGCTGGTTTGTGTGAACAGTTTCCTTAGATAATTCCTATGAACGGCCGGCTTCGAAGTTAATGAACTATTGGTCAGCAAAAGTAATTAACGCTGACGCCACTGTCTTTGCCGTAGCTGCTTCTGAATATTCAGATTTTTAGCCTGCAAAGATATGAGCTGGTTCTTTTGTCAGTTCACCTGCCGCCTGCAATCTTTTGTTGTTTTTGCTCGCAAGTCCTCGTGACAACTGAAACACCAAAGAGGCAATTTCGGCATATATATTTAACTACTAGCACAGCTACTCAGGAAGGATTAAAATGGTATGAAAGAGTAAAGTTCAAAAAAATATTGGAAGAAAATACCTATATCCTGAGGGCCTGATTGATTGGTAGCTAAATTTTAGTTGCCAAAACTTGGACAAGCCAAATTTCTGACCTCTATTTGGTTGGTTACCAAAATTTACAATTACCTCACATTTAGCTTGCCAAATCTATGGTAAATATATTTGTCCAACTTTTGGCAATTTTTTATTGCCAAATCATTGGCTTATTAGCAAATTTTAGAAGCCAACCAAACAGACCCTACTTTTAATTAGTGACGAATGGGAAAAATAGAAAAACTAGAATCTTTCAATTGGAACAAGTGGACGGTATAATAAGTGGTAATGTTGGGGCTTAATTAAAAAGTATATCACCAAATACTGCAAGAGCGTGTTTACTGTTTAGAGCTCCTAAACTTTCTTTTGTGACAAAGGATGAGACTTGTGTAGAAGATATTCATCATGTTATAGCCGCAGAAAATGAAATCCTAACATAAAACTTCTTGGATGCTGAAGTTAAGGACACTACTTTTCAAATGAACCATAATTCAGCACATCGAATTTGTCTGTAATAACATGCCTCATCATATGTCTTTATCTATTAAACATCGAATTAATTTGTGGTAGAATTACATCACATCGCTCTAACGTATCCGTCTAACAACCGTACCGATAAATGGAAGGAATCTACCTCATTTCGCAGCAAATAAAGACAAACCGCGTACACTCATGCAGATAACTGCTCCATATATATTCCATCTACTAGCAGTAGCTACTTTGGATTGGACTTGCGTGCCATGTTAACCACGTGGTGAAAACGCTGCGCGTCACAGGTGACCTTGAGCACCCCCTGCTGGCCGTACCCGAACTGTTCCTCGGCCGTCTCCAGCAACGCAGCCATGCACGGCTCCTTGAGGTCGCTCACACGCACCAACACCCTCGTCCCTCCTGCACCACCCTCCTCGTCGTCGTCGTCGCGGACCAGCACTAGGGGGTATCCTTTCGGAACCCTGATCTTCCTCTGCTTGTCGTCGTCGCGAGTGACACCGGCGGCGGGCACACAGCTCGCCGAGAAGGCCTTGTTCGAGCTCATCGCCTTCCTTGTCGTCGTTGTTTCTGTTACACTGTATATGTGTTGCGGAATTGGCTAGCTGTGTTTCTTATGACTTGATCGATGCTCAAACTTGGTGATGAACTGATGATGGACAAGAGATGCAATGCAGTGCAGGGGGTTATATAGCAAGTGTTGGAGGGTCAGCGAAATATGACTTTTTCCAGATCAGTAGACAGACGTGCTTTGTGATTGGGCATAGTGAGTGTGACCGGCCGGCCTGTACTTATACATTTCTACTATAAGGGATCAATCAAAATTGTACTAGGTCCTTTCAGGAAAAAGTCCCCCGCTGAGAAGTCCAACCACTGTGCACCAACCCTATTGTACCTAGTAAATCGTCTTCATTAAAATCAAAGCTCAAACCCACCCCTCAGAGGCTTCGACGCAATCCTACGGCCACGGTTCTTTGGATCAACAGCGATGATGAGGCTTCAACGCACGGAGCCGCAGAGGCTTCAACGCGTTCAACACACAGCGAACCGCGTTCGAAACCTGGTGTCGCCGAAAAAAAAAACACCGTAACCTGCTGTCGCCGAAGAAAAGGAAGGAAACCAGCGAGGGCGCCGCCACGATCTCCGTGCCCTGCTCAACGCCCACAGGTGCTGAGCGTACCGCCGCTCGCAAGCCACAACCCCCGCGCCGCCACGATCTCCGCGCCCTCAGCACTTGCTCGGCTGGTGCCTCCACCGCGACGGGAAGAATCGCTGCCGTACCCACATCGCAGAGACCGGGCCTCGAACGAGCACCGCCTCCGCCACGAAGGGCAGAATCGCGGCCGTAGCCACATCGCCGGCACCACGCCGGTCGCAGTCCAAAGCCCCCGCGCCGCGATCGCGGCGCCCTCAAGCGCGGCGCCGTCAGCACTTGATCGGCGGCTGCAACTAGGGCCTGGAGCGACCACAACAGGTGCTGGCGGCCGGTCACATCGCCGGCGCCGCGCGGCTCGCAGGCCACAATCCACGCGCCGCCACGATCTCTTCATCACCACCTGACGCCACCACACGTCAAGGAGATCTCTCAGTTGGAGACTCTTCGAGTTCGAGGTCGGTTGACTTTCTAGCTTTTGATTTCCAGCCATGCCCACACATGGATTCGAAACTTTGAATTTGGTTGCCTGAGGATGACATACATGCAAGTTGCTTCAGGTCACCAGTCCAGTATATATTGCCTACGACGAGGAAGCGTCGCGGAGGAGGCCACGCCTGTTAGAAGACTTGCAGGTTAGCATGCTTCAGGTGATTTGTTCTTATTTTTTGTCTGTTGACAAACAGGAGAGGAAATTTATTTATATAGAGACCAAAGCTGTATACAGAGAAAAGCTTTCTTTGTTACAGATGCTTTTGTATTATTAATTGATTAATTTGTTAGTTACATGCCCAATTAGCTTTGGACTTGATGTGGCCCGTACCATTAGCAGTGTCATTAATCTTTGTTTCATAAAAAAAACATTCAGCAAAAATGATAGATGCCATCACAGGTAGTTGACAATGTCTACACCAAAAGATACACGCACTGCGCTAGGCGATATCACCAACAACCACGTCACAGGTATGCTTTAGATTTTTGACATGTATACAACAGTGCAATCAAATACTTAATTCAATATGTTGCTGATTTCCTATATGTATGTTGGCTACTCTAGACAATGCCAAGCGTAAAAGGGAGGAAAGGAACGCGGCGCAACGAAAACGTCGAGCTGAGATGTCCATTGAACAAAGGGAAGAGATTAATAGGAAACAACGAGAGTACCGAGCACAGAAAAAGGCCGCAACCCAAAATATTACCACTTCCTGTGTTGTGTCTCCAACAGAGCTAACATCGTCACCCATAGTAGGTGCGTATTCTCGGCGATGCTAATATTTACACCTTCGGCTATCATTCACTCTGAAACTCTGTTCACATGTGAAGGTGCGACATCAACCCTAACTGAGCACACACCATTTGGAACTGCTTTCTCTGCCATTGTGCAAGCACCGAGCATAGAGAATGATGAAAATGTCCATCTAGATGAGCCCACAGAATGGCTACATAGAAATGATAATTACGAACGTCGGAGTGGCAGCGCAGATACATTTCGTTCGGTACCAGCTATATGCACAAAAGGAGCCTCAGCCAGTGCATCTCAAGGTACAACACATTAGTTTTGTTCCCAACCTCACTATAAGTTTGTTTAATACTTTAAAATGGAAAGTACACAAATTAAATAAATTATACTGTGACCTTCAGGTGGTTCATCCAGTAGGGATAAGCTGCTAAGAAATAGGAAAAGATATAACAATATGGATGCACAAAAGAAGGAGGACTTGCTACAACGGAATCGGGACTACAAGATGCATAGAGCAATGACAGGTCAGCACGGGAACCACATAATTTCTCTGAAATGTAACACATTTCGATAGCTACTGGAGTTTGCATATAATAAGGTGTTATTTTAATTTACAGATGATAATTTGCCTGGGCCACGCCACAACCATGTACAAGGTAACACATTTCGATAGCTACTGGAGTTTGCATATAATAAGGTGTTATTTTAATTTACAGATGATAATTTGCCTGGGCCACGCCACAACCATGTACAAGGTGAAACCAATGAAGATGAATTTGACCGTGAATTATTCGAACCTACAAATTTTGTTGAAGATGGTGAAGAAGATGACATGAACGCCGCCCAGGGATTGCCCAACGAAAACTTATATGCTCATGATGATGGAATAATTCAGCTACATCCGAGAGGTACTACGACTTCATAATATATACGTCATGTCAAAAAAACCAGCTTATATATGTTTTTATATAATATTTACATCATCACATATAATGTTTCCAGCGCAACTAATATGATTACTATAATGTTTCCCATGTAGGTCCTAATTATGAGTCATATCGCGTGCTTGTAGAGGGTGTGGCTGCACATAGTGTGAGAGATGATCCATATGAATTCATCTACCAGAACCTGCCACAAAGACATAGGTTGAGAAATGTCCTTGACTGCCATTACTGTGGTGCGATGAGGTTTCAGTATGAGCCACCCGGGTTTTGTTGTAGAAAAGGAAAAATAAAAATACATATACCGGAGGTTCCTAAAGAGCTAAAAAGGTTGTTTACAAGTCAAGTGCATGATGATGCAAAATATTTCAGGCAACATATACGATATCTCAACTCGCATTTCGCATTCGCAAGCCTAGGGGTTACCCTTGACCGCAGATATAACACTCCAGTAGGGACTGGTATTTATACATTTCGAGTTCATGGCGGGTTGTACCATCGTCTAGATCACCTGGTGCCAGGTGGCCACGGCCCTCGGCATCTGCAGCTCTACTTTTATGATACAGAAGATGAGGCCTTGTCACACAGAGTCAAAAGGTCCCCTGATCTTGATATCAACCTCATCCGAAATATCCTTACAACTTTGCAGGATAACCCATATGTTCATACTTTTAGGAGAAATGGTACTTTTCCAAACTTGGATGACTATCGGATTGAACTCAATACAAATGTCACGCCTGACCAGAGAAGGTACAATGCCCCAACAGCAGCCCAAGTTGCTGCTATCTGGATGGAGGGGAACGATCCATAGAGTTGTTTTGATAGGAGTGTGGTTGTATATGGAAGGACGGATTATCGTCCGCAATATATCCGAGCATACCATGGTTGTTATGACCCATTAGCTTATCCTCTATACAACCCACGAGGGAAACAGGATGGAACAAGTTTATGCCGTACAGTGCTGAACCAGTCACTCAACCATCTGTAACCCGGCTTCTACTAATGTTAATTACAGGGATGAGGGAACTACTGGTGCTTATCAAGGTATTATTTGTGCTATAATACGAAGTATAGATCCAAGACAATGTCATAAAAAGAGTTGATGTAGAAAAAGACGAAGACATTAAGCGTGCTGACGCAACGGATAAGGCAATCCCTCAATATAATAAACCTAAGAAGGCAAACAATGCAAATGTCCTGCCAGAAGGTGAGATGTTCTCAATTATATCTTATTTCTTTATATTTGGGAATTAATTAATTATAATATAAATATTTTTTCTGCAGATTATGAGTGTACACAAGAAGATGTTCAGGTAATTGAATACATGAAACGGAAACATATGGATGATTTACTCATCCAAATCAATGATGCTTGGGTAAATAGAGATGATATGAATTGCCTTTTCCATGATCATGAACACGTCAATGGTGGTGTAAGCATGTTTAACACTGCTTTTAAATTAATTAGCTGATGTCCATGTGGAAAATATGGTAATTTTTTATTTGACAAATTAATAAATTGCAGGTCATAAGTGCGTATATCCATTTGATAAGGCATGAAGAACACCTACTTCATAGAGAAGGTGGAGATGTTTATTGTAACACCTCTGGTGTTTTGACCTAGAACTAAAACTTGACATGTCATCATATGCATTGCAAAGCATTCATGAAGAAGAAAATTTGAAATGCATTCACTAAATAAGATTTGTTTCATAAGTTGTTATTTTATGTGATGCAATGTGATTCAAAACGTTAAACAAAGATCATGACCACAAGGGTCAAATTTCATGTGATCATGTGAGACCATGTGTCATTTGACTCAAATAACCCTAACGGGCCATGTTACTGGTCAAAATTCAAATTTAAGAAAAAAGGAAAAACAAATCAAATTTGAATTCAACTTTAAATTATAAAAGTCCTTTTTGCCCCTTTTGGATATTTCAAAATCCATTTGGAATTTGGGGTTGTGACAAAAAGCAAAGTTGGAGCTTATTTTATGTGGATCAACTTTGGTATTCAAAGTTTTTCAAGTTTACATATAAAATTTGGAGTAATTTTGAAATGATTCAAATACTCAAATGCACCCCAAATTCAAATTTCAAAATGGAGGCAGAATTTGAAAATGTTCCTTGAAGCAAAGTTGTAGAGCTTGAAAAGTTGAGCAACTTTCATTTTTGGAGATTTTCAACTTCTTTAGAATATTTGTGAGTAATTTGCAAATTAAACTCAGTGTCAATTCTGTAATTCTCATGAACAGTGTCACGATCACCGCCCCACCGCCGATGTACCTTCTCCGGCCTTCCAGGCTCACCCTCGGCCGCCCTTGGCTTCGTGCTAGCACTGCATGCTCGCTGCGTGTCGATTCCGCGCGCTCCTGGATGCGCTATAAAGCCCGGAACGCCGTCGTCGTCCTTTCTTTCCCTGCTCTGTTTCCCGACGTCGCCGCCTCAACTCCGGCGAGTTCCCCTTGCTTCCTCAGCCCAAACCAGCCTCGGAAAAGCGGTGTTACAACTCCGTCTCGTCCTTCTGAACCCATCCCAACCACTGTGGTTGTCTGGGATCGCCGAGAACCTCCGCTTGCGACTCTTCTTCCTCGCGGCCGGCGATCTCGACCGAGGCTCCGGTTCACCGCGGCCAGCAACATCTGTTGAGCTGTGGTCCTTGTTTGTAGGTTCTATAGCTTCGTCTTGATGCTGTGGTCCTTATTCCGCTCTTGCTTGGTCATTTTGCCCACTGCAGTCGCCGGAACTACGTCGCCGACGAAGTCTTCTCCGCCGTGAGCACTGTCACCGTCGACCCGCGTCACCGTAGTGTCTCCGGTCTCGTTCTTTGCTTCATCACGTCTGGGGTGAGCTGCTGATCCTTTCTAAGCCTTTTGTTTGATCTCAACCGGCCTTGTTTCGCCGGCGTAACGCTGCCGTGGCACCACGTCCACCATGGACGGCGTGAGCCTGGTTCGTGTCGTAATCCACCTCTAAAATCCCATAGATCGACGCGGCTAGTCTTTGTGAGTGTTTAGGTACCATGGTCGTCGCAGTTGAGCTCACCGTTGGTGAGCTAGCGTCGGTCAGCGCCGTCGAGGCCACGGTCAAAGCCCGAGGTTAGGGATGACATGTGGGGGCCGGCTGTCAGTGAGAGCAAGAGAGAGAATAGTGACTTTTGTTATTTTCTGATTTTGAATAGTGCTAAATTTTTGAAAATTTGTAGGAAAATAATCATAGCTCCAAAAATTCTGAAAAATTTTGTGTAGCTTCTTTACATGCTCTAGTATGGTTTAAAAATTGGAAACTTGAAATTTGAATAAATTTTTAATGTTCAAATATTCAGTCCATTAATTAATAAATGCAATTTCCATGATTTTTGTAGGCCACTGTATAGCTCCAAAAATTATGAAATTTATTTTGGTAAACTAATTTGTTATGAGGAAGCTTAAATAAAATTTTGAGGTCATTTAGGACAAGTTTATTTTTGGGCTTATTTTAAATTAATTAAAAATTTAATAAAAGCAACCCTAATTGTTAGGGTTAGGGTTTAATTTTTTTGTTTGGGTCAGGTTGTGTGACCAGTACGGTTTCAAGATCAGTTTGGTCAAGTCACATTTGTGGTTCTTGCCGGTAGAATTGCAAGTTGGTTTTGTTGGCTTGCAACTGTACCGTAAAGGAAAATCGTATTCGGGGTGTTGTTACATTTCATGTACCGTGAAAACATCATGTTTACATTATCATCATGTGAAAGCATATGTTATCATTTCGTGTAGAACCCGAGAGTGAAACGATTCTAGTTGAGCAAGTACTAGAAGAATCCCCGGTTGTCGCGGGATTTGGTAATTGTGGTACTGATCCGGAACCTGAGATCGTCAACGAAGGCAAGCCCCGGTTTATGCATTAAACCATTACCTTGTTTACTTTGAAAAGTTTATCACCTATGTTACTTATTGCATTAAGTTGATTTATTCAAATGTTACCTACTTGATGCATTGCCTACCTTGTTAATTGTTTACCATCCTTGAAGATGATTTCATTTACAAAGGCGTAGAATTGCTTAGTATGCTTTGTGGTAGGCTTTCAAAGTAAAAGTTTCGATACAATCAAAGATGGCATACTGGCCAAAGAAAGAAAGAAAGAAGATAGAATGAACTAGATACTAGTCGGGTGGCTTATTTTGAATGTTGGGTAATGTTGCCGACTATGTCGCTTAAAGGCCACTCATTGTGGATCTTCTGATCGAGACACTTTGTAGTACTGGTCACATACTCCGGTAAGCCTACTTTGGCTAATCCGATACTAAGACGAATGCCCACGCACTGGGAGTGGTGAGATGGCGAGAGTAGCGTGTACCCTCGTGGCTTGAATGTGGCCGGATTTGAGGTGTGTTGTGCTCTCGGGTGGCGTGGAGACGGCTTAGTACGGGAGGATCCGGTAGTGAGGTTGATATATGCAAGATTAAGTTCTACATATGTCGTGTGATAAGGAATCCCCAGCTGGGACTTGAATCAATTCGAATTGCCGGTGCTCCGCGGATATGGAGACTCGATTCATTACAGAAGCAATGTAGGACTGGTGAATTACTAAAACATGGGAAAAAGAATAGAATGAGAAGGATTGGAACATGGGATATGAACACTTAGTTGGAGATATTGAACTAAAGTACTTAGGGGTAAAACTTGAAACTAGGATCAAGAATAGTAAGCTTTTGGCAAAGAACTTTTGAATCTTTCTACATCCTTACCTTGACCCAACACCTGCATCCCTAAGACCTTCGCCCTTTTGGTCGGGTCAGTCTTGTTGAGTACTTTTGTACTCAGGGTTTGTTAACCCTTGTTGTAGGTGAGTCGCATGCACATGCTTGTTTTAGTCCCTGCTACATGTCAGTGTTTGAAGTCGATGACGATGAGGAATGATGAATGGCCTTTGGACAAGGCACTAGCTTGTGTGAAATAAATAATGTTAATGTAATATTATCCCACTACTATGGTTGTATGACACTTATGGTTATGTAAGTTTGAAACAACTGGTTTGTAATATTAAAACTTAAGTCTTCCGCTTTATAATCTCTGGTATGTATATTGAAAACTGTTGTAATCTGCAATGACTATGATTGGGATCCTGTTTGGAAAAGATTCGTGGATGATTCGGGTTTCCCGAGGACACTCGATAGATCTGTTAAGTTATTGGGAACTTGTGTACGCTATCTGAGGTCTGTTGAGACATCGATAGGTGCACGTGGGCCCGATTTCTTAGGAGGTTCTGCCATAGTTGGTATCAGAGCAGGTCCTATCTAAGATCATTGTAGGTTGCTTTTGAAAACCTTCAAACTGATTTGGATCAAAGAAATTAAAATGGATATTTTGAGTTCAAATTTCTTTCTTCTTACCTCTGATCTAGCCTCAATCTTATCTTATTTGAAAGTTTGTGGCGGATAATATGATTAGGTTTGTCCTATGTATTAAAAATCTAGTACTTATGATTATATAAATCTTTTGTACTTAGATTCGTAAGATCGAATCATGCATCATGCTTGAGCACCTTGCATAATAATTCCCCTTAAAAGTGGTTGGGTAAGTAATGTCAATCCCATTCTTGCTAACCTCCATTATCCTCAAGCTATCCTTATAGTCCTCTCCTAAATTCTATAGGCTATGGCAAAGACCAAGATAACCACACGCAAGTCCACTGGACCTCACGGAGTCCCTCGTCACCAGTTGGCACCGCGTAACCGTGAGCTTGGTGAAGGAAGTTCCAAGACCCTAGGAGATGAAGGATCTTCAAGCAATCCTGCCAACATTGAGAACCTTACCAAGGAGCTCAACACTCTTCGTCGAGCTCATGCCAAAGATCAAGAGAAGCTAGCGGAAATGGAAAGGGACATCACCAAGAATACCGAGTTGAGGAATGAAGCCTGGACATGAGAGGATGCGGCTAATGAACGCATCCATGAGTTGGAGTTCTACGTAGAAGATCTGGAGATGGACAATGCCATTCTTCATGAGAATGTCCACCGATGTACGCTCAACTTCATCCTCCTCATGGGGATGGTGAAGTTACAGATGAAGAAATGATAGTAGATCCAGGAGAAGTCGAGAATGATGAAGAGGAGGAGGATCCTGAGGAGTTAGTGTACTTCTCAGATGAAGATGAGGTTTCATCCGATATGGGCACGGATGCCGATGACTAAAAGCTCGGAGTAGTAATAGTTCCTTTACTGCTTTCCTAGTAATCCAGGGTTGTCTTGTGGGATACAAGACATGTAACATAAATAAGAAACCCTTTGTAGCATGAAACCTTTTAACTGCTTTCAATAAAATAATAATGTAAATAAACATGTCTCTCGACGGATGCCTCGCATTAACACAGGAATCGGTGTCTTTGGTACTTCGCATGAAGACAATGATGAAGTCCCAAATCCTCCACCAATGCCTCCGAGTATGGCGGATGCCATAACTACACTAAATCTATGCAACGGCCGAGAATGCTAGGTTGTTAAGGGAAATGGCTCAGAACCAACAAGCACCACACCCTAATCATGGCCGCCGTAATAATGGAAATGATGAGACAACCTATATTGATTTTCTTGACACACGTCCATGTGTGTTCTCTAAGCGGAAGAGCCTTTAGAAGGCGACGATTGGCTCGAACAATGGAGCAAAAGTTTGAGCTGATTCGCTATACCGAGATTTAGAAACCAAGGTTTATGCATAGCAACTCCGAGATTTCTTTGGTGCACAGTGGGCAAATTTGGTAGTCTGTATAGCCCGCTGGTCACCAAATCACTGGATGGAGTTTAAGGATGCCTTGAGGCACACTATATTCCAGATGGTGTGATGACCATGAAGTTAGAAGAGTTCACGGCTCTTAAGCAAGGGAGCACCCGGTGATGCACTATGTTGGGCGTTTCAATCACTGTCGCAGTAAAGTATGCTATAGAGTATGTGAATCTTGACGGAAAAAAAAGAAGAATCATTTCATGAGAGGTCTAAACACCAAACTTCAGACCATGATGACAACTTGTGGCAACGCAACTTATCATGAGACTGTCAACATTGCTATCGCTTCAGAGGAGAATTACCGCCGACACAAGGAGGCGAAGAAAAAGAGGTCATTTGCTTCCGGATCGTCGAGTGGAAAGCGTCAAAAGGTGATCTACCATCCTCAGAATCATGGCCGTGCACCATTCCGCCCACAACAAAGCCAAAGCAGGCAGCAAATCTTTATTCGCCCTACAACTAATACACCTTATACTCATCAAGCGCCGTAGCAGCAAAACAATACAAATAATGCAAACCGCAATGCTACTCCCCAGAATCACAATTATCCATGCTATAATTGTGGTAAAACCGGACACTTTTCTCAAGAATGTCCATATCCTAGGAAGAACAATCCTGATGCACCCAAAGCCCCTATTACTCAAGCTTAGAATCAGTATAAGGGCAATGCTCAGAATAGTCAGAAAGGTCAGGCTGAGAAGAAATCTGGAAGGGTCTTCTATACTCAGGTGGAATCTATTCTAGAAGGAGAACCAGTAATGATGGGTATGTTTCCCATTGCTAAGCATCCTGCAATTACCTTATTTGATTCTGGTGCATCCCATACATTCATCAATCGTACATTTGTTGTGAAGCATGGGATAGCTATTGGGGAAACAAAAGAACCCTATCATATACAGTCGCCCGGGGGACGAATCTGTACAAGGGAGGTAGTTCAGCATGTACCTATTGATTTGGGAGGTTATGAGTTCCCTACCAATATGCTGATATTAAAGGATCAAGATATAGATGTGATCCTTGGTATGAACTGGTTAACTCAACACGGGGCTATCATAGATGTCCTGCGTAGAACCATAAGGGTAAATGCACCTGGCAGCAAAACCCAACTTCTCATCCAACTTCCCTTTCCTAAGAGTACAGTGGAAACAGTTTGTGCAACTATTGTTGAAGGAGCCGAGAAAATTTCAGTGGTATGTGAGTTTACAGATGTCTTTCCCAATGATCTGCCTGGACTGCCACCAGACCGAGATGTGGAGTTTAGAATTGACCTGAAACCAGGAACGGCACCTGTATCCAGAAGAGCATATAGGATGCCACCCAAAGAACTAGTAGAATTAAAAATGCAACTACAAGAGTTGTTAGACAAGGGTTTCATTCAACCCAGTTCATCACCTTGGGGATGCCCTGCTATCTTCATGAAGAAGAAGGACCAAACCTTAAGGTTATGTGTGGACTATCGGCCATTAAATGAAGTCACCATAAAGAACAAATACCCCTTACCCTGAATTGATTTGCTTTTTGATCAACTTGCGGGAGCTAAGGTGTTCTCGAAGATAGACTTGAGATCAGGCTATCACCAGATTAAGATCAGACGAGAAGATGTGCCGAAGATAGCGTTTACTACCCGATATGGTCTATATGAGTATTTAGTCATGTCTTTTGGGTTGACCAATGCCCCGGCTCATTTCATGTACCTGATGAACTCAGTTTTCATGCCCGAGTTGGATAAGTTTGTAGTGGTATTCATTGATGACATTCTTATCTATTCTAAGAGCAAAGAAGAACATGCGGAACATCTCCGCATTGTTCTACAACGATTAAGAGATCACCAATTATATGCCAAATTCAGCAAATGTGAATTCTGGTTAGAGGAAGTACAATTTCTGGGTCATGTACTATCTGCTGAAGGTATAGCTGTTGATCCGAGCAAGGTAGAAGAAGTCCTTAATTGGAAAGCACCTACAACTGTACATCAAGTTTGTAGTTTCCTGGGGTTGGCAGGGTATTACCGTCGGTTCATCCCTGACTTCTCCAGAATTGCGAAGCCAATTACTGAACTGCTGAAAAATCAAACTAAGTTTGTATGGTCAACTGGATGTGAGGAGGCCTTTCAGACATTGAAGAAGTTGCTGACAACTGCACCAGTATTAGCACAACCTGATATCGAGAGGCCATTTGATATCTATTGTGATACATCTAGAATTGGTATTGGCTGTGTTCTTATGCAAGAAGGCAGAGTCATAGCATATGCTTCTAGACAACTCAAGAAGCATGAAGAACATTATCCCACCCATGATCTTGAATTAGCCGCTGTTGTTCATGCACTCAAGATTTGGCGACATTATTTATTGGGCAATATCTGTCATATCTATACAGATCACAAAAGTTTGAAATATATCTTCACTCAGTCAGAGCTGAATATGAGGCAAAGAAGATGGTTAGAACTTATCAAAGATTATGCCTTAGAAGTGCATTATCATCCAGGCAAAGCTAATGTGGTTGCCGATGCCCTGAGTCGCAAGAGTCATTGCCATTGTCTGACTGTGAAACCTATGCAGCGAACATTGTGTCAAGAGATGGAGCATCTGAATTTACAAATCATAGAACAAGGTTCCCTATCCAATATTGTAGTTGAGTTCACTATCAAAGATCAGATCATTGCTACTCAATAGAAAAGTAAGGGCATAGCCCATATCAAGGATAAACTCAGATCTAGAAGATCAACATGTTTCAAGATTGATGAATCAGATGTCGTATGGTTCAAAGATAGATTGGTAGTACCCAAACATCCGGAGCTGCGAAAACAGATTCTTGATGAAGCTCATTCTACAAGATACTCCATTCATCCAGGTAGCAACAAAATGTATCATGATCTGAGAACGAGATATTGGTGGACCAAAATGAAAATAGAAATAGCACAATATGTGGCCAAATGTGATACTTGTCAGAGAGTCAAAGCGATTCACATGAAGACTGTAGGTCCATTACATTCCTTGCCAGTTCCATCTTGGAAGTGGGAAGATATCTGTATGGACTTCATAGTAGGGTTGCCTAGGACATCTGCAGGCTACAATTCAATATGGGTTATTGTTGATCGCCTAACCAAGATAGCTCATTTCTTACCAGTCAGAGATAAATATCGAGCGGAGCAGTATGCAAAGCTTTATCTGGATAGAATCTTTAGTCTGCATGGGGCACCCAAGACCATTGTCTCTGACCGAGGGTCATTGTTTATATCCAAGTTTTGGAAAAGTCTACATGAGTCTTTGGGAACTAAACTTATCCGTAGTTCTGCTTATCATCTGCAAACAGATGGACAGACGGAAAGGGTAAATCAAATTCTTGAAGATATGTTAAGAGCATGTGTTCTCTCCTATGGTGCTATATGGAATGAATGCCTTCCCTTAGCTGAATTCTCATATAACAATAGCTATCAAGAGAGTATTAAAATGGCACCATTTGAAGCATTGTATGGTCGTAGATGCCAGACACCTTTATATTGGTCAGATGTTGGAGAACGTTGGTTCTTTGGACCGGATGTGGTCAAGGAAGCAGAAGAGAAGGTTAAACTCATACAAGCTAATATGAAGGTAGCTCAATCCCGACAGAAAAGCTATGCTGATAAGAGGAGGCGACCTCTAGAATTCATAGTGGGAGATCATGTCTACCTCAAGGTATCGCCAATGAAAGGAGTTCATCGTTTTGGGATTCGGGGAAAGTTGGCGCTCGTTATGTCGGTCCGTTTCAAATCCAACAAAGATGTGGACCAGTCGCCTATCGCGTTAAGCTACCAGATCACATGTCAGTTGTGCATGATATTTTCCATGTATCCCAGTTGAAGAAGTGTCTCCAAGTACCTGACCAAGTGATTGACTTTGGTGATGTAGAACTAGCACCTGATTTGACTTATGCCGAGTACCCCATTAGAGTCTTAGATCAGAAGGATCGAGTCACTCAAAGGCGTACAATCAAGTTCTACAAAGTACAATGGAACCAGCACACTGAAGAAGAAGCTACTTGGGAGTCTGAGGATTACTTAGAAGAAAACTTTCCTGACTTCTTTGCTTCTCTCTAGTTGCAATACCTCATCTATATTGTAACTTGTTTCTTTTGTCAAAAGAATGGAAAACCCCCTCACTAGTCTTTTGAATAAAGTTATGATGTGTTAGCTTGACACATTTCCTTTTCCATTACTTAGCCTTAAGTTTTAAATCTCGGGATGAGATTTCTTTAAGGGGGAAGGGTTGTAACACCTCTGGTGTTTTGACCTAGAACTAAAACTTGACATGTCATCATATGCATTGCAAAGCATTCATAAAGAAGAAAATTTGGAATGCATTCACTAAATAAGATTTGTTTCATAAGTTGTTATTTTATGTGATGCAATGTGATTCAAAACGTTAAACAAAGATTATGACCACAAGGGTCAAATTTCTTGTGATCATGTGAGACCATGTGTCATTTGACTCAAATAACCCAAATGGGCCATGTTACTGGTCAAAATTCAAATTTAAGAAAAAAGGAAAAACAAATCAAATTTGAATTCAACTTTAAATTATAAAAGTCCTTTTTGCCCCTTTTGGATATTTCAAAATCCATTTGGAATTTGGAGTTGTGACACAAAGCAAAGTTGGAGCTTATTTTATGTGGATCAACTTTGGTATTCAAAGTTTTTCAAGTTTACATATAAAATTTGGAGTAATTTTGAAATGATTCAAATACTCAAATGCACCCCAAATTCAAATTTCAAAATGGAGGCAGAATTTGAAAATGTTCCTTGAAGAAAAGTTGTAGAGCTTCAAAAGTTGAGCAACTTTCATTTTTGGAGATTTTCAACTTCTTTAGAATATTTGTGAGTAATTTGCAAATTAAACTCAGTGTCAATTCTGTAATTCTCATGAACAGTGTCACGATCACCGCCCCACCGCCGATGTACCTTCTTCGGCCTTCTAGGCTCGCCCTCGGCCACCCTTGGCTTCACGCTGGCACTGCATGCTCGCTGCGTGTCGATTCCGCGCGCTCCTGGATGCGCTATAAAGCCCGGAACGCCGTCGTCGCCCTTTCTTTCCCTGCTCTGTTTCCCGACGTCGCCGCCTCAACTCCGGCGAGTTCCCCTCGCTTCCTCAGCCCAAACCTGCCTCGGAAAAGCGGTCTTACAACTCCATCTCGTCCTTTTGAACCCATCCCAACCACTATGGTTGTCTGGGATCGCCGAGAACCTCCGCTTGTGACTCTTCTTCCTCGCGGCCGACGATCTCGACCGAAGCTCCGGTTCACCGCAGCCAGCATCAACTGGTGAGCCATGGTCCTTGTTTGTAGGTTCTATAGCTTCGTCTTGATGCTGTGGTCCTTATTCCACTCTTGCTTGGTCATTTTGCCCACTGCAGTCACCGAAACTCCGTCGCCGACGAAGTCTTCTCCGCCATGAGCACTGTCACCGTCGACTCGCGTCACCGTAGTGTCTCCGGTCTCGTTCTTTGCTTCATCACGTCCGGGGTGAGCTGCTGATCCTTTCTGAGCCTTTTGTTTGATCTCAACCGGCCTTGTTTCGCCGGCGTAACGCTGCCGTGGCACCACGTCCGCCATGGACAGCGTGAGCCTGGTTCCGTGTCGTAATCCACCTCTGAAATCCCATAGATCGACGCGGCTAGTCTTTTTGAGTGTTTAGGTACCATGGTCATCGCAGTTGAGCTCACCGTCGGTGAGCTAGCGTCGGTCAGCGCCGTCGAGGCCACGGTCAAAGGCCGAGGTTAGGGATGACATGTGGGGGCCGGCTGTCAGTGAGAGCAAGAGAGAGAATAGTGACTTTTGTTATTTTCTGGTTTTGAATAGTGCTGAATCTTTGGAAATTTGTAGGAAAATAATCATAGCTCCAAAAATTCTGAAAAATTTTGTGTAGCTTCTTTACATGCTCTAGTATGGTTTAAAAATTGGAAACTTGAAATTTGAATAAATTTTTAATGTTCAAATATTCAGTCCATTAATTAATAAATGCAATTTCCATGATTTTTGTAGGTCACTGTATAGCTCCAAAAATTATGAAATTTATTTTGGTACACTAATTTGTTATGAGGAAGCTTACATAAAATTTTGAGGTCATTTGGGACAAGTTTATTTTTGGGCTTATTTTAAATTAATTAAAAATCTAATAAAAGCAACCCTAATTGTTAGGGTTAGGGTTTAATTTTTTTTTGTTTGGGTCAGGTTGTGTGACCAGTAGGGTTTCAAGATCAGTTTGGTCAAGTCACATGTGTGGTTCTTGCCGGTAGAATTGCAAGTTGGTTTTGTTGGCTTGCAACTGTACCGTGAAGGAAAATCGTATTCGGGGTGTTGTTACATTTCATGTACCGTGAAAGCATCATGTTTACATTATTATCATGTTAAAGCATATGTTATCATTTCATGTAGAACCCGAGAGTGAAACGATTCTAGTTGAGCAAGTACTAGAAGAATCCCCGGTTGTCGCGGGATTTGGTAATAGTGGTACTGATACGGAACCTGAGATCGTCAACGAAGGCAAGACCCGGTTTATGCATTAAACCATTACCTTGTTTACTTTGAAAAGTTTATCACCTATGTTACTTATTGCATTAAGTTGATTTATTCAAATGTTACCTACTTGATGCATTGCCTACCTTGTTAATTGTTTACCATCCTTGAAGATGATTTCATTTACAAAGGCGTAGAATTGCTTAGTATGCTTTGTGGTAGGCTTTCAAAGTAAAAGTTTCAATACAATCAAAGATGACATATTGGCCAAAGAAAGAAAGAAAGAAGATAGAATAAACTAGAGACTAGTCAGGTGGCTTATCTTGAATGTTGGGTAATGTTGCCGACTATGTCGCTTAAAGGCCACTCATTGTGGATCTTCTGAACGAGACACTTTGTAGTACTGGTCACATACTCCGGTAAGCCTACTTCGGCTAATCCGATACTAAGACGAATGCCCACGCACTGGGAGTGGTGAGATGGCGGGAGTAGCGTGTACCCTCATGGCTTGAATGTGGCCGGATTTGAGGTGTGCTGTGCTCTCGGGTGGCGTGGAGACGGCTTAGTACGGGAGGATCCGGTAGCGAGGTTGATATATGCAAGATTAAGTTCTACATATGTCGTGTGATAAGGAATCCCCAGCTGGGACTTGAATCAATTCGAATTGCCGGTGCTCCGCGGATATGGAGACTCGATTCATTATAGAAGCAATGCAGGACTGGTGAATTACTAAAACATGGGAAAAAGAATGGAATGAGAAGGATTGGAACATGGGATATGAACACTTAGTTGGAGATATTGAACTAAAGTACTTAGGGGTAAAACTTGAAACTAGGATCAAGAATAGTAAGCTTTTAGCAAAGAACTTTTGAATCTTTCTACATCCTTACCTTGACCCAACACCTGCATCCCTAAGACCTTCGCCCTTTTTGGTCGGGTCAGTCTTGTTGAGTATTTTTGTACTCAGGGTTTGTTAACCCTTGTTGTAGGTGAGTCGCATGCGCAGGCTTATTTTGGTCTCTGCTGCATGTCAGTGTTTGAAGTCGATGACGATGAGGAATGATGAATGGCCTTTGGACAAGGCACTAGCTTGTGTGAAATAAATAATGTTAATGTAATATTATCCCGCTACTATGGTTGTATGACACTTATGGTTATGTAAGTTTGAAACAACTGGTTTGTAATATTAAAACTTAAGTCTTCCGCTTTATAATCTCTGGTATGTATATTGAAAACTGTTGTAATCTGCAATGACTGTGATTGGGATCCTGTTTGAAAAAGATTCGTGGATGATTCGGGTTTCCCGAGGACACCCGACAGATCTGTTAAGTTATTGGGAACTTGTGTACGCTATCTGAGGTCTGTTGAGACATCGATAGGTGCACGTGGGCCCGATTTCTTAGGAGGTTCTGCCACATTTATATGGAGACTACATTTATTACTCAATTGCTCCGTCGCGACAGAAAGGCTGATGCAACGACATTGAGCTATAGTAGAGATGACATGATTCAAACATGGGTCCAAAACTATTTAGACATTGATATGGTAAGTTTGACCAAAAGATCTGATATATGCTATTTTCTATTGATTGAAACATATGGAAAAAAATTTAGAAAAATCTCTATTACTGCAGGTGTTTCTTCCAATTAATATTGAGAAGTATCACTGGTACCTAGCGGTTGTCAATGCTTCGGAAGGACAGATACATGTTTTGGATTCTCTTGGAGAAAATATGTTACAATGGCAAGATCTTGACTACACGGTATGACTTAATGATTGATTGTATACAAATACATAATATTTTTTTAAAATTTGTTAAAATCCTTTTCTAAAACTTGGTGTTCCGATCATAGCAGTTAATAGGAATGGAAAGATTAATAAAGCATGCAACAAAGCATAGTCAGCTGAACCAAAACAAATGGGAAAAGGGTATCGGAGTGGCATCTTGGCCAAAAATACATAAGATCATCGAAAAAATGCAGACAGATGGGTAAAGGATCATCTAACTTGTTGATGTATTATACTTTTTTTAAACACTTATATTCTATGTCTATGTTTTTAGATTCTACTACCATATTATCGAGATGAACTATACACTTTATTCATAATGGACATGCAAAAAAACGGTGCACATTATGGATCCACTCCCAGATGATATATGTTACAAGGGTTATGATCAAATCATGCCATATATAGCTACATTTCACACTATTGCTAAAAGGTTCAGTCTCGCTATGAAACTGATAAATTCTAAGTGGGATGGCAATATTTATTCCTGGAAGCGAATATTCCCTGCATGTGTTACAAAAGTTCTAAAACAAATGCTCATCTCTAGGAAATTAGGAGGCTTTCTTGTATACAATTTTATGAAGTCATGGGATGGTGTAAGATTGTCTCCGATCAACATTGTAAGCATATATTCTCTAACTATATTTCGTACACTACATACAAAATTAATAACTTATTATATCTACCATGCACAGCTATCAAATTCACTGATGATGAAATTTTTTGGGGACATTCTTAAGAGCCATGCGAACGAATGTTTTGACAACTTTCCTGAAGATCTCCAAGTTATGATTAAGAACTTAGACAAATGTAACTTAAATGGTTATATGAAAAAAAAAATTACTATGACTTCTTAGTTTCTCGGATTATATACATGCTTCAAAGATATTGTGTAAAAGTTGAACTATGAAAAAAAAAATATTGATTGTTTTTATATGTGTCTCTAAGATAAATCTATTGTGTTAACACGGACATTACACTAGTACATGCAAATTGAAGAGTCGACGGTAACGTCCCCGTCAACATGGTTAGTCACATTTAGTAATAGGAGGCTCCTATATTGTAATGGAAACTATGGTGGTTTTTACTTTTGCCGTACGTGAGGATTATTTGCGTTTTGACTTGTACTTGGGCCTAGCAATAACTAGTTAGTCAACTGGCATCGTCTGACCACGTACGATTTTTTTTAAAGAAGACCACGTACGATTCTAGTACGTGTGTAGTTGATCCACTGATATACGTGCTACAGCCTGTTCGCTTGCTCGTAAACGATCGTAAATTTTTAGCCGAGAACAGTATTTTTCTCTCACACCAAACCAGCCAGCAGTAAATAATCCACGATACGATACAGTCTCCCGAACAGGCTGTTATATAAATCAGCTGGGGTGGTCACTTCCATCCTTCTGGTTTTGAGTTTGATTAGGTTCGTGTTCGTAAGTTGTTATGAACAGCTAAACTTTTATACTAAACATACGGATTGTACGATAAGATAATAATATTGTAAAATTAAATACCAACATTTAAGTGACACTTAATCCAAAAGATAAAGTTCGTGAAATTACTAGTCACGGAGAGCACGGCGTCGTCAGGCTCACAAACACTAATGTACAGATATTTCCATGATGTGGCTAAGATAATGTTTTAAAGTTCCGCTGCATCCCCATACCATCATGTATATAAGTTCGAGTATATAGTAAATATTAATCCCTGTCACATAAGTAATATTGCGTGTCTTAAAAAATCTCTCACAAAACCTTAAAGTAGCATTTGGTTGGGAGTCAAAATGGAGTGAGACGGTCCTATTTCTGATTCCAAGGACGGGACGGCTCTATTTTGTGTTTGGTTGACAAGGGACGGGATTGCCCTATTTTTTGTTTGGTTTAGAGACATGAAAAGTGGGATGGGGCATCGACTAATGGGACCCATTTTTTAGTTTGTTTTTATTTTTTCTTTTTCCTTGTCATCTCCTTATCTCTTTCTCAGTTCCTCCTGATGCCTCCTCTCGGTCGCCGCTGCCCCAGGTCTTCTTCCCCAGCGAGCCCCACCGCCGGTCACCCCGTGCCTCCACTACTAGGAATATCCACTTCTATGACGATCAGATTTCGTCACTGAAGGAGCTAAATTCGTCATAATTTTAGTTTTATGACGAATTTATGATGAAAACGGTTTCGTCATAGAAGTCGCGTCATACTTGAACTTCTATGATGAATCTAGAAAATCGTCATAGAAGTAGATAGATCTATGACGAAAAACAGATCGTCATATAACTGTTTTGGCACGCGTGGCATGGGGCAGCCACGCTGGCGGGTGCTTTCGTTGGAGATGCTTTTCCATGTGTACATGCTATAGCCGGTTGTATTGGAGATGGTTTGGGTACGTGTCACCTTCTTATTGCACAACGTGGCCATCTCTGGTTCTTGCACGTTTCAGGTTCTTACTGGACCACGTGCCGGGCCCATGTTGTTCCACATGTCAGTTTTTTTGGCACATATGTCGTGTTGTGGTTGGATCATGTGTCACTTTTCATTGTACCATGTGTCATATTTTTATTGGTCCACGTGGCGTGACCACAATACATAGCGTGTCATTCTTTTACTTGATCACATGTCTCGATGTTGTACGTCCGTGTGTCAGTATTTTATTGGGCCATGTGTCGCACCCTGAGCTACCCACGTGTCTTTTTCTTATTCGACCACGTGGCAGGATAGATTTGTACCACGTATTTGGTTTGTATTGGCCCACATGTCCTGTCCTGGCTCTTACACGTGTCATTCACTGGTTCATCCACATTTTAGATTCTAATTTAATAACGTGCCTGTGCTAGATCTACAACGTGCACATCTAGTCTTGTATTAGAGATAGAGAGATAGAGTGGGAGGGAAGAGTTTTAGAGGAGTCCCGGCATATCGATGCTCTCTCTACGACTTGTACCCTGGCGGAATCAAATTCTTCTTGAGCTTGCTTCTAAGATTTCTCTGGTAATCGACTTCTAATTCAAGTAAGCATCTTGTTCATATTATTCTTTAGGTTCATGACTCTCTTTTGAGTACTTTAATCCTTGTAGCTCCTGGGTTAAAGTAGTATTCGTAGTGTAAGCGTGGTGCTTAAACTCGGTTACATGTGGATGTACCCTATTTTCTGGATCGGTGGTAGCTCACGAGGGTGACTTTTATAGCCTCGTTAAATCCTCTGTAGTCCACCTCCCGTTAGTGGGCCTAGCAGGACATTGTTACTATAGGAGACATACTCTGCCTGTGTTTTCTCTAGTAATATCCCCAGAATTAAACAATAGAAGACAAACTTTACCGAAGTTAGAACTAAACGACCTTAGCAGTCTCCTCTACGCTCCTATTATTTAGCCTTGATTGTGAAGTTGGGATAAGTTAGATTTGGTTATTCTCAGACATATTTCCTCGAGTTTGATATAAAACTAGGTACTCCCGATGAAGTGCTACATCAGTATAATATCCGTGCGCTTGCGGATTATTCTATGTGCATTAATTTATATCAACAAGCATTTCTAGCGCCGTTGCCTGAGAAACGGTTGCTAAGTTAACTTTGAACCTAGCTTATCCTTGTATCATTATTCATTTATTTTTTTCCTTTCTCTTTACCATGGATTTAGAATCCACCCCTATCTATCAATATGGTGCATCTACAAGCGCATGCCTACAGCCAAAAGAGTCTTCAAAGCAAATCCTAACACCAGGCTATGAGCTGTGCCCGCGGTTAATTAACATGGTTCAAGATCAACCCTTTTCGGGCGAAGATGATGAAAACCCCGATTCCCGCCTAAATGAGTTTGAGCAAACCTATGCATGCCTATGCATAGCAGGCATGTCAGACGAAACCTTACGATGGAAGCTTTTTTCTTTCTCTTTGACGGGAAAAGCTAAACGTTGGTACAATCTCACAATAAGGAGTAGACAAGGAGATTGGGAAGCCCTGTGTTCTAGCTTTTGCTTGCAATTCTTTTCCATCTCTAGAGTAGTCAGTCTTCGTTCTAAGGTTCTATCTTTTAAACAAAAGAAAAAAGAATCTCTAGGCATGGCTTGGGAATGCTTTAATACTCTCATTAATACTGGCCCTGACCTTGCCATTCAAGACCACATTCTTCTTCAGCACTTCTATATGGGTCTTGATAGGAAAACCTCGAGGCATCTTAATACGGTATCAGGAGGTTCGTTCTTGCATGTCTGCACCAATTCAGGGAGAACATCCCTGAAGAAGTGGAAGAGAAGCCATTAGAGGATGAATCCTAGATAGCTGAACCCAAATCCTTACCAGGCCCATCACCAACTTCAGTTGCCTCAAATCCTGAACCACCGGAAAAGGACGAAACTCCAATTTCAGATTTTATAATTGAATTCGAGGATGAACTTTCTGATGAATATAAAAATACCTCGAATTACCATACTATGAGGAGACCCTAGAAGTCTAGGAAATCATCTTATAAAGAACCTTTAGACCCTTCTGAGGAAGCTTTTCTTAAAAAGACTACGAAAGAGCTAGTGTCTTTTATAAGCAATGAATGGTTAGAAGAATCAGAGCTTTCCTCTGATGTGATTCGCTTAGATTCACCTTCTATATCTATTCATTGCCAAATTAACAAAGCTCCTTTTGATGCTCTTTATAATCTAGTTGTGGGTGTTAATATTATGTCTGCATCTTTTGCTTATGGTTTGTTGAAACACATGCCGTTAACCCCAACAACAAAGTTATTGAAAAGTCTTTCATGACACATTCTCCCAAGTTTGGGAATTATGTATGTCCTCTCTATCCAGGTAAAAGGAACTAAGGTTCATCTGAGCTTCTATATCTTTGATATTATGGAGTTCGATCTATTGATAGGACAACCAATTGAAAGACTTATCCAAGAAGGACAAACGAGGAAGTTGAATATAAAACTCGGAAAAACTTTAAGCTTTCTATACCCATCACTCATTCTCTAATTGCTAAGACTGAGCTAATTCCCAAAGAAGACCCAATGGAAGAGGTTAAGGTTCCATCTCTTGATGATTTGATCAAACCCAACCTTAAAGATGATGCCTAGTTCTTCATCGAAGAAGAAGACAAAAATCCCATAGACCCTAAACCTTTAGATGAATTGTTGGAACCACCTAAGCCCACCATTGAGCTTAAATCCCTTCTTTCTGGTCTTAGATATGCTTTTCTCAATAATGATCAGGATTCTCCGGTGATCATAAGTGATAAACTCTCTCAAGAAGAATCCCTACGCTTGCTAATAGTCTTAGAAAAGCATCATTTTGCCTTTGGCTACTCACTCCAAGACCTTAAGGGTATCAGCCCTACTCTTTGCACCCATCGCATCCCTACAGATCCTAACTCTATACCTTTTAGGGAGCCCCAGCGTAGGCTTAATAATGAGATGAGAGAGGTTGTTAAGAAAGAAGTCTTAAAACTCTTGCATGTCGGGATCATCTATCCTATGCCGCATAGTGAGTGGGTAAGCCTTGTTCAAGTTATGCCAAAAAAGAGAGGCATGACTGTTGTTAAAAATGAAAAGAATGAATTAATCGCCCCAAAGAACTATCACTAGATGGCGGATGTGTATTGACTACCAAAAACTTAACAAGGCAACAAAGAAAGATCATTTTCCGTTGCCCTTCATTGATGAAATGTTGGAGTGACTGACGAATCACTCTTTCTTTTGTTTCCTTGATGGGTATTTAGGTTATCACCATATTTCGATCCATCTAGATGACCAAAGCAAAACTACCTCTACATGTCCATATAAAACTTATGCTTATCGTAGAATGTCTTTTGGACTATGTAATGCTCCAGCTTCATTCCAAAGATGCATGATGTCTATATTTTTTGATATGATTGAAGAAATCATGGAAGTTTTCATGGATGACTTTTCTATTTATGAAAAAACTTTTGATGATTATCTTGAAAATTTAGACGATGTTTTGCAAAGACGTGAAGAAAAGCATTTAGTCCTTAATTGGGAAAAATGTCATTTCATGGTTAGGAAAGGGATAGTGCTTGGACACTTGGTGTCCGAACGAGGGATAGAGGTAGATAGAGCTAAATTAAAGTAATTGAACAGTTACCTCCTCCCGTAAATATTAGAGGGATTCGCAGTTTTCTTGGCCATGCTGGTTTTTACCACCGCTTTATAAAAGTTTTTTCACATATTGCTAGACCACTCATAAATCTTTTGGGCAAGGATGTTCCCTTTGAATTTGATGATGCATGTTTAAAATCTTTTGAAATTCTTAAGAAAGCAGTCATCTCTACACCAATCATTGAACCCCCTGATTGGTCGCTACCTTTTGAAATCATGTGTGATGCTAGTGATTATGCTGTGGGGGCAGTTTTGGGACAAACTAAAGATAAGAAGCATCATGCAATCGCTTATGCTAGTAAAACTCTGACATGACCTCAATTTAATTATGCAACAACTGAAAAAGAACTCCTAGCTATTGTTTTTGCTATTGATAAGTTTAGATCTTACTTAGTAGGAGCTAAGGTGATTGTTTATACTAATCATGCTGCTTTAAAATACTTGCTCACTAAGAAAGTTGCTAAATCCAGATTAATAAGTTGGATTTTGCTACTCCAAGAATTTGACTTAGAAATAAAAGATAAAAAGAGAGTAGAAAATTTTGTTGCCGATCACTTGTCTAGAATGCATTGTGAGAATTCACAGGAACTGTCCATCAATGATTTGCTGGGGGACGACATGCTCTTCAAACTCACAAAATCCGACCCTTGGTACGCAAATATTGTTAATTTTATGGTTGTAGGTTATGTACCACCAGGGGAGAACAAAAGGAAGCTCATCTACGAAAGTCATCTCCACATATGGGATGAACCATACCTCTTTAGAGTTTGCTCTGACAGCCTACTCAGAAGGTGTGTACCGGTGGAAGAAGGCATCAAGATCATCGAACGATGCCACTCATCACCATATGGAGGACATTATGGTGCATTCATTATTCATTCAAAGATCTGGCAAAGTGGATTCTTCTGGCCAACCATGTATGAAGACACGAATGACTTCATTTGGAGATGTGGAGCATGTCAGAGGCACGGGAATATCAATTCAAGAGATGCCATGCCACTCACCACCAACCTCCAGATTGAGCTCTTTGATGTCTAGGGAATTGACTACATGGGACCATTTCCAAAGTCAAAGAACTATGAGTACATCTTGGTGACAGTTGACAATATCTCCAAGTGGATTGAAGCCATGCCATGCAAAGCTATGCGAAGAACTCCAAGAAGATGTTTGAAGAGACAATATTTCTAAGATTCGGAGTTCCAAGGATGGTGATTAGTGATGGAGGCACTCATTTCACTCACAAGAATTTTCACAACTACTTGTCAAAACATGGGATCCATCACAATGTCGCTACTCCATATCACCCTCAGACAAGTGGCCAAGCAGAAACATCAAATAAACAAATCAAGAATATTATGCAAAAGGTGGTCAACAAGATGGGGACTGCATAGAAGGATAGACTACCTGATGCATTATGGGCTTACAAAATGGCCTATAAAACACCACTTGGGATGTCACCATACCAACTTGTCTATGGAAAGACCTATCATCTACCTGTTGAGCTAGAATTCAAAGCTCACTGGGCCATCAAGCGATGGAACATGGACTTTGAAGCCGCAGGAACCAAGAGAAAGATGCAACTCTCTGAGCTTGATGAATGGCGTGAGAAAGCATATCACAACGCCAAAATATACAAGGAGAGAATGAAGAGATGGCATGATAAGAGGATCAAGAAGGAGTTCGCCCCAGGAGATAAGGTACTACTTTTTAATTCCAGGGTTAAATTATTCAAGCACGGAAAACTTCAGAGCAAATGGGAAGGACCATTCAAGGTGATAAGCACTTCGTTGCATGGAGCGGTGACACTTCAAAATGACGAAGGTACATTATTCAAGGTAAATGGCCACCGTCTCAAGATCTTTCTAGAACCTAAAAAATCACCTAAGGATTTGGATAAGGTAGATTATTTGATTTTACCATAGATTTACACCTCTGTCATCCTTTTTATGTTTCGTAATGCGAAAATATACTTTTCGGGAATAGATAGGGATAAGTAACCTCCGTGAGAAAAACCCACATGAGACGATGATGTGTGGGGCCAGCCGGCCCCACCTAGAGGCCGCCTGGCCCACTATCAGCCCCTCTCAGGCCCGGTTAACTCTCTCATGTCTTCTAGATCCTTCCTTGTGAGAATCCCGTAGTTTTTCGCCGCATTCGCAAATTCTTTCATTACAAGACCCATAGGGATAGATCTTGAGCCCTGCTACAAGTTGTTCCCTCCTATATAAACGAGCCCCTGCTTGCCTCCATAGCCATCCCATCAAAGCCTCCTCTTTCCAACAGCAGCAAAACTCTCTTCCTCTCTAGTTCCCATGGCCAACAAAGAGATCATCTCCTATGGTTTTAATCTTAGCAAGAAGCCTGATGCGCTTGCATGGACCATCGTTCCTCTAGAAGTAACCCCCATTCGCTCAAGCCAATCTTACTTCACCCAAGCCATCCGTCATCTGGTGATCGCTCCACCGCCGCCACGTCCACTTCTTGAAGACAAGCCACGCCAACAAGAGCCTCGTCTAGATGTCCAGAAGCTGATCAAGGTGATGAAGGAGATCAACCTCCTTCCTCCAAAGGGACATGAGGTGCTGACTGGAGTGAAGACCAACAAATTTGGAGATGTTACATGTGTGAAATATAAATTGGTCAACCCTCGTACCACCATTGATGGAGTCCGGGCTATGCCAGATTAGATCAAGGTTGTTCCCCCAAAGGAGAGGAAAAGGAAGGCACCATCACCACCTATCCCAGAGGTTGAGAAGCATCCAAGGATGACTCTTGCCCTTTTAGAGAAGAAGATTGAAGACCTCTCTGATGTTATCTATACCTTAGAGCAAAGGATCGACGAAGAACATGTCTACCGTAAGAGCTTACAACACGATCTTAACGCTTTAAATCATTTTGTTGCTAAGATGAGGAAGTGAGAATTAGGTAGTTAATAATAAGGCACGAGTGTTACGTCAAGTGTTTAATATTTAGGTTGCTCGCTTAGCTCAGTTGTTAGGTCGGTTGAAAGTTTAAGTGAGATAGATCTTGTGTAATAAAGTGCCTTATGATATTAATGGAGTCTTATTATTATTATCTGCTCTCTATTTCTTTTGGATATATGTTTTGTCTCCACATGTTGTGCATAAAGGTATATAGAAAAACAAGTGTGGGGGAGACACACCGCGACAACAAGAATGAGATCCGATCACGAAAATCATGAAATCTAGAAAATAATGGACCAAAACTCACGCTCGCCAAAGTTGGACCGAAACGTGCCCACCATAGTACCGCATTGCCTCACGCTTCATCCACGGTCAGGTTTGCGGCTCATACACTCTGTTTTTACCTATTAAGCTTTCCATTTTGAACCAAAATAAAAATCCTTTAATAAACAACTTTAAAACATAAGGAAAGATTATTTTAGTCATGACTTAAGGATAGACTCACATAATACTTTTCCTTAAAGTCTTGCTACTACTGGGAACTTATTATTAGGGACCCCATGTTACTTAAGTTGTTGTGGAATGAGATATAGTAGTGTTTACACCAAATTTTGGGAAGAAGAACGCGGGAACTCGAAGCTTCCAAGATTATGTCATCAAGAAATCGATTGGATGAGAATCGGTATCAACTAATTTAGGTGTAATGTCAGAATCGACTATTTTATGGATGACATCAACAGATGACATCAATGGGCCATATTTGAGTGGCGCCAAGGAGATGTGTCGGACTCTGCTAATAAGGAAAATTAGGGTCCAAGTTATTATTAAGTTAGGAAATTTTCTTTTTATTCTAATAATTGTAATGAGTCGTATTTGAGTAGAATTCATGTTTTGGTTCTAGGTATAAATATTAGACCCTGGTTATTGTAAAGGACGGACATTCAATCAATACAATCTTTCCGGCTTTCGCTATCGCATTAATAGTAGGAGTACTGTAGATCTCGACGAGTTCTTTAGCAAACAGGGCTGCATCGACTGATCGACATCCAGCTTGCTTTAGAGTACCGTCATGACTTGTATTGTGCTTGTAAAGCTGCATCAGCTGATTGATCTTTTATGAGCCATAATATAAGTTAGTTATCGATCTGTATCATAGTTTGTAAGGCTGCATCAGCTGATTGATCTCTTACGAATCGTAATATAGATCAAAGTTATCGATCTTGTGTTAAATAACTTGTTGTTTAATACAAATCACCAGTTATCAAATCTGCTAAGATTAGTAAGATTTCCTTGTTGTTTCTTGTTGATTCACTAGTTATCGATCTTGCTATAATTAATGTTTTATTAATTATAACAAAATTATCCTATTGAAATAGAGATAGATCGGCATTATATCATATTAATTGGTCATCCTTTGATCTGGTCATGCTTCAAATTTTATAATTGATGGCTTAATTCCGCTAGATCGACTGTTTTATCTCTATTCTAGTTAAACATAGTATGCATCCAAAGATATATTTCAATCTTGAATAAACTCATTAGTTAATAAGGTTTAATCTAATGATACTACCATAGCTGCATCGATCCGGTCGAACCTCACTGGTAAGACTTTAGAAAAAAAATTATCGATTAGTGGTCTTATTTATGACCAAGATATGTACTCTGTTTGTTTGCTGTGACTACATCGGCTATTTTAGCCGATTTGCCTATACTCTCACGCATATAGCATGTTTTCATGAATCTGTCAATATATAGATGGTTTTATAGATTCGTTGGCTTTAGTTTATTATCATTATCATAGCTGCATCGATCCAATCGAATCTCAGTGTTGATGATAATAGATTAGATTTAAACGGTTTGTAGATTCATTTATATTAGATAGTCGATTTGTTCGCATGTTATACTCTTTTCATGGATACGCTGGATATTAACTATTTAGTCGATAACCTCATTGAATTGGCTATCTAGCCGTACATTTGGAACTGTTTGGTGCAACACCGACATATTCCACCTTAAATTACTAATAAGATTTTATCTCCTTGTCAATTGCAGGTCAAATTGAGTGGCACATCATTGGGTTTTCAGAATCGTCTGGTTCTGTATTGAAGCCAAGTAGATCTCTGGTCTTGTTCCACTCAGATCTTCCGGCTTGCTGTGTGTTGATCACATTGCCATATTTTTGTGTCAACACACTTTTTGGCACGCCCGGTGGGACAACAATCGTCATGGCAGTTCACAACAATAAGGACATTCTTATGGTACCTTATGAAGGCTTGCCTGCTGAGGATAAAGATATTATTGGCAAAGCTATAGAGGAGTTTTAGAACAAGTGTTTGTTGTCAAACACCAAAACACGTGATAATAAAGTTATTTAGAAATATCCACTGCTGAGAGTTTTGATGCATGGATAGTCAGATACAGAGGAAGCTGATGATATGCGTTTCTTTGTAGAAGCTATCAACAAATCTATTCATGATGCAATGTTGAATCATAATATAGCTTTCTTGAATACATTCCACAATACCATGAAGGAGGTGTTTCATGGATTTCCATTTGATCAGGTTGGACCGGCTTATTACAATATTCCACATCAGTGCAGCATGTGCAACAGCCGACAGGGTAAGTTCAGAATTAGATGGTTAATTTTGGTACATTAGGCCAAATACCACCGTCGGCTCAAAAAATAGCACCATCGGTTCAAAGGATTCGTAGAGATATAGATCCTAATGTTTTCAATCAGAGATTTCAAACAATAAATCAGCAAGGGGCTCGACAGATAGAGATCCCATAAGGATATCATTATGGTTTAGATTATAATACCCTCAATATGATTCCAAATCTAGGATATCAAGGCACTCAAAATTTCAATCCATAGATGGGTTAGAAATTGCCAAGAAATTCAAACTCAAATGCTGATGAATTGATGCTCAGAGTAACATAAATGATGAAAAATTAGTTTGGTTTAAAACCAAAAGGGCAGACCTTTTCGTACAAACGTCCATATTCAGAGTGGTATGATTTAGTGGCCCTTCCTATGAATTACAGGCTTCTAGAATTTGCTAAGTTCATTGGTCAAGATAGCATAAGTATAATAGAACATGCCAGTTGATATCTTACTCAGTTGGGTGAAGCCTCTATTGAGGAAGCGCATCGAGTTCGTTTCTTCTCTTTGTCCCTGTCAGGACCAGCTTTCACTTGGTTTTCATCACTAGCGGTTAATTCTATTGTCAATTGGAGTGATCTTGAAAAGAAATTTCATACATATTTCTACACTGGGATAGAGGAAAGAAAGATCACAGATCTGACAACTATAAAGCAGAGAGCTAATGAATCGGATGTTGAGTTCCTTCAGAGGTTCTGAGAAATAAGAAATTTATGTTTTTCGTTGAATTTGACTGATGATCAGCTAGCTGCGTTAGCCGTTCAAAGAATATTGCCAATAGGGAGAGAAAAGTTGCTTGGGCAAGAATTTGACAATTTAGGTCAATTGGCTCAACAGGTGGCAGCACTTAATAGCCAATTCCAGAATATGCGTAGAGATATCCGATTCTAGAAGAATGTTGCAATCACTAAAGCTTATAATCCATACTTAGTCGATGAGGATGATGAAGAAGAGGAAATTGTTGCAGCTGAATGGAATTGGGGTAAAAAGATAGTAATGGTTTCAAATCCTTGGGAAAAAGAAGTTGAAGAGAATTATGATTTTGATTTTATAAAAGCAGACAAACTTTTTGATTTCTTGCTTGAGACGGGACAGATCAAACTGCCTTCCAATCATGTTATATTACCTCCTGATCAATTGAAGAATAAGATGTTCTGCAAGTACCATAACACTACTTCTCATACTACTAATGATTATAGAATTTTTTGGCAGCATATTTAGAGGGTTATTCAACAAGGGAAGCTTAAATTTGATATAGCTCGGAAAATGAAAGTTGATGATAATCCTTTCCCAAAGGATCAAAATATGATTGATGCTAAGTTGTTCAAAGAGAAAGCTAAAGTTTTAACATCATCCCGGGCAAGAGAAACTGGAACAGTTGATCCGGAGATGAAAATATCGGCTGATGAATATAGAGAAAATAAAAGGCGTCATGACCAACAAAAGAGCCATTATGAGCAAGGAGAAACGTCGAGAGATGGTGCGATGAGACCACGTGTTACATCTCGAATTCTGTTGAAGGGTTCATAAACCCGGGGTCCCTCGAGGACCGGCTTCCACACCAAGGCTCGACCCGAGAGTCTAAAAACAACAGGGCAAAGGGGCGGTCCGGCAACCGACCAAAAGGCCTGGCCCAAAAAGAGCAACGCCCGCTCGTCAGCTACTTCGGCCCACCTATCCGACCGGAGCGCTCGCTTCGGGCTCCAGCCGCCTCTAGATGGCCTCTCTGATCAGAAGGCTTGCCCTGAGCCCTACTTCCGACTCTGACCCCGCGTCTCTCCGATCGGGGTACGTAAGAATCCTAGTCGCCGCTCTTCTCCGACTGATGCAACCAAAGCCGACTGGGGCCATCTGACCAGGGACGCCAGCTCGGAAGGGACCAGGGACGAATGGAGAAAGCAGCACGGAAGTCAAACCATGGTACAGGGACCATACCCTATACACCTGCGGGAACAGTGCTCCATAACCACCCTAACACAAACAGTATTGTAGGCGCCAACATTTATCCCTACAGTATTGTGGCGCCGTTGGACTCCCGTACGGCAAAAAACCCCTCACATGCCTCTGGGCATCAATAGTGTTGTAGGTGCCGGGATTCACCATACCCGGTAAACGTGGTGAGACTCCTCATATGCCTCTAGGCATCCAACAGTATTTTGTAGGTACCGATGTCAACCCTTCCTGAAGAAGACAACGCAACCTCCCACGTGCACCTGACATTCTACATTAACATCAACAGTGTTGTGGGCGCCTATCATTATCCAATCCTCATCGACGTGGGTAACAAGGCTTAAAAGCATCCGTACCCTCTCCCTCTCACCTGTAAAGCCATCCCCTTCATCTATAAAAGGGGATGCACTCCCTCCAACAGGGGGGACCGATTGATTCAAGCTCAGTTCCTTTAGATTCATTAGTCCAATAGCTCACAACCACAGAACCGCTAGGTTCGGACCTCAAGCACACGCTTGAACACTTAGCTCATAGCGGAGTTCCCGTCGCTCTCGGCCCTTCCGACCAGAGCCGATCGGGCCTCTGGTACCCACCATCTTTCTCCTTCTCGTTTGTAACCCCACTGCAGACTTCGAGCACCTAGGCTCAGGAATAAAGTCACCGACCGACCCAAACTGGACGTAGGGCACGTTGCCTGAACCAGTATAAATCATGTGTCATTGAGTGCTAGGCCACCTCCGATCATAACGTACAGCAAAACTATAAATATTCACTAGTTGGTCACTTTCTATACCGACAAAATGGCAATGGCAGAAGGAGAAAGATTACCAGCGCTGGTTAGAAGAGAAGGAACATCAACGCCAACAAGAAGAAGAGATATATGAAAGAGAACAAGATGAGTAACATTGGAATTACCCTTTCTTCAGATATTGTTGGAACAAAGGTTTGAGATTGTCTACTAGAAATAATTGCCCAGAATGTAGCGAACAATATTGGGAGTTTAGAAAATCCCAAGTCAACCGCCGGTATATCCATGATCGAATTGAATATCAACGTAATAATGTGGACCGGCGCTTAAAAATAGAAGCATTCATGATCGGCTAGAAAAATGAGTTGTTGATTAGAACTAGGTCGATTATGAAGAAGAGGATGATGGAGAGTATGTTTGGCAGGAAGGACAGTGGTGTCTAGGAGGTTTAACAAGAAGTCAGAAGAAAAGAGTACAACGCCTAAGGAGCAGAGAATTAGAACAGGCTTAGAAATCTAGTAAATCACAAGTATGGTGTGCTAAACAAATAGCCGATAAGGGTCAACCATCGGCTAATATGCAAATGGCTTTTTTTTACCATCTAAATTTAAAGCTCCAGCAGATCAAGAAGTTTATTTGGATTTTGATGAATCAGAGTATGAAGAGATGGCAGCCCAGTTGACACTGATACAGCAAGCTATATTTGATAAACCAATCAAGCATCTGCATTTGAAGACTTTATACGTGAAAGGTTTTATCGATGGGAAGCCGATGAGTAAAATGTTATCTAATGGAGGTGCTTCTGTTAATCTGATGCCTTATACTACTTTTCGTAAGCTTGATAAAGGACCAGAAGATCTCATTGAGACTTATATGATGCTTAATGATTTTGGGGGTAATGCATCCAAGACCAGGGGGGTAATGAATGTTGACTTGACAATTGGAAGCAAGACTTTGCTCACTACATCTTTGTCATTGATGGAAAGGGTTGATATAGTTTACTCCTTGATCATGATTGGATTCATGCCAATTGTTGTGTACCATAGACTATGCATCAATGCTTGATTCAGTGGCATGGAGACAATGTTGAGCTAGTTCATGCTGATAACTCTGTGAGTATAGCAACAACTAATCCAATATATTGGGAACTAGAAGATTTTGAGTGTTTTTCAGGCAAGCAATGGGAAGGAGGCTTCATTAGGATCAATGATGAAGGCCAACAGCCGATTTGAGCAGTCAGCTCTGAAAGTTTGTTTTAATGGATAATCCAATAGATGGTACAAATAGTAAACTAGGACATGGCTTTACGTCGGTCGATGAGTTAGAAAAAATAGATATTGGTCCTGGAGATAGTCCTAGGCCGATGTATGTAAGTGCTAAGTTAAATCCTAAGTATAAACAAGAATTGATAGATTTGTTAAAGGAATTTAAAGATTGTTTTGCTTGGGAATATTATGAAATGCCTGGTTTAGATCGGTCAATTGTTGAGCATCGGTTGCCAATCAAACCTGGATATCGGCCATTTAAACAAGCTCCAAGGAGATTTAATCTAAATGTTCTTGATGATATTAAGAAGGAGACTGAAAGTCTATTAGAAGCAAAATTTATCCGACCTTGCCGATATGCAGAGTAGATATCGAATGTAGTTCCTGTGTATAAGAAAAATGAGAAGTTGAGCGTCTGTATCAATTTCAGAGATTTGAACAAGGCTACACTGATGGATGGTTATCCGATGCCAATAGCCAATAGGTTGGTAGATGCAGTGGCCTGTCACAAGGTAATTAGTTTTATGGATGGTAATGCAGGTTATAATCATATTTTTATGGCTAAAGAAGACATAGCAAAAACAACCTTTAGGTGCCTCAGTGCAATTGACTTATTTGAATGGGTTGTAATGACTTTTGGATTGAAGAATGCTGGTGCAGCTTATCAGAGGGCGATGAATTATATTTTCCATAAGTTGATTGGCAAGATTGTTGAAATCTATATTAATGATGTGGTGGTGAAATCCAAAGGGTACAAAGAACATCTGGCTGATCTGCGGGAGACTTTGAAGTGCACAAGAAAACATGGTTTAAAGATGAATCCTAATAAGTATGCCTTTAGAGTGTCAGCTGGACAATTTTTGAGTTTTATGGTCCACGAGAGAGGAATTGAGATTGGTCAGAAAAGTATGAAAGCAATTGATGAGGCAGTACCACCAACTAATAAAATGGAATTACAATATCTGCTAAGATTTATTTCAAATATGTCAGAAAGGATTCTGCCATTTTCTCCTTTGTTGAAGTTCAAAAATGATCAAGAATTTAAATGGGGTGACGTGCAACAAAAATCGTTTGAGGAGATAAAAGAGTATATGAAATCTCCACATATGCTGGTTCCTCCTCAGCAAGGTAAGCCTTTTAAGTTGTAAGTGTCAGCCGATAGCCAAACGATTAGATCGGCCTTGATGCAAGAGTTTGAAGGAAATGAACGGGTTGTTTTCTATTTAAGTAGAAGACTTTTAGATCCAGAAACAAGATATTCCCTTATTGAAAAGTTATGCTTATGCTTGTATTTCTCCTACACTAAATTACGACATTATTTATTATCGGCTGAGTGTACAGTTGTGTCTAAAGCTGATGTGATCAAACACATGTTGTCAATGATGATATTAAATGGGAGAATGGGAAAGTGAATTCTTGCATTATCAGAATTTGATTTGAGGTATGAATCGGCTAAAGCAGTCAAAGGGCAAGTGATGGTCGATTTTATTACTCAACATCATAAGCCAAGTATCGGCTATGTGGAACCTATGCCTTGGACATTATTCTTTGATGGATCATCATGCAAGCAAGGGGGTAGCATTGTTATTGTTATTATTTCACCTTGGGGGCAAGTTTTGAGTTTGCCTTTCAAACCAAACCAATGACCACCAATAATCAAGCAGAGTATGAATCTATTCTTAAGGGACTTCAACTTCTTCAAGAAGTAAAGGCTGAGTTAATTGAAATATTTGGAGATTCATAGCTAGTTATTAATTAGTTGATTGGCCTGTATGAATGTAAAGATGATATTCTAAGGGGTTACCATGATGAATGTCAAAAGTTACTTGAGGGGTTTCCTCTTACTTCCCTTCAGTATATTCTAAGAGCACAGAATCAGGAGGCCAGTCGATTAGCCCAAAGTGCATCAGGCTATCGGATGTTCAAGGAGATTTTAAGCAGTGAAACTTTGGCTAATGATTGGAGAGTTGAGATAGCCGATTACTTCAAGAATCCATCACAGAAGGTTTCCAGAAAATTGAGATATAAATCGACTAAGTATGTTTTGTTAGATGATCAATTGTATTACAAAATAGTCGATGGAGTTTTGCTTAAGTGTTTAAGTCAAGAAGAAGTAAGAGTATTGATGGGAGAAGTAAATGAAGGAATATGTGGAGCTCATCAATCGGCTTACAAAATGAAATGGGTTATTCGTAGGTCTGGATATTTCTGGCCAACAATATTAGAAGATTGTTTTGAATATTACAAGGGTTGTCAGGATTGTCAACGTTTTGATAATGTTCAGAAATCGTTTGCATCAGCTATGAGCCCAATAATTAAGCCATGGCTGTTCTGAGGCTGGGGAATTGACTTAATTGGACAGATTCTTCCATCTTCAAGTAGAGGGCACAAGTTTGTATTGGTAGCAACAAATTATTTTACTAAGTGGGTTGAGGCGATTCCTTTGAAAATAGTAACTTCAAAGAGTATGGTTGATTTTGTCAAGAAGCATATTGTTTATCATTTTGGGATTCCTCAAACCATTACTACTGATCAGGGGACAATTTTCACATCAGAGGAATTCAAAGATTTTGCTGCCTATTATGCTCAAGCTAATGGCCAGGCAGAGACATCCAATCAAATTTTGATTAAGTTGATTAAGAAGAAAATTGAAGAGCAACCAAGGAAGTGGTACTTGACACTAAATGAGGCATTGTGGGCATATAGGATGGCTTGCCATGGATCAATTAAATCATCACCTTATGGGTTAGTATATGGGCATAATGCAGTTCTTCCTTGGAAGATTCAGACTGGATCAAGACATGTTACATTGCAAAATGATTTGACAGCCAAAGTCTATAAAAACCTTATGATGGATGATTTGGAGGATTTAAGTTGTCATCGGCTGCGCGCTCTTGAAAATATTGAGGCCAATAAATTAAGGGTTGCAAGGCATTATAATAAAAAGGTCAAGAATAAACAGTTTTGCAAAGGAGAGTTAGTTTGAAAAGTAAGATTGCCGATTGGGTCTAAAGACAGTAGGTTTGGCAAATGGACGCCTAATTGGGAAGCTCCTTATCGGATTAAGCGTTGTGCGCCTGATAATGCTTATATTTTGGAAACGCTAGAAGGGGAAGAGGAATTTGATAGAGCAATCAATGGAAAATTCCCAAAGAAGTATTATCCTAGCGTTTGGATTAATACTTGATAGACGATTTGTTTAGTCGTCGGCTCTAAGAGCCGGTACCAGGAAGGTATCACCTTTAGTTCAAAAATCAGCCCTAAGGGGGAAAGCCGATACGATATGTATCGCCTATAGAGCAAAAACACACACAAAGACAATCAGATTTATATTTCAGCAGATTCTAAAATGCATTCATAAAGAGAAGCATAAATTTTATTCATTGATAGTTTGTTCCTAGTACAAACTAATCAAAAACTTTATTGATTACATCCTGGGTGAATGTAATGTCCATGATGGCCACAACTGCATCATCCAAGTCCTCGATAAAGTCCTCATGCATGTCGAGGTCATCGGCCATCCGGAAACCTAGTTCCATGGTGCGGAGCTCGTGCCCGATCTGGACCTACGCCACGGCTAGGGCCACTACTGCGTCGCGGTGGACGTCGTGGAGGGTGATCTCCTGGACACGTGTTGGGACATTGTGCAAGCGGTTGATGAGTAAGGGGCCACGAGCGTTGATGGCCGCCTAGCCACATTCGCCGCTAGTTGGAGGTTCTCCAACTACACCGTCAGAGCTGGCAATTATAGAAGCAAAGAAACTATCAAGACAAAGGAAGAGAAAATAAGAACAGAGGTTTTCTTAGAATCCATCTTACTCACCCCCATGGCGTCGGATTCAGCCAACCGTGCTCAGGCGGCATTGGTTTTTTCCTCAACGGCGAGGAGGGTGGCTTGAGAGGCCTCGAGGTGGATCTCAAGCTGATTGTTCTTCCAAGTTGCCTCAGAGTAACGATCCTTGGCCGCCTTCCATTCGTGGAGGAAGTGCCAGGCATCGTTGCCAGTGTAGGAGTCAGAGGAGTCCGACGACGAGTCCGGCGCGGGGGCGGCAGCAGACTCAGCATTGAAGGGCTCACCAGCCTTGGGAAGAGGAGGAGGAAGCCTGTTGTTCAAGACAAACTTGCAAACATGCCAAAAGGTGATCTGTTGATAGGAGCAAGAGTCTTTTGGTCCTACCTCATGTGGCGAGAGCCGCTGGCTCATCGGCATCTCCTCCTCTAGGAGATCTTCCGCTGCACGCTTACCACGGTTATATTCGCCTACCATGGGTGCTGGTTTAGATCTTGAGGGGAGGAGAAGAGGAAACTGCTATAGGGTTTGTGAAGGTGGAAGGATGCAAGAGAATGGGAGAAGTTGCAAATGTAGATGTGTTTGAGGCCAAAACCCTTGGCTAGTATTTATAGCCACGAAAGCGAGACGGTAGATATCTTGGGACGTGTGAAAATAACCTCAATTAATGGAAGGGGAAGCGCCGCTTCACTAATACCAAGGGGAACGCGGCGTTGATAACTGAGAAGGGATTCAAAGGGTTTTGTGATAAGAGCCATTTTTAGATTTGGTTAAGTCAAAGTGAAGTCAGAAATCAGAGATCGGCTAATTCAAATTGGCTCTTCTAGCCGAACCAAAAATACAGCTATCATTAGGTTTATGTGCTATAGATACTGGAATGTAAATTACAAGTTAAGAGCATCATGAATTGCTTGTAGAGCTTTCAGCCAAATAGCATCAACTTCTGCAATTCGTTGTTTATCTTCTTCGACTGATCCGAGAATGCTTTCAAGACTGATGCGAATGGTTTTGCCTTCTTTGACCTTGGTCAGCATTTCTTGCTTCTTCTGTTTGATAGCATTGGGAATCTAAGTCAAGTTGGACTCATGACGTTCGATGGTGGCCTTCACACTTTCCAGTTCTTTTTTAAGTTCAGCATGCCTAACTCTTAGCTGATTTAGTTCTGGTTCAATTTTGGAAGAAAAATTCTTCAATTTGTCGATCAGTTGTGCCAATTCTTTGGCTTCCTGCTTGTTAGAGTTTTTCTTAGCCATCAAAGTTTCATGGTCCATCAAGTTTCTTTGAGCCTTTTTCACCTTGGGAGCTTGATCTTCGATGTTGGACAAAGGTATCAAGGCTTCAGCAAGATTTGGGGGTAGATCCTTCTTAATGGTTAAGAAGATTCTTCTCATTGAATTTGCATCCTAGACCAAAATTGGCAGCATGTCTTTTAGCTGATTTTTGGTCTCGTCTGATAAGATTTCTTGAGAAAAGATGGCTGATGAGCTAATCTCACTTTTATCTATGTATTCTTCAAAGTTAAAGGAGTAGCTTAGAGCTGAAGAATTAAATGCCTATATGGGAATCTTATTAGGAATGACAAATAAGTTGACAATGAGATGAATGGTGAGGAGGACACAATACCTTTTCTGGAAGAAGCTCTGGCTAAGGAGAAGAAACAACCGATGATGTGCCAACATCTTTTTAACATTTGGTTGAATCGGCTCTAGACTTTTGATACTAGTGTCTACAGGCATCAAGAAGTTTTTGGTTTAAATTTGTTATAGAAGGACAAGAATGAGCGTATGAATTTTTTACCATCGACTGTTTGCTGAGTTGGAGAATCAATAGTTTGGGTATCAGCATCAACAGGGTCATCTTCAACTGTTGGATTGTTAGACCTTTGCTTTTGTGCAAATGTTTTCTCAGGTGGTATCTGATAAAGGAGAATGATCAGAGAAGAGCGAGGATTACATAAGATTAAAAGGGTTGAGGATATAACTTGGTAGCATCAGGAGGTGAAGTACAGAGGTTCTTATCTTCTGCTATTTTGAGTCTGTCAGAAGCATCGGTTATTTCAGTTGTAATCGGCTCCTTGGGAGGATTAGCCGATGAGAGGTTGGTAAACGCCGATTCAAATGCCTAAAATAACAATTCAGCACCCAAGGCAGGTTGAGATACAATAGTCAATGACAACATGAAAGGGATTGAATTAGAAGTTAGATATCATCTTAAGAGGGAGGATAAGTTAAGTTACATGAGCAATTGATGATTTTGTTCTGCGAAGTCTCTTCCCAGTGGTGGTCTTCTGAGTTACACCTTGGGTTGCCTTGCGTTTTGAAGACTGATATGTTGGGGCAGCTAGGGTTTTCATTAACTTTTTTAGAGTGGGTGCAGTTAATCCCATTTTTTAGGCTGGACATGGTGGATAATATTCTATGGGATGCCCTTTCCTGTCCACGCTTGGCGGATCAAATTCGGTATCCTGCAAAAGTATTTGTTAGATGAATTGATAGGAGAACTTGTTAGATAATGCTTCTGAAAGAAAATTAGTAAATTACCTCACTATCAGAAGCAGATTCTTCATCCAGGGCTAAATAGTTGGGATGAATTGGATTGCAGAAGAGGTGAGAGTGCCATTCTTACCACCAAGAGTCAAACAAATTTAAGGACAAGGTAGCTCTTGTCCATTCATGCAGGTAAAAAGAAGGAAGGTCTGATCCCAATTGAAAAACTCTAGAAGCTTCCATCATCTCACTAATACCTTCTCTTGGCTTTAGAGTGTTCCTAAACAATAGCTGAGGAGGTAGTTGACCAAGGCCGAATTGATGGGCCACAACAGAAGGATTATAAAATTCATAAGTTAGAAGGTGTTCGGGGAGAAAAGAACCAGCAGCCATTTTGTCGAGGCCATGGCGAAATTCGGCTGGTAGTACACTGGGTTTGATAATACAACTAAAAATTACAGCAGTTGTTTCATCTGAGCAACCTGTTTCAAACCAAAAATTGACTAGCAAAACTAGTTAATTGTCTTCATCCTCATCATAAGGCAGCCAAGTCAAGATGTTTGCATCAAATCCTCTGAAAATTTTCTTGAAAATGTGGCTTATATCAACAGCAATTGTTATGGTTGATGCAGTTTCACCATAATTCATACACTGTCGAGTTTTTCCTTTTTTTTCTTTATAATCTTCAGTAAAGTTGGAAGAAGGAAATCTCAGATTCCTGAGATTGGGTCTTATAATTTTATGCATGTACAGATTTAGCCACAATTGTATTAACCACCAAGGGCTACTGATGGTATGTACTGGTTCATCTTTCAGTAATTGAACATACACTTGGTGCATCAAGTGATAAGCAGACCCTAGCAGATATTTTCCGAGGGGGATTTCATTGCTGGCTGCTAGACATTCTGCCATGTATTTATGATTATAAGTTGGTCCACAAGATGACCCACAGAAGATGAATTTTTCTAGCCACATGTTTAGGAAAGCTACATGCTCTCTTTCATCAACAATTAATCCATCTCTAATATGGTTTAGGATGTAGCTTGCCCATCCTGTGCAGTCTGATATTTTGGCTAATTTTTTGGACCTAGCACTTAGGAAATCATAGGGTTGCAATGATCCTGTTATTCTAAGGCCGGTCAACATGTAAATATCGACCAAAGTGATGGTCATTGGGCCGTGACCAAAAACAAAAGCATTCAAAGTGTTGGACCATAAGTAAGATGTAGAAATTAGAAGTGAGTCATTCCTTTCCATTCCAGACAGTGAGAGTGTCAGGCATTGATTCAAGTCTTAAATTTCTCAATCTCCAACCTTTTTCTCTGATACCCTACAGAACCAATCCCCCATCCCTTAGCCATTTTGGGCCAGTTTCTAAAGGGAATTTTGGTGTTCCAAGAAGACAAATCTACTACAGATTGTTTGAAGGGGATTCGGTTGGTTTCTTGATTGATGAAATCGGATAGATCAAGGTCACCCGTGGGTCCAAGATAATAGGTATTAGGAACAACAGCTGATAGAATCAGAATTTTGTTCCTCATTTCCTAGAAACCATTTGGGATGAATTTAAGAAAAAGAAAAATACAGAGTAGCAGCTAACACTTGAAAGACAGAAGTTTGAAGGCATACCTCGGGAACATGATCACTGGTTGCCATTGTAGCCAAAATGGATCTGAATCTGAGGAAGGTTACTTGAACCATAGCTTGGTAGAGCAGAGGATTTGCTAGTGTTAAGGCTTTGACGGTGGTGGCTTTGGCTGTTGAAGTTTGTTCAAGAGAGAAGGGGAAAGTAAGCAGGCCGAGCGAATTAGAAATAATACTGTTGGGGTATTATATAAACTTTGGCCCGAGAAGTCATGAGCCATGCGTTTATTTTGGAATGAGCGGTTGCAACACGAGTAACAGATGAATAGGAATTTTAAAATAAAATCATTTTTATCCCAAAATTGGGGGCATGTGTTTACACCAAAATATGGGAAGAAGAACGCGGGAACTCGAAGCTTCTAGGATTATGTCATCAAGGAATCGATTGGATAAGAATCGGTATCAGCTGATTTAGATATAATGTCAGAATCGGCTATTTTATGTATGACATTAGCAGACGACGTCAATGGGCTATATTTGAGTGGCGCCAGGGAGATGTGTCGGACTCTGCTAATAAGGAAAATTGGGGTCCAAGTTATTATTAAGTTAGGAAGTTTTCTTTTATTCCAAAAACTGTAATGAGTCATATTTAAGTAGGATTCATATTTAGGTTCCGGGTATAAATAGTAGACACTGGTTATTATAAAGAAGGACGAACATTCAATCAATACAATCTTTCTGGTTTTCGCCATCACATTAGGAGTAGGAGTACTGTAGATCTTGATGAGTTATTTAGCAAACAGGGCTGCATCGACTAATCGACCTCCAGCTTGCTTGTGAGTACCGTCATGATTTATATTGTGCTTGTAAAGTTGCATCAGCTGATTGATCTTTTATGAGCCATAATATAAGTTAGTTATTGATCTGTATCATAGTTTGTAAGGCCGCATCAGCTGATTGATCTCTTACGAATCATAATATAGATCAAAGTTATCGATCTTGTGTTAAATAACCTGTTGTTTAATACAATATCACCGGTTATCGAATCTGCTAAGATTAGTAAGATTTCCTTGCTGTTTTTGGTTGATTCACCAGTTATCGATCTTGCTATAATTAATGTTTTATTAATTATAACGAAATCACCCGATTGAAATAGAGATAGATCGGCATCATATCATCTTAATTGGTCGTTCTTTGATCTGGTCATGCTTCAAATTTTATAATTGATGGCTTAATTCTGGTTGATCGGCTGTTTTATCTCAATTCCAGTCAAACATAGTATCCATCGAAAGACATATTTCAATCTTGAATAAACTCATTAGTTAATGAGGTCTAATCTAATGATACTACGATAGCTGCATCGATCCGGTCGAACCTCACTGGTAAGACTTTAGATTAGAAATTATTGATTAGTGGTCTTGTTCATGACCAAAATATGTACTATATTTGTTTGCTATGACTACATCGACTATTTTAGCTGATTTGCCTATACTCTCGCGCATATAGCATGTTTTCATGAATTCGTCAACATATAGATGGTTTTATAGATTCGTTGGCTTTAGTTTGTTATCATTATCATAGCTGCATCGATCTGATCGAACCTCACTGTTGATGATAATAGATTAGATTCAAACTGTTTGTAGATTCATTTATATTAGATAATTGATTTGTTCGCATGTTATACTATTTTCATGTATATCTGGATATCGACTATTTAGTCGATAACCTCATTGAATCGGGTATCTAGCCGTACATTTGGAATTGTTTGGTGCAACACCGACATGTTCCACCTTAAATTACTTATAAGATTTTCTCTCCTTGTCAATTGTAGGTCAAATTGACTAGCATATCATTGGGTTTTCAGAATCAACTGGTTCTGTATTGAAGCCAAGCAAATCTCTGGTCTCGTTCCATATAGATCTTCCGGCTTGTTGTGTGTTGATCACATTGCCACATTTTTGTGTCAACAAGTTGAATAATGAGACTTGATTCTTGATGTCTCGTTATTAGAGAATTTTATTTCAAAAAATAAAATGAATAGCTACACCTCTCCTTTGTGGTAAGCAACATCCCACTAGAGCCATATATAGACTAGAGAAACCTTCTATATATACTACTTGTCATTGTGTTGAGTTTGGTCAAACCTTGTGACCCCTGTTGAGAAACTTATCATGCTCCCAAGATCAAGATCACATACACTCCACATATATCCGTTGCTCTTACACTAGGAGTATGCAAAAACATGTTTTCCATCTACCCAAAAATGTTTTACTCCTAGACTGCGAATAGACACAAAAATAAGTTTATTAGGATAAATGCTCCAAATTCTTGTAAAAATCTCTCTTGAAAAGTTTCAATTACAGAAATAGAGGCATGGGCTATGCAAAAGTTATTTATAAAAAAAGCAAAAAAGAAAAGTATTGAGAAAAATGGACAAGTGTCCAAGATATCTAAAACAATGGGTACTCAGATGCCTCCTGAAAAAAGAAGAAGAAGAAGATAGCCTATGTTTTCTTGCAAAGTATTTTCAAGTTTCAAACAAGAGAGACATATTTCAAGGAGCATAGTAGAATTAGCATAGCCACCATATCCATGTTGTCGAGGACCAAATACTAGGGTACCCAAAGAGGTGGAGCTAATAACCATCAAACGTTCATGCTTCCGAACAGACAAGAATGCAACCACACTTCTTGCCTAAACGACCGAAGGTTGGCTCCGCCTTGCCCGGCCCCTGAGGGTTCGCTCCACCTCGCCGGACCACCGAGGGTTGGTCTTCGCCTCGCTCAACATCTGGGGGCAGGCTCCGCCTCACTCGATGGCTAAGGGCTGGCTCTGCCTCGCCCGCCCCCTGAGGGTTGGCTTCACCTCACCCGACCACCGAGGGGTGGTCTTTGCCTCGCCCGATGTCTAGGGGCAGGCTCCGCCTCACCCGATGGCTGAGGGCTGGCTCTACCTCGCTCGACATCTAGGGGCAGGCTCCGCCTCACCTGATGTCCGGGGGCTGGCTCCACCTTGCTCGATACCTTAGGGCAGGCTCCGCCTCGCCCAACGTCCCGGCACTGGCTCCGCCTCACCCGACGTCCTAGGGCTGGCTCCGCCTCGCTCAACGTCCGGAGGCTGGCTTCGCCTCGCCCGACGTCCACACACTTCTCCTTCAGAATGACAAACATGGATAAGACATGATGCTCAAGTCAACCATAGTACCAATGACCATACCATGCATGCCTATGGGAAAGTACCATTAGGTTATGAAGGGATGGGCGCTTCAAGCCCTTCTAGGCATGACAGAGCCCGAACAGTGTTGTAGGCGCTGACTTTTGTCTTACAGTGTTGTGGGCGCTGCCATCAACCCTCGGACGTGGACCCTAACATAAGCATACGACAACCACTATGATCTAGGAGGGAACTCACATCATCTACAGTACGGACGTATGGTCACTACCCCATCTGCTCCCCGTAGGGTCGCGGCTCAGCACCCTGGAGTGTCGCGCCGCCCACCGGGACAGGATGGGATGTGACCACTTATTGAACAAAGACAGAGCATGGCCCTATCAAGATCAGAGAACCTGCTATCCCTAGCACCGTCTGCCATGTCAGCGGGGCTGGCTCAGAGGAAAAGGAAGACCCGAGACCTTCGAAGGACCTTCTTGGCCTCTGGTTTTTCTTCTTTCTCCCATCTATAGCCCCTGCTCCCCCTTGATCTATAAAATGGAAGGTAGGGCACCCCACTAAGGGGACGGATCAATCCTACACATCATGCACCACATAACACACAACTGAGTAGAAACCGAGCTCTCAGCGCCCTCTTGACCTTTCCATCATAGACTTGGGACATATCCCTCTCTTGACCCTTTGTACCCCCTACTATGAACCTTTCAATGCTAATAACATGAGCAGCAGCAGCAGACTGGACGTAGGGACATTCTGCCTGAACTAGTATAAACCTTGTGTCTTTTAGCACACCATCTGGGCCTAACACGTAATAATTACAAATTTACTAGTTGGTGTTTACTCGAAACACCGACAGTTGGTGCGTCAGGTAGGGGACCTTTGCGCGTTCTGACATTAACATTAGGCCATGGATGGCTAGCCATGGAACCAGCTGGGTCCCAGGTGCACACATGCGCTTCAGAAGCCTAGACTTCATCATCACGGTGAGAGGAGAGTTAGCATTGGCTCATGCTACCATCCAATTTCTCCCCTCCATCATCCTCAACAACGAGAGGCTTGAGCGCCAACACGGTGTCTCCCTTAGACCCCAGCAATTTAGCGAGGACCAGCGCCGCCTCACCCTTTCCGACGCCAATGACATGGCGCAGTTTGCTGGAGGAGGATCCCTCTCTCCAGAACACCACATACGAAGCGCCCTGACAGCGCTTCCGTTTAGTCTCTGTAATGCTGCGGCGACCGTTAGCCACCTTGTGGCACGATGCATGGTCCTGCTGCTCACGAACAACAAGTTTGTGGGGGTGATCGAACACGTCATGGAATCTCTCCACAACCTCCTCGTGGAGGAGCCAGGGTCGTCCTCTGGCTCTGACTCCACCAAGGGGAGCCATCACCCCTCTCGGGAATGCTTCATGATGGGTACCCCTGAGGGACACATCAAAAGTGTCCCTGCGGAGGAGGCTACCCTAGCGGGCAACCTCAGTGATGAAATTGCAGGGGAGACAGTGGCCCCACCTCACATGGGGGTGGAGCAGTTGAAAGCCCGACAGCGAGAGATCAAGGAAGCATGACTCCAGCTTGTGCAGGAATGTGTAGAGCTTGATCAGGAGATCGAACGTCGTGGAGATGGTGGGTGCACACGCGCCATGGCCCGTGGTGTAAATCGAAGGATCATCTCCGATGATGAAGAGCTTCCTCGCTTCGCTCGGGCAATCCAGAACATTGCTGCTACAACCGCCCTGCTCCATGGTCTTCTAGAGGCCGCGGCGCTCGAGGATCGTCGGGCTCACCATGAGATTCACATGCTACTCGAGCGTGTGGCGTCACAGTAGGCTGAGAGCTCACTGTCTTGATGACATGAGCTTGATGCCAGCCAGCGCACGCCCTTGGTGCATCCTGGCAGGGATGTGTCAGTCCACCAGGCACCATAGGGCGGCAGGTAGTGCGCCGAGGTCCTGGTGCATCAGCGTCTCGGTCATAACCATGATGCACGCAACACTCTCGATGCTCGCAGATGTACCCACGGTGACCTGATAGAAGGCGCCCGCCACGGCTATCATCCTCATCGCAACGGATGCTACAACAGCGGTGAGGACCAAAGCCCGAGCCCTGGCCTGCTGGGACCTCAGGCCTTTGGCCGTCACATCCTTAACGCTGCTTTCCCGCCAAGGTACTGACCACTGACCAATATCCCAAAGTACTCTAGGGAAACAAAACCCCGAATTATGGCTCGAAGACTATCGGCTTGCCTGCCAAGCCGGTGGTGTAGATAATGATGACTTCATTATCCACGACCTTCCACTGTTCTTAGCCGATTTGGCACGAGCGTGGTTGGAACACCTGCCGTTCAACGCAACCTAGAGTTGGGCGGATCTGAAGGAGATCTTTGTGGGGAACCTCCAGGGCACATACAAGTGCCCTAGGAACCCATGGGACCTCAAAAACAGCCATTCGAAGGCGGGTGAGACCCTCTATGGGTACATCCGGTGCTTCTCCTAGCAGTGTAATGAGCTACCTAACATCACTGTCGACGTCATAGGAGCTTTCCTGTCCAGGACTACCTATGAGTCTCTGGTTCATAAGCTAGGACGCAAGGGCCTGTGAACCACCAAGGAACTCCTAGACATCGCCACCAGTCAAGCCTCAGGAGAAGAGGTGGTCAGAGCGATCTTTGATCGTCTCGATGGCAAGGCAAGGCGGGACGAGGGTGCTGGCGAAGGCGCCTCCAATCGTTCTGCCAAAAGGAAGAATAAGAAGCAATGGTGTGAGGACTCACACCTGGCAGTTGCTGACCGCAATGGTGGTTGGAAGCCCATGGAGGGCACAATGAACCACTTCAAAAATTTACTCGAGGGGCCATGCCCGAACCATGCCTTCGGTTAAGCATCTGTACATGGACTGCAGCCTCATACGGCGGTTCTTGTCCAGAGGCTCCAACAAAGGGGAGCACGGAAAGGACCCTAGCCCCCACCACGAACAACGCTGAGGAGAAGGACGATGGCTTTCCAATGCCGGATGGCTGCCTTATGATCTTTGGAGGATCAGCGGCCTATGACTCCAAATGCTCTCAGAAGGTCGCTCGCCACGAGGACTATACGACCGGAACCGGCCACACCTTCCTTCCTCTGATGGTTCTAGTCCGCCATAACCTTCGATCGGACTAACCACCCAGAGAGCGTCCCACATCCGAGGAGATATCTGCTCGTTGTTAACCCGATCATCGGCTAGAAGCGGCTCACCACAATACTGATCGATGGAGGCAGCGGCCTCAACATCATGTATGCAAAGACAATCGACGAGATGGGCATCGACTGGACATGCCTCCGCCCGACCCAAGCACCTTTCTATGGCATCGTGCCCAAAAAATAGGCCATGCCACTTGGGCAAATCGATCTGCCCGTTACCTTCGAGGATCAGTTCAATTATAAAATAGAAACCCTCACCTTCGAGGTGGTTGGGTTCCTCGGAACCTTCCACGCCATCCTGGGACGTCCATGCTACACAAAGTTCATGGCCCTCCCCAACTATACATACCTCAAGCTCAAAATACCGGGCCCCCACGGGGTCATCACCGTCGACACCTCCTTCCAGTGTGCCTATGAGTGCGAGGTCGAGTGCTGCGGTCACACCGCAGCAATCGTCGCCTCTGGGGAGCTCACCACCCTCAAGGAGGAGGTCACCGAAGAAGCACCCGACGCCAAGAAGTCGACCGGGTCGTTCGAACCTGCAGAGGGCTCTAAAGAAGTCCTCGTAGACCCTGGCAGCACTGAGGGAAAAATGGTGCTCATTGGTACCATGCTTTCCCACGAATAGGATGGCGCGCTCGTTGGCTTCCTCTACGCAAACAGAGACATCTTTGCGTGGAAACCCTCGGACATGCCAAGCATCCCGAGGGAAGTCACCGAGCATACCTTGAAGATTCGACCAGGCTCCAAGCTGGTGAAACAACGACTGTGCTGCTACTTGACGAGGAGAAATGTAGGGCCATCGGCGAGGAGATAGCAAAGCTCTTGGTAGCCGGATTCATCAAAGAAGTATACCACCCAGAGTGTTTAGCCAACCCCATCCTTGTACGAAAGAAGAGCAGGAAATGGAGGATGTGTGTTGACTATATGGGTCTCAACAAGGCATGCCCAAAGGATCCGTTTCCTTTGCCATGCATAGACCAAATAGTCGACTCTATCTTGGGGTGCGAAACCCTCTGCTTCCTTGATGCATACTTTGGGTACCATCAAATCACGATGAAAGAGTCCGACCAACACGTGACATCTTTCATCACCCCCTTTGGATCGTTCTACTATGTCTCAATGTCGTTCGGTCTGAAGAACCCTGGGGCTACATACCAGCGTTGTATGCTCAAATGCTTCGGGGACCTCATAGGGCAGACCGTTGAGGCCTACGTTGACGACATCGTGGTCAAATCCAAATGAGATGACCACCTCATTACCGATCTTGAGCAGACCTTCGCAAAACTCTGAGCGAATGGCATCAAACTCAATCCCGAGAAGTGTGTTTTCGGGGTCCCGAGGGGTATGCTGCTCGGCTTCATCATTTCTGAGTGTGGCATCGAAGCCAACCCGAAGAAAATCTCAGCCATCACAAGGATGGGCCCGATTCAAAACATAAAGGGGGTTCAGCGAGTCACAGGGTGCCTCGCCGCACTCAGCCAATTCATCTCACGCCTCGGGGAATGTGGTCTCCCCTTTATCGACTCTTGAAGAAAGCCGACCACTTCGAATGGACATTCGAGGCCTAGGAGGCACTTGACATGGTCAAACTACTTCTAACAAAGGCCCCGATCTTGGATCCTCTAACTGATGGAGAATCCCTCCTACTATACATAGTGGCCACCACACAAGTGGTCAGCGCCACCCTGGTAGTGGAGCGGGAAGAAGAGGGGCATGCCCTCAAGGTTCAGCGCCCTGTGTACTTCATCAGTGAGGTACTATCCGACTCTAAGACCCGCTACTCCCAAATCTAGAAACTCCTGTACGTCGTCCTCATCACCAAGAGGAAGCTACGCCACTACTTCGAATCACACCCGGTGATGATCGTGACATTGTTCCCCCTCGGCGAGGTCATCCAAAGTTGGGATGCCATGGCAAGAACTGCAAAGTGGGCACTTGAGTTGATGGATCAGGGCTTTACGTATGCCTCCTAAACGGCGATCAAGTCCTAGGTGTTGGCTGACTTCATCGTGGAATGGACCGAGGTCCAAATGCCGGCGGCGGCCATCGATCAAGAGTATTGGACCATGTACTTTGACGGGTCGCTGATGAAGAAGGGTGCCGGCGTGGGGCTGGTCTTCATATCGCCCCTCAGGGTACACATGAGGTATATGGTTCATCTCCATTTCCCCTCATCCAATAATGTGACTGAGTATGAAGCACTCATCAACGGCCTACGCATTGCCATCAAGTTGGGTATCCAACGCCTCGACATCCGGGGTGACTCCCAGCTGGTCGTCAACCAAGTCATAAAGGAGTCAAGCTGTCATGATGCCAAGATGGCTGCATACTACCAAGAAGTCCGATGGCTGGAGGACAAATTAGACAGCCTCGAACTCAATCACATCCCGAGGTGCCTCAACGAGGCGGCCGACGTGCTTGCAAAGGTGGCATCTAGCCAAGAGCTGGTGCCAACAGGTGTCTTCGCTAGCGACCAACACAAGCCCTCGGTGCGCTACGAAGGGTTGGAATAGGCCAACAACGGTCCACCCGATCTAGCCTTGAGGGCTAACCAACCGACGGCTCCATCCGGCCCTGAGGTCATGGAGCTTGAACAAGATCTAGAACAGAGCTCGGCCCTCTGATCCACTAGAGAATGCTCTACCTCAACTACCTACTCCATGACACGCTGCCGATGGACAAGGCGAAGGCTCGATGGCTTGCATGCCGTGCCAAGTCCTTCATTCTTGTGGAGGGCAAACTCTACAAATGAAGCCACACCGAGATCCTGCAGCGCTGCATCCCCATCGAGTAGGGGAAGCACTTGCTGAGCGATATCCACAGTGGGGTCTATGATCACCATGCCACGCCTAGAACCTTGGTTGGAAACACATTCCGACAGGGCTTCTACTGGCCCACTGTAGTAGCTGACGCCGAGCAGATCGTGCGCACCTACGAAGGGTGTCAGTACTACGCTCGACAAACTGACCTCCTAGCCCAGGCACTCCAGATGATCCCCATCACATGGCCCTTCATGGTCTAGGGCCTCGATCTAGTGGGATCTCTCAAGAAGGTGCCCGGAGGATACACCCACTTGCTTGTCACCGTAGACAAGTTCACACAATGGATAGAAGGTCGGCCAATCTCTGCAATCAAGTCCAAGCAAGCCGTGCTGTTCTTCCTTGACATCATCCATCGCTTTGGAGTATCGAACTCCATCATCACAGACAACGGCACGCAGTTCACCAGCAAAAAGTTCCTTTGATTCTACGATGAATACCACATCTGGGTCGATTGGGCCGCTGTCGTGCACCCTCGGACGAACGGGCAGGTCGAGCGCACAAACTGCATGATCCTACATGGCCTCAAGCCTAGGATCTTCAACCGGTTGAACAAGTTCGGCGCACAGTGGGTCACCGAGCTTCCTGTGGTGCTCTAGAGCCTAAGGACAACTCCCAGTCGAGCCACCGGCTACACACCCTTCTTCATGGTCTACGGTTCTGAGGCCGTCCTCCCAACCGACCTTGACTATGGAGCGATAAGGATCAAGGCATACGATGAACAGGGAGCCAAGGCATCCCACGAGGACACCATGGACCAGCTGGATGAAGCACGGGATGTAGCCCTCCTCCACTCAACCAAGTACTAACAGGAGTTGCGATGGTACCATAGCCGATGGGTGCGGGGCCAAGCCTTCAACATCGGTGACCTGGTCCTTCGTCTCGTACAGAGCAACAAGGACCGCCACAAGCTCTCCCCGCCCTAGGAGGGGCCGTACTTCATCGTGGAAGTACTCCGGCCAGGTGCCTACAAGCTAAAAACCATCAACGGCGAGGTCTTCACCAATGCCTGGAACATCGAGCAGCTACGTCGTTTTTACCCCTAAATAAACACATACTTTCTCTTATCAGTTTTATCATCAAAATCCCCGTTCTTTCATGACATCCGACCCCTACAATTGCGAGGGGTCAGACCTCACTTGAGGGCTGGTATAAGTACATTTATGTTACATACATTCTCTATGCTTTCCCTCTTTTCTCATGGAAAGTCATGAAAACTAGGATTTCAGGAACAAGCTCTGAGTAAAACTAGTAGGACTGCGAGAAACCCACGCCTCGATGGCTATGGTCTCTTTGCTCACCGGCGTAACTAGAATTGGCTCACCCGCGCTCCAAGTCTTTATGAACTTAACTATGGGAAGGGTTAGAAGGCACTAAACCTCTTTTGCAAAAGAGGGAGAAAAGCTAAAAAGCTATTTGCTATATCAAAATTTGAGAGCTTGTTCATTTTTTGCACAAATTCATCGCTTACAAAGTGATTTCATCACAAAAAGGGACTGATGTATTCATAGATACAAAAAACTGTTCACATGGGGGCTCCCCACTACTTAAACGATTACATTTGCTGACCAGTTCTACTCTAAATACTACTGCGGCCGCTGCACCACGCTCTCCATTGGCAACATCCTACCACTCTGTGGGATCCCTGAGGGTGCCATCGTCTGCAACATCGAGCACCACATCGGAGACCGTGGTGTCTTCGCTGGGGTGTCCAGGGACTATACCATCGTGATTAGCCGCAACCCTGACAATGGCACCTCGATGGGGAAGCTGCCCACCGAAGTCTTCGACGAGGCGTCCAGGGACTATTCCATCATGATCAGCTGCAACCCTGACAACGGCACCTCAACGGGGACGCAGCCCACCAAAGTATGGCCGCCATGGCTGGTGGATGTCTCTAACATTTCATCAAACTTGATGAACTGGCCGACCTAAGCCGCTGCAAGGGCAAAGCCTCCCATCAGTGTAGTCCTAGGTGGCTTCCCCATCGACAAGGTTCACCCAGAGAAGATTCGCCAGAAGAAGTCTTCATACGGCTCCATCCCGACGAAGGCCTCGCAGACGATGATAAAGCCAGCGACGCGCAGCACCCTCCAGTGTGCCTCCTCCTTCGGTGGAAGCAGCCCCTTCTCGGCGAAGGCGGCCAGCACCATCTCATCTACGTTGGATGACCTCTAGCTCAACATCGTGCTCTGAATTCACGAACGGATTTGTGAGTTCTCCCATCCCTCGCATTACCCTCTCTCACTTAGGAATCATCGCGATGCACAAATGCACTCAATGAGGAGGAAGAAGGAGGAGAGGTGATAGCTCAAGAATAGGCCGAGGGATGGGACGAGAAACCGCTCCCTTCCCCTATTTAAGGAGAAGACGCAGCAATTGGAGAAAGGCAAAGGATTGGGGCGAAAAACCCTCTCCCTTCTCCTATTCAATGCAGGTGGGAATTCAATGCAGATGGGAATTCGAGGGGATGCGTCTTGACCGATGGGATGCACACTGCTCGACGAGACGGCTCCCGGTCAAACGAGACATGGCCTAGGCATGGCCCACCACTACCGCACGCCGGGCGTGGGAAACAAGGCCCAGTTGCATGCAGGCGGCTGCCCAACAACGGAACCTCCATCAAGGGGAGACCAATGGGCATCCTGGGTCAAACAGGTGGCCTAGGTGAACCAAACGGCCGCCGAAAGATAAGCACCCTTATTTGCTTACTTTACGTATCAATTTCACTACCGAGCCTCCGACTCCAGCAATGGTAGGGGCGCAGACATCGCTCGGGGGCTGCCGAGAGTGTTTACTTGTTTAGACGTTCTCTTCGCCCGACCCCTCTTTACGTTCAAAAACTAGAAGCACGGTGGGTGGGTGTAAAATTTGAGTAAAACTGGTCGAATTGCTAGACCTACGCCCTAGTGGCTACGACAATTTTATTCACCAGCGTGATCGAATTCTTTGTCCCCGCACCCCAAGCTTTAGCATCTACCTTCTCGAGAAGGGTTCGGAGGGGTCTACCTATGGAATCTCCTCCAAGGAGAAGCCATCAGGTCGTCCAAGTCGATCGAACAGCTCAAATCACTGTTGAGAGACAGAAACAAAAAATTGCGATGCTCTTGCAGGTTACACTGACCCCGTCACAAACATTGGACCCGAGCCCCGCACGGACGTGTCCGATAAGAGCTCCCCGTCACTCATGCCACCAAGGTAACATCACCAACCCCCGCTTTCATTTCCATTATATTGTACATTCATCCCATGTATCTAAGCATTGCGTATGCCATTGCTGCATCTCAATGCTTCACGTCACGTCACTAAGTGGTAGTCGCCTCATTCGATATGAGCGGCAACTAATTGAAGTTTGAAGGCCGGCCCATGAAGGGCTCGAGGCCGCCTCATGTCAAACAGAGCCAGGGGAGAAAAACCAAGATAAGCCCCAGTGGCCTTGCTCGACCCCGCTCAGAAGCGAACAGGGACATCTCGACCTTTCTTGTTCAATTCTAATCTCGAGCCAAAACCCACAGAATCTCCATCGAGGAGAGGCCAATGGGCCACCCGAGCCTATCGAATGGCTCAGGCATCTGCCGGGAGGCGGGTTAAGAAGTAGTGGAATGCCACATGAGGGCTCTGCCGACCCCATCAGCGGATAATGGACTCGGATTCCACACGAACATACCCGTTAGTGAGCTCATTGAGCGCAACACTCGAGTCATCGAGGCAAGTGTTGTTAGCTTAGCCCCTCCGGTTGTGGAGACCGAGGATGGGGTGACACATGAAACACAGCCGACCCCTATCAGACCCCAAGGGGCTCAGGGGCTCAAGCCACCCGATCCTAGATCAAGAGACCGAGGTTCGAAGGCCGGCCCACGAAGGGCCCGAGGTTGCCTCACGTCGATCAAGAGCCAGGGGAGAAAACGTAGTTGAGCCTCAGCGGCCATCGCCCGACCCACATAGAGGCGGATAGGGTCATCTCAACCTTCTCGTTCGACCTAGCCTCTAGCCGAGCCCATAGAATCCCCATTGAGGGGGAATCTATTGTAAGGCGAGTTAAGGAGCAACGGAATGCCACCTAAGGGCTTTGCTGACCCTGTCACGAGTGATGGGACCAGATTCTGTTCGAACATCCCTATTAGCGAGCTCATCAAGCGTGTCACTTGAGCCATCGAGGCAAGTGACATCGCCTCAACCCCTCCGGTTGCGAAAACCGCGGACGGGGCGACAGTCACAAAAACAAGACGACCCTTGACCGAATCCCCACCATGCGTGGGGGCTCGGGCAAGGTTGGACTTGCAAGGAGTGACAAACACACGGTCATAGAATGATAGCTAAAATCCTAAGGAAGGGATATGTGCAAATACAAGTGCAGTTTCGCTATCCTCTCTTTGGTCTCCAGTGACATTCGACCCCAGCAACCGCAAGGGGTCGGATCTCACTCGGGGGCTGGTAAAGGTATATAAACCCCTTTCTTTCAAAATAGTCACCGCGTTGGACCTCTTCCTCATGTTAAGGCTAGTGGCATGGTTTGTGGGAACAAATAACCGAGCGTGCCTGGTCAGACTGCAAAAAAACCCACGCCCCAACGGCTACGGTAACTTTGCTCACCAGCATAATCAAAGTTTTCCTCTTATACACCTCGGGCCCTACGGTCTTAACAAACGGAAGGGTTTTAGATTGCATAAACCTTTTTTCTCGAATGCAAAAAAGGGAAGAAATCAAGTTCAATCAAACAAAACAAAATTGTGAATTTGTTTAACAAAACAAAGTTACGAATCCGTTTTTGAAATACAAAAGTGCCGACACTTGTCCATAGATTATAGATAAATGTCCATCAGACTCATTCGACTAACTACCCCCTCTGGGGGAGAACCATATCTTCAATTTTGCTCACCAGGGTTTTCGCAAGACAAGTCGCTGCAGCTTCTATTTCATCCAACTCGGAGGGTTCATAGCCAGGCGTGAAACCGAGGCTCATCGCCTCCAAGTCTATGTTGTCATCGTAATGTGAGCGGGCGATGGCGAAGGCTTGGGTGATCCCTGAGCGAAGAGCTTCCTTCTCCAGCTGGCGCACCCACGCCGTGATATCTATGGCATGGGCTGCGAGCGAGCTGGTCCCCCTCTCCTGCACCACCTGTTGGTCGTCGTAGATTACACCAAGGGCAACCTTCAGGACATCGAGCTTGTTGCTCACTGCCTGAAGAAGACTCCTCGCCTTGGTGAGATCTGTGGCCAGTCTAGCAGTGGCACCCTTGGCCTCCAACTTCTGGGCTTTTGCGGTCTCTAGCTTGGCTTGGATGGAGCTGATCCTCTGTTGCGCCTCGTCGCACTCTCGGACGGCCTGGTTGTGCTCCTCGTGGGCCGCGCCGCGCTCGGAGCGGAGCCTCTCCATAGTATGGCGTAGCTCTTCTCACTCCGTGTGCATCCGGGTGACCACCATGGCATCCAGCTTCGCCCTCTGCTCTAGGGCCGTGGACCTCTCCTTGGCTCCCAGCCAAAGATCTCGCTCCTTCTCGGCCTCGGCTAGGGGGTCGATGATCTGTTGGTGGGTCTCGGCATCCCGCTGGAGCAGCTCATCCCACTCCTTTTGCACTCTGGAGGCCTCCTCCTGATCCCGCCACGCACTCTCCGATAGTTCATCAAAAGACTTCTCGGCGTCCTTCGCATCCCGGCGAGGCTCAGCCTCCCACCATCGAAGATTGTCTGCCTCTGTGGCAAGGGGAGTCAACTCGACCACCCTCTATCAGAGCTGGGCGGTCACATCCCTATGCAGCCATGCCTCATCGATGAGGCAGTCCCAATCCTCCTTGTGTTCATGAAGGAATCGAGATTTCTCCCGGCTATGAGCAATAAGAGACTGAAAAAAAGATTGTGGTCAAAAAACAAAAATATATGAAGAAAGAAGAGATCGAAAGGCAAGACCAAGTGAATACTCGGCCGGTGGGAATGATGACATCTCAAAGGGCGCCCCCGGCCTGGTTCAGAGCTTCTAGTGTGTCGATAGAATATCGTTGGCAGTCCTCCGAGGGGTATCCCATGAAGGTAGATTTGTCGGTGGGGGTGCGCGTAATCAGGAACCGGATGGTGACACAAGGCGTAGAGACAGCGATTTAGACAGGTTCGGGTCGTCTGATCGATGTAATACCCTACGTCCTGTGTCTTTGGTGTATTGTATTGAGATGTAGTCTGGCGACTAGGGAACCCCTGCCTCTCCTTATATAATCTAGAGGGGTAGGGTTACAAGGAAAGTATCCTATTTGGTACTATACAATGTCTTATAGTGCACGCCGAGCAGCGCCGTGCACGCCTTGATCTTGTGGGCTAGGCTACCTCTGATGGTGTGGCCCATATCTTGTCTTGTGGATACCGGGGGCCATACCCCCCACAGCTAGTCCCTGAGCCCAACAGTAGGTGACGTGGTCACGTGGTGCCAGGGTCAGAAAGTAGAAGAAAGGCAGAAGACCGGCCGAGCAGGCAACCAGTCCACGGGCGGAGCCCCAAATCAAAAGGTGCACATTCACCGCAAGGTGAAGTGTGCCCACTTAGTCCCCGAGCTTGCTGGAAGATGAAGAATGAATCTTGTAGCAGGGTCAAAGAAAAAGAAGTCTAAAAGCTTGTCGACGTCGTCTAACATGTGCGTATCAAGAATCTAGACGTGCTGCCGAAGATCAGCACCCTGATCCGAACAGCATGGAGTAGCTTGATAGCACACCAATGAGGCGTAGCAAGAGCCGAGCGCCGAGGAGTCCCCGGCATAGCTGGCAATGTCCGAGCACCAAGGAGTCCTGGCATCTCTAGCGACGTCCGAGCACCAAGGAGTCCTCAGCGTAGCTAGCGATGCCCGAGCACCAAGGAGTCCCCGGCGTCGCTGGCGATGTCTGAGCACCGAGGAGTCCCCGACGTCGCTGGCAATGTCCGAGCACCGAGGAGTCCTCAGCATAGCTAGCGATGTCCGAGCATCGAGGAGTCCCCGATGTCGCTAGTGATGTTCGAGCACCGAGGAATTCCCAGCGTAGCTGGCAACGTCCGAGCACCGAGGAGTCCCCAGCGTCGCTAGCGATGTCCAAGCACTGGGAGTCCCTAGTGTAGCTGGCGATGTCCGAAAGGTGAAGTGTGCCCACTTAGTCCTCGAGCACGAAGAAGCCGAGCGCCAAGGAGTAACCGACGCAGCTGGTGATGTTCAAGCACCGAGGAGTCCCTAGCATAGCTGGCAATGAAGCACGAGCGACGAACAGTCTGGTCAACTAGTCGGCGGCGAAGTGAGCATTGAGTAGAAGCGACCGACGAACAGTCCGATCAACTGGTGCGACGACAAAGTCCATGAACCTAACGTTCCGACCAGTTGATCAGTGGAGAAGTCTGACCACAAGGTGGTCCAATCACCTGGACGATGATCCTGCAATACAAATATGTAGAACGGGTAGTACATGATGTAAAAATATATGAACTCCGGAGAAAAATCAGCAATGGCGATGAAATAGCATATGCAGCTCGGTGATCAGTTGGTGTGAAGATGTATTTATATTTAATATAAACCACCCGACCAGTTAGTGTGTAGCTGAGTCTCCAGCCCTAGCTAGCCTGTTAACCATAACGTGGAGCGCGTAGCCCGTGTTCGTGTAGGAAGAACAAAGCGTCGCTAAGGAGCCGCTGCCGACCACCATAACACAGAGGGTAGATGCTCGTGCACGTGTAGGGAGGAGCTGAAGACAAGGCTGTCTCTGGGGACATCCGAGCATCAACATGATTGTTTGGAGGTTTGAAAAATTATTTGGAGAGCAAACATGGAGAAAACAGCTCGGAGAAACATTACGGCGATATATGGAGGCTGGAGAATATTAAAGCGTGACTTAGATTTAGACGGAGTGTCTGGTCGGTGGCGTATGGCGTTATATGGTCGGCGTTGACGGCGAGCACCAGGCGGGCGGTGAGTTTTTGATCTGGGTGGTTGGTCTTCGCACGGCGACTTGAGTTCGGCAGCAAATCTCCGTGTAGACATTGCGCAGCAAGATGAAAGTCGATCTCGCCAGGACGTAAGTCTTGAGATCCCATCTATTTCGCCATGGATCAGAGCGCGCACCCCTACCTGGTGCGCCAACTATCAACAGAATATCATCGGCAGTCCTCTCTTTTGAGTACTTTAATCCTTGTAGCTCCTTGGTTAAAGTAGTACTCATAGTGTAAGCATGGTGCTTAGACTCGATTACTCGTGGATGTACCCTATTTTTTAGATTGGTGGTAGCTCACGAGGGTGACTTTTATAACCTCGTTGAATCCTCTGTAATCCACCTCCCGTTAGTAGGCCTAGCAGGACATTGTTACTATAGGAGACATACTCTACTTGTGTTTTCTCTAGTAATATCCCCAGAATTGAACAATAGAAGACAAAGCTTACCGAAGTTAGAACTAGAAGACCTTAGCAGTCTCCTCTACGCTCCTATTATCTAGCCTTGATTATGAAGTTGGGATAAGTTAGATTTAGTTATTCTCACACACGTTTCCTTGAGTTCGATATAAAACTAGGTACTCCTGGTGAAGTGCTACATCGGTATAATATCCATGCACTTGTGGATTATTCTATGTGCATTAATTTATACCAACACCCCCCAAGATCATGTGCAGAGCGACCCACCGCAACCACGACACCGCGTCGTGCTTAGGAAAACCTCTCTTGGGTTGGCCCTTAGAAGGGATTGAGGCCACATAAGGGATAGGGGCAGGGAGGATGTGGGCCCTGTGGCTCTAATCGGTGGTGCGGAGCCACATGACCATCTCTCTCTGTGTTCAAGACATGCGCTTTGAAGTCGCCCAGGTTGACCCCCTCTAGGGGAAGCATGTTGCCCTCTGACATAGCTACAAAGGCGGTCAGGGACCAACGGGTTTGACGGACAATGATTTATGGGATGTCTCTCGATGAGGCATAGCCAAACTCCACGTCGACTAGGGAGTATATCGGGTCCTGCTTGGATTACCCATTGACCCCGACGAGGTGCACTGCTTCGACCGCGTGGTTACGGTGGACATGCCTCTCCTCACGTGAGGCAAAACCAAACCCACCTATAATAGGGCAACACGACCCCTCAAGGTTGGCAAAGATGCATGGGAGAATGGAGCCAGGTCCCTGTGACTCTACAATGGGTCAAGGCCAAGCCACAACCAAAACTTTGCCCAACATCTCCAGGTCTGAAGACCTAAGGGTAGCTTTGAAAACTCGCAAACCGTTAGAGGTCCATGACCCCTCCAGGAGATCTCGATGAAGCAGACAGCCCAGGTAATGTAGTGGAGTCTTCTATATGAAGCAATGCAGAGCCCAAAACGTGATCATGGCTCGATCACGTGGAAGATACAAGAAGGTCCCGACCTATGAGCCAACGCATGGTCACAAAAAGCCTCGCAGCCATGCAAATAGAGGTCGAGGAAGTGTTTCCTCTCATCATTAGCATGAGAAGGGCCCACCAATGACCGTAGGCTGAATCCATGACCCCAATCCCGTGACTCGGGGCTCACCGCCTCCGCAAAGGAGCGTCAGCATTGAGGAAAGGGGACTCACTCCTCAGTATCCACAAGTATGAGAGCGACCGCGCCACTCAAAAAACAAAAAGTACAAAGGATACGATGCCACCTTGGTGGTGGTACCTCTGAAGGCCAGAGGGTGGGTGCTACAAAAGCTGGGAAGGTGAGGTCAAGGTTTGCCCCACCATCCCTCTTACAAGCACCATGCTTCTGTGGATAGAGCATGGGAGGGGAAGGGTGACGGCTTCGACAGCTTTGGGGGATCCTTCGCATGCACCAGGAGACTTCCAAGAAGCACTCCTGGGAAGCATGGAGCCCACCAAGCCAACAGGAGTCGTTCCCATCCTCACGATGGCAAAGGGAGACCAACCGACGACCAAAGTGCACCCATATCATGACTATGCCTTGCTTGGCATAGGCAACGTGATGAGGCAGTGCTACTTCATCCTCCTCCCATTCCACGAATAGCATGAAGTGAGCATCATGTGACCTTCCTCAAAGATCACGACGCACCGCCAACCAACGCGTAGAACTCTAGAGGAAGCCAGAGACATCCCTAGCCATCGTTCGCTTTAGGCACTCGAACCAACGTGGTTTGGAGCAAGAAGCCATGGTGGGATGAAGGGCTGAGGTCATGTATGACCGAACTTGGTGCCTACAACATCTCCTACCCCCTTGCTCGCAAATCTCCTTCTAGCACCAGCCGTAGGAAAAGGCGACACTGGCTCCGGCCATCACAAACGACCCCTAGTGGGATGTATAATGGGAACCATGTAGTTCCCCTTGAACCCTTCTCTCCATTCCCTCATCTCCTCGCCCTCTCAACACCTAACTGCTTAGAGAGGCGGAAGAACTGTTCATAGTTATGGTCACGAGTGCCACAAACAATAGGAAGGCCTCCATTTATAGGAAAAGGCGACACTGGCTCCGGCCATCACAAATGACCCCTAGTGGATGTATAATGGGAACCACGTAGTTCCCCTTGAACCCTTCTCTCCATTCCCTCATCTCCTCGCCCTCTCAACACCTAACCGCTTAGAGAGGTGGAAGAACTATTCATAGTTACGGTCACGAGTGCCACAAACAATAGGAAGGCCTCCATTTATAGGCTAGGGATGGACTAGATAGCCTGAGACCCCATGTCGTGTGGCGAATCATGGGAGGCCATAGCCAATGTTAGATTCCCGTGTGAGGTCAGGAAAATCAAAACTCTCACAAAGGTGGGACCAGTACAGCATCGACGAGACCACTCGGTCCTGCCTGGGTCATGAACCCCGATACGTAGCACACTGACACAGCAGGGCTCAGCGGTCATGTACCACATCGTCAGGGCATCCTGACGGGGTGGAGCACAACAGCTACCTACTGCATTGAACGCACCAGCCCACAAGGGGTCGAGCGACAAAACTCAAACAAGCCACGAACTACGAAACCGCATTTGATATGCACGCAATACATTTCTTTCATGATCACTTCGTGATCGCAAAAACACTCGGGGGCTACTGTCGGGGTTACAACCCCGGGGTGTCTCGAGGCATCGATTAGTTAGTAGGCCGAGCAGCCCACGACACATCAGTTAGTGAAGGCCCAAATGACCAAGGCCTAGCTAAGCCAAGCAGAACAGGTCTGACAAAAAGGCCAGGGTCGACCATGACCCCTCCTCCTACCTTAGCGCACAACACGCAAGAGACTCACAACCTCTCCGCGATCCCGACCACTGGGAGGAACGGGGAGAGGTCAAGCCCAGCTAAACGTGCCTGCTCTGACAAGAGTAAGCATGCCACACTAACCCCACAAGGACTGAGGTGACAGGTCCGGTCAGACACCACCCCTGCGCCACGTAGCTCAGATAAGACAACACCGCCCAAAGCAATGATGGCTGGAACGGTACTCACCGGCCAGATACAACCCGACAAGACGCATGTACGATTCTAACCACTATGGGATGGGATCCATGACGAAGGCCTCGACTTGACTTAAAGGCCATCCAGACCGGCGGGAGCCATGACCCTAGAGCTCAGGATCGTGGCCCTCAGCTCCTCAAGCCAGCAGGGTGACCGACGACCCAGGAGCAGCTACCAACTCCTGTACGATGCCTAAGGAAACCAGGTGGCCATAACGAAGACCACGGCGGAGATCACATCGCACATGACGGCTGGCGAACTACCACCGTGTCTACAGTGCCGCCACGGCCAGCACAGTAGCACCACGTCACACCATGCCACGACGTGGCCATAGGACCGTGATGACAACCACGCCTGGACATGCACCACAAGACGGCACAGCTTGCAAGCCAAGTTAGCTAGGTCATCCCTCAAGCTCACGACTCTTCGGTCGGGAGAACCTTCTTCTTTATTCACGCCCTGGCCCCAAACTCTATATAAGGGCAGCCAGGGCACCCATCTTGGGGATCCGACTCTCATTCACTAATTCTTACACCGTAGAAGGGCTCCTGAAGCTTCCCTTCGGGCAGCCCGTCTCCTAGCTCTAGTTCTCCTACCTCTTCCACCATTCTTGCACCCCTATTGTAAGAACTTCAGAGCATTCAAGCGAGGAACATGTACTCGATCATCTCAGAGACTGGATGTAGGGCAATGGCCGGAATCAGTTTAAATCCTCATGTCTTTTGGATGCTACAATCGTCTTCATAGAGTAGCATGGCAATCGTATAAATTTACTAGTTTGGTTTACAAAACACCGACACATGTGCTGTTCTATGACGCTTTCGCGTGACGATACCTGATTTCGTCATAGATAAGGAGGGTTGGAGGATCATCACCACTGATCTTTGACGAAACCGAAATATTCATCATAAAAAGCGATTTTTTGTGACGATTTCGGATTCATCATTAAGATTTTTGTTATAGAAGTGGATATTTCTAGTAGTGCTCCATGCCCCGCACAGTCACCTGCTCTAGGCCACTGCTTGCCGTCGCGGGCTGCTCGGCCATGGGGCCAACTCGCCCACGCTGGAGCCGCTGCTCGCTCGCCAAGGGAGTTCGGCCATGGGGCCAACTCACCCACGGCGAGGGCGCTTCTCGCCGGAGCCCCGCACCTAGAGCACCGCCTATAGGCGATGGAGCCTCCTCTTATCCCCTCTCGCGTGCACGTGGCTGTCCCACCTAGGGCACCCCGTCCCCTCAATATGGAGGGACGGGAGTCAACTGGATATGCCTGGAATATTCCCCACTGGGATGTCCCCATCCTTCTGTGGCCTGTGGGTGGCGCTCCAAGTGCGGGGCTCCGGCGAGAAGCGCCCCCGCCGTGGGTGAGTTGGCCCCACGGCCGAGCTCCCTGGCGGGCTAGCAGCGGCTCCGACGCAGGCAAGTTGGCCCCGTGACCGAGCAGCCCACGACGACAAGTAGTGGCCCAGAGCAGGTGACTGTGCGGGGCATGGAGCACTACTAGAAATATCCACTTCTATGATAAAAATCTTAATGACGAATCCAAAATCGTCACAAAAATCACTTTTTATGACGAATATTTCAGTTTTGTCATAGATCAGTGGTGATGATCCTCCAACCCTCCTTATCTATGACGAAATCAGGTATCGTCACGCGAAAGCGTCATAGAACAACACATGTGTCGGTGTTTTGTAAACCAAACTAATAAATTTATACGATTGCCGCGCTACTCTATGAAGACGATTGTAGTATCCAAAAGACACGAGGATTTAAACTGATTCAGGCCAGTGCCCTACGTCCAGTCTCTGAGATGATCGAGTACGTGTTCTCGTTTGAATGCTCTGAAGTTCTTACAATAGGGGTGCAAGAATGGTGGAAGAGGTAGGAGAACTAGAGCTAGGAGACGGGCTGCCAAACAGGCTACCAAAAAGGACTATCCCATCCCATCCCAGCAAATCCCAGGAACCAAACACTACCTAAAACAATGTATATTATACTCACCGTATAAATATATATGGCTTTAGGACTATTCCACGTAGCAGACATATACTGTTGAATAAGGTATCCATGTGGTAAGATTCACCATTAGTAATATATTGAAATAGTTAAATCATAGGTATTATTATTGCAAGCGACGGTGACTCTAAGTTAACTTATAAATCCTATACACGCGTAACGCTACGGGGCCATGTTAAGTTCAAAGTTAACTCATGAATCCTATGCAGACTATCTCAGACATGAAAATTTTGCGTTGTTGCAGCATGTGGAACTTTACTTCGTTATAAATTTATGATAGTGACACGACAAAGTATCTATCGATAAATAAACAACTGATGTCTATGTCCAATCCAAATCTTTTATTTAGGTTCACCGATTTGATCTGTGTTCTACAGCCTGAAGCCCTGAATCTCAACCGAGTTTGGTGTAGACATTGACGTCCCTCCACCGGGACTCCATGTAGTGCGAGGGGTCCCTCTGTGTGTACACCCGAACTTGAAGTAGTGGCGGTACCCGCCGTGTCCCGCGACGGCGAGCCGCTCCTCGCCATCGACGAACACCGTGAGTGCCCCCGCGCCGACATCGTGCACCACGTTGAGCCGGAACCAGCGGTCATAGATGCTGGCGTCGACGACGCGCGACTCGTCGTTGTAGTACATGAGCCGGCCGCCGTGCACGTGCAACCTCAACGTCGTGTTCTGCCCCGACGCGCCGAACACCTGCATCACCGACACGCCGGATGTCCCCACCGGCACGTACGCGTAGCCTTCAAACTGCCACACCCCCGTCGTGTATGTCACCTGCACGTAGGAACGAACAGCTAGCTCAGGATTGAATTGCTGCTGGACAGGATTAATTGGCAACATGATTAGCGTTGATAGGGAAGATTAGTGAAGCTGTTGGCTTAAAGATATATGTACGTTTAGGAGGATCTCGGAGCGCGGCTTGGTGGGGCTGCCGCGGCTGAAGGGCTTGTCGGTGCAGTACACCCACATCCGCCGCACGCCATCGCGGAACTCGTACCGCTGCTCAGGCGGCAGGTCGTACGGGTGGTGCAGCTTGAACCGGTCCTCGGTGAGGTTGACGGCGATGAAGCCCAGGGTCGGGTCAACGCCGGCGGAACTCCGGCCGCACCACGAGACCAAGACGATGAACAGGAGTAGAGGCCATGGCAGGGAGGAAGCAGGAGCCATTTGCTCGATCGTGTGGATGTCCTTCTTTTCGAGTTCACTTCACTGACAAAAAATCTGATCAACAGGTTTGCTGCATATATAGGATGCTGCTATGCTGGTTTGTGTGAACAGGCCGTTTCCTCAGATAATTCCGATGAACGGCCGGCTTCGAAGCTAATGAACTATTGGTCAGCAAAAGTAATTAACGCTGACGCCACTGTATTTCTGTGGCTGTTTCTGAATATTCAGATTTGGCCTGCCGGTTCTTTTGTCAGTTCACCTGCCGCCTGCAAGGTTTTGTTGTTTTGCTCGCAAGTCCTCGTGACGACCAGTGACGGACCTAGGTTTTTATCTCGGGGTATGCGCAGCAAAAAAAATTCTTATATAATTCGGTGAACCAAAAAAATTTCTTATGTAATTTTTATTTACATTGAAAATTTCTACCTTTCTCTATGACTGGACGGACCTCAGGGTATGCGGTGGCTCACCCTGCATACCCTGTAGGTCCGTTCCTGGTAACGACTGAAACTCCAAAGAGTATGCAATTTCGGCGTATATATTTAACTAAGGAGAATTTTGTATTTTACACCGAAACAAATCATTCTTCCGTATTTAACACTGAAAATTTTGAACTTCCTTATCTAGCATCAACTTGAAAATTCCTTCACTTCCGTCCACTTGATGCAGTAACGGTGTCAAGTGCCACCTAAAATGACATATATACCCTTCTATATACCAGCAACATGCAGTGCCAGATAGGAAAAGAATAAATGGACATAATATCAAATAAGAAAAGCACAAATATACTTGTGAATGAAACATAACATTTTGATAATTGAAGAGTGGCAATAATAATCAATAAATTTGATGCACAAGCTTCACAAATCTGACCACATTGGCCCCATTCGCGTGCCTTTAAACCCGGTTTGATCCGCTTATTTTTTTTCATCTGGAACAGTGTTTTTCTCTCATAAATTCCTCCAGCATTCCTCCAAATCATCCAGATTCCTCCAAAATTCAGACAAACGAACAGACCCATTGTGAGCATACTTAAAAAACAAAAAAAAATGTAAACACCTTGCGTCGAGGACGAGCACAGTGAGCAAGCAAACCAAAGCCAGCGCGTTTCACATGACGGTTTGGTGCGGTCGTGGACGATGGACGCGCGGTGGTGTGTGTTGGTGGTTGAGGCCTCCTCCCGTCCTCTGCCTGCAGAGAATAATCCTGTTCGGCTGATATTAAAACCGGCTGACTAAAAGCTGTTTTTTGTTTGAGAGAAAAATATTATAGATTCTAGTTGATAAGTTTAAACGAACATGCTCAATAATAACGGGTGATCAAGTGCATCTCCCTTTGTCTGACGCAGTGACGCTGCTCGGCGTTCGGAACTCGGAAGGCCTCGTCGTGCAGTACAAGCCAAGGAACGACGGGCGATTGCCCTGATGGGTCAGTGCTACGTGGGCTTGACCTCTTGCGATCATGGCGGACCGGACGCGAGCCATGATGGCCGCAGCCCATCGATCTGGTGGAAGTGGCCGCTGCTAGCTTAATGATGGTTTTGTCTTTGCCGGGTAGCACAATTTGCTCGGAGGATGGTGACGTCATGCATTATTGCAGGGGGGCCTGGACCTCGCCTGGGGCTGGGGGCGTTTCTCGGACTCGGTTCGTAACTTGTGTAATGAAATTCGTATGGAGTGGGGATTTTTTTTCTGATGACGTATGTACTCGTACGTACGTGCTACAAATATCATGGCGCGTGGAGTGTATTGTATTTACGCCACCGACAGCATGCAGACCTTTGTAAAAGAAACTAACAGCACGCAGGCTGGCACAGCAAGATGTTTACATTTTTTTAAGGATGCTGACAATGTGGTCAGATTTATAAAGCTTGCGCATCAAATTTATTGATTATTATTGTCACTCTTCAATTATCAAAATGCTACGTTTCATTCACAAGTATATTTGTGATATTTGTGCTTTTCTTATTTGACATTATGTCCATTTATTCTTTTTCTATCTGACACTACATGTTGCTGGTACATAAAATGGCATTTATGTCATTTTAGGTGGCACTTGACACCGTTACTGCATCAAATGGACGGAAGTGCCATATACGTAAGAAATTTTCAAGTTGATGCAAGATAAGGAAGTTTAAAATTCTCAGTGCCAAATACGGAAGACTGATTTGTTTCAGTGCCAAATACAGAATTCTCTCGTTTAACTACTAGCACGGCTACTGAGGAAGGATTAAAATGGTATCAAAAAGTAAAGTTCAAATTTTTTACTGGAAGGGGATACCTATATACTAAGTACTTTTAATTAGTGACGAATGGGGATAATAGAAAAACTTGAATCTTTCAATTGGAACAAGTGGAGAGTATAATATGTGCTAATGATGTGGTGAGGGCGTCCGTCTGGACGCCTGTTCCCGAGCCAGCACAGCGATCAAGCCCATCTCCGCTCTCTCCTTTATCTACACTGCTAACGCCGACAGAAATCCCCAACTCCTTGCTTCGCTCGTTGTGGCTCACCGCACCGTCCGCGCGCCCCAAGCCGCCTCGCGGCGGCGCCCCATCCCGCGTTGTGTTGCGTCGCGCTCCATCCCCCGTCGCGCCCACTGCGCCTCGCTGCGCCGTGCCCCGTCCCCTGCCGCGTCGAGGTGTTGCCGACGTCGCCATTCCCCACCAGGAGGTCGTGGCCACTGGCGACGCCGGTGCCGCCACGGCGCTTGACCTCAACTCATGACATCACGAGATCCGAAGTGGCCAGACTCGGAGCAGGCTTCTCCGGCTCCACCTCGTGGTCCCTTCCTTCCTCGGATGTTGCAAGTTTTAAGTGTTTCAGATGTTTCAGAGGTATGTTGCAAGTATTTCGCATCGATGTTGCAAAAGTAGATCGAGATGTTGCATATGTTGCAATGGTTGTACATGTATGTTGCAAACATCTGTTCCCAATGTTTCATCTGATTTTTCAGACATATGTTGCAAGTGTGGTTATCTAGATATTTCATATGTTTCACACATATGTTGTAAGTTTTTTATCTTGATGTTGTGTATGTTTGCAATGATTTTCAAGTGTTTTTTTAGTTGTTTTTGCGAATGTTTCAGATGCATGTTTCAAGGGTTTCATCTATCTCCATACGTATGTTTCAAGTGTTGCATCTAGATGTTTCAAAAGTAGATCGGGTGTTCCACATATTGCAATGTGACCCGTCTGCTGCAGCTGCTGGAGGGCGCAAGGGATCGTGCAGGGCGCAGACGCTACGTGGGGTCAAGAGAGGGTACAGATGCCGCGTTGGGTCGGGTGGGGCGCAGACGCCACATGGGGGGGCTCAGGCGGTACGCAAAGTGCAGGCGCAGCAGACTGGACAGGCACGGGCTTCCAGACGGGGCTAGCGTTCGGACATCCGGGCGCTAGCCACGCCCTGTAGTCAGGTGATGCTAAGCTTAAAAAGTATATATATCACCAAAATGTACGAGAGCGTGTTTGGAGCTCCTAAACCTTCTTTTGTGATAACGGATAAGACTCGTATAGAAGATATTTCTCAAGTTATAGCAGTAGAGGAAACAAAATCCAAACACAAAACTTGTTGGAAGCTGAAGTTAAGGACACCATTTTTCAAATGAATCATAATTCGGCTCAGAATCTCCTTGCAGAATTCTATCAAGTATTCTGAAACATGATAAAGGAGTATTTAACGGCTTTATTCGAGGATTTTCATAGGGGTGTAATCCATCTACATAGTATAAATTTTGGAACTATTACCTTACTAAAAGAAGTGGCGATGCAAAATAAATTCAACAATACAGACATATACATTTGCTGAACGTGAGTTTTAAAAAAGTATGATAGATCTCTTTAGTGTGAACGGGTTACATTTCCTGCTGCAACCAATAATTATTGTCTAAGAGAAAGGACAAGTGGTTAATTCATGTGTGCTGGTCAATTTTTTTAAGTTTGGCTAGATTTATAGAAAATATTATCAACATTTGTATCTTCAAATAAGTTTATTATGAAAGTAAATTCAACATAATTATGTAGTATAAATATTAATATTTTCTTGTATATATTTGATCAAAGTTAAAGATGTTTGACTCCTCTAAAAACGGGAACGACGTTTATTTTAGGAAGAGGGCACGTAATAACAACAACAAAACAACAAAGGAGATACAATTAAGTAGCACTTCCGTGCCTCACTATCATCGTATTTGCGGTAGAATTACATCACATCGCTATACTAACGTATCTGTCTAACCTAGTCCAACAACCTAGACTACAACAACCGTATATATAAATGAAGAAGAAGAATCTATGTCGTTTCGCAGCAAAACCGCGTACGTACGTACACGCGATAACTCCATATTATACTCATATTTTATCTACTACTAGCAGTAGCTACTTTAGTACTTTGGGGACTTGCGTGCCATGTTAACCACATGGTGAAAACGCTGCGCGTCACAGGGGACCTTGAGCACCCCCTGCTGGCCGTACCCGAACTGTTCCTCGGCCGCCTCCAGCAACGCAGCCATGCACGGCTCCTTGAGGTCGCTCACACGCACCAGCACCCTCGTCTCCGTCGTCCCTGCACCGCCCTCGTCGTCGCCGTCGTCGTTGCGGACCAGCACTATGGGGAGGTACCCTTTCGGGGCCCTAATCTTCCTCTGCTTGTCGTCGTCGCGAGTGAAGAAACCGGCCTCGTTGGTGGTGGTGCTCGCCTTCCTTGTTGTCCAAGCGGCCATTGTCGTCGTTGTTTCTGTAACACTGTGTGTGCTGTGGATTAGCTAGCTGCGTTTCTTATGACTTGATCGATGCTCAGCTCAGATTAACTTGGTGATGGACAGGAGATATAATGCAATGCAGGGGGTTATATAGCTAGTGTTGGAGGGTCAAAGCGAAAATGAGACTTTTTCCAGATGAGTAGACAGACGTGGCATGTGTGATTGGGCGTAGTGACAGTGACCGGCCGGCCTGTACGTATACGTACATGCAAATTGATGAGTACGTCGGTAACTCGGTATTATTACCGTCCCCGTCAATATGGTTAATCACACTTAGTAATTGAAGGCTCCTATATTGTAATGGAAACTATGGTGGTTTTACTTTTGCCGTACGTGAGGATTATTTGCGTTTAGACTTGCACATGGGCTTATAGCAATAACTAGGCCTTGTTTAGATACCCTCAAAATTCTAGTTTTTTCACTTTCTCCATCACATCAATTTTTAGCTGTTTATATGGAGCATTAAATTTAGAAAAAAAAAATAACTAATTGCACAGTTTAGTTGAAAATCACGAGATGGTCTACGATTGGATAATATTTACCAAATAAGACGAAAGTACTACTATTCATCGGGTTGAAAAATTTTTCAATCTAAATAAGTCCCTAGTCAGTCAACTGACATCGTCTGACCACGTACGGTATTGTTCTAGTACTGTGTAGTTGTTTCACTATATATGTGCTAAATCGTCTGGTGTCGTCACCTCCACCCTTCTTATTTTGAGTGTGAAATTTTAAAACATTCATTAGTATCGCACCATTCTTGTCGTAGCCTGTTTGTCCCAGTCCGTTCACGTTGCGACGCGTGTGCGGACGTCTTTCATCATTTAAAAACTCACAATAGGTGCACATAACAGCCACCTATTAAAGTTATTAAGTCAATCTTGTATCAATTTTCCATACCTGATTAATCTTTTATTGCACTAAAGAGGGGCAAGTCGCCTAGAGAGGGGCCTTCACTCCCAACAAAATTATCCAAAGCCCACACTTTAGCTCTAGACTAGGTAGCGTGTCCGTATGTTGCTACGGGACAACTAAATCTTTTGTACTAAAAACACACGGATCGCACGATAAGATAACAATACTGTTAAATTAAATACCAACGTTAAATTGACATTTAATTCAAAAAGCAAAGTTCGTGAAATTAACACAGTTACAGAGAGCGCGACGTCGCAGGCTCACAAACTCTACTGTATAGACTTTTTCGTGATACGGCTAAGATAATATTTTATATCAGCAGAAAGAATTCTACGACATTCATTTCTTTCATGCGCCAATAAATCCATGAATAAGTTCCACTGCATCTCCATATAATCATGTACACACAGGTTCGAGTATATATGTAAATAGGTTCGTGCCCGTGCATTGCTACGGGACAGCTAAACATTTGTAATAAAAACACACGGATCGCACGATAAGATAACAATACTGTAAAAGTATATGACCGACATTAAAGTGACATTTAATCCAAAAGGCTAAGTTCGTGAAATTTACACAGTCACAAAGAGCATGGCGTCGCAGGCTCACAAACTCTACTGTGTAGATCTTTCTGTGATGCGGCTAAGATCATTTTTATATCGGCAGGAAGAGATTTCCGATATCCATTTCTTTCGTGCGCCAACAAATCCACGAATAAGTTCCATCACATCTCTATACCATCCTGTACACGGCACTGACAAGCGAATTAGCCACAACTTATGTAATTAGTTTTATAATTAGCTCATGTTTAGTCCTAATTGATATCTAAAAATTCAATGTGACAGGGACTAAAGTTTAGTCCTAGGATCCAAACACTCTCTAACTCTCGACTCCTGCTGGCTGCTCACTTGCACAACCATGCCTATGTGTCTGCACGTATATACTCTAATACCAGAACGTCTAGGATGGTCTTTAAGGTTGCCATTTTTTAGAAAAGGGAATATATTAATATTCCATCCTCTGCATCGACTAATGCATATGGTTGTTCATTATTACAAGCGAGCAAAAAAAGTCCAAGGAATCTCAAACACAAAGTTTTGAACTATGAATACAACAGAATTCTCAAAAGAAAAGACTAAAGAGCAATTATATTGCTAAAACATCAGTCGTGTCTAGCAAACACCTCTATCGCGGCCGTCTCAATAATCCTACAGCCCGCCTTCATGAAATGACGATCCTCCTCCTTCTGAAGTAATGTCCAGTACCTGGTCCAATTCCCTTAAAGATAACCTGCAAATAAGACGGTGCTATGACATTGTCAAACACAAACATCATTTCGAGTCAACCAAAGAGCCTAGCAAATGGCACTTGCACCCACAAGAATTTGAGACTTCCTTTTCCTATTTAACCCTTCCAACCAACCTATAAACAAATTATGTACACTAGTTGGAGGTTTCAGGTTAAAGGAAATAAGAACAATTCTCCACATAAATTTAGCATAATGATAGTCAAAGAGTAAATGTTGTATGGTCTCATTAGTGGAATAGAAACAACACTTCCTATCTCCTTGCCACTGTCACCTAGCTAAATTGTCCTTGGTCAAGATTACGCATTTGTATAAATACCACATAAAGACTTTAATCTTGAGAGGTAGTTTATGTTTCCAAATTAAAGTGTTGTAAGGTAAAGCCTGTACACCTAATAATGTTCTGTACATAGAATTAACTGAAAACAACTCTTTCTAATGCAGCCCCCACACAAAGTGATCCCTTTGGTTTGTTAAGTGTACATCTGCAACCATGGCCACTACATTGTGCCATGCTTGCAAATTAACCCCCATCAGAGATCTCCTGAAAGCTACATTTAACGGCGTCGTAGACAGTACCGTCCTAACAGATGCACTTTTCTTTCTCACAATGTTATATAGTGACGGGAAGAGTGTATGCTGTAGGATTAGGATGCTTTGCACTGATCCATGAGGGTGTCTATGAGAGTCAAAATTTTTGATGCCATTATGATGTCTAAGCTTACCAATCAGACAGAGACGAACTTGATTGTTAAAATATTTTCAACACTGCTTCCATATACTCCCTCTATCCCAAAATAGAATTCATTCTCGCTTTCCGATAAGTCAACTTTTTTTTAACTTCGACCAATTATAATACAGGTATTTTTATATGCATGTGGCCTCAGGAGTCGACCAATTGATTGTTAAATGTTGCACGTATTTTTTACAAACCTAGTCAAAGTTGAGAAAGTTTGACCTGCACACATCCCATAACGACCTATATTTTGGGGATGAGGAAGTATATGCTAATGGGAGTAGTCAACTAGAAGTTGTGATGAACACAACAATACTTTCATATTATATGCTAATTGGAGCACGAAGAAACGCAGGGGAATGGACCTATATACGAATGGTGGGAATATTCGTTTAGGAAATTACAGAAGATTCACCAGTCTCACCATGTATAACCTGCACATCTTTTATTTGGCACCACTAATGTTTTCAAGGAGCAGCCATTTTTTAATTTCAGGTCTGTATATTGGAAACACTAAAATTAAGGGCCAACCTCATTGAGTTGTCTTGCTTGATCTTTGTCAATTGTTTTCTTCCATGCATGATTATTGTTTCCTTCCATGCATATGGCCTTAGGTGATCGATTTGTTTCCTTCAAAGTCGGCGGGAATCGCAGGGATGGCAGTTTCTTTTTCTATCACGCGGGGTATCGCATGACCGGAAGGGAGGAGTCTTGCTTGATCTTTGCCAATTGTTTCCTTCTATGCATGATTATTGTTTTCTTCCATGCATGTAGCCTCAGGTGATCGATTTGTTTCCTTCAAAGAAGGTGGGGATCGCAGGGATCGCAGTTTCTTTTTCTATCGCGCGGGGTATCGCATGGCCAGAAGGGAGGAGCGACCCAAAAAAAGTCGCACCAAAAAATAGTCTTACTTTTAGTCTTTTTTGCTGTAGAAGATAGGAGATACCACCTTATTAATTCTAGAGCTCAGAGAAATGATGTGGTAAGATATTTCACTACCTTAAACAGTCCTTATTTGTATTATTACCAGCAATAATCTTAGTATTTTTTATGAAACTATCCGAAGGTACAAAATTACACGTGACAATCGAGTCATGCAAAGATTAGATAGAAAATATCAATGGTGTATGAACGCCATCATCTTCTTCCTCATCATCATCCCCAGCATCATCCTGCTCAATGGCTCGCCATGGTACAGCGGCAGATTAAGCACCATACAAAAATAGGAAAAAAGATTATCAAGGTTGACTGAATTTTAACACTAGTTTGTACACTCATAATCACCGATTTTAACGAGCGCCATCAGCCTGTCGGCAACGTCGAGCTCCTCGGTGTCCTACAGGGGGCACGCGAAGGCCTCGAGATCACGTACTCGCCACCGACAGCATCATGTATGCTCGTTCCTGCAAAAAGCAGGAGGAATCAGCAGCGATCAGCGAAGTGCCCGGCCTGGACGCAATCGACCCCACGAGATTGGCCTCTTGCTAGCTCCTGGACGTCTTGTCGTAGCCTGTTTGCGACGCGTGTGCGGACGTCTTTCATCATTTTGAAACTCACAATAAGTGCACATAACAGCCACCTATTAAAGTTATTAAGTCAATCTTGTATCAATTTTCCATACCTGATTAATCTTTTATTGCACTAAAGAGTAGGGATGAAAACGGTCCGGATATTTTCCGACCGTATTCGAGACCGAATCCGTTTAAAGGGGTTCATATCTGTTCGTATCCGAGTCCGGATATTCAACATCCGATACCGTATCCGTATCTGAATACTCAAATCGCATATTTATGATGTCGATATCCAATCGTATCCTATCCGATATGGTTGACACTATCCGTATTCGAATCCGAATCCAGACAGAAATATGAAAACAAATGTAATATCAGTGATATCCGTTCGTATTCGATCCGTTTTCATCCCTGCTAAAGAGGGGCCTTCACTCCTAACAAAATTATCCAAAGCCCACACTTTAGCTCTAGATTGGACAACTTCTCATACCAAGCTGGCCACCTTTATTGCACTACCACACCTCCGCGAACATTCTTCACCGTGGATATCTTTTCTCCTCCGTCTAATCCTCAGATATCTAAACAGAAATGCTATACAACACACGTGTGTTTTAACACCAAAAAAACACATGGATTTTTAGTCCACCGGATCGTTGTCTCAGTTTGTCTGCGTTCGTCAGATCTACCAAGCCGTGTCCCGGGCGGGGCGGCCTTCCAGGTATGCGTGGGGTCATGTCAGGTGGCTGGTCGCGTCCGTCAGAGAGAGAGGACGCGAACGCGAACGCGAATCGCGCCCAGCCAGGGCCCCATGACGCGACAACCCATGACGAACGGGCAGACAATGGAACCCACCGCTCTGTAATTTGTCCTTTCATAGAAAAAATTTATTTTCTGTGATATGTGATTTGTGATACGTGAATCTGTGATATGTGATTGTTTGAAGCTCGAAGAAGGCTAGAGGTAAAAGAACGATGGAGGTTGTTGGATCTTAATCTTATGGTGTAAAAAAATTCATGTGTTGAAATTGTATAAAACACATGGTTGTGCAATAGACAGACTCTATCCAAAACCTTAAACTCCCAAATCCCCAACAGTAACACCAATAAGATCCCGAAATCCATAGTCTAATTCACCGGGGAAGCCAATATGAGTGTTGCGCGCGCAAGTACGTGCGTGTGTCTCCAATCTTGTACTATCTTGTTTACTCTAGAAAAAAAATGGTTCGAAGGACTGAAGTAGATTGCACTCATGAGATGAGCACGTCGTAGATTGGAACACCGCCAAAAGGTTTCTTTCCAAACCAACGGACCAATTGAGGTCTGGGTCTGCTGAACTAAACAATGCAACCGTGTTAGAGAGTCTCTCCTGGTTTGCACGTAAACCAAGAGCTGGGAGTCCCAGCATCTTTTTTTCACTTCTCCTTTATTTCTAAATTTTAAGAAGATTTGAAGCAACACTTCTGTACAATCAACTACTACAAGAAAATTGTTACTTTTTTTATTTGTTATTTGTATTTGTATCATAACACATCAATTTTTTTTGCCTTTGTCTAACTATAGAAATAATTTTAAATTGTTAATTAATCGTCTTTGCGCCAACACATATCAAATTTTGTCGGGTTTATGGTTTTATCTACCGGATTTTTCATTCCGGGAACCAAAAATTACAGATTATGCCTACATAAATTGCAACGAATTAAACCTGCAATTTTATTTTAGTATGAAATATATGCGATAACCATCATACGGAAGGGATCGAAAATTTAGGCAGCTAGAATTTTTTTTTTGCTTTACAAAAAACTAGTAGGTTCCTTAGCCAAGCGAAGGCGTTTGTTCTGAAATCTCAATACGTTCCGACTCATTTCTGCCGTGTTGGTCTCTTTGATTTGATCAACAGCAAGGACCAATCAATTAGCCTTTCCGTGCGCCGGCCAGAGCATCTCTTCATTCCAAACCCACCCGGAGAGGAATGCATCCGTGCCGTGCTACCGATGCAAAGGCACCCCGCCGGCCATGCCATCTTGCCTCCGACCTCAAGGCGCGCTCACATTATGGGTCCAGTCCGGACCTGCTCCGACTCCGAGGTTTAAGCCACGTGAATCAACCCCACACGCATGGCACCACCACCACAGATCGTCCATGCCGCCGAGGCAAGCAGTGGGCGCCGACCATGGACCTCGACCTCGCCGTGCAAGTCACACCGCCCGCCCGCGCCGGCGAGGACTTCGCCTTCGTCACCACCGAGACCGACGCCGCCTTCCTCGTCCTCGCCCACCTCCCGGTACGCAGACGCGACGCGCAAAGCATCCATCCTGATTGATCGTCCACTCGTAATTAATTCTCCTCCGATCCGTTGGCGTTGCGTGCGCGTGCAGGCTACGCCAAGGATGAGATCGAGGTGCGCGTGGGCCAGGCCGGCACGGAGGCGGCGGTGGCGTGCGTGAGGAAGGACGCCTTCACGGTGGACGCCACGGTGGGGAGGCTCCGTGTGGCGCACCGCCAGGTGGTGGAAGGGTTCCGCCGAGTCTTCGACGTGCCGCCGGGCGCCGATGCGGATGACATGGTTTTCTCGCGTCACAGGATCCCACGGATGTGGATGACATGGTTTTCTCCGAGAAGGAGGAAAGTCGGGAGGTCGTTGTCACCTCGGCGGAGCGTCGCGACCCTGCGGCGACGTCCACTGATGACGAGCGGGAGGCGGAGAGGCGCGCGGTGGTTCCCACACAGCAGAAGCGTGCGGCGAGCGCAGACGTCGTCGGTGAACGGGAAGCGAAGCGAACGCGGTCACCGCGCCCCTTGGTGGCATCGCCGGTCCCGTCCCCGCCTGCCGCGGACACGGCCGAGCAAGCCGGACGGTCCGAGGAGCGGACTGGCACCAGTGCGTCGCCAGGACTAGTGCCAGCGCGCGACTCGCAGCCGGAGGATGCCCCGCCTGCCGCGGACACGGTTGAGCAAGCCGGGCAGTCCCAGGAGCGGACTAGCACCCGTGTGTCGCGTGACTCGCAGTCGGAGGATGCCCCAGCTGCTGCTCCGGTCGAGAGTCCCGAGCCGAGTGTCGTGGCGACCCACAGGCCGGGCAGGAGCTGGTTGGGACGACTCTGCCCTAGGCTGAAGTGAGGGGGCGCGGGTCGCAGCCTGGGAGCGGTCCTTGCCCAGCAGGCCCATCGACATCGGATCTTGCCTTCAGAGTAGTGCCGCTTACCTCCTGGTACGTTTTTCTTTGTTTCTTTTTGATCTTTTGTTGTTGAGTCTTTTTGGAGTGTGACCTACCTGCACTTTCTGTCAGTGGCCGGGCGATGTCGGGGTTGAGCATCGCCCCGACCCCCATGCAGGAGACCAGGAGGCCCACCCTGCAGCGTGTCGCTGCGAGCGACGGGGGGAACAGGGTGGCGGCGGTGAGCCCTTTCCTTCCGGGGGTGGTGCCCCCCAGGTCGGTTGCTGGTACGAGGCAGTGGCCGCGTCGGCGTTGGCGGCAATCCCGGTGCTGACGGTGGAGGTCGCGTCGGAGGTAAGTCTCGCGGCCCCTCCTCCACCAGTCATGGCGGAAGAGGAGAGGAAGACCGAGCTCCCTGCCTCGCAGGGTGGAGGGATGCACGACTCGCCCTCGCGGTCGGAGCTGATGGCGCCGGGGGGAGACGTGGCTGGGACGGAGTCGGAACACCCGGCGGCAGCCCGGGCAACCGAGGTGGTGGATATCCCATCTGACGACGAGGCGAATGTAGTGGCGGAGCTGCCGGCGTCGTCGCGGGAGCTGGCGGTGGTTCGGTCGGAGGCGGGGCCTTCTGGTGGGCTACCGAAGGGTGACCTGGAGTGGCTCTGACCTGAGGACCCGACAAAGGTGCGGTTCGTCCTTCGGGATTCGCAGGAGCATCAGCTCTAGGACATCCTTAGGGGGCAAGGACATGCCGCAGTGTTCAAACTCGCCAACCTGTCCCCGAAGCTTGAAGACGCCCAGGAGCGGGTTAAGTCCGCCCAGCAGTTAGTCGAGGTTGACTTGCAGCTCGCCGTGGAGATGAGTTTCCCGTACTTGTCCTTGACCTCTGAATCTCTTGTTGGTTGCCTTAGCCTGCTTGTTTTCCGTAGGGTCTGAAGGAGATGTCATCCCGCAAGTCCCGCTTCCTCCAAATGGAGCATGCCAGGGTGGCTGAGCTTGAGTGTCAGCTTGAGTCCACCCGTCACGAGTCCTAGGACCGAACGGCCGAGGCGACCGTGGCGCGGGCTGAGGGGCAGCATGCAGCAGAGCGGGCGACCGCCGCCGAGCAGGGGCTTGAGGCGGCTAAGGCCCACCAGGCGGAGACCGAGGTGGCGCTCCAGGAATCCTTAGCGGCTCTTCAGTCAGAGCAAAGAGCCTTGGTGTCAGAGCGGAACGCCCTGTAGTTGGCGCGGAAGGCCCTGAAGTCAGAGCGGAAGGCCCGGTCGAGGCAGACCGGGAAGTGCTCGCACTTCGGGTGGGTGATGGGGACGAAGGAGGTGAGCGCCCGGCTGCACGAGCAGGTGGCCTGGCAGGCGGAGGAATTCTCCACCCTTGAGAACTTCCGCGTCGGTACGTACCTTTTCTATTTTTTCATCGTGTCGGTTTCTTCCTTCAGCCTGTTTCTAAGCTCATCGCCCTTCTTTTAGAGCTGGGCAGAAAGGTGAAGTCGCTGGAGCAGGACCTGGAAACGGTCAAGGCGACTTTCAGCCAGAATGCGGAGGAGTTGGCCAAGTCCCATGAAGACCGACGTGCTCTCAAGGGGGAACTTGATCAGATCCGCAACGTTGCCTAGCTTGTCGTTTCGGAGGTCTTTAGGTCGGCGCCAAGCACTTGCGCGCCCGCCGTCCAGCTGGCGGAGGTCCCGGATATGGTCCGAGACCTTATCATGAGCGGGCTGTTCTACGGAGCGTCGGGGGTGCTGACTTCGGTGGCGACGCATCATCCGAACCTAGATTTCACCACTATATGCAGTGGGTACGCTGACGGCTTGAGTACGGAGGACATCCAATCGATCGAGGAGGGCTTGCTGCCGCACGCAAGGTCGGTGGCAGAGCAAGTCTCTACTCAGTGGGTGATGGACATCCGCCATGAAGACATGGCTAGAAGCGTGCGTCGGGAGGACATTGCCCAGCCTGTGGATGGTACAGAGCCTGGGTAGGAAGTGGACATCGCCCCGGCTTCGACCGAACCGAATGTTGTCCCGCCGGGGAGTGAGCCGCCCGCACCTCTGCCGGTCGCACCGACAGCAGATGCCGCCGAGTCTCCCCAATAGCTTGTAAAGTTTAAGTAGTTAAGTAAATGTAAAAAGTTTAAGTTTGGGGGAGCCCCTGTGTAAACATTCATGTGTACTTAATGACTACAGTCAGTTTCATTTTCAGTGATGGAGTCACTCCGTTCGGGGAAGCTTGTTCCTTTTGTTCCTTAGTTTTCCCTTAGCGTAATTTTGTTTTTTATTCTTTCTTTTTCGTACCTGCCCGTTTGTCCCGTAGGCTGCAACCTTGGGAGCCCGGGGCGTGGCCCACGAGGCTTAGCTGCTCGTAACCGTAGGAAAAGATGGGGTGCGATCAGTCGGAATGTTTTAAAGCAAAGCTACGTAAGGCAAATTAAAGGAATGAACTACCCTTTTGTTTGGGTAGGAAGGAGTTTCACCATATGGAGGTAAACGAAAAAGAGAGGTAGTAGTGTACCCTAGTGGAGCCCCCGAGCGCCCCGGGCCGAAAAGTGTTCGGGTCAGGGTGCTCTTATAGGAGCAAACGTTAAGTAGACAATGGTATGACTGAAATTTAGGGGAAGAAAAAACGACATAGATGTTCCAAGCGTTTGGTGAGGATGTCGTTGTCGTCACCCTTCAATTGGTAGGCATCCGGTCGGATCACTTCAACCTTCAGTCGTCTAGATCCTTGTCTGTTACACCCCTTTTCTTGGCCGCTGCTTCTTCACCTTTTCTTCCTTTGGCCAGCCGGCCTATCGCAGAAGGCGCTTGAGGAGCTCGCAGTTCTTGTAGAGGTGTTTGATGGGGTAGTCGTGGTTGGTGCATGGGCTCTCCATAAGCTCATGGAAGTGGCCCAGAGGGTCCTGCTGGGGCTGCTTGCCCGTGTGATCAGCCGTGGCGATCAACGCGGAGTTAGCCGGTCGGCGGCGATCTTTTCTGTTCTTTTTCCCCTTCTGCGTGGAGGGGCCCTCATCCTGATCCTGACGCTTGGCCTTGTCTTTGCCTCGGACTCCGTTGGAGCACGGTGGGAACAGCGCTCGCTGGGGGTGTTGGCCAAAGGTCCGTGGTTCCGGGCCATCTGGGCTAGGACTCTGATCGCTGCTGCGTGCGTCTCGGTTCGGCCCGAGCCACGCGTAGATAGGTGGTCGGTGTGGGGCGGTCATCAAGTCAAGACGAGGCGTAGGTGCAACCTCTTGTGCCACACTCGGTGGTTGTAGCGGTGAGCGAGTGGAGCGACTCGTCTACCGCGTCCCCCTTTCTCTGGTGGGGAGTGAGGCTACAAGTTGGTGTCGTGATACGGAGCTCTCCGCTTGTTGAACGGCGGCGGTCTCCACTAGTGCCTAGAGGTTTTGATGGATCGCCTGTTCTTGAGGGTCGTTCGGCTCGGACAGGCCGTGCAGAAGCATCGCCACAGCGGCGATGTTCTGATTGGCCTAAGCGAACTACGGGAGATCATTCCCCCATCCATGGTGTTCTTATTTGCCGATCCGACGGCGCGACCCCAGCGTCGCTTCGCTGGTCTATGCTGCACGGGCGTGTGATGTGGTGTACCGAGCGCCGCCGCCGACGATTAGTGGTGGCCGACGACGCACCATTGTTGTCGTAGTGCCTCGTCATGCTCCCATGTGAGCTCGAGGGTCTCCGCATGAGAGTCCGGAGGGGTGCGAGTTTGTGAGGACTCTGCTTCCGCCGGTGGGTGTCCCAGAGCATCGCCATAGCGCACTCCACAGGATGGATGGTGGCTAGGCACCATGTCGCCGATGCTGGAGCTGTCACTCTCGCCATCGTCATCCATGAGGTCGAGGAAATAGGTGGGAGCATAGCTCGCCATTCCCACGAATTCAGACATGAGAGCGGGGGCCGCTGTGGCAGAACCTCCTAAATTATAGGGCCCACATGCACCTGTCACTGTCCGACGACCTTTGACAACTATGCATATGTTTCGGTAACTTTAGAAGAGTGTCGGGTGTCCTCGAAGAACCCCGAATCATCCATGATTTCCAAGCAGGATCATATTACAGAGTCATTGCAGTATTACAACATTTATACAAATATCTACACCAAAGTAAATCAGCGGAAGTCTTACAATAACATAGTTTACAAAGAATTTATTTCAAACTATACAACTAAGTTCGATAATTAATATAAACCAAAGTAGTGGAGTGGCATTATAACATATTATAGAACACACAAATAAGATGCCCTGCCCAAGAGCCACACATTTACTTATCGTCATCACATAGAACAACAGTCATGCAGCATGATCCAAAACATATCTGCCCATGAGCCTCACCTGCAACAAGGGTCAACAAACCCTGAGTACAAAAGTACTCAACAAGACTTAACCGAAATAAGAATTAATAGAACACAAGAATGCAGACCCAGGGGATTCAAGGTATGACTTTAGCAATAATCAAAGTTCTTTTACGTAAAAGCTTTTTAACAAAATTCTTTATATCAACATTTAAAACTTCTTAAGATCATATACAAAGCTGACATGATCCGCATTGAGATCATGAAACTTCATAACCAACACCTTCACAAACCACCCTCAAGTTCCAATTATTTATCTACGATGATGAACAGAGAAATGAGTCTCCATAACCGAGGAGCAACGATGATTCGAACCGATTAAAAACCCAGCTGGGAATTTCAGACCACACGACATATGCAGGTCCCCGACCTACATAAACCAACCTACCATCGGATCCTCTAAAACAAGAACGGGTCCGCGCCACCCGAGAATACAGTACTCCACCAATCCAGCCCATTGCCACGTGGGTACACGCTATTCCCGCCATCTCTCACTCTCTCGGTCGCGTGAGTAGCCATTCTCGTAATAGAATAGCCAAGTTAAGGCTTACGGAGTATGTGGTTAGTACTACAAAGTCTCACCCGCACACAGTTCAATGAGACGGGCCTTAATCGACACAAAGGAAAGAACCGCTCACAAGACCTCCATGTCTTGTGGCTCACACACACCCAAAGTCCGCCGATCTAGATTTATAACTCCACATTCCCATATCACATGATAACATAAGTAACCAAAGTTCCATTTAAGACTTGCAGGTGACAGGTAATCACCCGACTTTCATCGTTCTAAGCATAGCTAAGCATAACTAGGCATATACGAATTAAAACTAGTAACAAGGTAGATATGGAAGAACAAGGTTGGTAATGCACCAATTAGGTTTTCACTTAACTCTTAATTACTTAATGTAGTAAAGAAAAGCAAAAGTGAAATCAATTTGTAAAACATAAGGTAGGTTTAAATGCATCCGGGGCTTGCATTCGTTGACGGAAAAGTCCGGTTCAGGAGTCGCAACACAATTATCCAACCCGACCTCAACAGACGGATTAACCTCCTCAACCTACCATGTGTTCACCTTCGTTCACTACACATAATAACAATGCCATGTTTAACATGATGCAAGATACAAAATATGATGCTCGATGATGGATGCAAAAGTTAAAAACTTGAATACAACTTTCCTTCGCGGTACAGTTAAAAGTGAAACTAACTAAACCTTTTTGTACACCTAATTCAATTGCCAAGGATCCTTACTAACTAATGACCCAAGGACATCACTCAATCAAAAATTCAAACAAAACCTAAATCACTAAAGGTTACTATTTGTTTTTATGAATTAATTAATTAATTCAGAATTATGAAATAAATCAACTTGTTCCAATTGACCTCAAAATTTTTTTAAATCTTCATCACATGATAACTAAGTGGAAAAACAATTTTCATAATTTTTGGATACATAAATAAGCCTAGAAAAATCATGAAAACTCATTTATTAATTAATTGAGCAATTTTTATCACATCCAAAAAGTACCGAAAAACAACATTTCATATTTTTTCTAAATAGTATTCATCACATAGAGGTCCCACAAAAATTTTCATAATTTTTGGAGCTCTAAATAATTCTACACAAAAATAACAAAAACAGACACTATTCATTTATTTCTGAAAAAGGAAAAATTCCATTTCGAACGCTGAGTGAGTGACAGGGTGACCCCACATGTCATCTTCAACCTCCGGCTTTGACTCTGGTGACATGCACGCTGACCGGCGATAACTCGCCAACGGCGAGACCAACGGCGAAGACAAGGGCACCACGGTGATCACCACAACAATGCGCAACGATATGGGGCACCAGTTCGACTAATTACGGCAAGGTTCAAGCTTCACGCCGGCCATGGCGGATGCGGTGGCACGGCTGCACTACACCAGCGACAGGAGACCGGTAGTGGCTAAATAAATGGCACAGGAAGGATCAGTAGCTCACCCCGAACGTGATGGAGCAAAGAACGAGGTCAGAGAAGCTATGGATACGTAGGTCGACGTTCACAGTGATCCCGGCGGCGCAAACGACGGTGACGGTGATTTTTTCGGTGACTGTGATGGACAAAATGAACAATCAACAGGTCATAGAGAATCACAGGAACAAGGCATAGCTAGAGCTACGCTGAGCAGAAGCAAAAGCTCACCGGAGAGCTCTGGCCACGATGACACGCCCGCAACGGTGAGGTTGTCGGCCGCGAGGAAGAAAGGCGTGGACAGCGGGTTCTCGGTGGAGGCAAGCATCAAGGATGGTTCGGCTGAGTGCGGAAGGAACCAGCGGAGCTGTTGCAAGCGTTACCGAGGATTGGAAGGCGCTACGGCGACGGCAAAAGCTCAACGGAGCTATGGCAACGGCGGCGGCAAAAACAGAGGGAAGAGAAGAATGACGACGACAGCGTCACGGCTTTTAAAGGACGGCCAGGAAGCCACGATGGAGCCTTTTCCCATGCCAGCGCGATGCCACAAACGGCCACGATGCGCTAGGAACGCCGAAGAAGGTCGCCGGCCATGTAGCTTAGGCGGTGAACACTGTTCACTATAATTACAGAATTCCCATTCGTTTAAAATTCCAAATTACTCTCAAATTTGTATAACAACTCAAAAATCTGCAAAAATAAAAGTTGTTCAAAATCAAAACTTCTACAAATTTGCTTTTATAACCATACCCAAATTCGGTCTACATTTTGAAATACAAATTTAAATTCAAAAAGGGGACATTTAAAGAATTACGCCTTTTCAAATTACTCTAAATTTTTCTAAACAACTTTGAAAACTCTAAAAACAAACTTTGTACAACTCAACAAGCTCTACATTTTTGCTTTAAGGCTGAACCCCAAAATGTGCTTCGATTTTGAAATGGGTTTTCCAGGTCAAAACTTAAAGGCCGAAATTAGGGTTTTTGAAAATCCCAATCCAAACAAAACTTGGAACATGATTCAAACACTACAAGGCAACACTTATAACACAAATATAAACTTGTTTTAGTGAATGCATATCAAAGTTCTCAATATGACCACATGCTTTGCAATGCATATGATGACATGTCCTGTTTTAGTATTTAAAACACCCGAAGTGTTACAATCCTTCCCCCTAAAAGAAATCTCGTCCCGAGATTCAAAGTCATAGGGTAAGTAATGGAAAAGGAAATGTGTCAATCCAAAAACATTCACAACTTGTTCATAAAACAGCTGAGGTTCCTTTACAAACAGGGTTCACCACAACAGAGCAAACTAACATTATGCTATATCGACGCAAGAAACTCTAGAATTTTTTCTAACAAGTAATCTTCTGATTCCCAAGTAGCTTCTTCTTCTGAATGCTGATTCCATTGTATCTTGTAGAACTTGATTGTTCTCCTTCGAGTAACACGATCTTTCTGATCCAAAACTCGGATAGGATATTCAGAATAAGTCAAATCTGGTTCAAGTTCCACTCCTTCAACCTCAACATTCTGTTCAGGCACTCGGAGACACTTCTTCAATTGAGAAACATGGAACACATCATGTATAGCTGATAAATGTTCTGGTAATTTCAAGCGATATGCCACTTTTCCATACCTCTCCAAAATTTGAAATGGTCCAATATATCGAGGTGCCAACTTGCCTTTAACACCAAAACGATTAACTTCCTTCATTGGTGATACCTTCAGATATACAAAATCCCCTTTGTTAAACATCAATGGTCTACGTCGTCTATCCGCATAACTTTTTTGTCGGGACTGAGCTATCTTCAAATTACTTTATATTTGCCTAACCTTGTCTTCTGTTTCTTCCACAAGGTCAACTCCAAAGAACCTTCTCTCTCCGGGTTCAGACCAACTCAGCGATGTTCTACATCTACGACCATAGAGTGCTTCAAATGGAGCCATCCTAATATTCTCTTGATAACTGTTATTATATGAGAATTTGGCCAAAGGTAAGCATTCATCCCACTTATTGGAATAGTTAAGGACACAACACCTTAACATATCTTCAAGTACTTGATTGACTCTTTGAGTCTGTCCATCAATCTGCGAATGATAAGCTGTACTATATAGGAGCTTGGTTCCCAACGAAGAATGCAATTGTTTCCAAAAACTGGAGACAAACTGTGTACCCCTATCTGACACAATGGTCTTTGGTACCCCATGGAGGCTCATGATTCTCTCTAAATACATCTTGGCATACCGTATAGTGGGATATGTATACTGGACTAGAAGAAAATATGCTGACTTGGTTAGTCGATCTACAATAACCCATATTGAGTCAAATCCCTTTGATGTCTTGGGTAGACCAACAATAAAGTCCATACTAATGTCCTCCCACTTCCAAGCTGGAATAGGTAATGGTTGTAACTCACCAGCAGACCTCAAATGTATAGCTTTCACCTTTTGACAAGTATCACACTTTGTTATATATCTAGCAATCTCAATCTTCATTTTAGTCCATCAAAACTTTTGTTTCAAGTCATGGTACATCTTGTTGCTTCCCGGATGGATAGATAACCTAGTAGCATGTGCTTCTTCAAGAATTGACTGCCGCAACTCAGGAACTTTTGGTACCACCAGGCGATCCTTGAACCAAAGCACACCTTCATCATCTATGGTGAAGCATTCCGCTTTCCCATTCCTGACTCTTTCCTTGATATAGGCTACACCCTTGTTTTCTTTCTGAGCAGCAATAACTTGATCTCGAATAGTGGCTTCAACCATTATGTTGGTCAAACTGCCTTGTTGAATTACCTCTACATTCAACTTCTCCATCTCTTGACATAAAGTCAATCCCATTGTTCTCACTGCCAGACAATTGCAATAACTTTTTCGACTAAGGGCATCTGCAACCACATTTGCTTTGCTAGGGTGATAATGTACTTCCAAGTCATAATCTTTAATCAGTTCTAACCATTTTCTTTGTCGCATGTTCAATTCTGACTGAGTAAAGATATACTTTAAACTTTTGTGATATGTATAAATATGGCACGTATTACCAAGCATGTAATGCTGCTAAATCTTTAGAGCATGGACAACAGCTGCTAACTCTAGATCATGAGTCGGATAGTGTTCTTCATGTTGCTTAAGTTGCCTGGATGCATAAGAAATGACTCTGCCTTCTTGCATCAATACACATCCAATACCAATAACCGAAGCATCACAATAAACATCAAACGGCTTCTCGATATTAGGTTGGGCTAATACTAGGGCAATGGTCAACAGTCTCTTCAAAGTCTGGAAAGCTTCTTCACAATCAGATGACCAGACAAACTTGACTTGGTTCTTCAACAACTCAGTAATGGACTTTGATACTTTAGAGAAATCTGGAATAAACCAACGGTAATACCCCGCCAATCCTAGAAAACTCCGAACATGATGAACTATGGTTGGCGGTTTCCAATCAAGCACATCCTTCACTTTGCTCGGATCAACTGCAACGCCTTCAGCTGACAAGACATGTCCAAGAAATTGTACTTCCCTAAGCCAAAAATCACACTTGCTGAACTTAGCATAAAGTTGATGTTCTCTCAAGCGGGTCAAAACAATTCTGAGATGTTCCGCATGTTCTTCCTAATTCTTAGAATACACTAAGATGTCATCAATAAACACCACTACTAACTTGTTTAGCTCAGGCATGAATACTGAATTCATCAGATACATGAAATGAGCCGGAGCATTTGTCAAACCAAAAGACATTACCAATTATTCATATAATCCATATCTTGTGGTAAATGCCGTTTTGGGAATATCTTCAGGCTTTATCTTGATTTGGTGATAACCTGACCTCAAATCTATCTTGGAGAAAACTTTGGCACCGGCCAATTGATCAAAAACAAATCTATCCAAGGTAAGGGATACTTATTCTTGATGGTCACTTCATTCAACGGACGATAGTCGACACATAACCTCAAGGTCTCATCTTTCTTTTTCACAAAAATTGCCGGACATCCCCAAGGTGAAGAACTAGGTTGGATAAACCCCTTTTCAATCAATTCTTGCAACTGAGTCTTCAACTCGGCTAACTCCTTTGGTGGCATCCTATAAGCTCTCCAAGAAATCGGAGTTGTTCCAGGTTTCAACTATATGTTAAACTGGACATCCCTATCAGGTGGTAGACCGGGTAAATCTTCAGGAAACACATCAGAAAATTCACACACTACCGGGATATCTCTAATCTCTTTGACAGCAGTTGCACAAACTTTGCCCACTGATCTTCTTAAGGTTGGAAGTTGGATGAGAAGTTCAGAATTACTAGCTGGCAAACTCACCCTTATAGTTCTATTTAAAGCATCTATAACAGTCTTATGCTGATACATCCAATTCATTCTCAAAATTACATCTATATCCTAATCCTTTAGGATAATCAGGTAGTGGGAAAAATATGCCCACCCAGGTTTATGGGTACCTGGTATACTATTTCCTTAGTACATAGACGTCCCCCGGGCGACTGTATAAAGAAATTTTCCTTTGTTGTCCCAATTGGAATTTCATGCTTTACCACAAATGTTCTATTGATGAATGAATGAGATGCACCCGAATCAAAAAGTATAACTGTAGGGTGATTGGCAACAGGAAACATACCCATCATCACTGGCTCTCCTTCCGGAATTTTCCCAGCTTGAATATAGAACACCCGTCCTGTCTTCCTTTTATCTTTGCCTTTCTGAGCATTATGATTGTTATTCTTGTTCTGTGCCTGACCCTATTGTTGATTTACAGGGGCCTTCTGATAATTGGGATTAGACTGCCTTGGATACGGACATTCTCTCGGGAAATGACCAGGCTTGCCACAATTGAAACAGGGATACTTGTGACGCTGGGGTGTTGGAGCAGAAACCCCAGAAGCATTTGTCGATTGTGGATTCTAAGAAGTTGTAGTAGGGCGGACATTTGATTACTGATTGGCTTGAAACTGCGGCAGACGATAAGGAGGATGATTATGATTTACTGGATGATAAATCACCCTCTACATCTTTTGATTTCCCCCAAAAGATCCAGATGGCATACTCTTTTTCTTCTTGAGCTCCTTATGCTGCCGATACTTTGCCTCTGAAGCAATAGCAATATTCACTTCCTTATGATAAGTGACATTGGTACAAGTTGTCATCATAGTCTGCAATTTGGTATTCAGACCTCTCATAAACCATTTCTTTTTCTTGACATCTGTGTTGACATGTTCAGATGCATACTGCGACAGATGATTGAATCTTCCCACATACTGCATAACCGTCTGATCCCCTTGCTTCAAAGCAAGGAATTCATCCAGCTTCATAGCCATAACTCCCTTTGGGATATAATGGGCTCTGAAAGCAGTACGAAACTCTATCCAAGTTAACGGAACACCTACGGGTTGCATGGCCATAAGATTCGCATACCAAGCACCGGCTACACCTCTAAGTTGCTGAGCAGCAAAAACTGGTTTCTAAAACTCTGTGCATGGAATGAGATCAAATTTCTGCTCCATGGTTCGAAGCCAATCGTCAGCCTCCAGTGGTTCATCTGCCTTGGTGAACACCGGTGGTCTTGTGTTTGTAAAATCAACATATGTAGCCTTCTGTCTGTTATGATGGCGACCACGATTTCCTTGCATCTGATTCTGATTACTTTGAGCCATCTCATGAAGCAAACGAAAATTTTCAACCGTCACATTGACAAGTGCGGCTATAGCATCAGTCAGGTTTGTTGGAACTGGTGGCGGATCTGGAATACCGTCCTCATCTTGTGAAGTATCAGGAATATGTGAACCCCGCGTACGACGCATCTGCTCATAGCAAACCAAACTTTACTCACAAGTCTTTATTGAATTATAACAAAAACTTACTCCAGACACATTACATAGGGTTTACTAATATAAACACAAACCCGCATCTAAACAAAACTACAATTTTAACTAGAACTGACTATTATACAACTCTACTCGTCTTCTTGATCACTTCAAACTTCGGGCTCGGTATCCATTCCGAAAATATTACCGCCTTCATTATCACTCTCATCGATCATTACTAATTCTTCAGGGTCTTCTTCTTCCTCCTCTTCCGATTCGCTATCATCGGCAAGGCTGACACCGGGATCCATTGCATCAGCTTGAGGTTCATGATTTGGATCTAGGAGATTACTTAGCCTATGAACTTCCTCATGCAGATAAGTATTATGTTCTTCTAAATCTTCTACATAGAATTCTAGCTCATGAATTCTAGCTCTAGCTACATTTTCCCTATGCCAAGCTTCATTCCTTCCTTCCACCGTACGAACTAACATACGTTCGCAGTTCCTGTGCACGGTGGTGGGACGCCTCAATTGATCCTGTAATTCTCCTACCTGTATGGCATCCAAAGCCCTATCCCTAGTAGCTTGTGCTAACTCTGTAGAAATCCTCTGTATCTCTACCTGGGGATCAGGCCTAGAACAGCTACTGCTAGCACCGTCATTCCTAGGGGCAAGTTGGTGATGAGGAACTCCTTTGGGTCCAGTGGACTTACGGGGTGTCTTCTTAGTACGAGTCATACTGTAGGAAGCAAGATTAATCCCAGTAAGACAATCTAACAACAGTCTCAAGAGCAGCAAGGGTGGACTACACAACTCAACTCATACACACTACCCACCTAGACTCAGAGGTGAAGGAAGAAACGAGTGAATTAATCATGATGCATGAATCGTTCTTACGAACAAAAACAGCAAAGCTTATAACGAACATAAACAACATTTGTTTTTATATAGGGCATAGTAAGATTACTACTCCACCACACAAAACCTTTTTAATCAAATAAAGAATGGTGAGAAAAAATTAGATAAGTCTGAAGCAATTTGGACCAAATTAACAAGTTAAGTTTAGTCATCCCAAATCATTTTGAAGTTTTTGTAAATCAATACAACAAAGACTTTGTAACGATCGCTCTGATACCATTCTGTGGTAGAACCTCCTAAATTATAGGGCCCACATGCACCTATCACTGTCCGACGACCTTTGACAACTATGCATATGTTCCCGGTAACTTTAGAAGACTGTCGGGTGTTCTCGGAGAACCCCGAATCATCCACGATTTCTGAGCAGGATCACATTACAGAGTCATTGCAGTATTACAACATTTATTCAAATATCTACACCAGAGTAAATCAGCGGAAGTCTTACAATAACATAGTTTATAAACCATTTGTTTCAAACTATACAACTAAGTTCGATAATTAATACAAACCAAAGTAGTGGAGTGACATTATAACATATTACAGAACACACAAATAAGATGCCCTGCCCAAGAGCCATACATTTACTTATCGTCATCACATGGAACAACAGTCATGCAACACGATCCAAAATAGATCTACCCATGAGCCTCACCTGCAACAAGGGTCAACGAACCCTAAGTACAAAAGTACTCAACAAGACTTAACCGAAATAAGAATTAATAGAACACAAGAATGCAGACTCAGGGGATTCAAGGTATGGCTTTAGCAATAATCAAAGTTCTTTTGCGTAAAAGCTTTTTAACAAAAATCTTTATATCAACATTTAAAACTTCTTAAGATCATATACAAAGCTGACACGATCCGCATTGAGATCATGAAACTTCATAACCAACACCTTTACAAACCATCCTCAAGTTCCAATTATTTATCTATGATGATGAACAGAGAAGTCAGTCTCCATAATCGAGGAGCAACGACGATTCGAACCAATTAAAACCCCAGCTGGGAATTCTAGACCACACGACATATGCAGGTCCCCGACCTACATATACCAACCTACCCTCGGATCCTCTAAAACAAGAACGGGTCCGCGCCACCCGAGAATATAGTACTCCACCAATCCAGCCCATTGCCACGTGGGTACACGCTATTCCCGCCATCTCTCCACTCCCAGTGCGCGAGTAGCCATTCTCGTAATAGAATAGCCAAGTTAAGGCTTACCAAAGTATGTGGTTAGTACTACAAAGTCTCACCGCACATAGTTCAACAACGGTACGGGCCTTAATCGACATAGGCGGAAAGAACCCGCTCACAAGACCTCCATGTCTTGTGGCTCACACACACCGAGTCCGCCCGATCTAGATTTATTACTCCACATTCCCATATCACATGATAACATAAGTAACCAAAGTTCCATTTAAGACTTGCAGGTGACAGGTAATCACCCGACTTTCATCGTTCTAAGCATAGCTAAGCATAACTAGGCATATACGAATTAAAACTAGTAACAAGGTAGATATGGAAGAACAAGGTTGGTAATGCACCAATTAGGTTTTCACTTAACTCTTAATTACTTAATGTAGTAAATAAAAGCAAAAGCGAAATCAATTTGTAAAACACAAGGTAGGTTTAAATGCATCCGTGGCTTGCCTTCGTTGACGGAAAAGCCCGGTTCAGGAGTCGCACCACAATTATCCAACCCGACCTCAATAGACGGATTAACCTCCTCAACCACTTGATTAACTACCACGTGTTCACCTTCGTTCACTACACATAATAACAATGCCATGTTTAACATGATGCAAGATACAAAATATGATGCTCGATGATGGATAAAAAAGTTAACTTGAATACAACTTTCCTTCGCGGTACAGTTAAAAGTCAAACTAACTAAACCTTTTCATACACCTAATTCAATTGCCAAGGATCCTTACTAACTAATGACCCAAGGACATCACTCAATCAAAAATTCAAACAAAACCTAAATCACTAAAGGTTACTATTTGCTTTTATGAATTAATTAATTAATTAAGAATTATAAAATAAATCAACTTGTTCCAATTGACCTCAAAATTTTTGTAAATGTTCATCACATGATAACTAAGTGGAAAAACAATTTTTATAATTTTTGGATACATAAATAAGCCTAGAAAAATCATGAAAACTCATTTATTAATTAATTGAGCAATTTTTATCACATCCAAAAAGTACTGAAAAATAATATTTCATATTTTTCCTAAATAGTATTCATCACACAAAGGTCCCACAAAAATTTTCATAATTTTGGGAGCTCTAAATAATTCTACACAAAAATAACAAAAACAGACACTATTCATTTATTTCTGGAAAAAGGAAAAAATCCATTTCGAACGCTAAGTGAGTGACAGGGTGACCCCACATGTCATCTTCAACCTCCGGCTTTGACTCCGGTGACATGCACGCTGACCGGCGATAACTCGCCAACGGCGAGACCAACGGCGAAGACAAGGGCACCACGGTGATCACCACAACAATGCGCAACGATATGGGGCACCAGTTCAACTAATTACGGCAAGGTTCAAGCTTCACACCGGCCATGGCGGATGCGGTGGCACGGCTGCACTACGCCGGCGACAGGAGACCGGTAGCGGCTAAATAAATGGCACAGGAAGGATCAGTAGCTCACCCCGAACGTGATGGAGCAAAGAACGAGGTTAGAGAAGCTACGGATACGTAGGTCGACGTTCACAGTGATCCCGACGGCGCAAACGACGGTGACGGTGATTTTTCCGGTGACTGTGATGGACAAAATGAACAATCAACCGGTCATAGAGCATCACAGGAACAAGGCGGAGCTAGAGCTACGCTGAGCAGAAGCAAAAGCTCACCGGAGAGCTCTGGCCACGAGGACACGCCCGCAACGGTGGGGTTGTCGGCCGCAAGGAAGAAAGGCGTGGACAGCGGGTTCTCGGTGGAGGCAAGCGACAAGGATGGTTCAGCTGAGTGCGGAAGGAACCAGTGGAGCTGTTGCAAGCGTTACCGAGGATTGGAAGGTGCTACGGCGATGGAAAAGCTCAACGGAGCTATGGCAACGGCGGCGGCGAAAACAGAGGGAAGAGAAGAACGACGACGACAGCGTCACGGCTTTTAAAGGACGGCCAGGAAGCCAGAGGAAGCCACGACGGAGCCTTTTTCCCATGCCAGCACGACGCCAGAGTTTGCAATGGGGTTACAAACGAGGAGTAAGATGGGGTGGACAACAGGTCTGGTCGGCTCCGGTCGGAAGGGCTGAGAGCGATAGGAGCTCCGCTAGAGTTAAGTGTTCAAGCGTGTGCTTGAGGTCCGAACCTGGCGGTTCTATGGTTGTGAGCTAATGAACTTGATTGATCTAATGAGTCTGGAATAACTTGTATGAACTTGAATCAACCTCCCCCTTGGGAGAGGGCGCATCCCCTTTTATAGATGAAGGGGATGGCCTTATAGGTGAGAGGGAGGGAGTATGTATGCTTCTAAGCCTTGCTGCCCACGCCGGCGTTTACAGGATGATGGTAGGCGCCCACAATACCGTTAGTTGTCAGATGCACATGGGAGGTTACGTCGTCTTTGTTCGGGTATGGCAGATGTTCGTACCTGCAATACTGCTAATGCCCGGAGGCAAGTGAGGGCTTTTACCATGTTCTCCTGGTATGGTAAATGTCGACACCCGCAACACTGTCGATGCCTAGAGGCATGTGGGGGCCTTACCGTATGGGAGTTAATGGCGCCCACAATCCTATAGGAAAATATCGGCGCCTACAACACTGTTTATGTCAAGGTGGTTGTAGAGTACTGTTCCTGTAGGTGTATAGAGTATGATCCCTGGTATCGTGGCTTTACTTGTACGCCTTGCCTTGCTTTCTCCGTTTGTTCCCTGATCCCTTCCGAGCGAGCGTCCTCGGTCGGTTGGTCCCAGCCGGCTCTGGTTGCGCTAGTCGGAGAAGAGCAGCAAGCAGGGTCTTTGCATACCCTGATCGGAGACGTGGGGTTAGAGTCGGAGGTAGTGCTTTTGCCAGCCTTCTGGTCGGAGACACTGTCCGGTAGCGGCTGGAGACCGAAGTGAGCGCTCTGATCGGAGAGGTGGGCCAGAGTCGACAAGCGGGTGCTGCTCCTCCGTGGCCAGACCTTCTGGTTGGTGACTGGATCACCCTTCTGGCCTATTCATTTAGACTCTTGGGCCGGCCCATGAGTTTGTGCGCTGTCTGCTTGGGCCGAGCCTTTGTGGGGAAGCCGATCCGCGAGGGACCCCTGGTTTATGAACCCGACAGGAGCCCCCGAGCCCCCGGATGATTCGGGTAGAATTGTCTGGGGGATTTTTACCTTGACGGTGGGTGCGCGCGAGCACACCCGAGGGTGTAGCCCCCGAGCCCACGGGTGGTTCGGGGTAGAACCGTCTGGGGGGTTTTTTATGTAGCCAGCGGGGGAGGTTTCTGTTTTGTCAGTGGGTGCGCGCGAGCGCACCCACGGGTGTAGCCCTCGAGCCCCTGGGTGGTTCGGGCAGAACCGTCTAGGGGTGTTTGTCAGCGGGCGTGTGTGCGTGTTTTTTAGTTGAGATGGAGTCGTTCAACCAAGGTGTCGTTTTGTGTAGCCGAGGCATTCTAGTATTGGGATTGGGCGAAACGGAGATCCTGGCGTCGGTGTGCGTCGTGGGATTGGGCAAGTCGGAGTTGTGGATACTGGCGTCGGTGCGCGCCATGGGATCGGGTGAGTCAAAGTCATGGATCCTAGCATCGATGCGCGCTGTGGCATTGTGATAGTTAGTTTTTAGGGATCGGACGAGACGGAGCTCGCGAGTCCCAGCGTCGGTGCGCGCCGTGGGACCGGGCGAGTCGGAGCCGTGGATCCTGGCCTCGGTGCAGCTTGTGCAGGCGAGGTAGTTAGTTTAATTAGTTTAGGGATCGGGCGAGCCGAAGCTCATGGATCCTGATGGGGTGAGTTTGGGGTCATAGACCCGGTCGTTTGGCGTGCAGTCGGAGCATAGATGGATGGGGCGAGTTCGGGGTCACAGACCCAGTTGTTTTGGTGTGCAGTTAGTTAGTTGGCTTTGGGATCAGACGAGCCAGAGCTCACGGATCCTGGCGTCGGTGCGCGTCGTAGGATCGGGCGAGTCGGAGTCGTGGATCATGAAGGTGCGAGTTTGGGGTCGCAGACCCTAGGTGTTTTTGGTGTCTTGAGCCCCCGAGCCCTGCTAGGCCTTAGTAGGGGCCGGTTTGAGTTGTGTGCGTTACCCCGTCCGCGGTTCCTCATAATCGGAGGGGCTGAGTTTTGTCACTTGTCCCGATCGCTTGGGCTCAAGTGACGCGCTCGGTGAGTTCGCTAATGGGTATGATCGAGTGGAATCTGGGTCTGTCGTTCGTGACGGGGTCGGCATAGCCCTCTTGTGACATTCCACTGCTCCTTTACCTACAACCCGATAGATGCCTGGGTCATTCCGGAGATCAACCCGGGTGGCCTAACGGCCTCCCCTCGATGGAGATTCTGTGGGCTTGGCAGAGGCTTAGGATTGAACGAGAAGATTGAGATGACCCTATCTGCCAGACTGGGCAAGGGCCGCACAGGGCTCATCTGCATGTTTCTCGCCTGGCTATGCCATTGCTCATGTCGAATGAGGCAATTGCCGCTTCATGACGCAACACGGAGCGTTGTGATGCATTTCACTGCACATGCGATGCTTAGTTCCCGAGCCCCGAGCGGTTCAGGGCCCGAATCATCTAGGGGGTACGGGCATATGGAATGGATGCGTATGGATGTATGAAATGATTTATAAAGAAATAGAGGGGGTCGGTAGTGTTACCTTGATGACTCGAGTGACAGGGTTTGAAGAGCTCCAATCAGAAATGTCCGATCGGGACCCGTGCTCGTCGTTCGTGGCGGAGTTGGCATGGCCTACCTGGGGCGTCCCTTTGCTCCTTACCTGTCTCTCGGTATATTTCCTGAGCCGTTTGATAGACTTGAGAAGCCTGACGGTCTCTCCCGACGGAGATCTCATTTTGGGTTTTTCCTAAGTCCCGCCTGGGGATGCAGAGAGCCGCCTATGTGTGGTGGCACTTTGGTTCTAGTGGCCAACGTGCGGTAGTGGCTGGCGTGTGGTAGTGGTGGGCCATACCCAGGCCACGTCCTGTCTAATTAGGAGTCATTCCGTCGGGCAGGGCACGTCTCATCGGTCAGGGCACATCTCATCTGCATTAAATGGGAAAGAGAGAGGGTTTTTCGCTTCGCCATTTCGTCTTTCCCGATCGGCGCGCCCTTCCCTAACTGTTGTACCCTTTTCCTTAAGTAGGAGAAGGGAGAAGGTTTTCGCCCAGTTCTTTCGCCTTTTCCTCATCTGCCGCCTCCTTTCCTTTTCCATCTTGCTGTGAACGTTTCTGAGAGCCACGGCGGTTTCTAGGAAAGAAAGGGGAGAGAGCGAGGGAGAAGAAAAACTCACCAATCCTTTTGCAATCCTAGAGCGAAATGTCGGACTAGAGGTCGTCTACTGTGAGGGAGTCGGTGTTGAAGGCCTTCGTCGTGAAGGGGTTTCTGCCGACGAAGGAGGTGGCGCACTATAGGGCTCTCGGGAGGGAGGAGTTCCCGCAACCTAGGGCCGATGAGGTGGTTTCTTTTCTCACCTTCCATGAGCGTGGGTTAGGATACCCCGCGCACTGGTTTCTGCGTGGGCTCCTCAATGAGTGTGGTCTGGAGCTGTAGCACCTTAATCCGACTGGGGTGTTGCACATCGCCGGCTTTGTTACTGTCTGCGAGGCTTTCCTTGGGAGGGAGCCGCACGCAGATTTCTTCCGGCGGCTGTTCTCTAGGAGAGCTTTGACGGCGTGGAATCCGGCCGAGATCGTGTCGGTGGGGGGTTTCGCCCTATAGAGGAAACCGAGCACGGGAGGCTCGTATCCTGCGTACATCCCCTGCGACTCCAACCGAGGGTGGCATGGGGAGTGGTTCTATATTAGAAATCCAGTGGCAGTGCCGTTCCCGGTGTTCACCGGTGGGAGGCCGGAGAAGCAGGATAGTTGGTCGTGGGGTTGCGCCCGTAAGGAGAAGAAGAAGGTGGAGATCATCGAGGAGGAGCTCCAGAAGCTTGTGCAGCGTGGCCTTGATGGGGTGCGGGTGTTCCACACCCTCTACCACCGTTGGGTCACTCCGATGGTAGAGAGGGTGTGGCTGATGTGGAGGTATAGCGGCGTGACGGACCCAGATCGTGCATCGCCGGAGGATCTGCCGAACGATGAGGTCTGGAGTCATCTTGGCCGGGAGCTGCAGAGAAGCCCAAAGAGAAGGTTCACGGGAAGCCCACACCTCTCAACGCCTCGGTGGTGTCCAAACTGGTATGCTCCTCTTTCTTTATTTCGTGCTCTTTTCCCCCTTTGTTTTCCTACTTTTCCGATCTTGAGTCGCCTCTCGCGTAGGGGCTTGATGCTTATAGGTCTCGACCGCACCTTCCAAAGGGGTCGGAGGGCGTAGCCTGACAGGCCGCCTAGAAGGAGGTGGTAGACGCCAGGAAGAAGAAGAGAACCAAGGAGGTTCGATGGAAGCAAGAGAAGGAGAAGGAGATCGCCCGGCACGTGAAGGCCGGGGAACGTAGGAGTGATGTCGAGTCGGAGCTCGCATCAGAGGATCCCATGGATGTGGATGACATGGTTTTCTCCGAGGACGAGGAAAGTCGGGAGGTCGTGACCTCAGCGGAGCGTCATGACCCTACGGCCACGTCCGCTGATGACGAGCGGGAGGCGGAGAGGCGCGCGGTGGTTCCCGCACCGCAAAAATGTGTGGTGAGCATGGACGTTGTCGGTGAACAGGAAGCGAAGCGGATGTGGTCACCGTGCCCCTTGGTGGCATCGCCGGTCCCATCCCCACCTACCGCGGACACGGCCAAGCTAGCTGGGAGGTCCAAGGAGCGGACTAGCACCAGTGCGTCACCGGGACTAGTGCTAGCATGCGACTCGCAGCCGGAGGATGCCCCGCCTGCCGTGGACACGGTTGAGCAAGCCGGGTGGTCCTAGGAGTGGACTGGCACCCGTGCGTCGTGCGACTCGTAGTCGAAGGATGCCCCGGCTACTGCTCGGTCGGGAATCCCGAGCCGAGGGTCGTGGCGACCGTAGGCCGGGCAGGAGCTGGTTGGGACGACTCTGCCCCCGGATGAAGTGAGGGACCACGGGTCGTAGCCTGGGAGTGGTCCTTGCCCTGTAGGCCCATCGATGTCAGGTCTTGCCTTCAGAGTCATGTCACTTACCTCCCGGTATGTTTTTCTTTGTTTCTTTTCGATCTTTTGCTGTTGAGTCTTTCTGGAGTGTGACCTACCTACACTTTCTGTCAGTGGCCGGGTGATATCGGGGTTGAGCATCGCCTCGACCTCCATGCAGGAGACCTGGAGGCCCACCCTGCAGCGTGTCACGGCGAGCGACGGGGGGAGCAGGGTGGCAGCGGCGAGCCCTTTCCTTCTAGGGGTGGTCCCCCTTGGGTCGATTGATGGTACGGTGGTAGTGGCAGCGTTAGCGTGGGCCGCGATCCTGATGCTGACGGCGGAGGTCGCGTCGGAGGTAACTCTCGTGGCCCCTCCACCAGTCGCGGTAGAAGAGGAGAGGGAGACCGAACTCCCTGCCTCGCCGGGTGGAGGGCTGCACGGCTCACCCTCGCGGTCAGAGCCGAAGGCGCCAGGGGGAGACATGGCCGGGACGGAGTCAGAAGGCCCGGCGGTGGCCTGAGCAACCGAGGTGGTGGATATCCCATCTGACAACGAGGCGGATGTAGTGGCAGAGCTGTTGGCATCATCACGAGAGCTGGCGGTGGTTCGGTCAGAGGCGAGGCCTTCTGGTGGGCTGCCGGAGGGAGACCTGGAGTGGCCCTGCCCCGAGGACCCGGCAAAGGTGCAGTTCGTCCTTTGGGATTCGCAAGAGCATCCGCTCTGGGACATCCTTGGGGGGCAAGGACATGCCTCAGTGTCCGAACTCGCCAACCTATCCGCAAAGCTTGAAGACGCCTAGGAGCAGGTTAAGTCTACCAAGTAGTTAGTCGAGGTTGTCCTACAGCTCATCGTGGAGGTGACTTTCCCGTACTTGTCCTTGACCTCTGAATCTCTTGTTGGTTGCCTTAGCCTGCTTGTTTTCTATAGAGTCTGAAGGAGATGTCATCCCGCAAGTCCCGCTTCCTCCGAATGGAGCATGCTCGGGTGGCTGGGCTTGAGCGTCAGCTTGAGTCCGCCCATCGTGAGTCCTAGAACCGGACGGCTGAGGCAACCGTGGCGTGGGCTGAGGGGCAGCGTGCAGCAGAGCGGGCGATCACCACCAAGCGAGGGCTTGAGGTGGCTAAGGCCCTCGCCAGGCGGAGACCGAGGCGGGGTTGCGGACATCCCTGGTGGACACTGAGGCGGCGCTCCAAGAATCCTTAGCGGCTCTTGAGTCAGAGCGAAGCGCCTTGGTGTCGGAGCGGAACGCCCTAGAGTTGGCGCAGAAGGCCCTGGAGTCAGAGCGGAAGGCCCGGTCGGACGTAGACCGAGAAGTGCTCGCGCTTCGGGGCCAGGTGATGAGGAAGGAGGAGGCGAGCACCCAGCTGCGTGAACAGGTGGCCCAGCAGGCGGAGGAATTCTCCACCCTTGAGAACTTCCGCATCGATACGTACCTTTCCTATTTTTTTGTCATGTTGGTTTCTTCCTTCAGCCTATTTCTGAGCTCGTCGCCCTTCTTTCAGAGCTAGGCGGAAAGGTGAAGTCGCTGGAGCAGGACCTGGAAACAGTCAAGGCGACTTTTAGCCGGAATGCGAAGGAGCTAGCCAAGTCCTGTGAAGAGCGACGTGCTCTCAAGGGGGAACTTGACCAGATCCACAACGTTGCCCATCTTGTCGTTTTGGTGGTCTTCAGGTCGACGCCAAGCACTAGCGCGCCCACCATCCAGCTTGCGGAGGTCCCGGATGTGGTCCGGGACCTTATCATGAGCGGGCTATTCTATGGAGCGTCGAGGGTGCTGGATTTCACCACTATCTGCAGTGGGTACGCTGACGGCTTGAGTATGGAGGACATCCAATCGATCGAGGAGGGCTTGCTGCCGCACGCAAGGTCGGTGGCAGAGCAAGTCTCTGCTCAGTGGGTGATGGACGTCTGCCGTGAAGACATGGCCAGAAGCGTGCATCGGGAGGACGTTGCCCAGCATGTGGATGGTACGGAGCCTGGGTCAGAGGTGGACATCGCCCCAGCTTCGACCGAGCCGAATGTCATCCCATCGGGGAGTGAGCCGCCCGCGCCTTCGCCGGTCGCACCGACAGTAGATGTCGTCGAGCCACCCCAATAGCTTGTAAAGTTTAAGTAGTTTAGTAAACGTAAAAAGTTTAAGTTTGGGGGAACCCCATGTAAACGTTCATGTGTACTTAATGACTATAGTTGGTTTCAGTTTTCAGTGATGGAGTCACTCTGTTCGGGGAAGCTTATTCCTTTTGTTCCTTAGTTTTCCCTTAGTGTAATTTTGTTTTTTATTCTTTCTTTTTCGTACCTGCCGTTTGTCCCATAGGCTGCAACCTTGGGAGCTCGGGGTGTGGCTGTTCCAAGCATTTGGCGAGGATGTAGTTGTCATCGCCCTTCAGTTGGTAGGCATCTGGTCGGATCACTTCAACCTTCAGTCGTCTAGATCCTTGTCTGTTACGCCCCTTTTCTTGGCCGCTGCTTCTTTGCCTTTTCTTCCTTTGGCCAGCCGGCCTGCCGCAGAAGGCGCTTGAGGAGCTCGCAGTCCTTGTAGAGGTGTTTGACGGGGTAGCCGTGGTTGGTGCATGGGCTCTCCATGAGCTTGTGGAAGTGGCCCGGAGGGTCCTGCTGGGGCTGCTTGCCCGTGTGATCAGCCGTGGGGATCAACGCGGAGTTGGTCTGTCGGCGACGATCTTTTCTGTTCTTTTTTCCCTTCTGCGTGGAGGGGCCCTTGTCCTGATCCTGATGCTTGGCCTTGCCTTTGCCTCGACCTCCGTTGGAGCGCGGCGGGAACGGCGCTCGCTGGGGGTGTTGGCCAAAGGTCCATGGTTCTGGGCCATCCAGGCTGGGACTCTGATCGATGCTGCATGCGTCTCGGTTCGGCCCGAGCTACGCGTATATAGGTGGTCGGTGTGGGGCGGTCGTCAAGTCAAGACGAGGCGTAGGTGCGACCTCTTGTGCCACGCTCGGTGGTAGTAGCGGTGAGCGAGTGGAGCAACTCGTCTGTCGCGTCCCCCTTTCCCTGGTGGGGAGTGAGGCCACGAGTCGGTGTCGCAATACGGAGCTCTCCGCTTGTTGAACGGCGGCGGTCTCCACTAGTGCCTGGAGGTTTCGGTGGATCGCCTGTTCTTGAGGGTCATTCGGCTCGGATAGGCCGCGCAGAAGCATCGCCGCAGCGGCAATGTTCTGATTGGCCTGAGCGAACTGCAGGGGATCATTCCCCTGTCCATGGTGTTGCGCTGGATCCGACGGGCGTGACCCCGGGCGCCGCTCGCCGGTCTATGTGCACGGGGCGCAGTGTGGTGCGCCGAGCGCGCCGGCGCAGTCGGTGGCTGACGCAGCCACTGTTGTCGTAGTGCCTCGTCGTGCTCCCATTTGAGCTCGGGGGTCTCCGCACGAGAGTTTGGAGGGGTGTGAGTCTGTGAGGACTCTGCTTCCGCCGATGGATGTCCCAGAGCGTCCGCCATAGCGCACTCCCGGGACGGACGGTGGTTGGGCGCCATGTCGCTGATGCTGGAGCCGTCACTCTCGCCATCGTCATCCATGAGGTCGAGGAAACAGGTGGGAGCATAGCTCGCCATTCCCATGAATTCAGACGTGCGAGCGGGGGGCGCCGACACCCTTCGGAGCTACATGGCACACACATCCGCGGGGGACGCGAGACCGTAGGGGAATCGGTCGTGTGGCAGTCGCGGTGGAGACAACGGGGTCCCGCCGGATAATTGGCGGAAGATAAAAAATAGCAAGTAAATAACAGTATGTATATTACTCACAGTGGGGTTTGAGCATAGAGTTTGCTCGGAATGAAGCGCAGATGTCGCGCCCTTGAAGTCGTCGTGCGTCCTGGAGCCGATGGAGGGCGCCCCTCCGATGGGCGCCGGAATGAGAGCGATCGATGACGAAGTCCAGGCTTTCGAAGAGGAAGGCCTGGGATGGCTCCAAGATGGGTGGAACCCACATCCCAACAGGCGAGAGTGCGGGAAACTCCAGTGAGCCAAAATGAATCGTGTCGCTGTCGGTGCGGGACCCACAGGATACCCCGCAAGGAAGAGAGAAGATCTAGTCTAACTAGGATTCTCTCCCATGTAATCTTAGTAGTAGTATTATTCTGTAATCCTACTAGGAACTCTTACTGTAAACCGACTAGGATTCTGACCTCCTGACTATATAAAGGAGGGCAGGGATCCTAGAGAGAGGATAACGACTTTTACGACATAAGACAATCAATACAACGCAAGGGCTAACGAACTTGATCGATCTAATGAGTCTGGAATAACTTATATGAACTTGAATCAACCTCCCCCCTTGGGAGATGGTGCATCCCCTTTTATAGATGACGGGGATGGCCTTACAGGTTAGCGGGAGGGAGTACGTATGCTTCTAAGCCTTGCTGCCCACGCCGGCGGGTACTGGATGATGGTAGGCGCCCACAATACTGTTGGTTGTCAGATGCACATGGGAGGTTACGTCGTCTTTGTTCGGGTATGGCAGATGTCGGTACCTGCAATACTGCTGATGCCCGGAGGCATGTGAGGGCTTTTACCATGTTTTCCTGGTATGGTAAATGTCGGCGCCCGCAACAGTGTCGATGCCCAGAGGCATGTGGGGCCTTACCGTATGGGAGTTAATGGCGCCCACAATATTGTAGGAAAATGTCGGCGCCTACAACACTGTTTGTGTCAGGGCGGTTGCAGAGTACTGTTCCTGCAGGTGTACAGAGTACGATCCCTGGTATCGTGGTTTGACTTGTGCGTCTTGCCTTGCTTTCTCCGTTTGTTCCCTGGTCCCTTCCGAGCGGGCGTCCCCGGTCGGTTGGTCCCAGCCGGCTTTGGTTGCGCCAGTCGAAGAAGAGTAATGAGCAGGGTCTTTGCATACCGCGGTCGGAGACGTGGGGTCGGAGTCGGAGGTAGTGCTTTTGCCAGCCTTCCGGTCGGAGAGGTGGGCCGGAGTCGACAAGTGGGCGCTGCTCCTCCGTGGCCAGACCTTTCGGTCGGTGACTGGATCGCCCTTCTGGCCTGTTCGTTTAGACTCTTGGGCTGGCCCATGAGTTTACGCGCTGTCTGCTTGGGCCGAGCCTTTGTGGGGAAGCCGGTCCGTGAGGGACCTCGGGTTTATGAACCGGACAGCGTGTTTGGAGCTCCTAAACCTTCTTTTGTGATAACGGATAAGACTCGTATAGATGATATTTCTCAAGTTATAGCAGTAGAGGAAACGAAATCCAAACACAAAACTTGTTGGAAGCTGAAGTTAAGGACACCATTTTTCAAATGAATCATAATTCGGCTCAGAATCTCCTTGCAGAATTCTATCAAGTATTCTGGAACATGATAAAGGAGTATTTAATGGCTTTATTCGAGGATTTTCATAGGGGTGTAATCCCTCTACATAGTATAAATTTTGGAACTATTACCTTAATAAAGAAGTGGCGATGCAAAATAAATTCAACAATACAGACATACATTTGCTGAACGTGAGTTTTAAAAAAGTATGATAGATCTCTTTAGTGTGAACGGGTTACATTTCCTGCTAAGCAACCAATAATTATAAATGAAGAAGATACAATTAAGTAGCACTTCCGTGCCTCACTATCATCGTATTAGCGGTAGAATTACATCACATCGCTATACTAACGTATCTGTCTAACCTAGTCCAACAACCTAGACTACAACAACCGTATATATAAATGAAGAAGAAGAATCTATGTCGTTTCGCAGCAAAACCGCGTACGTACGTACACGCGATAACTCCATATTATACTCATATTTTATCTACTACTAGCAGTAGCTACTTTAGTACTTTGGGGACTTGCGTGCCATGTTAACCACATGGTGAAAACGCTGCGCGTCACAGGGGACCTTGAGCACCCCCTGCTGGCCGTACCCGAACTGTTCCTCGGCCGCCTCCAGCAACGCAGCCATGCACGGCTCCTTGAGGTCGCTCACACGCACCAGCACCCTCGTCTCCGTCGTCCCTGCACCGCCCTCGTCGTCGCCGTCGTCGTCGCGGACCAGCACTACGGGGAGGTACCCTTTCGGGGCCCTAATCTTCCTCTGCTTGTCGTCGTCGCGAGTGAAGAAACCGGCCTCGTTGGTGGTGGTGCTCGCCTTCCTTGTTGTCCAAGCGGCCATTGTCGTCGTTGTTTCTGTAACACTGTGTATGTGCTGTGGATTAGCTAGCTGCGTTTCTTATGACTTGATCGATGCTCAGCTCAGATTAACTTGGTGATGCACAGGAGATGTAATGCAATGCAGGGGGTTATATAGCTAGTGTTGGAGGGTCAAAGCGAAAATGGGACTTTTTCCAGATGAGTAGACAGACGTGGCATGTGTGATTGGGCGTAGTGACAGTGACCGGCCGGCCTGTACGTATACGTACATGCAAATTGATGAGTACGTCGGTAACTCGGTACGGTATTATTACCGTCCCCGTCAACATGGTTAATCATACTTAGTAATAGAAGGCTCCTATATTGTAATGGAAACTATGGTGGTTTTACTTTTGCCGTACGTGAGGATTATTTGCGTTTAGACTTGCACATGGGCTTATAGCAATAACTAGTCAGTCAACTGACATCGTCTGACCACGTCTGTCTACTCATCTGGAAAAAGTTCCCGAAATCCATAGTGAGCAAGGCCCAGATTTAGAAATTTTTTGCAAAATACAACTGTAGCGCTTTTCGTTGTTATTTGGTAATTAGTGTTCAGTCATAATCTAATTAGGCTTAAAAGATTCGTCTCGTGGATTTTGTCTAAACTGTGTAATTAGTTTTATTTTTTATTTATATTTAATGCTTCATGCATGCGTCCAAAGATTCGATGTGACGGAAAATCTTAAAAAATTTGGCAAAATGAAGTGGAACTAAACAGGGCCCAAGCAAACCAAAGCCAGCGCGTTTCACATGACGGTTTGGTGCGGTCGTGGACGATAGACGCGCGCGGTGGTGTGTGGTGGTGGTTGAGGCCTCCTCCCGTCCTCCGCCTACAGAGAATAGTCATGTTCGGCTGTTATTAAAACCGACTCACTAAAGTTGTTTTGTTGTGAGAGAAAAATATTATAGATTCTAGTTGATAAGCGAACATGCTCAATAATAACGGGTGATCAAGTGCATCTCCTTTGTCTGACGCAGTGACGCTGCTCAGCGTTCGGAACTCGGAAGGCCTCGTCGTGCAGTACAAGCCAAGGGACGACGGGCGATTGCCCTGATGGGTCAGTGCTACGTGGGCTTGACCTCTTGCGAACAGCTAGCTCAGGATTGAATTGCTGCTGGACAGGATTAATTGGCAACATGATTAGCGTTGATAGGGAAGATTAGTGATGCTGTTGGCTTAAAGATATATGTACGTTTAGGAGGATCTCGGAGCGCGGCTTGGTGGGGCTGCCGCGGCTGAAGGGCTTGTCGGTGCAGTACACCCACATCCGCCACACGCCGTCGCGGAACTCGTACCGCTGCTCCGGCGGCAGGTCGTACGGGTGGTGCAGCTTGAACCGGTCCTCGGTGAGGTTGACGGCGATGAAGTCTAGGGTCGGGTCAACGCCGGCGGAGCTCCGGCCGCACCACGAGACCAAGACGATGAACAGGAGTAGAGGCCATGGCAGGGAGGACGCAGGAGCCATTTGCTCGATCGTGTGGATGTCCTTCTTTTCGAGTTCACTTCACTGACAAAAAATTCTGATCAACAGGTTTGCTGCATATATAGGATGCTGCTATGCTGGTTTGTGTGAACAGGCCGTTTCCTCAGATAATTCCGATGAACGGCCGGCTTCGAAGCTAATGAACTATTGGTCAGCAAAAGTAATTAACGCTGACGCCACTGTATTTCTGTGGCTGTTTCTGAATATTCAGATTTGGCCTGCCGGTTCTTTTGTCAGTTCACCTGCCGCCTGCAAGGTTTTGTTGTTTTGCTCGCAAGTCCTCGTGACGACTGAAACTCCAAAGAGTATGCAATTTCGGCGTATATATTTAACTAAGGAGAATTTTGTATTTCACATTGAAACAAATCATTCTTCCGTATTTGATACTGAAAATTTTGAACTTCCTTATCTAGCATCAACTTGAAAATTCCTTCACTTCCGTCCACTTGATGCAGTAACGGTGTCAAGTGTCACCTAAAATGACATATATACACTTCTATGTACCAGCAACATGCAGTACTAGATAGGAAAATAATAAATGGATATAATATCAAATAAGAAATGCACAAATATCATAAATATACTTTTGAATGAAACATAGCATTTTGATAATTGAAGAGTAGCAATAATAATCAATAAATTTGATGCACAAGCGTCACAAATCTGACCACATTGGCTCCGTTCGCGTGCCCTTAAACCCGGCTTGATCCGCTTATTTTTTTTATCTGGAACAGTGTTTTTCTCTCACAAATTCCTCCAACATTCCTCCAAACCATCCAGATTCCTCCAAAATTCAGACAAGCGAACAGACCCATTATCAGCATACTTAAAAAACAAAAAAAATTGTAAACACCTTGCGTCGAGGACGAGCACAGTGAGCAAGCAAACCAAAGCCAGCGCGTTTCACATGACGGTTTGGTGCGGTCGTGGACGATGGACGCGTGCGGTGGTGTGTGGTGGTGGTTGAGGCCTCCTCCCGTCCTCCGTCTGCAGAGGATAGTCCTGTTCGGCTGGTATTAAAACCGGCTGACTAAAGCTGTTTTGTTGTGAGAGAAAAATACTGTAGATTTTAGTTGATAAGTTCAAGCGAACATGCTCAATAATAACAGGTGATCAAGTGCATCTCCCTTTGTCTGACGCAGTGACGCTGCTCGGCGTTCGGAACTCGGAAGGCCTCGTCGTGCAGTACAAGCCAAGGGACGACGGGCGATTGCCCTGATGGATCAGTGCTACGTGGGCTTGACCTCTTGCCATCATGGCGGACCGGACGCGAGCCATGATGGCCGCAGCCCATCGATCTGGTGGAAGTGGCCGCTGCTAGCTTAATGATGGTTTTGTCTTTGCCGGGTAGCACAATTTGCTCGGAGGATGGTGACGTCATGTATTATTGCAGGGGGGCCTGGACCTCGCCTGGGGCTGGGGGCGTTTCTCGGACTCGGTTCGTGATTCTCGATTCGTAAAAAAGTACTTCTGGTTGGTTTGTAATGAAATTCGTATCGAGTGGGGCCACAGCCAAACAAACATGCTTTTTTTCCTGATGACGTATGTACTCGTACGCGCGTGGAGTGTATTGTATTTACGCCACCGACAGCATGCAGACCTTTGTAAAAGAAACTAACAGCACGCAGGCTGGCACAGCAAGATGTTTACATTTTTTTTTAATTATGCTGATAATGTGGTCAGATTTATGAAGCTGTGCACTCTTCAATTATCAAAATGCTACGTTTCATTCACAAGTATATTTGTGATATTTGTGCTTTTTTTATTTGACATTATGTCTATTTATTCTTTTTCTATTTGGCACTACATGTTGCTGGTACATAGAATGGCATTTATGTCATTTTAGGTGGCACTTGACACCGTTACTGCATCAAATGGACGGAAGTGCTATATACGCAAGAAATTTTCAAGTTGATGCTAGATAAGGAAGTTTAAAATTTTCAGTGCCAAATATGAAAGACTGATTTGTTTCAGTGCCAAATACAGAATTCTCTCGTTTAACTACTAACACGGCTACTGAAGAAGGATTAAAATGGTATCAAAAAGTAAAGTTCAAAATTTTTACTGGAAGGGGATACCTATATACTAAGTACTTTTAATTAGTGACTGAATGGGAATAACAGAAAAACTTGAATCTTTCAATTGGAACAAGTGGAGAGTATAATATGTGCTAATGATGTGGTGAGGGCGTCCGTCTGGACGCCTGTTCCCGAGCCAGCACAGCGATCAAGCCCATCTCCGCTCTCTCCTTTATCTACAGTGCTAACGCCGACAGAAATCCCCAACTCCTTGCTTCGCTCGTTGTGGCTCACCGCACCGTCCGCACGCCTCAAGCCGCCTCACGGCGGCGCCCCATCCCGCGTTGTGTAGCGTCACGCTCCATCCCCTGTCGCGCCCACTGCGCCTCGCTGCGTCGTGCCCCGTCCCCTGCCGCGTCGAGGTGTTGCCGACGTCGCCATTCCCCACCAGGAGGTCGTGGCCACTGGCGACGCCGGTGCCGCCACGACGCTCGACCTCAACTCATGACATCACAAGATCCGGAGTGGCCAGACTCGGAGCAGGCTTCTCCGGCTGCACCTCGTGCTCCCTTCCTTCCTCGGATGTTGCAAGTTTTAAGTGTTTTAGATGTTTCAGAGGTATGTTGCAAGTATTTCGCATCGATGTTGCAAAAGTAGATCGAGATGTTGCATATGTTGCAATGGTTGTACATGTATGTTGCAAACATCTGTTCCCAATGTTTCATCTGATTTTTCAGACATATGTTGCAAGTGTGGTTATCTAGATATTTCATATGTTTCACATATATGTTGCAAGTGTTTTATCTTGATGTTGTGTATTTTGCAATGATTTTCAAGTGTTTTTTAGTTGTTTTTGCGAATGTTTCAGATGCATGTTTCAAGGGTTTCATCTATCTCCAGACGTATGTTGCAAGTGTTGCATCTGGATGTTTGAAAAGTAGATCGGGTGTTCCACATATTGCAATGTGACCCGTCTGCTGCAGCTGCTGGAGGTCTCAAGGGATCGTGCAGGGCGCAGACGTTGCGTGGGGTCAAGAGAGGGCACAAATGCCGCATGGGGTCGGGTGGGGCACAGACGCCACATAGGGGGGGGGGTCAGGCGGTACGCAAAGTGTAGGCGCAGCAGACTGGACAGGCACGGGCTTTCCAGACGGGGCTAGCGTCCGGACATCCGGGCGCTAGCCACGCCCTGTAGTCTGGTGATGCTAAGTTTAAAAAGTATATATATCACCAAAATGTACGAGAGCGTGTTTGGAGCTCCTAAACCTTCTTTTGTGATAACGGATAAGACTCGTATAGAAGATATTTTAGCAGTAGAGGAAACGAAATCCAAACACAAAACTTGTTGGAAGCTGAAGTTAAGGACACCATTTTTCAAATGAATCATAATTCGGCTCAGAATCTCCTTGCAGAATTCTATCAAGTATTCTGAAACATGATAAAGGAGTATTTAACAGCTTTATTCGAGGATTTTCATAGGGGTGTAATCCATCTACATAGTATAAATTTTGGAACTATTACCTTAGTAAAAGAAGTGGCGATGCAAAATAAATTCAACAATACAGACATATACATTTGCTGAACGTGAGTTTTAAAAAAGTATGATAGATCTCTTTAGTGTGAACGGGTTACATTTCCTGCTAAGCAACCAATAATTATTGTCTAAGAGAAAGGACAAGTGGTTAATTCATGTGTGCTGGTCAATTTTTTTAAGTTTAGCTAAATTTATAGAAAATATTATCAATATTTGTATCTCCAAATAAATTTATTATGAAAATAAATTCAACATAATTATGTAGTATAAAATTAATATTTTTGTATATATTTGGTCAAAGTTAAAGGTGTTTGACTTCTCTAAAAACGGAAACTATGTTTATTTTAGGACAGATGGGGTATGTAATAACAACGACAAAACGACAAAACAACAAAGGAGATACAATTAAGTAGCACTTCCGTGCCTCACCATCATCGAATTTGCGGTAGAATTACATCATATATCTGTCTAACCTAGTCGAACAACCTCGACTACAACAACCGTAGCGATATATATATATATATATATATATATATATATATATATGAATGAAGAAGAAGAATCTATGTCGTTTCGCAGCAAAACCGCGTACGTACGTACACGCGATAACTCCATATTATACTCATATTTTATCTACTACTAGCAGTAGCTACTTTAGTACTTTGGGGACTTGCGTGCCATGTTAACCACATGGTGAAAACGCTGCGCGTCACAGGGGACCTTGAGCACCCCCTGCTGGCCGTACCCGAACTGTTCCTCGGCCGCCTCCAGCAACGCAGCCATGCACGGCTCCTTGAGGTCGCTCACACGCACCAGCACCCTCGCCTCCGTCGTCCCTGCACCGCCCTCGTCGTCGCCGTCGTCGTCGCGGACCAGCACTATGGGGAGGTACCCTTTCGGGGCCCTAATCTTCCTCTGCTTGTCGTCGGCGCGAGTGAAGAAACCGGCCTCGTTGGTGGTGGTGCTCGCCTTCCTTGTTGTCCAAGCGGCCATTGTCGTCGTTGTTTCTGTAACACTGTGTATGTGCTGTGGATTAGCTAGCTGCGTTTCTTATGACTTGATCGATGCTCAGCTCAGATTAACTTGATGATGGACAGGAGATGTAATGCAACGCAGGGGGTTATATAGCTAGTGTTGGAGGGTCAAAGCGAAAATGGGACTTTTTCCAGATGAGTAGACAGACGTGGCATGTGTGATTGGGCGTAGTGACAGTGACCGGCCGGCCTGTACGTATACGTACATGCAAATTGATGAGTACGTCGGTAAATCGGTATTATTACCGTCCCCGTCAACATGGTTAATCATACTTAGTAATAGAAGGCTCCTATATTGTAATGGAAACTATGGTGGTTTTACTTTTGCCGTACGTGAGGATTATTTGCGTTTAGACTTGCACATGGGCTTATAGCAATAACTAGTCAGTCAACTGACATCGTCTGACCACGTACGGTATTGTTCTAGTACTGTGTAGTTGTTTCACTCAGCGCGTGTTTAGTTCTCACCCTAAATTTCAAAAAAGTATTACAGTAGCCATCACATCGAATCTTGCGATACGTATATGGAGCATTAAATGTAGACGAAAAAAAACTAATTGCACAGTTTGGTTGGAAATTGCGAGACGAACGTTTTGAACCTAATTAGTACATGATTGAACACTAATTGTCAAATAAAAACGAAAGTGCTACAGTAGCCAAATTCCAACTTTCCCTTCAACTAAACACGCGCTCATATATGTGCTAAATCGTCTGGTGTCGTCACCTCCACCCTTCTTATTTTGAGTGTGAAATTTTAAAACATTCATTAGTATCGCACCGTTCTTGTCGTAGCCTGTTTGCGACGCGTGTGCGGACGTCTTTCATCATTTTAAATCTCACAATAGGTGCACAGCCACCTATTAAAGTTATTAAGTCAAATTTTCCATACCTGATTAATCTTTTATTGCACTAAAGAGGGGAAAGTCACCTAAAGAGGGGCCTTCACTCCTAACAAAATTATCCAAAGCCCACACTTTAGCTCTAGATGGGACAACTTCTCATACCAAGCTGGCCACCTTTATTGCACTACCACACCTCCGCGAACATTCTTCACCATGGATATCTTTTCTCCTCCGTCTAATCCTCAGATATCCAAAACCTTAAACTCTCAAATCCCCAACAGTAACACCAATAAGATCCAGAAATCCATAGTCTAATTCACCGGAGAAGCCAATATGAGTGCTGCGCGCGCGAGTACGTACATGTGTCTCCAATCTTGTACTATCTTGTTTACTCTAGAAAAAAATGCTTCGAAGAACTGAAGGAGATTGCACTCATGAGATGAACACATCGTAGATTGGAACACCGCCAAAAGATTTCTTTCCAAACCAACGGACCAATTGAGGTCTGGGTCTGCTGAACTAAACAATGCAACCGTGTTAGAGACAGTATCTCCTGGTTTGCACGTAAACGTAGAGCTGGGAGTCCCAGCATCTTTTTTTTCACTTCTCCTTTATTTCTAAATTTTAAGAAGATTTGAAGCAACACTTTTGTATAATCTAACTAGTACAAAAAAATTGTTACTTTTTGTGATTTGTTATTTGTATTTGTATCATAACACATCAAATTTTTTTGTCCTTATCTAACTATAAAATAATTTTAAATTGTTAATTAATTGTCTTTGCGCCAACACATATCAAATTTTGTCGTGTTTGTGGTTTTATCTACCGGATTTTTCATTCCCGGAACCGAAAATTACAGATTATGCCTACATAAATTGCAACGAATTAAACCTGCAATTACATAGCGCCTGCACAGGCTTTTCTTTTTTTTTTTTTGCTTTACAAAAACTAGTAGGTTGCTTAATAGCGAAGGCGTTTGCTCTGAAATCTGAATACGTTCGACTCATTTCGCCGCAAGTGTCGGTCTCTTTGGCAAGGACCAATCAATTAGCCTTTCCGCGCGCCGGCGGAGCATCTCTTCATTCCAAACCCACCCCGAGAGGAATGCATCCGTGTTGCGTGCTACCGATGCAAAGGCACCCGCCCGCCATGCCATGCTGCCTCCGACCTCAAGACGCGCTCACATTCGGGTCCAGTCCGGACCTGCTCCGACTCGAGGTTTAAGCCACGAGAATCCACCCCACACGCATGGCACCACCACCACAGATCGTCCATGCCGCCGAGGCAAGCCAGCGGCGCGCATTGACCATGGACCTCGACCTCATGCGTGCAAGTCACCGCCGCCGCCGCTGCCGGCGAGGACTTCTTCTTCGTCCACCACCGAGACCGACGCCGCCTTCCTCGATCTCGCCCACCTCCTCGGTACGCAGCGAGACGCACGCAAAGCATCCATCCCGATCCATCGTCCACTCGTAATTAATTCTCCTCCGATCCGTTGGCGTTGCGTGCGCGTCGAGCTACGCCAAGGATGAGATCGAGGTGCGCGCGTGTGGCCAGCCCGGCCGCGAGCGGGATGGCGGCGCGAGGAAGGACGCCTTCATGGTGGACGCCGCAGTGGGGAGGAGAACCGTGTGGCGCACCGCCGGTGGTGGAGGGTTCCGCCGAGTCTTGACGTGCATCAATACGCCGGCGGCCGGCGTGGATGACATGGTTTTCTCGCGTCAGAGGATCCCACGGATGTGGATGACATGGTTTTCTCCGAGAAGGAGAAAGTCGGGAGGTCGTTGTGACCTCGGCAGAGCATCGCGACCCTGCGGCGACGTCCACTGATGACGAGTGGGAGGCGGAGAGGCGCGCGGTGGTTCCCACGCAGCAGAAGCGTGCGGCGAGCGCAGACGTCGTCGGTGAATGGGAAGCGAAGCGGACGCGGTCACCACGCCCCTTGGTGGCATCGCCGGTCCCGTCCCCGCCTGCCGCGGACACGGCCGAGCAAGCCGGACGGTCCGAGGAGCGGTCGGAGGCACCGGCACCAAGGCGTCGCGGGACTGGTGCCGGTAGCGACTTCGCGGCCGGAGGATGCCCTTTGCCGAGACACGGTTGAGCAAGCCGGGCAGTCCAAGGAGCGGACTGGCACCCGTGTGTCGCGTGACTCGCAGTCGGAGGATGCCCCGGCTGCTGCTCTGGTCAGAGAGTCCTGAGCCGAGTGTCGTGGCGACCCACAGGCCGGGCAGGAGCTGGTTGGGACGACTCTGCCCTAGGCTGAAGTGAGGGGGCGCGGGTCGCAGCCTGGGAGCGGTCCTTGCCCAGCAGGCCCGTCGACATCGGGTCTTGCCTTCAGAGTAGTGCCGCTTACCTCCTGGTACGTTTTTCTTTGTTTCTTTTCGATCTTTTGTTATTGAGTCTTTTTGGAGTGTGACCTACCTACACTTTATGTCAGTGGCTGGGCGATGTCGGGGTTGAGCATCGCCCCGACCCCCGTGCAGGAGACCTGGAGGCCCACCCTGCAGCGTGTCGCTGCGAGCGACGGGGGGAACAGGGTGGTGGCAGCGAGCCCTTTCCTTCCGGGGGTGGTGCCCCCCGGGTCGGTTGCTGGTACGGAGGCAGTGGCGGCGTCGGCGTTGGCGGCGATCCCGGTGCTGACGGCGGAGGTCGCGTCGGGGGTAAGTCTCACAGCCCCTCCTCCACCAGTCGTGGCAGAAGAGGAGAGGAAGACCGAGCTCCCTGCCTCGCAGGGTGGAGGGCTGCACGACTCGCCCTCGCGATCGGAGCTGATGGCGCCGGGGGGAGACGTGGCTGGGACGGAGTCAGAACACCTGGCGGCGGCCCGGGCAACCGAGGTGGTGGATATCCCATCTGACGACGAGGCGAATGTAGTGGCGGAGCTGCCGGCGTAGTCGCGGGAGTTGGCGGTGGTTCGGTCGGAGGCGGGGCCTTCTGGTGGGCTGCCGGAGGGTGACCTGGAGTGGCCCTGCCCCGAGGACCCGACACAGGTGCGGTTCGTCCTTCGAGATTCACAGGAGCGTCAGCTCTAGGACATCCTTAGGGGGCAAGGACATGCTGCAGTGTTCGAACTCGCCAACCTGTCCCTGAAGCTTGAAGACGCCCAGAAGCGGGTTAAGTCCGCCCAGCAGTTAGTCGAGGTTGACCTGCAGCTCGCCATGGAGGTGAGTTTCCCGTACTTGTCCTTGACCTATGAATCTCTTGTTGGTTGCCTTAGCCTGCTTGTTTTCCATAGGGTCTGAAGGAGATGTCATCCCGCAAGTCCCGCCTCCTCCGAATGGAGCATGCCAGGGTGGCTGAGCTTGAGCGTCAGCTTGAGTCCGCCCGTCGCGAGTCCTAGGACCGAATGGCCGAGGCGACCGCGGCGCGGGCTGAGGGGCAGCGTGCAGCAGAGCGGGCGACCGCCGCCGAGTGGGGCTTGAGGCGGCTAAGGCCCGCCAGGCGGAGACCGAGGCGGCGCTCCAGGAATCCTTAGCGGCTCTTCAGTCGGAGCGAAGCGCCTTGGTGTCAGAGCGGAACGCCCTGTAGTTGGCGTGGAAGGCCCTGGAGTCAGAGCGGAAGGCCTGGTCGGAGGCAGACCGGGAAGTGCTCGCACTTCAGGGCCGGGTGATGGGGATGGAGGAGGTGAGCACCCGGCTGCACGAGCAGGTGGCCTGGCAGGCGGAGGAATTCTCCAACCTTGAGAACTTCCACGTCGGTACGTACCTTTTCTATTTTTTCGTCGTGTCGGTTTCTTCCTTCAGCCTGTTTCTAAGCTCATCGCCCTTCTTTCAGAGCTGGGTGGAAAGGTGAAGTCGCTGGAGCAGGACCTGGAAACGGTCAAGGCGACTTTCAGCCGGAATGCGGAGGAGCTGGCCAAGTCCCGTGAAGACCGACGTGCTCTCGAGGGGGAACTTGATCAGATCCGCAACGTTGCCCAGCTTGTCGTTTCGGAGGTCTTCAGGTCGGTGCCAAGCACTTGCGCGCCCGCCGTCCAGCTGGCGGAGGTCCCGGATGTGGTCCGAGACCTTATCACGAGCGGGTTGTTCTACGAAGCGTCGGGGGTGCTGACTTCGGTGGCGACGCATCATCCGAACCTGGATATCGCCACTATATGCAGTGGGTACGCTGACGGCTTGAGTACGGAGGACATCCAATCGATCGAGGAGGGCTTGCTGCCGCACGCAAGGTCGGTGGCAGAGCAAGTCTCTGCTCAGTGGGTGATGGACATCCGCCATGAAGACATGGCTAGAAGCGTGCGTCGGGAGGACATTGCCCAGCCTGTGGATGGTACAGAGCCAGGGTAGGAAGTGGACATCGCCCCGGCTTTGACCGAGCCGAATGTCGTCCCACCGGGGAGTGAGCCGCCCGCGCCTCCGCCGGTCGCACCGACAGCAGATGCCGCCGAGTCTCCCCAATAGCTTGTAAAGTTTAAGTAGTTAAGTAAACGTAAAAAGTTTAAGTTTGGGGGAGCCCCTGTGTAAACATTCATGTGTACTTAATGACTACAGTCGGTTTTATTTTCAGTGATGGAGTCACTCCGTTCGGGGAAGCTTGTTCCTTAGTTTTCCCTTAGCGTAATTTTGTTTTTTATTCTTTCTTTTTCGTACCTGCCCGTTTGTCCCGTAGGCTGCAACCTTAGGAGCCCGGGGTGTGGCCCGCGAGGCTCAGCTGCTCGTAACCATAGGAAAAGATGGGGTGCGATCAGTCGGAATGTTTGAAAGCAAAGCTACGTAAGGCAAATTAAAGGAATGAACTACCCTTTTGTTTGGGTAGGAAGGAGTTTCACAATATGGAGGTAAACGAAAAAGAGAGGTAGTAGTGTACCCTAGTGGAGCCCTCGAGCGCCCCGGGCCGAAAAGTGTTTGGGTCAGGGTGCTCTTATAGGAGCAAACGTTAAGTAGACAATGATAAGACTGAAATTTAGGGGAAGAAAAAATGACATAGATGTTCCAAGCGTTTGGTGAGGATGTCATTGTCGTCGCCCTTCAGTTGGTAGGCATCCAGTCGGATCACTTCAACCTTCAGTCATCTGGATCCTTGTCTGCTACGCCCCTTTTCTTGGCCGCTGCTTCTTCACCTTTTCTTCCTTTGGCCGACCGGCCTGTCGCAGAAGGCGCTTGAGGAGCTCGCAGTCCTTGTAGAGGTGTTTGACGGGGTAGCCGTGGTTGGTGCATGGGCTCTCCATGAGCTCATGGAAGTGGCCCGGAGGGTCCTACTGGGGCTGCTTGCCCGTGTGATCAGCCGTGGCGATCAACGCGGAGTTAGCCGGTCAGCGGCGATCTTTTCTGTTCTTTTTCCCCTTCTGCGTGGAGGGGCCCTCATCCTGATCCTGATGCTTGGCCTTGCCTTTGCCTCGGACTCCATTGGAGCACGGTGGGAACAGCGCTCGCTAGGGGTGTTGGCCAAAGGTCAGTGGTTCCGGGCCATCCGGGCTGGGACTCTGATCGCTGTTGCGTGCGTCTCGGTTCAGCCCGAGCCACGCGTAGACAGGCGGTCGGTGTGGGGCGGTCGTCAAGTCAAGACGAGGCATAGGTGTGACCTCTTGTGCCACACTCGGTGGTTGTAACGGTGAGCGAGTGGAGCGACTCGTCTATCGCGTCCCCCTTTCTCTGGTGGGGAATGAGGCTACAAGTTGGTGTCGCGATATGGAGCTCTCCGCTTGTTGAACGGCGGCGGTCTCCACTAGTGCCTGGAGGTTTCGGTGGATCGCCTGTTCTTGAGGGTCGTTCGGCTTGGACAGACCGCGTAGAAGCATCGCCACAGCGGCGATGTTCTGATTGGCCTGAGCGAACTGTGGGAGATCATTCCCCCTGTCCATGGTGTTGCGCTGGATCCGACGGGTCTGACCCCAGGCGTCGCTCGCTGGTCTATGAGCACGGGGCGCAGTGGGGTGTACCAAGTGCACCGACGCAGTTGGTGGCTGACGCAGCCACTGTTGTCGTAGTGCCTCGTCATGCTCCCGTGTGAGCTCGAGGGTCTCCGCATGAGAGTCCGGAGGGGTGCAAGTCTGTGAGGATTCTGCTTCCGCCGGTGGGTGTCCCAGAGCGTCCGCCATAGCGCACTCCTAGGACGGATGGTGGCTAGGCACCATGTCGCCGATGCTGGAGCTGTCACTCTCGCCATCGTCATCCATGAGGTCGAGGAAACATGTGGGAGCATAGCTCGCCATTCCCACGAATTTGGACATGAGAGCGGGGCCGTTGTGGCAGAACCTCCTAAATTATAGGGCCCACATGCACCTGTCACTGTCCGACGACCTTTGACAACTATGCATATGTTCCCGGTAACTTTAGAAGACTGTCGGGTGTCCTCGGAGAACCCCGAATCATCCACGATTTCCGAGCAGGATCACATTACAGAGTCATTGCAGTATTACAACATTTATTCAAATATCTACACCAAAGTAAATCAGCGGAAGTCTTACAATAACATAGTTTACAAACCATTTGTTTCAAACTATACAACTAAGTTCGATAATTAATACAAACCAAAGTAGTGGAGTGGCATTATAACATATTATAGAACACACAAATAAGATGCCCTGCCCAAGAGCCACACATTTACTTATCGTCATCACATGGAACAACAGTCATGCAGCACGATCCAAAACAGATCTGCCCATGAGCCTCACCTGCAACAAGGGTCAACGAACCCTGAGTACAAAAGTACTCAACAAGACTTAACGAAAATAAAAATTAATAGAACACAGGAATGCAGACTCAGGGGATTCAAGGTATGGCTTTAGCAATAATCAAAGTTCTTTTGCGTAAAAGCTTTTTAACAAAATTCTTTATATCAACATTTAAAACTTCTTAAGATCATATACAAAGTTGACATGATCCGCATTGATATCATGAAACTTCATAACCAACACCTTCACAAACCATCCTCAAGTTCCAATTATTTATCTATGATGATGAACAGAGAAGTGAGTCTCCATAACCGAGGAGCAACGATGATTCGAACCGATTAAAAACCTAGGTGGGAATTCCAGACCACACGACATATGCAGGTCCCCGACCAACATATGCCAACCTACCCTCGGATCCTCTAAAACAAGAATGGGTCCGCGCCACCCGAGAATATAGTACTCCACCAATCCAGCCCATTGCCACATGGGTACACGCTATTCCCGCCATCTCTCCACTCCCAGTGCGCGAGTAGCCATTCTCGTAATAGAATAGCCAAGTTAAGGCTTACCGGAGTATGTGGTTAATACTACAAAGTCTCACCGCACACAGTTCAACAACGGTACGGGCCTTAATCGACATAGGCGGAAAGAACCCGCTCACAAGACCTCCATGTCTTGTGGCTCACACACACCGAGTCCGCCCGATCTAGATTTATTACACCACATTCCCATATCAAATGATAACATAAGTAACCAAAGTTCCATTTAAGACTTGCAGGTGACAGGTAATCACCCGACTTTCATCGTTCTAAGCATAGCTAAGCATAACTAGGCATATACGAATTAAAACTGGTAACAAGGTAGATATGGAAGAACAAGGTTGGTAATGCACCAATTAGGTTTTCAGTTAACTCTTAATTACTTAATGCAGTAAAGAAAATCAAAAGCGAAATCAATTTGTAAAACACAAGGTAGGTTTAAATGCATCCGGGGCTTGCCTTCGTTGACGGAAAAGTTCGGTTCAGGAGTCGCACCACAATTATCCAACCCGACCTCAACAGACGGATTAACCTCCTCAACCACTTGATTAACTACCACGTGTTCACCTTCGTTCACTACACGTAATAACAATGCCATGTTTAACATGATGCAAGATACAAAATATGATGCTCGATGATGGATGCAAAAGTTAACAACTTGAATACAACTTTTCTTCGCGGTACAGTTACAAGTCAAACTAACTAAACCTTTTCGTACACCTAATTCAATTGCCAAGGATCCTTACTAACTAATGACCCAAGGACATCACTCAATCAAAAATTCAAACAAAACCTAAATCACTAAAGGTTACTATTTGCTTTTATGAATGAATTAATTAATTAAGAATTATGAAATAAATCAACTTGTTCCAATTGACCTCAAAATTTTTGTAAATGTTCATCACAAGATAACTAAGTGGCAAAACAATTTTTATAATTTTTGGATACATAAATAAGCCTAGAAAAATCATGGAAACTCATTTATTAATTAATTGAGCAATTTTTATCACATCCAAGAAGTACTAAAAAACAACATTTCATATTTTTTTCTAAATAGTATTCATCACAGAGAGGTCCCACAAAAATTTTCATAATTTTCGGAGCTCTAAATAATTCTACACAAAATAACAAAAACAGACACTATTCATTTATTTCTGAAAAAGAAAAAATTCCATTTCGAACGCTGAGTTAGTGACAGGGTGACCCCACATGCCATCTTCAACATTCGGCTTTGACTCTGGCGACACGCGCGCTGACCGGTGATAACTCACCAACGGCGAGACCAACGGCGAAGACAAGGGCACCACGGTGATCACCACAACAAGGCGCAACGATATGGGGCACCAGTTCGACTAATTACGGCAAGGTTCAAGCTTCACGCCGGCCATGGCGGATGCGGTGGCACGGCTGCGCTACGCCGGTGATAGGAGACCAGTAGCGGCTAAATAAATGGCACAGGAAGGATCAGTAGCTCACCCCGAACGTGATGGAGCAAAGAACGAGGTCGGAGAAGCTACGGATACGTAGGTCGACGTTCACAGTGATCCCGGCAGCGCAAACGACGGTGACGGTGATTTTTCCGGTGACTGTGATGGACAAAATGAACAATCAGCCTGTCATAGAGCATCACAGGAACAAGGCGGAGCTAGAGCTACGCTGAGCAGAAGCAAAAGCTCACCGGAGAGCTCTGGCCACGATGACACGCCCGCAACGGTGAGGTTGTCGGCCGCGAGGAAGAAAGGCGTGGACAGCGGGTTCTCGGTGGAGGCAAGCGTCAAGGATGGTTCGGCTGAGTGCGGAAGGAACCAACAGAGCTGTTGCAAGCATTACCGAGGATTGGAAGGCGCTACGGCAACGGCAAAAGCTCAACGGAGCTATGGCAACGGCGGCGGCGAAAACAGAGGGAAGAGAAGAACGACGACGACAGCGTCACGGCTTTTAAAGGACGGCCAGGAAGCCAGAGGAAGCCACGACGGAGCCTTTTCCCACGCCAGCGCGACGCCATAGACGGCCACGACGCGCCAGGGACACCGAAGAAGGTCGCCGGCCATGTAGCTTAGGCGGTGAACACTGTTCACTATAATTACAGAATTGCCATTCGTTTAAAATTCCAAATTACTCCTAAATTTGTATAACAACTCAAAAATCTCCAAAAATAAAAGTTGTTCAAAATCAAAAGTTCTACAACTTTTCTTTTATAACCATACCCAAATTCGGTCTACATTTTGAAATGCAAATTTGAATTCAAAAAGGGGACATTTAAAGAATTACGCCTTTTCAAATTACTCCAAATTTTTCTAAACAACTTTGAAAACTCCAAAAACAAACTTTGTACAACTCAACAAGCTCTACATTTTTGCTTTAAGGCTCAACCCCAAAATGTGCTTCAATTTTGAAATGGGTTTTCCAGGTCAAAACATAAAGGCCGAAATTTGGGTTTTTGAAAATCCCAATCCAAACAAAACTTGGAACATGATTCAAACACTACAAGGCAACACTTATAACACAAATATAAACTTTTTTTTGTGAATGCATATCAAAGTTCTCAATATGACCACATGCTTTGCAATGCATATGATGACATGTCCTGTTTTAGTATTTAAAACACCCGAGGTGTTACAGCCGCCGGCACCCTTTGGAGCCCCAGGGTGCACAAATCCGCGGGGGACGTGAGGCCGTAGGGGAATCGGTCGCGTGGTGGTCGCGGTGGAGACAACGGGGTCCCGCCGGATAATCGGCGGAAGATAGAAAATAGCGAGTAAATAACAGTATGTATATTACTGACAACGGGGTTTGAGCAGAGGGTTTGCTCGGAATGAAGCGCAGATGCCATGCCATTGAAGTCATCGTGCGTCCCGGAGCCGATGGAGGGCGCCCCTCCGATGCGCACCGGAACAGCAGCCTCCTCGTGGAGGTGCAATATGCCGAGCCAGTCGGCGATGAAGTCTAGGCTTCCGAAGACGAAGGCCTGGGATGGCTCCAAGATGGGTGGAACCCACATCCCAACATGCGAGAGTGCGGGAAAGTCTAGTGAGCCAAAACGAATCGTGTCGCCTGAGCCCGCCGCGGCAAGGGGGTGGAAAAGTGGGCCATCCGATGACCAAAAAGTATTGAACGTACAACGTCTTCCCACGGACAGCGCCAACTATCGGTGCAAAAAGTGACCAACAAGTAATAATTTGTAGTTTTGTCGTACGTTGTGATCGGAGGTGGCCTAGCACTCAATGACACAGGGTTTATACTGGTTCAGGCAACGTGCCCTACGTCCAGTTTGAGTCAGTCAGTTACTTTATTCCTGAGCCTAGGTGCTCGAAGTTTGCAATGGGGTTACAAACGAGAAGGAGTAAGATGGGGTGGACAAGAGGTATGGTCGGCTCCAGTCGGAAGGGCTGAGAGCGACAGGAGCTCCGCTAGAGTTAAGTGTTCAATCGTGTGCTTGAGGTCCAAACCTGGCGGTTCTATGGTTGTGAGCTAATGAACTTGATCGATCTAATGAGTCTGGAATAACTTGTTTGAACTTGAATCAACCTCCCCCTTGGGAGAGGGCGCATCCCCTTTTATAGATGAAGGGGATGGCCTTATAGGTGAGAGGGAGGGAGTACGTATGCTTCTAAGCCTTGCTGCCCACGCCGGTGGGTACAGGATGATGGTAGGCACCCACAATACTGTTGGTTGTTAGATGCACATGGGAGGTTACATCGTCTTTGTTCGGGTATGGCAGATGTCCGTACCTACAATACTGCTAATGCCCGGAGGCATGTGAGGGCTTTTACCATGTTCTCCTGGTATGGTAAATGTCGACACCCGCAACACTGTCGATGCCCAGAGGCATGTGGGGGCCTTACCATATGGGAGTTAATGGCACCCACAATCCTATAGGAAAATGTCGGCGCCTACAACACTGTTTGTGTCAAGGTGGTTGTAGAGTACTGTTCCCGCAGGTGTATAGAGTATGATCCCTGGTATCGTGGTTTGACTTGTGCGCCTTGCCTTGCTTTCTCCGTTTGTTCCCTGATCCCTTCCGAGCGGGCGTCCCCGGTCCGTTGGTCCCAGCTGGCTCTGGTTGTGCCAGTCAGAGAAGAGCAGTGAGCAGGGTCTTTGCATACCCCGGTCGGAGATGTGGGGTCGGAGTCGGAGGTAGTGCTTTTGCCAGCCTTTCGGTCGGAGACACTGTCCGGTAGCGGCTGGAGACCGAAGTGAGCGCTCTGATCGGAGAGGTGGGCCAGAGTCGACAAGCGGGCGCTGCTCCTCCGTGGCCAGACCTTCTGGTCGGTGACTAGATCGCCCTTCTGGCCTGTTCATTTAGACTCTTGGGCCAGCCCATGAGTTTGCACGCTGTCTGCTTGGGCTGAACCTTTGCGGGGAAGCCGATCCGCGAGGGACCCCTGGTTTATGAACCCGATAGGAGCCCCCGAGCCCCCGGATGATTCGGGTAGAATTATCTGGGGGGGTTTACCTTGACGGTGGGTGCGCGCGAGCACACCCGAGGGTGTAGCCCCCGAGCCCATGGGTGGTTCGGGGCAGAACCGTCTAGAGGGTTTTTTGTGTTGCCAGCGGGGGAGGTTTCTGTTTTGTCAGCGGGTGCGCGCGAGCGCACCCACGGGTGTAGCCCCCGAGCCCCTGGGTGGTTTAGGCAGAACCGTCTTGGGGTGTTTGTCGGTGGGCGTGTGTGCGTGTTTTTTAGTTGAGACGGAGTCATTCAACCAAGGTGTCGTTTTGTGTAGTCGAGGCGTTCTAGTATTGGGATTGGGCGAAACGGAGATCCTAGCGTCGGTGTGCGTCGTGGGATCGGGCAAGTCGGAGTTGTGGATACTGGCGTCGGTGCGTGCCGTGGGATTGGGTGAGTCAGAGTCATGGATCCTAGCATCGATGCGTGCCGTGGCATTATGATAGTTAGTTTTTAGGGATCGGACGAGACGGAGCTCGCGAGTCTAGGTGTCGATGCACGCCGTGGGACCGGGCGAGTCAGAGTCGTGGATCCTGGCCTCGGTGTAGCCTGTGCAGGCGACGTAGTTAGTTTAATTAGTTTAGGGATTGGGCGAGCCGAAGCTTGCGGATCCTGATGGGGCGAGTTCGGGGTCGCAGACCTGGTCGTTTGGCGTACAGTCGGAGCATAGTCAGATGGGGCGAGTTCAGGGTCACAGACCCAGTCGTTTGGTGTGCAGTCGAAGCATAGCCAGATGGGGTGAGTTTAGGGTCGCAGACCCAGTTGTTTTGGTGTGCAGTTAGTTAGTTAGCTTTGGGATCAGATGAGCCGGAGCTCGCGGATCCTAGCATCGGTGCGCGCCGTGGGATTGGGCGAGTCAGAGTCATGGATCATGAAGGTGCGAGTTTGGGGTCACAGACCCTAGGCGTTTTTGGTGTCTTGAGCCCCCGAGCCCTGCTAGGCCTTAGTAGGGGCCGGTTTGAGTTGTGTGCGTTACCCCATCCGCGGTTCCTCATAACCGGAGGGGCTGAGTTTTGTCGCTTGTCCCGATCGCTCGGGCTCGAGTGACGCGCTCGGTGAGTTCGCTAATGGGTATGATCGAGTGGAATCTGGGTCTATCATTCATGACGGGGTCGGCATAGCCCTCTTGTGACATTCGACTGCTCCTTTACCTGCAACCCGATAGATGCCTGGGTCATTCCGGAGACCGACCCGGGTGGCCTAACGGCCTCCCCTCGATGGAGATTCTGTGGGCTTGGCAGAGGCTTAGGATCGAATGAGAAGATTGAGATGACCCTGTCTGCCAGACTAGGCAAGGGCCGCACAGGGCTCATCTGCATTTTTCTCCCCTGGCTATGCCGTTGCTCATGTCGAATGAGGCAACTGCCGCTTTATGACGCAACACGGAGCGTTGTGATGCATTTCGCTGCACATGCGATGCTTAGTTCCCGAGCCCCTGAGCGGTTCAGGGCCCGAATCGTCCAGGGGGTACGGGCATATGGAATGGATGCGCGATGGATGTATGAAATGATTTATAAAGAAATAGAGGGGGTCGGTAGTGTTACCTTGATGACTCGAGTGACAGGGTTTGAAGAGCTCTAGTCAGAAATGTCCGACCAGTACCCGTGCTCGTCATTCGTGGTGGAGTTGGCATGGCCTACCTGGGGCGTCCCTTTTCTCCTTACCTGTCTCTCGGTATATTTCCTGAGCCGTTTGATAGACTTGAGAAGCTCGACGGTCTCTCCTGGCGGAGATCTCATTTTGGGTTTTTCCTAAGTCCCGCCTGGGGATGCGGAGAGCCGCCTGTGTGTGGTGGCACTTTGGTTCTTGTGCCCAACGTGCGGTAGTGGCTGGCATGTGGTAGTGGTGGGCCATACCCAGGCCACGTCCTGTCTAATTAGGAGTCATTCCGTCGGGCAGGGCACGTCTCATCGGTCAGGGTGCATCTCATCTGCATTAAATGGGAAAGAGAGGGTTTTTCGCTCTGCCATTTCGTCTTTCCCGATCGGCGCGCCCTTCCCTAACTGTTGTACCCTTTTCCTTAAGTAGGAGAAGGGAGAAGGTTTTCACCCTGTTCTTTCGCCTTTTCCTCATCTGCCGCCTCCTTTCCTTTTCCATCTTGCCATGAGCGTTTCTGAGAGCCACGGCGGTTTCTAGGAAAGAAAGGGGAGAGAGCGAGGGAGAAGAAAAACTCACCAATCCTTTTGCAATCCTGGAGCGAAATGTCGGACTGGAGGTTGTCTACTGTGAGGGAGTCGGTGTTGAAGGCCTTCGTCGTGAAGGGGTTTCTATCGCCGAAGGAGGTGGCGCACTGTAGGGCTCTCGGGAGGGAGGAGTTCCCGCAACCTACGGCTGATGAGGTGGTTTCTTTTCTCACCTTCCATGAGCGCGGGTTAGGATAGCCCGCGCACTGGTTTCTGCGTGGGCTCCTCAATGAGTGGGGTCTGGAGCTGTAGCACCTTAATCCGACGGGGGTGTTGCACATTGCCGGCTTTGTTACTGTCTGCGAGGCTTTTCTTGGGAGGGAGCCGCACGTGGATTTCTTCCGGCGGCTATTCTCTAGGAGAGCTTTGACGGCGTGGAATCCGGCCGAGATCGCATCGGTGGGGGGTTTCACCCTGTAGAGGAAACCGAGCGCGGGAGGCTCATATCCCGCGTACATCCCCTGCGACTCCAACCAGGGGTGGCATGGGGAGTGGTTCTACATCAGAAATCTGGTGGCAGCACCGTTCCTGGTGTTCACTGGTGGGAGGCTGGAGAAGCAGGATAGTTGGTTGTGGGGTTGCGCCCATAAGGAGAAGAAGAAGGTTGAGATCATCGAGGAGGAGCTCCGGAAGCTTGTGCGGCGCGGCCTTCATGGGGTGCGGGTGTTCCACACCCTCTACCACCATTGGATCACTCCGATGGCAGAGAGGGCACGGCTGATGTGGAGGTACAGCGGCGTGACGGACCCAGATCGTGCGTCGCCGGAGGATCTGCCGAACGATGAGGTCTGGAGGCATCTTGGCCGGGTGCTGCAGCAGAAGCCCAAAGAGAAGGTTCACGGGAATCCCACACCTCTCAATGCCTTGGTGGTGTCCAAACTGGTATGCTCCTCTTTCTTCACTTCGTGCTCTTTTCCCCCTTTGTTTTCCTGCTTTTCCGATCTTGAGTCGCCTGTCGCGTAGGGGCTTGATGCTTATAGGTCTCGACCGCACCTTCCGAAGGGGCTGGAGGGCGCGGCCTGATAGGCCGCCTAGAAGGAGGCGACAGATGCCAGGAAGAAGAAGAGAACCAGGGAGGTTCGGCGGAAGCAAGAGAAGGAGAAGGAGATCGCCCGGCACGTGAAGGCCGGGGAACGTAGGAGCGATGTCGAGTCGGAGCTCGCATCAGAGGATCCCATGGATGTGGATGACATGGTTTTCTCCGAGGAGGAGGAAAGTCGGGAGGTCGTTGTGACCTCAGCGGAGCATCGCGACCCTATGGCCACATCCGCTGATGACGAGCGGGAGGCAGAGATGCGCGCGGTGGTCCCCGCACCGCGAAAACATGCAGCGAGTGTGGACGTCATCGGTGAACATGAAGCGAAGCGGACGTGGTCACCGCGCCCCTTGGTGCCATCGCCGGTCCCATCCCCGCCTACCGCGGACACGGCCAAGCTAGCCGGGAGGTCCATGGAGCGGACTAGCACCAGTGCGTCGCCGGGACTAGTGCTAGCGCGCGACTCGCAGCCAGAGGATGCCCCGCCTACCGTGGACACGGTTGAGCAAGCCGGGTGGTCACAGGAGTGGACTGGCACCCGTGCGTCGTGCGACTCGCAGTCGGAGGATGCCCCAGCTACTGCTCCGGTCGGGAGTCCCGAGCCGAGGGTCGTGGCGACCCGTAGGCCAGGCAGGAGCTGGTTGGGACAACTCTGCCCTCGGCTGAAGTGAGGGACTACGGGTCGTAGCCTGGGAGCGGTCCTTGCCCTGCAGGCCCATCGACGTCAGGTCTTGCCTTCAGAGTCGTGTCGCTTACCTCCCGGTATGTTTTTCTTTGTTTCTTTTCGATCTTTTGCTGTTGAGTCTTTTTGGAGTGTGGCCTACCTGCACTTTCTGTCAGTGGCCGGGCGATATCGGGGTTGAGCATCGCCTCGACCTCCATGCAGGAGACCTGGAGGCCCACCCTGCAGCGTGTCATGGCGAGCGACGGGGGAGCAGGGTGGCGGCGGCGAGCCCTTTCCTTCTAGGGGTGGTCCCCCCTGGGTCGGTTGATGGTATGGTGGCAGTGGCAGCGTTAGCGTGGGCAACGATCCCGGTGCTAACGGCGGAGGTCGGGTCGGAGGTAACTCTCACGGCCCCTCCTCCACTAGTCATGGCAAAAGACGCCTAGGAGCGGGTTAAGTCTACCAAGTAGTTAGTCGAGGTTGACCTATAGCTCGTCGTGGAGGTGACTTTCCCGTACTTGTCCTTGACCTCTGAATCTCTTGTTGGTTGCCTTAGCCTGGTTGTTTTATGTAGAGTCTGAAGGAGATGTCATCCCGCAAGTCCCGCTTCCTCCGAATGGAGCATGCTCGAGTGGCTGGGCTTAAGCGTCAGCTTGAGTCCGCCCATCGCGAGTCCCAGGACCGGACGGCCGAGGCGACCATGGCGCGGGCTGAGGGGCAGCGTGCAGCAGAGCGGGCGATCACCACCGAGCGAGGGCTTGAGGCGGCTAAGACCCACCAGGCATAGACCGAGGTAGGGTTGCGGACATCCCTGGTGGACACTGAGGCGGTGCTCCAGGAATCCTTAGCGGCTCTTGAGTCGGAGCAAAGCGCCTTGGTGTCGGAGCGGAACGCCCTAGAGTTGGCGCGGAAGGCCCTAGAGTCAGAGCGGAAGGCCTGGTCGGACGTAGACCGAGAAGTGCTCGCGCTTCGGGGCCAGGTGATGAGGACGGAGGAGGCGAGTGCCCGGCTACGCGAATAGGTGGCCTGGCAGGCGGAGGAATTCTCCACCCTTGAGAACTTCCGCATCGGTACGTACCTTTCCTATTTTTTTGTCGTGTTGGTTTCTTCCTTCAGCCTGTTTCTAAGCTCGTCGCCCTTCTTTCAGAGCTGGGCGGAAAGGTGAAGTCGCTGGAGCAGGACCTGGAAACGGTCAAGGCGACTTTCAGCCGGAATGCGAAGGTGCTAGCCAAGTCCTGTGAAGAGCGATGTGCTCTCAAGGGGGAACTTGACCAGATCCACAATGTTGCCCATCTTGTCATTTTGGAGGTCTTCGGGTCGACGCCAAGCACTAGCGCGCCCACCATCCAGCTTGCGGAGGTCCCGGATGTGGTCCGGGACCTTATCATGAGCGGGCTATTCTACGGAGCGTCGGGGGTGCTGGATTTCACCACTATCTACAGTGGATACGCTGACGGCTTGAGTACGGAGGACATCCAATCGATCGGGGAGGGCTTGCTACCGCACGCAAGGTCGGTGGCAGAGCAAGTCTCTGCTCAGTGGGTGATGGACGTCTACCGTGAAGACATGGCCAGAAGCATGCATCGGGAGGACATTGCCCAGCCTGTGGATGGTACGGAGCCTACGTCAGAGGTGGACATCACCCTGGCTTCAACCGAGCCAAATGTCATCCCATCGGGGAGTGAGCCGCCCGCGCCTTCGCCGATTGCACCTACAGCAGATGTCGTCGAGCCACCCCAATAGCTTGTAAAGTTTAAGTAGTTTAGTAAACGTAAAAAGTTTAAGTTTGGGGGAGCCCCATGTAAACGTTCATGTGTACTTAATGACTATAGTTGGTTTCGTTTTTAGTGATGGAGTCACTCTGTTTGGGGAAGCTTGTTCCTTTTGTTCCTTAGTTTTCCCTTAGCATAATTTTGTTTTTTATTCTTTCTTTTTCGTACCTGCCCGTTTGTCCCATAGGCTGCAACCTTGGGAGCTCAGGGTGTGGCTGTTCCAAGCATTTGGTGAGGATGTAGTTGTCATCGCCCTTCAGTTAGTAGGCATCCGGTCGGATCACTTCAACCTTCAGTCGTCTGGATCCTTGTCTGTTACGCCCCTTTTCTTGGCCGCTGCTTCTTCGCCTTTTCTTCCTTTGGCCAGCCGCCCTGTCGCAGAAGGCGTTTGAGGAGCTCACAGTCCTTGTAGAGGTGTTTGATAGGGTAGCCGTGGTTGGTGCATGGGCTCTCCATGAGCTCGTGGAAGTGGCCCGGAGGGTCCTGCTGGGGCTGCTTGCCCGTGTGATTAGCCGTGGGGATCAATGCGGAGTTGGTCGGTCGGTGGTGATCTTTTCTGTTTTTTTTCCTTCTGTGTGGAGGGGCCCTTGTCCTAATCCTGACGCTTGGCCTTGCCTTTGCCTCGGCCTCCGTTGGAGCACGGCGGGAATGGCGCTCGCTGGGGGTGTTGGCCAAAGGTCCGTGGTTCTGGGCCATCCAGGCTAGGACTCTGATCGCTGCTGCGTGCGTCTCGGTTCGGCCTAAGCCGCGCGTAGATAGGTGGTCGGTGTGGGGCAGTCGTCAAGTCAAGACGAGGCGTAGGTGCGACCTCTTGTGCCACGCTCGGTGGTAGTAGCGGTGAGCGAGTGGAGCAACTCATCTACCTCGTCCCCCTTTCCCTGGTGGGGACTGAGGCCACGAGTCGGTGTCGCGATACGGAACTCTCCGCTTGTTGAACGGCGGCGGTCTCCACTAGTGCCCAGAGGTTTCGGTGGATCGCCTGTTCTTGAGGGTCGTTCGGCTCGGATAGGCCGCACAGAAGCATCGCCGCAGCGGCGATGTTCTGATTGGCCTGAGCGAACTGCAGGGGATCATTCCCCTATCCATGGTGTTGCGCTGGATCCGACGGGCGTGACCCCGGGCGCCGCTCGCCGGTCTATGCACACGGGGCACAGTGTGGTGCGCCGAGCGCGCCGGCGCAGTCGGTGGCTGTGGCAGAACCTCCTAAATTATAGGGCCCATATGCATCTGTCACTGTCCAACGACCTTTGACATCTATGCATATGTTCCCGGTAACTTAAGAAGACTGTCGGGTGTCCTCGAAGAACCTCGAATCATCCACGATTTCCGAGCAGGATCACATTACAGAGTCATTGCAGTATTACAACAGTTTTATTCAAGTAGATACATCAGAGTAAAATATAGCGGAAGCATTACAATAACTTAGTTTTACAAACCAGTTGTTTCAAACCTTACAACTAAGTTCGATAATTATGACAAACCAAAGTAGTGGAGTGGCATTATAACATATTACAAAACACACAATTTAAGCTGCCCTGCTCAAGGGCCACACATCTACTTATCGTCATCGCATGGAACAACAGTCATGCAGCACGATCCAAAACAGATCTGCTCATGAGCCTCACCTGCAACAAGGGTCAACGAACCCTGAGTACAAAAGTACTCAACAAGACTTAACCGAAATAACAAAATAGAAGACTCAGGAATGCAGGCTTAGGGATTCAAGGTAGGGCTTTAGCAATAATCAAAGTTCTTTTGCGTAAAAGCTTTTTAACAAAATTCATTATTTCGACAGTTAAAACTTCATAAGATCATATACAAAGATGACACGATCCGTAATGAGATCATGAAACTTCATATCCAACACCTTCTCAAATTTCAGTTATTAAACTACGATGATGAACAGAGAAGTGAGTCTCCATAACCGAGGAGCAACGACGATTCGAATCGATTATAACCCAGCTGGGGATTCTAGACCACACGATATATGTAGGTCCCCGACCTACATATACCAACCTACCCTCGGATCCTCTAAAACAAGAACGGGTCCGCGCCACCCGAGAATACAGTACTCCACCAATCCAGCCCATTGCCATATGGGTACACGCTATTCCCGCCATATCTCCACTCCCAGTGCGCGAGTAGCCATTCTCGTCATAGAATCGCCAAGTTAAGGCTTACCGGAGTATGTGGTTAGTACTACAAAGTCTCACCGCACACAATTCAACAACGGTACGGACCTTAACCGACACAGACGGAAAGAATCCGCTCACAAGACCTCCATGTCTTATGGCTCACACACACCGAGTCCGTCTGGTCTAGATTTATTACTTCACATGCTCATATTTCATGATAACATAAGTAACCAAAGATCCATTTAAAACTCGCAGGTGACAGGTAATCACCCGACTAAGCATGACTAAGCATAACTAGTCATTTACGAATAAAATAGGTAATCAAGGTAGATATGGAAATTCAAGGCTGGTAATGCACCAATTAGGTTCCACTTGACTTCTAATCACTTAATGCAGTACAGGAAATCAAAAGCGAAATTAATTTGTAAAACACAAGGTAGGGTTGTATGCATCCGGGGCTTGCCTTCGTTGACGGAAAAGTCTGGTTCCTGCGACGTTCCACAAGTATTCGATCCGACCTCAACAAACGGATTAACCTCCTCAACCACTTGATTCACTACCACGTGTTCACCTTCGTTCACTACACATAATAACAATGCCATGCTTAACATGATGCGAGATATAAAACATGATGCTTGATGATGGATACAAAATTAACAACTTGAATACAACTTTCCTTCGCGGTACAGTTACAAACCATTATCATAAAGCATTTTTAGTCGTTCTTCTAACAAGTCAAAGGTTCACTTATCATACATGCTTACCAACTAAAGCTTTATCATGAAAAGACATGTATAAACAATATACAAGGAAATGTATAACTTTTACTTTTTACCCAAGAGGTTGCATCTAAGAAGCAATCAAGTTTATTAACATGCATTTACTAATGAAGTCCTTAATTAAGTCATTTAGAATTATTAACTAAAGGGTGAACCTAAGCATATCAAGAAGGTAATCACTTGGCCATGACATAGCAGGGGTGGGGTGTTTCATGATCTATAATCAACTCCAAAAACCAATCAGGACATCTTATGATCTATGTTTATCATTTTGACAATTATTAACTAATAATTAAGGCATATAAATAAGAGTATAATTAAACATCATCAAATTAATTCCAAACTTTTTGTGGAGGTAGGCTTTAACAATAAACAAATACAATAAAAGTTTCATGGTCACTGGATATTTATTTTGGCCTATAAAAATTACACAACAAGCATTTCTTAATTAAAAGGACTAATTTTTAAGCATCCAAAAACTGTTGATTTTCATGGTTTCATATTTTTCTTAAATAGTTTACATTTCAGAGAGGTCACACAAAAAAATTCATAGTATTTAAAGCTCTATTTAATTCTACACAAAAATAACAAATCACAACACTATTTAAAATAATCACTAACTTTTTCATTTAGCACCCGCTACAGGACCGTCTTCTTCCTCGGGCCGAACCACGCCAGGAAACACGGCGGCGATGCGCTGACCACGACGACTGCTCCCCGATGGCGAGGTCTCCGGCCACGGCAACTGTACCAACACGTTCCCCACAATACAACGCACCGATTAGAGGCACTAGCTTGAGCAATTACTGCAAGGTCCGAGCTTGACGTCGGCCATGGCGGCCACGACGGCGCGGCGGTGTCGTTCCAGCGTGCTATGTGCGGTAAAGGTAAAATGAATAGGTTAACGAGCAACACGGTACCACGGAGAGCTCAGAACCATACTCAGGAGGAGGAGATAGGCACCAGAGCGCTCTGGCCACGGAGAGGTGGAGCTCGGTGGCGCTGCGGACGGCCGCGAAGGGAATGACGGTGCCCGGCTGATTCTGATGAACTGGGATGGCTCGAGTGGTGTCAGCTGAAGCACAAGGAGCAGGCGAAGCTTATGACGGGTGTTGCTGCGACTGGATGGCACTACGGCGATGGCACGAGCTCGCCGAAGCTGGGCGGTGGCGACTGGAAAACAGAGGAATAAAGAGAAGAAGAACGGCGGCGACATAGGCCCTTAAAGCGCAGCTCAGAAGCAAGGAGAAGCCACGACGCAGCCTTCCCGTGCCAGCGTGGAGCCAAGGATGGCCACGGCGACGCCCAGAACGAGTTAGAAGCTCGCCGGCAATGAGGTGGCTTCCGCGGGCACTGTTCATCGAAATTACAGAATTGCCACTCTCTTTAAAACTCAAATTACTCCCAAATTTATGTAACAACTCAAAAATCTCCAAAAACAAAAGTTGCTCAAAATTTAAAGTTCTACAACTTTGCTTTTATAACCATACTCAAATTCGGTCTACATTTTGAAATTCAAATTTGAATTCAAAAAGGGGACATTTAAAGAATTACGCCTTTTCAAATTACTTCAAAATTTTCAAAACAACTGTGAAAACTCCAAAAACCAACTTTGTATAACTGGACAAGCTCTACACTTTTTCTTTAAGACTCAACCCTAAAATGTGCTTAGATTTTGAAATGGGTTTTTCGGGTCAAAACTAATCGCTGGAAATCAGGGTTTTCGAAACTTCAATTCCAAACCAAACTTTGAACTTGATTCATACATACAACCAACACATATTATCATAAAACAATATTCACACCAAGCATTGCAATAAAAATTATTAAACTTTTATTAAGGAAGAATTTGAATTGTTTAATAGATTCCCATATTAAAATTCACAAAGTTTCTTACTCATTATTATTTCATGTAACATGTAACACACTTCATAACAACATTTACATGCTATGAATTAAACATGAAATGCATTCATGAGTTGATACATGATGATTATGCATAATGATGACATGATCACCTTTTAAGTACTTTATAACATCAGGGATGTTACAGTGGCTGACGCAGCCACTGTTGTCGTAGTGCCTCGCCGTGCTCCCGTTTGAGCTCGGGGGTCTCCGCACGAGAGTCTGGAGGGGTGCGAGTCTGTGAGGACTCTGCTTCCGCCGGTGGATGTCCCAGAGCGTCCGCCATAGCGCACTCCCGGGACAGATAGTGGTTGGGCGCCATGTCGCTGATGCTGGAGCCATCACTCTCGCCATCGTCATCCATGAGGTCAAGAAAACAGGTGGGAGCATAGCTCGCCATTCCCATGAATTTAGACGTGTGAGCGGGGGACGCCGACACCCTTCGGAGCTACAGGGCACACACATCCGCGGGGGACGCGAGACCATAGGGGAATCGGTCGTGTGGCGGTCGCGGTGGAGACAACGGGGTCTCGCCGGATAATCGGCGGAAGATAGAAAATAGCAAGTAACTAATAGTGTGTATATTACTCACAGTGGGGTTTGAGCAGAGGGTTTGCTCGGAATGAAGTGCAGATGTCGCGCCCTTGAAGTCGTCGTGCGTCCTGGAGCCGATGGAGGGCGCCCCTCCGATGGGCGCCGGAATGAGAGCCTCCTTGTGGAGGTGCAGTACGCCGAGCCGGTCGACGACGAAGTCCGGGCTTCTGAAGAGGAAGGCCTGGGATGGCTCCAAGATGGGTGGAACCCACATCCCAACAGGCGAGAGTGCGGGAAACTCTAGTGAGCCGAAACGAATCGTGTCGCTGTCGGTGCGGGACCCACGGGATACCCCGCAAGGAAGAGAGAAGATCTAGTCTAACTAAGATTCTCCCCATGTAATCTTAGTAGTAGTATTATTCTGTAATCCTACTAGAAACTCTCACTGTAAACCGACTAGGATTCTGACCTCCTGACTATATAAAGGAGGGCAGCGATCCTAGAGAGAGGATCACGACTTTTACGACATAAGACAATCAATACAATGCAAGGGCTAACGCCGACTGGACGTAGGGCTATTACTCGATCAGCGATCGAGGGTCCAAACCAGGATAAATCGACTGTCTCTTGTGTTCACCGTCGAGTTCCGCATACGTTGAAGCTCGAACATACTGCCCTGGGTACCCCCGTGGCAGGCTATCAGTGGTCAAACATCGACAGCGCTAGGATTACAGAATAATACTACTACTAGGATTACATGGGAAGAATCCTAGTTAGACTAGATCTTCTCCCTTCCTTACGGGGTATCCCGTGGGTCCCGCATCGACAAGCCCCCGAGCATTTCATGGTTGAACTCGAAAGCCTCCTTGTTTCTCAGGCTTTGCCTGGTGAATCAAGCTTGGTCCGAGTTCTTTCGACGTGAAGCCTTGAAGTGGTCCTGTCTTGAAGAAGTCTTCTTGGTGACGTGTGCTTTTTCGAAGAAAAAAGTGCACTCACTGAGTCTAGCTCCCGAGCCTCTTGCTATTTGGAACAAAAAGTTGGAGGGTCTTAAATCATTATCGTTGAAAAAACTAAAAATCTCTTCTGAGGATATGTACCCTGCAGCCCCCGAGCATATATTCGGGTTCTTTTGATTCAAGAAGAACTCAGATATAGGATCTTTTGTCATATTCTCAAGTAGCCTGCTTTCTGTTCGAGGATGTCGTGCCTCTTCCTTTGTTTCCCTTGAGTAATGAAAACACATATAAACATGCACGTGCATCCTCATATTTGTGCTCATCTTGCTGACGCAATAATAAATCTTCTCCAGGTAAGTCAGCCTCGATAGTCCGACGTTCGACCATGATCCGATCCGAGTAAGGCAACCTGAAAAATCCATCAAAAGGCTTCGGGTGGGCAGTCCCCTCATCGGAGACCCCGTATCACCCCCACCTTAGAATTTCCAAATCACCACAACAAGGTCGACCTTAGCTGCCGAGTAGTTGATCACCCCAACCGAGTAGTCGATCACCGTGGCCGTGTAGTCGGACGTCCTGGCGACTTGTAGAGCAGCAACCGAGTAAGGCAGCGTGGAGCGTGTGTCTCACCCAACGAAGTAGTGGCCAAGTAAGGCAGCCTGCGGTGGGCGAGCTCTTTACTTGATGACGTGGTCTAGAAAATGGTTCCCTATAAAGTAACCATACGAAAGTATGTAATAATTGATATACAAGATATCAAGTTGGAAGTATGTCCCAGTATTATAAAATGCATATTAATTTTTTCGCGTCTTGCTCTTACTAGGCTATGTAATTTCCCTAGGTAGGTAGCCTATTACGTTTAAACACCTCTCGCACGTTTCCGGTGAGTAGGCTTCACGGATTAAGGCCTCAGCAACCCAAGTAAATTAACAACCGTTAAGAGAAGACATTATAAAATGCAAATTAAATTTTTTCGCGTCTTGCTCTTACTAGGCCATGTAATTTCCCTAGGTAGGTAGCATGTTACATTTAAACACCTCTCGCACCTTTCCGGCGAGTAGGCTTCACAGATTAAGGCCTCAGCAACCCAGATAAATTAACAACCGCTAAGAGAAGACATTATAAAATGCATATTAAATTTTTTCGCGTCGTGCTCTTATTAGGCCATGTAATTTCCCTATGTGGGTAGCCTGTTACGTTTAAACACCTCTCGCACCTTTCCGGCGAGTAGACTTCACGGATTAAAGCCTCAGCAACCCAGTTAAATGAACAACCGTTAAGAGAAGACTTGAGTAGTCGGGGAGGCAACTATAGTAGAGCCGCGGAGGCATATGGATAATATCCGGAGATATATGATGATTAAAGAATATTTGAAAAAATATTAAACCATGACTTAGTGACGGCCGCGTGGTAGAATTAGCGTGCGATCCCGACGTTCAGGCTTTGAAGCCCCCGAGCATCAGCTTGACCTTTATGACCGAGTAGTCGGTCACCACAACCAAGTAGTCGGTCACCACGGCAGAGTACTTGGACATGCGAGCGAGTAGTCGGACACCGCAGCAGAGTAGTTGGACACCGCAGCGTGAACATGTGATAGGATTCAAAAAATCAAATTCGCTTCTACACCTTCCAGGTTGTTGCTGTACATCCTGACGCACGAGACACGTTCATGCAAGCATGACGATTTGAACTTGCTTGTTTTGTTGAGTTCTTTGGCTGTTAGTTTAATTTCATCCCTAGGGGCGTTGGCGGATAGTTCGTCTTGGGATACTTCATCCGGGTGTCGTTCTTGACGGGGAGTTCTCTGTTGTTGATGTTGACCGCTAGTTCCTGCTTCGTCCGCCGAAGAGATTATGGCAAAGAGTTCTCTGTCCGGGGAGTAGTTTCTAGAGCTTGAGGTTATGACTTCCGTGGAACCATCTTCTTCACGGATTGGTGATAATGGAGTACCCTCTTGGTATGGGAGGATATCCAAGTGTGCGATAAAGCATGACTCGTCCTGGACAAGGAAAGATGGCTTCATGCCTGGCCAGTAGACAAATCTACCTTGCGGTGTTGATGTGATACTAGGCCCTGCTGCGGTCCTGATAAAGGGGATTCTTCAAGAGAGTTCGAGTCGTAGTCGTGGTCGTAGTGCTCAATTGACTCCAATCCGGATTGGATCTTGAGTAGAGCCGCTTGATGGACCATGGCCGCATTTCGGAGTCCAAATGGGAATCGACTCAGAGTGGTATCCGATTCGCACGATGGCTGGGTTGCCTGCTCGTGACGACTAGTCCGAGTTGTTGTGGAGTCCGAATTGTACTCGAACTTGGTATTGTTTAGATCGAAAATTTGGTTGAATCTTTCGATGAAATCTTTCGTAGCTTGTTGACAGGAGTTGTCGTCGAGATGCTTCTCCTCCGAGGCCTCCACGATGTAGCGGTGGAAGCTTCCAGTGCCATCAGCGACGTAGACCAAGAGCCAAAGATGAACATCGTGCTGGCTTCGAACGCAAACGTAGGCTTGATGATGATTTGAGCCATCGAACTTGCGCGGAGAATTTTGGTCGTCGCCTGCCTCGTAGACCCATGAACCGAAGATGAAGGTTGATCCCATCGAAAAGATCATGCTGTCGAGGACCGTCGAGCTCTCGGATGCAAATTCGCCGAAAGCCCCTACCTAGTGCGCCAGCTGTCGATGTTTGACCACCGATAGTCTACCACGGGGGTACCCGGGGCAGTATATTCGGGCTTCAGCGTATGCGGAACTCGACGGTGAACGCAAGAGACAGTCGATTTATCCTGGTTCGGACCCTCGATCGTTGATCGAGTAATAGCCCTACGTCCAGTCGGCGTTAGCCTCTGCGTTGGATTGATTGTGAAGTGTTGTGTTGTCAAAGTCCCGTCTCTAGGAACCATGCCCTCCTTTATATAGTCAGGAGGCTAGAGTCCTAGTAGGATTACAGAATAACACTACTACTAGGATTACATGGGAAGAATCCTAGTTAGACTAGATCTTCTCCCTTCCTTGCGGGGTATCCCGTGGGTCCTGCATCGATAGTTGCCTGAGCCCGCCGCGGCGAGGGTGGCAGAAAAGTGGGCCATCCGATGACAAAAAAGTGTTGAACGTACAACATCTTCCCCACGGACGGCGCCAACTGTCGGTGCAGAAAGTGACCAACAAGTAATAATTTGTAGTTTTGCCGTACGTTGTGATCGGAGGTGGCCTAGCACTCAATGACATAGGGTTTATACTGGTTCAGGCAACGTGCCCTACGTCCAGTTTGAGTCGGTCGGTCACTTTATTTCTGAGCCCAAGTGCTCGAAGTTTCCAGTGGGGTTACAAACGAGAAGGAGTAAGATGGGGTGGACAAGAGGTCTGGTCGGAAGGGCCGAGAGCGACAGGAGCTCCGCTATGAGCTAAGTGTTCAAGCGTGTGCTTGAGGTCCAAACCTAGCGGTTCTGTGATTGTGAGCTAATGAACTTGATCGATCTAATGAGTCTGGAATAACTTATATGAACTTGAATCAACCTCCCCCCTTGGGAGAGGGCGCATCCCCTTTTATAGATGACGGGGATGGCCTTACAGGTTAGAGGGAGGGAGTACGTATGCTTCTAAACCTTGCTGCCCACGCCGGCGGGTACAGGATGATGGTAGGCGCCCACAATACTGTTGGTTGTCAGATGCATATGGGAGGTTACGTCGTCTTTGTTCGGGTATGGCAGATGTCGGTACCTGCAATACTGCTGATGCCCGGAGGCATGTGAGGGCTTTTACCATGTTTTCCTGGTATGGTAAATGTCGGCGCCCGCAACAGTGTCGATGCCCAGAGGCATGTGGGGGCCTTACCGTATGGGAGTTAATGGCGCCCACAATATTGTGGGAAAATGTCGGCGCCTACAACACTGTTTGTGTTAGGGCGGTTGCAGAGTACTGTTCCTGCAGGTGTACAGAATACGATCCCTGGTATCGTGGTTTGACTTGTGCGCCTTGCCTTGCTTTCTCCGTTTATTCCCTGGTCCCTTCCGAGCGGGCGTCCCCGGTCGGTTGGTCCCAGCCGGCTTTGGTTGCGCCAGTCGGAGAAGAGCAATGAGCAGGGTCTTTGCATACCCCGGTCGGAGACGTGGGGTCAGAGTCGGAGGTAGTGCTTTTTTCAGCCTTCCGGTCGGAGAGGTGGGCCGGAGTCGACAAGTGGGCGCTGCTCCTCCGTGGCCAGACCTTCCGGTCGGTGACTGAATCGTCCTTCTGGCCTGTTCGTGTAGATTCTTGGGCCGGCCCATGAGTTTACGCGTTGTCTGCTTGGGCCGAGCCTTTGCGGGGAAACCGGTCCGCGAGGGACCCCGGGTTTATGAACCGGACAGCGTGTTTGGAGCTCCTAAACCTTCTTTTGTGATAACGGATAAGACTCGTATAGATGATATTTCTCAAGTTATAGCAGTAGAGGAAACGAAATCCAAACACAAAACTTGTTGGAAGCTGAAGTTAAGGACACCATTTTTCAAATGAATCATAATTCGGCTCAGAATCTCCTTGCAGAATTCTATCAAGTATTCTGGAACATGATAAAGGAGTATTTAATGGCTTTATTCGAGGATTTTCATAGGGGTGTAATCCCTCTACATAGTATAAATTTTGGAACTATTACCTTACTAAAAGAAGTGGCGATGCAAAATAAATTCAACAATACAGACATACATTTGCTGAACGTGAGTTTTAAAAAAGTATGATAGATCTCTTTAGTGTGAACGGGTTACATTTCCTGCTAAGCAACCAATAATTATTGTCTAAGAGAAAGGACAAGTGGTTAATTCATGTGTGCTCGTCAAATTTTTTAAGTTTAACTATATTTATAAAAAATATTATCAACATTTGTATTTTTAAATAAATTTATTATGAAAATAAATTCAACATAATTATGTAGTATAAAATTAATACTTTTGTATATATTTGGTCAAAGTTAAAGGTGTTTGACTTCTCTAAAAACGGAAACTACGTTTATTTTAGGACGGATGGGTATGTAATAACAACGACAAAACAACAAAGGAGATACAATTAAGTAGCACTTCCGTGCCTCACCATCATCGAATTTGCGGTAGAATTACATCACATATCTGTCTAACCTAGTCGAACAACCTCGACCTCGACTACAATATATATATATATATATATATATATATATATATATATATATATATATATATATATATATATATATATATATATATATATATATGAAGAAGAAGAATCTATGTCGTTTCGCAGCAAAACCGCGTACGTACGTACACGCGATAACTCCATATTATACTCATATTTTATCTACTACTAGCAGTAGCTACTTTAGTACTTTGGGGACTTGCGTGCCATGTTAACCACATGGTGAAAACGCTGCGCGTCACAGGGGACCTTGAGCACCCCCTGCTGGCCGTACCCGAACTGTTCCTCGGCCGCCTCCAGCAACGCAGCCATGCACGGCTCCTTGAGGTCGCTCACACGCACCAGCACCCTCGTCTCCGTCGTCCCTGCACCGCCCTCGTCGTCGCCGTCGTCGTCGCGGACCAGCACTACGGGGAGGTACCCTTTCGGGGCCCTAATCTTCCTCTGCTTGTCGTCGTCGCGAGTGAAGAAACCGGCCTCGTTGGTGGTGGTGCTCGCCTTCCTTGTTGTCCAAGCGGCCATTGTCGTCGTTGTTTCTGTAACACTGTGTATGTGCTGTGGATTAGCTAGCTGCGTTTCTTATGACTTGATCGATGCTCAGCTCAGATTAACTTGGTGATGCACAGGAGATGTAATGCAATGCAGGGGGTTATATAGCTAGTGTTGGAGGGTCAAAGCGAAAATGGGACTTTTTCCAGATGAGTAGACAGACGTGGCATGTGTGATTGGGCGTAGTGACAGTGACCGGGCGGCCTGTACGTATACGTACATGCAAATTGGTGAGTACGTCGGTAACTCGGTATTATTACCGTCCCCGTCAACATGGTTAATCATACTTAGTAATAGAAGGCTCCTATATTGTAATGGAAACTATGGTGGTTTTACTTTTGCCGTACGTGAGGATTATTTGCGTTTAGACTTGCACATGGGCTTATAGCAATAACTAGTCAGTCAACTGACATCGTCTGACCACGTCTGTCTACTCATCTGGAAAAAGTTCCCGAAATCCATAGTCTAATTCACCGGAGAAGCCAATATGAGTGCTGCGCGCGCGAGTACGTACGTGTGTCTCCAATCTTGTACTATCTTGTTTACTCTAGAAAAAAAAATGGCCCGAAGGACTGAAGGAGATTGCACTCATGAGATGAGCACGTCGTAGATTGGAACACCGCCAAAAGGTTTCTTTCCAAACCAACGGACTAATTGAGGTCTGGGTCTGCTGAACTAAACAATGCAACCGTGTTAGAGATAGTCTCTCCTGGTTTGCACGTAAACGTAAAGCTGGGAGTCCCAGCATCTTTTTTTCACTTCTCCTTTATTTCTAAATTTTAAGAAGATTTGAAGCAACACTTTTGTACAATCAACAGTACAAGAAATTTGTTACTTTTTGTGATTTGTTATTTGTATTTGTATCATAACACATCAAAAAAATTGTCTTTATCTAACTATAGAAATAATTTTAAATTGTTAATTAATTGTCTTTGCGCCAACACATATCGATTTTTGTCGGGTTTATGGTTTTATCTACCAGATTTTTCATTCCCGAAACCGAAAATTACAGATTATGCCTATATAAATTGCAACAAATTAAACTTGCAATTTTTTTTAATATGAAATATATGCAATAACCATCATACGAACCGAATTTTTTTAGCCTTTTTTTTAAAATCACAAATATGCCCCTAGAGGTATGCTTTCAAAATCTGGACCCTTAGCTCAACACCATCGTTGGTGGTGCCAAACTTACACGTCTCGGCGCCATAGATTTGGACGCCTAGGTCTTGGGCTTGGCGCAGACGTGGCGGTGACTTGGCAGGCACCTTGGCGCCGTAGATCCAGGCACCGAGCTTGGCGCCGTGGTTATTGGCGCCAAGCCCTGTCTTACGTAGGGGACCTCCCTTCCTTTCTCTCTTCCTCTCTCTCTACCGCTCCCGTGCCAGGGCGCCGCCAGCGCTGCCGCACCGCCGCGCCCGTCGCTGCACATAGCCCCTGCCGTCCACGGCCCCAGCCCACGCCCGTGCAAGCCGTGTCGGCCGCCCGCGGCCCTAGCCCACTCGCGCCGCCTCGCCCCACCGTCCCGGCCGCGCGCCGCCCCTCCCGGGCCGTGTCGCCTCATCTGTCCTGGCTCGCCGCATCCATCGCTGCGCGATAGGCGCTCCCTCCGGCGACCCTGGCCGTGACACGGCCCCTGCTCCCAACGCGCCGTGACCTCGCCGTCGATCCCGTCCTCCATGTCCCCGTCCTGCTCCGATCCCGGCGTCCGTGTCCACGTCGCATCCTTGCATTGATTTGGACAGGTAAAATTTTTGAATATACAATATAGGTACTTAGTTAGCTTGAATTGTAGTGCTACTTTGATTATTTGGTAGTTTCTAGTAAATTTGATGATGTAGGTAGTTGATTTAGTTAGTGAGATAGATATAGTTAGATAGCTAGTGACAAAGGTACATAGATATAGTTATTAGATAGCTAGTTGATTTAGTTAGTGAGATAAATATAGTTAGATAGCTAGTGACATAGTTATTTACGGTGTAGTTGGTTAGTATGTATTAGAGAGGTACTATATAGCAGCTACTTTGGACTAAACGAACTGTATTTCAATTTTTGTTTGAACTACTAGATGGACAACCTAGTGAGCATATATCATGGAGGCACCGTAGAAAGAGATCGCTATGGATATGTTGAGTTTGTTGAGATGCAAAGCGTGTCTGTGTTATTTAATGAAAAGCCTTCATTTAGTGAGTTGGTTATAAGGGCTCGGGAGGAGCTATATTGCCATCGAGCTAATGATGATGATGGCATCGCAGTGGAGGGTGTACTTCACCTAGGTTCCCCTCCCAACATCCTAAGGAAAATGATCCCAATTGGGTGTGCACACTAGTAGGAGAACTATGTGAGATCGGCTATGAAGTGCCAGTTCCAAAGTTTGGATGTGGTTGTGTGTTGGGTGTTAGTTGATCCCATCCCTCATGGGTTTTCCTCACCAATGGGTCAGCAGGCACACTTCGACCCTCCCATCCCAGAACCTGATATGGATGTGGAGGTTGCACCTACGGTTCCCGATGCTTAATCTGCCCCCAATAAGCTAGTTGAAGATGCTTGTCAGACTCATGATGTTGTGGCAGATCCTCCTCATGAGATCCCTTTGACATATAATCATCCGAGTAAGTGTCTTATCCGCATGGTTATTGGGAGCTTACGCCTTCCTTACATCCATTTTTTTATTCTTTCCTCATTTTTCTACTTATGTTGCAGGAGACATTCTTGACAATGTGGATGTGCCCACTGTTGCTGTGCAAGTGCACTATGGAGATGGATTCCGTGGCTCCAATAGTGTTGAAATTATGAATGATTCGGAGCCATATGAGATGGCAAGGGCCCTTGATTCTGATGATGATCGTCCTTTTGGAGAGCTGACAGAGAGTGATGTTGAGATGCTGAGGCGTATCTTTCCCGGCTATCGTGATCTAAGAGTTCACGAGCTCAGCGATCTTGCTCATTCTGATCAGGCGTGTGCATAAGGACATGATGATGAGCTCCTAGAAGCTCCTGAGGCTGACCCTAATATGGTAATTGAGAAGGGTAGGGTATTCAAGGACCTCCCTGCATTGAAGAAGTGGTTGCAGGCATTTGCAGTGATATGAAAGATACCTTACAAGGTCTTGCATTCATATGCGGAGCGCCGTTACATAGTTGTGTGTGACAAGGAACGCTGCCTATGGAGCGTTTGTGCATGGAAGCAAAAGGTCCCCGAAAAGTAGAAGATCACAAAAGTTGTCGAGCCACACAATTGTACTGGCCATGTGCTGACACTAAAGCATCGGCGGTTGACATATACCCTCATTGCCAAGCAGTTGATGGGAATATTGCAGGGAGAACCCAACATGAAGGTTAGGAGAATTATCAGGACCGTTGAAGCGTTGTATGGAGGTTATGTGATAACTTATGGTAAAGCTTAGAGGGCTAAGCAGCGATCGTGGAAGATGATATATGGGGACTGGGAGGATGGGTATGAGCAGTTGTCAGTACTTTTCAATGCAATCAAAGCGGTGAATCTAGGCATGCATTATGAGTACATCCCAAAACCAAATGCATGGAAGGATGGGAGGCAAATATTCTTCTGTGCTTTCTGGTGCTTCCATCAGTGTGTCGAGGCCTTTAGGCACTGTCGTTCCATCTTCTCCATTGATGGTACGTTCTTGATTAGCAAATACCAGGGCACACTTCTTATAGCCATATCCTATGACGCAAACAACAAGTTGACTCCTTTGGCATTTGCTTTGGTTGAGAAGGAGAACAATGACAGTTGGAGATGGTTCTTGAGGCTAGTCCGGATACATATGGTTGGGCCTGGCAGGGAGGTTGACGTCATATCTGATAGGCACTAGGGCATACTTATTGCTGTGCAAGAGAAGATAGAGGGATATGCACCTTTGCACCATCGTTGGTGTACTCAGCACCTTGCCAAGAATCTACTCCAAAAGGATGGTGTGAAGGATAACTTTGATTTATTCCAGGAGGCTGCTCGATAGCTTGGGGTGAAGTACTTTCAAAAAAAGTTGGAGCAGGTCAGAAACACATCAAATGCAGAAGGTAGACAATGGCTCACAGGTTTGATAAGAGATTTGGAGAAATGGACAAGAGCTCACGACGTCGGTGGATGGAGATACGAGTTTTAGTGTAGTAACATGGCAGAGTCATTCAATAAGTTGCTATTGGGGATACGTGGTATGTCCATGAATGCAATCGTTCAATTCACCTTCTACAAGCTTGTTGCCTGGTTCAACAATAGACACGCCCATGCATTTAAGTTGCGGAGTGATGGAGAGATATGAGCTCCAAAACCAAAGACACGCCTAGAGAAGGCAAATGAAAGGGGTGGTACACATGAGGTTACATGTTTTGACCACGCCACAAGGACTTATCAGGTTAAGCATAGGGGGCGGTACAACGTCCGATGGTGAGGTTCGAGAGTCGAGGATGCGTGTGGTAATCCTCCAAGATTTCACATGCACTTGTGGTAAACCAAGGCAGTACCACTTTCTATGTTCTCATTTGGTGGTAGCAGCTTGGCCTCGCAACTTTAATATCGAGAGCAGGATACCTCACGAATTTAGTGTCGACAGGCTTGTGCACACATGGAGCCCCCGCTTTGTGCCTTTCCAGGATCCTAGAGAATGACCTCCATATGATGGGCCAAAGTACATTGTGGATCCAGCTTACCATTGGAACAAGCATGGATCAAGGAAGAGGACGAGGCACAGGATGGTTATGGATCAGATACCCGGAAGAACGAGGCATGGGAGAGGAACCCTATTTCTTACTGACCCCGAGCAGTACAAGTGCGGCAAGTGCGGTAGACTGGGCCACAATTCACGCACTTGCCATTGGCAGATTAGTGAGGTGCGACTATTGGTTGTTTTCATTATTTCATATTTGTTGTATTCATTCAATTAATTATGCATGTCTTAATTTATGCTTGTAATTGTGTCAATTACTTATATATTTCTAAGTTTATGTTTCATTGTATATTGAATTTCTATTTCATTGACTTTTTTTGTAGGATGGCGCAATTCCACCTACTCGACCCAACGTACGAGGAGACCCACCGAGGACGTCTCATAGTGGAGGGGCAGGTAATAATTTATATGTCTTGTTTAATTTTTTGTGAGCGTATATGTGTTCGTGAAGTAACGGGAGACTATGTTTTATTCCATATAGGACCTTCCACTCTAGGCACCGACCCTCTTGATCACAAGGGTAAGGGTAAGACTAGGAGGCAGTGAGGGTTTATGGTAGATGTTATTATGTAGTATTATGGACTTTGTGGATTTTTATTATGAACTATTGTGGACTGTATAGACTATTATTATCGAATATGAACTACTATGGACTATAATTATGGACTGTGTGGACTATTAATTTGCTCATGTATATGGTTTCAGATGAATATGGCATATATTTGTATGTTTGTACATGTTGTATTGAGGTTAAATATTCATCTCATATTTGTGTATCGATGGCATCAAAAAATATGGGAAATTATGATGAAATTTTCTGCCTAAAGTACGTATTAATCACCGCCATCAGTTTTTTCGGTTCAAAATAGTGATTGAAGTCTGAAATCGAATAGGCTTTTCAGTCATGAAATCTAGGGGAAATAGCCGTTATAGTGATTTGTCATGTCACCATCGAATAGACTTTTCAGTGTCCTTTGAAATAGTGATTGAAGTCTGAAATCGAATAGGCTTTACAGTCATGGAATCTAGGCTCTCCTGTGTCCTACGATGTAGGCTTTTTCATGATTCTGAGTAGACTTTACAGGAGCATTTACAGCACAATACAACTGCTAGCAAACCTGCCTCTACCTATATATATGTGTTCTAGAATGCATTGCTAACCAAAAGAAAAACCAAACTAGTATTCGGTTTCGTTAGAGTAGGAATGTCTGGAGGGTCATCTAAAGGAAAGGGTTTCATGAGTGAGAGAGGAAAGGGGGAGATGAAGGGAACTCCCATTGTGTGGGAGGGTCTCTTGGACCTGATTTCTTTGAGGAATCAGTGTATCAGTTTTCTCCCGAGAGCAAGAGTGATTTCACTAAAGAGTGCCTTCTTAGAGGATACGATAACAGAAAGAAAGATTGGCCAAAATGCATGCATGGTGAGGACTGCTTAGTGCAGATGTTCACCGAGGGGATCGATGGAGGTCGTCGCTTCTTCAAATGCCCATGACCATGGGTAATTGCTTTTACATTTCCTTTGTTAAATATGTTTCTCGAATACCCTTACAACTCATAGGACATACTTATTGTAGTCTTCCAAGTTTGAAGAAAAATGTGGGTTCACTAGGTGGGTCGATCCTCGATCAATTTATCCGCATCAGCAGTACATCTACTACCTGCAGGACCAAATCTTCAATCTACAAAGGGAAGTTAGCAGTGGGTACAAGGAAGACGAAGACGACGACGACAACAATGGTGCAAGTTCACAGGAGGCACTCTACAATGATCCATATTGCACCTGCCCTAATCACAAGAACAAGGGGCCTCCGCCGTCACCCTCGCCACCACCACCACCAACAATGGGAGGCTACTGTGGAGAAGGTGCAACACAATTTGCTATATGGCCACATTACTAGAATGACCATATCTTATTCACATGACACATCCATGTGTTTGTTGTTTGCTTTAATTACCTAAGGTATGTTAGGTTTAGTCGAAGGAACTATATACCCTTGTTTGGTATATGTTCTCACATGCCATTTATTGTGCTTGTTGTTCGCTTTAATTATCTAAGGCATGTTAGGTTTAGTTTAGGACCTCTATACCCTAGTTCGCTACATGTTATCACATGCTATTTCATGTGTTTTGTATGTTGAATTATATAATGACTTACTTCGTTAGGTTTTGTTTGCGGCACGTGATCACATTTTACTACGTCCACAATATTAAACTGAATATTATGACCATAAATAATAAAAACAACTACATAATGAAAAGTCTAATACTATGACACATTAAACAACACAATAATATTAGAAAGTACATGCAGACAAACTAAATAACGCAGTACATGACCTAAGCATGCCCATACTTAAAATGCATTACATGACAACACAATGAAATATCCAACAGTGGACAACATTGTTCATGAATAAACCACAGAACAAGCAAGTAATGGAGACTACTGAGTGCAACGAGGCCACTTTTCCTTTCTCAGGACATCGAGATTCACCTCCAACGCTGCTTTCGCTCGACGTGCACGCTCAAGCTTCTTCTCCCTCTCCTCCACTGCAGCAACACGCCTCCTTTCCTCCTCTTTCTTGTGCTCCTTTTTTGCAGCCTCCTCTCCGCGTCTCTTCTCCATCATCTCCTTGTCATCTGCCTCCCACCACAACAATTTCTGTATCCATTCCTTATCTTCAGGTTTGATCTCAGCGTCGATCCACTGCTCAAAATCAGAGAGCGGTGGAGGGGTCTTCAAAAAATACAATTGTTACAAAACAAAAAAATCATGCAAGATGTCATATGACACAAACATCAATTCCTCACCATCTTGTTAGTGCGGCATTGATGAAATGTAGGCTCAAACATAAAATTAGAACACATCCAATACCTCTGCCTATACATGCCCTCTTCATCGAACTTGGCTACCTTGTAAGGATCGCCGCAAAAGCACATGGGCACTAAAACACCACTAGGCAGAGGCAATGGATCGAAGACATTTTCGATCATCCAGCCATAATTATAATTTAGCCATTTTTGTTCCAAGAACCGAAAGCAATTAACATTAAACCCTACACCTAGGGTTTTCCATTTGATCCACAACAATGAACCCATATCATAACAACGTGCGCTGATGTTACCTTGATTTGGTAGCTTTTCCACGCCTTGGTATCCTACAGTTGTATAATATAAATATTAAAATTGCATGAAACCCTAAGTAATGACGATTCTTAAGTTAAAAAATCCAACAAATATATACCAAATTGATTTGAAAAAAAAAACTAGGAGGGAGCGAGGATACCTGGCTCTCGAAGATCTACGGATCAAATCAAAGTTTTCAAGATCCAATATGTCGATTCGTGAGGTAGGGCAAAGTGGGGAGAGAAAAAACCCGAGAGGGAGGAGAAAGAAAAGGAAGAAGACTCGGGTAGGAAGGTTGAGCGCCGGATTAAAACACCACCTCGGCGTCATAGATCTTGACGCCATTCTCGGCGCTAATAACCACAGCGCCAAGTTTGGCACCAATAACCACGGCGCCAAGCTCGGCGCTAAGATCTACGGCACCAAGGTACCTGCCAAGTCACCGTCACATCTGCACCGAGCCCTAAGACCTAGGCACCAAAATATATGGTGCCGAGACGTATAAGCTCGACGTCACCAACGATGGCGGCGAGATAAGGGTCCAGATTTTGAAAGCATACTTCCATGAGCATATTTGTAAAAATTCAAAAAAGGGCTATAAAACAAAAAAAAAATTGCGTCATACGAAAGGGATCGAAAATTTAGTCTGCTAGATTTTTTTTTCGCTTTACAAAAAACTAGTAGGTTCCTTAGCCAAGCGAAGGCGTTTGCTCTGAAATCTGAATACGTTCCGACTCATTTCTGCCGTGTCGGTCTCTTTGATTTGATCAACAGCAAGGACCAATCAATTAGCCTTTCCGTGCGCCGGCCGGAGCATCTCTTCATTCCAAACCCACCCCGGAGAGGAATGCATCCGTGCCGTGCTACCGATGCAAAGGCACCCCGCCGGCCATGCCATGCTGCCTCCGACCTCAAGACGCGCTCACATTCTGGGTCCAGTCCAGACCTGCTCCGACTCCGAGGTTTAAGCCACAGGAATCCACCCCACACGCATGGCACCACCACCACAGATCGTCCATGCCGCCGAGGCAAGCCAGGCGGGCGCCAGCCATGGACCTCGACCTCGCCGTGCAAGTCACCTGCCCGCCCGTGCCCGGCGAGGACTTCGCCTTCGTCACCACCGAGACCGACGCCGCCTTCCTCGTCCTCGCCCACCTCCCTGGTACGCAGTACGCACGCAGCATCCATCCTGACCAATCGTCCACTCGTAATTAATTCTCCTCCGATCCGTTGGCGTTGCGTGCGCGTGCAGGCTACGCCAAGGATGAGATCGAGGTGCGCGTGGGCGAGGCCGGCACGGAGGTGGCGGTGGCGTGCGCGAGGAAGGACGCCTTCACGGTGGACGCCGCGGTGGGGAGGCTCCGTGTGGCGCACCGCCAGGCGGTGGAGGGGTTCCGCCGAGTCTTCGACGTGCCGCCGGGCGCCGATGTGGCCCGGATCACCGTCGGCTTCGACGAGGACGACGCCCTGCTCGTCGTCATCTTGCCCAAGCTGCTGCGGCGGCGGCCGGACACGCCGGACGACGGCGACGGCCGCGACGAGGAGGAGGAGGCGCGGCTCGACGTCGAGAGCGAGAGCGACGACAGCGGCGTCGACGTCGAGGAGGAGCTCGACCTCGGCGGCGACGAGGCCTCCAGCCTCGAGCTCGAGCACGAGGACTGGATCGACGTCGAGTCGAAGCCCGAGCCGCCGCCGCCGCCGCCGCCTCCGCCGCGCGACGTGCCGGTCGTCACGGAGCTGCCGGTGGTCACGGACGTGGCGGTGGAGACTCCGGTGCCGGTGGCCACGGACGTGGCGGTGGAGACTCCGGTGCCGGTGGTCACGGACGTGGCCGTGGAGACTCCCGTGGAGGTAGAGGAGGAGGACCGCAACGTGCCCGTGGAGACGCCGGTGGAGGTGGAGGCCGAGCCGCGGGTGGTCGACATCGAGTGCGACGTCGTGTTCGAGCCGCCGGCGGAGCCGGAGCCGCTGGTGGAGACGCCGATCGAAGTGCTCGGGCCGCCGCACCGCGAGCCCGACCCGCCGGCCGACGTGCCGCAGCCTCCAGTGGACATACCCTGCGACGTGGAGTCGAAGCCGCCAGAGCCGGCCGTCGTGCAGGAGCCCGAGGAGCCGAAGCCGCCGCCGCCGCCAGCAGAAGAACCTGTGGAAGAGCCGCCGGGGGGTGAAGAAGAAGAAGAACGTGTGCAAGATCCGCCGACGGAAGAACCTGTGCAAGAAGAGCCGCCCGCTGAGGCGCCGGCTGAAGAACAAGAACCCGTGCAAGAGCCGCAGCCGGTCGAGGCGCCGGCCGAGGAACCTGTGCAGGAGCCACCCGCCGAGGAGCCAGTGCAAGAGCAGCCACGGGCTGAGGCGCCGGCCGAGGAACCTGTGCAGGAGCCACCCGCCGAGGAGCCGGTGCAAGAGCAGCCACCGGCTGAGGCGCCGGACGAAGAACCTGTGCAGGAGCCACCCGCCGAGGAACCAGTGCAAGAGCAGCCACCGGCCGAGGAACCTGTGCAGGAGCCACCCGCCGAGGAGCCAGTGCAAGAGCAGCCACGGGCAGCGCCGGCCGAGGAACCTGTGCAGGAGCCACCCGCCGAGGAGCCGGTGCAAGAGCAGCCACCGGCTGAGGCGCCGGACGAAGAACCTGTGCAGGAGCCACCCGCCGAGGAGCCAGTGCAAGAGCAGCCACGGGCTGAGGCGCCGGCCGAGGAACCTGTGCAGGAGCCACCCGCCGAGGAGCCGGTGCAAGAGCAGCCACCGGCTGAGGCGCCGGACGAAGAACCTGTGCCGCAGCCGCCCACCGAAGAGCCCGCGGTGGAGCTTCCAAAGCCAGCGACGCCACCAGCAGCAGAGAGTTCGGGAGGGACGACGACCGAGTCGGAAGAAAGCAGCAGCTCTGACGGTGAGGGGAACAACCAAAACGGTGCCAAGAAAAAACGCGGCAACAAGGGAGGAGGAGGGCGAGGGCGGGGCCGGCGGCGGCGACGGCGACACGGCGGGTTCCGGCTCGGCTTGGTGGTCGGCCCTGCGCTGATCCTGCTCGCGCTCGCGGTGGCCGCGGCCAGGCGGCGGCAGCAGCAGCAGCAAGGCCGGTGAACCGGGCGGCTTTGTGACCGTGCATTGTTCTTCGGCACAGGAATGACAAGACACAGGTGTTGTGCGCAGTAGTGTAGCGGTGCAGTGAGTGTGGTGTGCTAGCATTTTGCGAACGCGTGGTGTAGCGCGTATTATGGAATGGAGTTTTTCGTGTGATTGCTAGAACAAAGTACAGCTGATTTTTTTTTTTTTTTTGAAACTAGTACAGCTGATTTTTCAGATTGCAAGCATCTGTTCCGTGGTTCTTTACGCTTCAAACAGAATTTCTCAATGTCATAGTTTTTTTTTTTTTTTTTTTTATCCAAGGTGCTCTTTATTACTCATTCATACCAACCAAATCGCTGGTCACCACAACCTTAGTCTCACGAGGTACACCCTCCCAAGTAGCCATATGCCCACTGAGAAAATTACAAGCATGAGCGGCCAAAGCGTGTGCCACTCCATTACAAACGCGATTACAAACACTGATATTACATTACAGGAAGGGAACTCTGTAGCTAACAAGAGGTTTATCTCAGTAATGATACCTCCGACCGCAGAGAGCCTGTGATCATCCGACTCCAGTGCTGCCTTGACGAGCGTAGCATCCATCTCGATGTGTAAATGGGCGATCCCCATCCGAGCAGCTTCTTGCAAGCCCGCCGCGCAACCCAGGAGTTCTGCATGGAACGCATCCAGCAAGAAACCCTCTCCTCCTGCCCCCGCCTTGATTACCTGGCCTTAATCATCTCTGATCACAAAGCCCCACCCGCCGTCCTTCCTCTCTCTTTGCTAAACGCTCCATCATAGTTCAGTTTCAGGACACCCTCTGGTGGTTTTTTCCATCTAGGTCTCTGACAGTTATTCGATAATAGCGTGCGAGCCGGTGTTTTCAGAAAATTTGCAGCGTAGACTGCTGCCAAATTTGCCACTTCTGTATGTGAGCGACTTCTCCCCTCTTCCCTTCTCTTGTTCCTCTCATTCCACCACATCCATAGCAATAGGATAACGATGAGTTGCTCCTTACCCCGTAAGCCCAGTATGGACTCCATGACTTGTCTTGCTGAGTCAGCTGCCATCAGGTTGCACCTGACCCTTCCAAATTCAGTTCGCGCCATGCCACTTTCTCTTCCTTGCACTTGAAAAATAGATGTCCGCCATCTTTCATCTAGTCTGTTACAAATGTTGCAAAGAGTATCAGTTTTCTAGCTTATTCGCTTGTTGGTTTCAGCCAGGGACTTATCAGCCAGCCAACATTGTTTTTCTCTCACAACAAATCAGCACTAGCCGGGCTTATCAGCCCAAAAAACAACCAGCGAACAGCTCCACCCCCTGTGCTTTAGGACTCTCTTCGTAGCTAGAGTATTGTGGCTAATTCTCCATAAAAAATGTTTGACTTTCGATGGGCACTCCAATCTCTATATCTGTTTACTCTAACTCCTCGTTACTACCTCCTACTCCAGCACAGCCATGGCTTCTTTGTCCACAAAATTTCAAAAGCTCACAGCAATTTGTATGCAGACTTCACAGAGAAAATACATTTCTCATCAAAATGCCACCCAACTACATCATCCATTTCGTCGTGTGTTGGTATGAATCGAATGATTTGGATGAACTCTTCTCTGAAGATTTCTTCAAGCAATGGGATATCCCAATGTTTAGTGTAAGGGTCTATGAGCTCGTCCACCTTGGTGATAAAATTTCTTCATCTTGGAGTGATCGGTACCCATGATAGATCGCGCGGTAACCATGGATCCTTCCAGATGTTGATTGATTGGCCATTGCCCACTATCCAGACAACACCATTTTTCAGAGTTTGTACCCAATCTACCTCAGGTGCGGACCCAACCCTAGGCAGCCGCCCTGTCGGCCCCGTCCCCGCCGCCGCCGGAGGCGCCGGCCGCCACCCAGTGCAAGGTGCCCCCGCCATCCCCCCCTCCACCCCCCTCCCCTCCCCTCCACCGAAAGCCCCGCGAGATCTGGCGCTCGGGGGCCGCCCGCGCCGTCACGACCACCACCGTAGCCGGGACGGAGTTGGCCGTCACGGCCCAGCCGCGGCCAGATCCGGCGACCAAGACCTCCTCCCCGACACCGGGTGCCTCCGCCTCTCCTCCCCTTCCTCCACCTCCTCCACTAGCCGCGTCTGGCCACTCCGGCGACACCATCGCGCCGTCGAGGTTGGGCCACTCCGCCGTGACCGCCACCTCCACCCCCGCTGCGTGGTTGCCCCAGGACTACGGGGCGACACGGATCTGGCACGCGCGTGCCGACCGCGGCACCCTCGCCGCAGCAGCCCCGTCCAGCAGGCTCCACCGTGGCTGTCGGCGGCCAGGAGGACAGCAGCCGCGTCGCGCAGCAAAGGTCACCTTGGGACATGGAGGCCACCTCGGCGCCCCGCCCGCAGCTGCAGCAGCCGGCGCCGGGAAGCCCCAGTGGGGATGGATTATGAGCTGCTGGGTCTGCATCTTCTGAGCCCTATGGCACGCCGCCGCCGCCTGGCGCAGTCCTCCACCAGTGCTCCCCCCTCTGTTGCCTGAGCCGGCCGCCGCCGCTGTGGCCACCTCGCCTGGGTCACCGGCAGCCGAGGCGCCGACCGCACCTGACGGCAGTCCATCGCCCCTGATATGCTGCTCGTCCCGCCTCCGGGTAGCCTCGACGGCATCAGAAGCTCCTTCACCCTCTCACCGAGCGCAGCGCCTTTCCACCTAGGTTGTTCCTCCGGTGGGCGCAAGAAGAGTCATCGATGGGCGGACAAAGATGTAACACCTCTGGTGTTACGAGCTCGCTAAGCACTGAGATTATAGCCTGAGAGATAGATCTAATAATATAGTGAGTTCATTTACTTAGAGTAAAGAGGTGGTGATGAAAACAATTTCTATGAAAAACGACCAATTATAACTGGAGTATAGTGTGGAAATAAAGATTTGAGGGCAAGTTACGTAGCTGGGCATGTAATTTTAAATCTTGGAGAATAATAATATCAGCTAGTATTTTTAGGAAGCTCGCAAATCAAATTGAAATTAAATCCACTCTTCACGGTTAAGTCGGCAAACAAACAATTTAAGTTTAAAGTGCTATCTTTGGTAAATTATATAGTGGAACATACTTAAATAGTGCTTTAATATTTTACTCTTATGAGTTAGTACAAAGTATGGACTAGGTCATGGTATGTTAGTTAGTTGAAATTAACAAGGCTTAGACCCTTTAAAAATTACGACAAAAGCGCTAAAGGTTGTTAGTTCTAACGAAGCCTTTACTCTGTTCAATTCGGAAAAGAATTGTAGACAATGCTATTTTGGCATTTAAAATTCAACAAAAATGATTAATCAATACATCCATATTTTTATACAGTTGGTTGCATCAAGACGAGCACTTGGGCATGGTGTAGGTTATAGTCATGTTGGTTGTCACGTGGAACTCATAAAAATTGCCCGAACTAAGTTGGAACGCGCTATGAACCATGTCGTTGGCTCTCTGTACGTTAACCGGCATTTCAGTGACGACCTTACCTTGGCACTCGTTTATCTTTCCCCCGAGCTGCTCTGTGATCATAACGATTGTTTCGTTTGGAACCGGGTAGTGTTGGCTTTAAACTAGCATAAGTGGTTGAACCTTAGACTAGATAATTAGTTATTTTTGTTTAGCTTTAAAATGCGTGCACGACGTAGTTTGCTACCACTCAGCCTGAGCCGCGGTCACCGCTGTCATATAACCGTCCAATTTATAAGAGCATAAGTACAATAGTAACCACCAAGGTAGTCAAACCATCACACTTGAGCCCATATAAATCTGGTAGTCCGTCGAGTATCACGAAGGATCTCGATTCAACCAACATACAAGCCAAGATCGTACATGATTCAACATAACCAGTCACATGTTACATCACAGTTCACAAATAATTCTCATACATCGGAATTCACATAGTTATTACAAACAAAGTTTAAAAGTAGCGGAAGCAATATAGTTTAGAACGACATCAACAGTAGTTCAGATACAGAACCAGTTTTCATAGTCATCTCCAACCAAAAGCACAAGGGTGAGATGATATACAGAATGACCATGCCCATAGTCCTATTCCTCATCCACTGCAGGAGCAAAGCAGTTCCTGCAGTAGCCGTGGTATATAATATTATCTGCAATAATTTGAATAAAACCCTGAGTATGAGAAGGTACTCAGCTAGACTTACCCGTCATCAACTAAAATACTAAGACACCAAAGAGTATGCAAGGCTTTATAAGTAGAGCTGGTAGACATTATTTGCATAACAAGCATTAGTTGAACAATATCTCTTAAATTGTAAACCACCAGTTATTAATCCTATGTCATACTAAATTAGCAACTATCCTATGCCAAACATGTTGGTACCATTAAGTCAACACAATAATAACCATATCCAGTTAAGTTCTTTCATAATCTCATAACCAACACTTCCATCAATTACTACGATGAAGTGTACTCCTGTCAAATTCTCACTATCCGGGAGAGACGGCGCTTTGATTCGATTCCTACCCAGCTAGGGAATTATTCCTAACACACAGCCATACTCCCCCCGTCGGGGTCGCATCAGGTCACCTTTAGTACAACTCAAGTTCAATCACGGGTAAGACCAGCGTCGCACCCTCAAAGATACAACCAATCTGCCAGGAGGCTCGAGACTCTAACCCACCCTTGGGCTTACACCATTGGCTCTCTGCACATCCTTACTGCCTCCAGGGTATGCACTTTAACTGCTCGTGTCCCTAGCCTGAGTTGAGCTACTTCGGCTTCGTGATCGGAACGACTTATCCGACCAACTATGTGAGAGGCATGCGTTCAACATGACAAGATGACCTCCAACGACCGATCCTTAAACGACACAGACGGAATCACTATGATTACCACAACATAAGACTCAGCTCGGTCTCCAATTAATCAACCACACCAGGTTATGTTCCTCGATAGCACAATATAGCCAACCATGATCAAGTTATAGCCTATAACTCGTAGGTGACAGGAAATCACCCAGCTTCTACCGGTCTAAGCATAGCTAAGCATAAGGAGCATTTATGGACCTAAATAGAATTCAAGATAGATATTTCTAGACAAGGAAAGGAAATATGCAGCAAGTGTTTTCAAACAACTCCTATCACGTAATGCATCAATACGAGTAACGTAGGTGACATTAATAAAATAGGGAGACTTATAATGCTTTGGGGCTTGCCTTTCACGAACGTGGCAGGTTGATGATCCGGGCACTTGAGAAGATGATCATCTTCAAGCTCTCCTTATCCCTGAATCTCCTGGTGCTGCACCTCTTGGATCTCCTCTTGTGGATTAGTGTCGAGTTCCACCAACATGACCTCAGTTGCACCTATTGCATGCATATGCATAAGTAAGTTCCATGAATGCATAAGAAGGATCACGGAGGATGTGATAGGGGAATGTACATGCTGCGATAATGATGTTAAGTTACACAATGATAACAATGCTAACTCCTTATTTACTGAGTAGGTGCATATCTCATCTCTATCCATTTTCGATATTCTACACAAGATAATTTCAGAGCTACACATAGCATCTATTAGTTTACATCATAACTGAAGTTCTACCTATCCAAATACTATGATCTTAGACTTTATGGAAATATTATAAAATTTTCTACAACTCTTATTTAATCACCAAAAGTTAATTCAAACTCTATCCTAACCAAAACAGGCAATCTTTCTAGTTCTGTCTAGAAATTCCAGAGAACAAGTATTTTGGGAGACCAACTTTAAACAGCTATAACTCCTAAACCATTTGGCCTATTGCCATAAAATTTTGAAACAAGATAGATGAAAAAATTCCCTACAACTTTGTTATTAACTATTTTTACAGTAAACTTTATTTTGACTACGCAAAATACCCAACAACAGAATCTATAAAAAAACAACTCTAAATCAAATTATAGAGCAATAATATTTTTATTGCACATAAACATTCAAAATTGGACATCACCAACTATACCAACAGTTCAGGAATATCAAATACACTCAAGAAAACATAATTGTCAAGCCCAATTTATTTATTTAAATGCCTTTATTAATTTAATTAGATAATTAGGTGAAATAACAAACATATACCAAATGTACACAATAAAATTTCTTAAAAAATTACAGTGGCTTTCAAGTGCTCCCAATAGACTACTGTAAAAATTTCATATCATTTGAACATGCATAGCATCCTCTACAAACATGACAAGCTAGCAATGTTTATTATAGTGAAAATAGTTAACCATATAGAAAAGTGTCAAACAACAAATTTTATATTTTTTTTAGCTTCATCCTATCACCATAATAATGTACAAAAATTTCCATGGCAATATGTTACTTATTTTTATCCCTACAAATTTTCTTAGAAAACACCATTTATTAATAGATAAATAGAAGGACCCTACTCCAATCAAGCTTACAGCAAGTTTATTATTTTTTCTAGCTAGAGCATGTCAACACAAGATCAGAAAAATTGGAATCATAATTTTATCACTTTCCTAGCTCAAGTTATCCATTTTACAAGATGGCAAACATTCAAAAAGTACTTATCTAGCTACATTTTATTCACCTTTAAAAATACCAGAAACAGTACATTTTATATTTTTATAAAATACTACACTTTATGAGTAATCCAACAAAATTTGGTTCACCAAAATTAGACGGTCCTAACTCTAGATATGATTTTTCAAAGTTAGTACAAAAATCTAGAAAAGAAATAACAAAACCCTAAACTGTACTCGCTGACGCATGGGACCCACGGGTCAGGGGACCCTACTTGTTAGTGAACCGAAACAGGGGAGCGAGTTTGACCGGCGCAAGCTTGCCGACGGCGAGCGTTCCGGCGAAACCAACCCCACCATCATGTTCTACACAATCACCCGCGTCAACTCGTACCGGTGCTGGAAGCGCGAACGCATCAGAGCATGCTCGTCGCCGGCCATGGCGACACGACGGCGCTGCGTGGAGGTATGCTGGTCGCTACGGGCCACGGCAAGGCTCGACGAGAAGCGCACGGGCTCCGTGGTGACCACGTGAACCTACTGGAGCTACCTAGGTTAGTTGGGATGTGCCGACGGGGTCTGTCCATGTGCGCGGTGGTGCGGTGGTGCTCGGCGTCGTGTTATGTGCCGGCGAGGCTACGATTCGCCGTAGCGTCACACCATAAGCTAGGCCACACCCTTAACAAGCGCTAACGCGATGAATAAGGAAGAATGAGTAAGAGAGCCGAGCAGCGGCGAGCTCGTCGTGAAGGCGGCCATGGAAGCTGAGGTTCCGGGGAGGGCAAGAACGGTGAATTCACCCTCACCGTGGCTTGTCTGGCCCTGCAGCTGTGTCGAGGAGGTAGAGAGGAAGACAGCATAGCTGAAGGTTAGCTGGAGGTGGCAATGGTGCTGCGGTGACTATGCTAGGCGATGGTGGAGCAATGCGGTGGCGCATCGGCGAGAGCAGTTCTGCTACGCGCGCGAGAGGGAGCAGCAGAGAGGGTGAGAGTCCGAATGCGAGTGAGGATTGAGCAGCACGACATCGCCCTTAATGCACGCCAACCTGCTACGATGGGGGCCCGATGCCGGCCAGCGGCGGCCACGCGGTGGCCAAGCCCTGCCCACGGTCAACCATGATGGCCAGGCCGACTTGGCCATGAGAGCGCCAAATGTTCGTCTGACAGCGCCAAAACGATCCCTCCAAACTTCTAAACCACGGCGAGTTAGCAAAAATTCACTTAATAAAAGTTGTAGATCTACATACTAGCTCCAACTTTGCTTAAGTGATCAAGGTCTAATTCGCAAAGGTTAGCAAGTTGCATCATCACAAAGCCAGGCACATATAAACTGAAAAACCAATTTGACTTAGACAAATTTCTAAGTTACAAAAATAGTACATTATTGATTTTTGTGAGCTCTAAATGACTATGTTAGGTACTGAATTAGCTCATGACCCAAATATAAAAGTTGTTACTCTAATCAAGTACTACAACTTTGCTTAAGGGTGCACTGCCATGTCAATACTCTATGACATAGTTCAACTTAGGTCAAACATACAACTTGAAAATGGTAACTTACACTATAACTATGACTTAGAGACCAAACTAGCCTTAGTCATGAATACCAAAGTTGTTTCATTTGATATTCTAAACATGTTTAAGGTACTCCTAGGGTTCCACAAACATTTTATATATTGGTTACATGCAAACCCTAGCATATGTAGGGCATTTAAGTGACAACACATGCAATATAAGCCAACATAGAGATACTATTTGAGATGCTTATGCTCATAAAGGATCAATGATGATTGTGGTCATGCAATGCCAAGGCTAAATGCATGCTTAACACCTAGGGTGTTACAGCCACGCGCGTGGGTGCTGCTGGTGTTGGGCTCGCATCTTGACCGGGCTGCGGCCGCTGGCCAACTTGAGTTGGTTGGTGCCACACAGCCTTGCCCTAGGCGATGGCCGGCCCTAGCTGGCCGTGGCTTGGTCCCGCTACTACGTGCACGCCGCGCTCACATGAACGGTTGCTGGGCCTTGCCGAAGTTGCGGCTGCATCGCTTAGGTGACGTGGCATTCACCTCGCCCCTCGTTCTACCTACCGTGCCAGTCTATGCCTTGGAGCCCTACCACTGTGTCGCAATGATGGCCCAACCACAGAAGTGATGGGACGCTTCCCTGCCTTGCCTTGCCCCGCTAGACGCCATGGAGAGCTTGGCTCGGGTTCGGTCACTCCGAGTTAAGAGCGTCTCACCAAGTCTCCTATTCTTTCGTCGCGTGGACTTGCTCGTGTCGCAGCCAGTGGCCAGGGTTGGCCGTCTTAAGCCTTTCGCCCACGCACGTGTGCTTCTCCATGGCAGGACATGGCCAGAGCTCGCCTTTTCCACCCTCCAATTTATTTAGCTCCGGTCCTCAACAAGCCGATTCTTTGCACCAGTAGAGGGCATCGAAAGCCCACTTGGCGCTCCATCTCTTCCACCCTCGGCCATGGGCTATCAACAGTCAATTGGGCATTTTGCTCATCATGGGCCTTGATCACCACCGTGACCTAGAACTAGGGAGAGAGGTAGGATTAGAGCGATAGAAGTTCAATTGCTTGAGACCTTAAACTCGCATTGACCCCCTCCACTTAGCGCTCGCATTGCTTTGTCCAGGAGGCCCACCATCAGTGCGGTGACACGCCCTGGTGCCATGCTTGGCACACCACCGTGAGGTGCGGGCGCACGTGGCCGGGTCACCTCGTCGTTCCTCCGTCTCAACCGCCACCGTAGCGTGAACCCTAGTGAGCTCTTGATGCTTCTCCACCACTTTCACTCTCTCGTGAGCGCGTAGGTTCAGGGGAACAGCTACGCCGCCACCACAAATGGCCGCTCACTGCTGTAGCTCGTAGTACTACATCCCTGAGCCCCTAACCGCCACCTAGCCGTGCGCATTTAGCCATGGATTGAGGTCGGCCCCTTACTCTTGTCTTAGCGAGCCTTGGTAGCCCAGCGTAGCGGCCCTCTACCGTCGGTCGCCGTGGCAGCGAGCGTGGGGAGTTCAGGGACCCCCCCCGGTGGTGAAGTCGGCAACATTCAGGGGTCCATTTGCAAAAATGATGACTAGGAGAATAGTATGTAGAGAGGTTGTGCTATTACGTAGAAGAACATGGTCTCTTTTGTAAGAATGCCATAGCGCGTGGGCGTCCCAGCCTTGGGCCGTGTTGGGCCATCATGGTGCGCACGCGCCCGTACCCCGCGCTGGGCCATCAGGCCGGATTGGGTTAAGGTCGGCCCTTTTCTTTTTTTCCAAGTATTTGCTAATTTAGCTTTTAAGCTAAAATTATAAATTCAATATAAATTTGTAGTGGACCAAAAATTGTGAAACAAATTTTGTTAGGTTCCTAAAATCATAACCTATCTGCTAATGTATTTTGTTCACTTAGTTTCATAGAATTTTCAAGAGTAAACTAATTAATTTGAAACACTTAAAATGGGTAAAACATGAACTTGTTGGAATTATTGTGATGAATTGGTAGTAGTACTGGCCCTAAAATTTTTATAGTAGATTTCTAACAATATTAGGTGCTCCCTGTAATTTTTGTAGCTGCATAGAAATTAGTTTGTTAAGGTAACTAAATGAGCCCTAGTACAAAAATATATATATAATCAATCAAATATCAAAAATAATTGGGGTTTGTACAACAAAAACATTTTCTGGAAACGAGCCTCACTTGACCACGTGGATACATGGCTTAGTATGTTAGTCATTAGAGCTAGCTCGTTAGCTTGCGAAGACGTAATCGTATTTTAAAAATGCGGTTGCCGTTGATTATTTACGTCCCTATGTTGCATCCACATATTTCATAATAGGAGCGATATTGGATCGCGGAGTCATCGGGAGTAGCGGAAGCAGATGGTGACTTGATGATCATGCCACCAAGATGAAAGCTAACTTGGTTATATCTTACCCAGATAAGCCCCGATGCATAACCTCTATTATTCTGCACTTATTCTTATGCTTGTGCATTAAGTTTTAAGGAGTTGAATGAAAACCACTTGCATATATATATATATCCTTATCCTATGAGTCCTACTAGTATGTCAGGATCATATAGATTGGTATGCTATAGGATCGGTAGAAGTCGAGTGATTACCTGTCACTCGTGAGAGATAGAAAGATATTATTGTTGTTATTATATTACTATCACATGCAAATATATATGAATGATAATTAGAGACTGGGCGGAATGATACTTTGGATCTAGACTTGTTAGGCATTCGAGCGAGGCTCGGATTGCATTTGTTTCGCTTGTGTCGATTGAGGACCGTCCATTGCATTGGATTCTAGTCAGGTCACAGACTTATTATCCTGAGCACATACTTGATTATGGGAGCAGAAAGGCTTGTTGCTCTCTTGTCGTGGGTTCCGGCTCTTTCTGGATCGACTGATGGGAGGTGGAGATGGTGGAGGTCCTAGCACCACACTGAGTCCAGGACTCAGAAGTGGGGGCTTAGAGTCCAAGTTTTGATGGGGACCTGGACCCCTTGACAGGAGAGTGGTGGGTTGGTCTTATTTATGTCTGGGGTACAAATGGGACGTGTGTTTCGGAGTACCCAACTGGGATACATTGGTTCGCTAATCGCCATGTGATACGGTACGACTTGGCTATGATCTAGCACCATAGTAAGAACTAGAATATAAAAGATGGTAAAATAGTTCTGATTACTTATCACCTGCTTGAAAGTAGCACAGGTGCTTACATAGAATAGTTAATTAATGAATTAATGATGACTGCTAATGAAATTGATTATAAGGACGCGCGTGTTAGTAATGCTTTCCACAGATGTAATAACCCACAAGCCAGATTGCCTTGCATATCCTTGGAGTCTTTTCTTTTCTCCTAACGGGTAAGCCTTGCGGAGTACAATTGAGTACTCAGGGTTTGTTCTATCCTGTTGCAGGTGACAGGAACATGTGGAGCTGACACTTATGTGTGGAAACCTCCTGGTGAGCTTAGCGAGGATTTCCTTAACATTGTGGACATAGAGTTTATTTGAAACTTCCACCCAAAATGTTTTACAATGGAAAAACTTATAACCTGTTATGATGTATATAACGGATCATCATGTTAATGTTTAACTTATCATTAAATGATTTTATTTCCACTAAAACTCTAATAACATGGTTATATTCTGCTATTATAAACAATAAATATTATACTCTGATGATGCATGGAAAGTGATGTAAGAAATGGCTAAAATATTGTAAGTTTTATTATCTCATTTATGATCCTGTTGAAAAATGTGGATTTTCGAGTTTTCTCATGGGGTGTGCTCGACAGAACTATTCAAATTAGCTCACTCTTGGGGTGTTTAGTGTCTAATGGAAGACAAGCACATCCGGAAGTGAGTTATTTTAGGCGGTTCTGCCATAGAAGACGACGAGGAGTCTGACGACAACCACCCCACGACCTACCTCGATGTTGTTCATCGCCCGACAAAGCTGGTACCTGCGTCCCCACCGCCCGCCCAGACTCATCCAATCATGATTCGGGGCCGTGGCGGGGCGGGCGCTGCGCGACAGGGACTTGGGTGAAGGTGGAGGGACGCAGCCGGCCGCGCCTCCAGCTGGTGCACGGCTTGCCTACTCGGCCATTGGATGGTCGTATCTCTGCCCGCCAACGCCTTGGCCGCCGTGGATGAGTCTCCGCCCCCAACGCCAATGGGTGGTGGGAGATCCTCCCATGGTAGGAGACGCAACATACGGCCGCCTCGGTTGAACATTGCTAAAAGCAACTCCCGCAGGTTCGGAGGATCCCCGCAGAGCTTCACAGCAGATACTTCAACTGTCTCTCCTACTTGCACCGTGTTGTCACTTGCCGGTTGCCATGGCATTGCCTGCGCTGCCCTGGCCTCCACCACCTCACCAAGGAGTACACGCGACCTAGGGCTACGGCGGCGGCGGAAGGGTGCCAACCTACCACGATAGTCTGCTCGTGATGGCCACCCGGCCTCCCAGCACGCGCCGCACGGTGGTCCACCAAGTTCGAAGGGTGCCACACCAGGGGCCGAGGGGGGCCAGCAAACGACAACGGTGGTGGTGGCGCTAGACTAGGATGAAGAAGGACATCGGCACAGGTGCACCTGCCAACCACGACGATAGCGCAACTGCTTCTGCTGCTACACTCTGCTTCTCCGTGCCTGATCCACTAGCATTGGCACTAGGGTTGGAGCCATGCGCAAGCACGATGCCTCCCGCATGGTTCAACCCAATGCTGGAGGAGCTCGCCGCCTCGCAGGTCATGCGCCGCGCAGCGAGCGCGCCAGCACCGGGGTGTCCGCCTTCTCAGGAGGTTCGAGCTTCATTGATGGACAATAGTTCTCCGGCGCGACTACTCAGTGCATGATGGATCCGCCACTGTCGTCGCCTGTGCAGTGCATGCCTCCTCGGACGGTTGTCGTGGGTGATGCGGTGCCTGGAGAGACAGGGGCGCACCGTGTGGGTCGCCTCCGTCGACCCAATGCTGGACGAGCTTGCCACCTCTACACCGTGAGCCAACCAGCAGCCTCAATAGCGCATGAGTTCCTGCCAGCGGTCGTGGGTGCTGTTGCGTTGCGTCAGAGGAGGGTGCGGAGGCGAAGATGGCCAACAACCCTCCTAGCGACGTCTAGTCGACCTCCGACGATAGGGACGACGCTACACGGACTCTTGGCATCCCCCACGCCAACGCTGTTTCGGTCGCTTCAGGAAGAGCTCGAGTCGCATATATGCGTCCCTCTAGAGCCCCCATCATCCATGCTGCCCCAAGCTCAGGAGATCCAAGATGCCAAAGTCTGGGTTGACCAAGGCGCAGCGTACGCCTCACCATGAAACCCCACGCGGCCAACGCCACGATCCAGGCGCAGAACGTTCTCTTGCAGAAGCTTAGCATCGCCGTCGACACCAACGCTGTGGACGCCGAGGTCGTTCAAAAGTTTCGGGCGACCTTTGCGGCCCCCATGTCGGCCTACAAGCAAAACGCACTAGCAGTGCTGTTTTCGGGCGATTTTGACCCAGTGGCCATAAACTTACATTTGGCCGAATTTGACGCCGAGGATACGTAGGTCGTGTGCTTAGCCGGTTTGTCGTGGTTTATTGTTGTGTAATCACAACCACGTTGTGTGTTGTTCGGTCGTTGGTCTTGGTAATCACTGGATTACCATGGCTACCTTAGGATGTAACGAACTCTACTTCTGCTTAATAAAAAACGTGCCATGGCATGATCACCAAAAAAAGAGAGTTTGTACCTTTGTAAGATGTTTTTTAGAACACTTGTAAGATGCTTCTCCAGGTGTACGAACAACCACTACCGGATACAGGAGCTTTGCCAAACACTCGACAAACCATTTGCCGAGTGTTACACTCGGCAACTGGTTTATTGGCAAACGCTGTTTTGCCGAATGTTTTTCATCGGGCACTCGGCGAAGACTTTGCCGAGTGCCACAAAAACACTCGACAAACATTTTTTGAAAAAAAACCCTCAGCCACTGGAGGAAGAAAGGGCGCCGTCGGATCCGGCCACCCCGCTCGCACCGGCGCTGGCCCGCCACCGGATCCAGCCTCCCCACGCCGCGCCACCACTGGAGGGAGAGAGAGAGGAGAGGGTGCTGCTGGAGGAAGAAAGGGCGCCGCCGGATCCGGCCACCCTGCTCGCACCGGGGCTGGCCCGCCACAGCCGCCACCGGATCTAGCCACCCCGCGCCACGCCACCACCAGAGGGAGACAGAAGAGAGGGTGCCACCGGAGGAAGAAAGGGCGCCGCCGGATCCGGCCACCCCGCTAGCACCGGCGCTGGCCCGCCACCACCGCCACCGGATCCAGCCTCCCTGCGCCGCGCCACCACCGGAGGGAGAGAGAGAAGAGAGGTGCCACCGAGGGAAGAAAGGGCGCCGCGGATCCGGCCACCCCGCTTCGCCAAGGCTGCCCGCCACCGCCGCCACCGGATCCAACCTCCCCGCGCCGCACCACCGCTGGAGGGAGAGAGAAGAAAGGGTGCCGCCGGAGGAAGAAAGGGTGCCGTCGGATCCAGCCTCCCCTAGCCGCTCCGCCACCGGATCTGGCCTCCCCGTGCCGCACAGCCACCGGATCCGGCCTCCCCGTGTCGCGCCACCATCGGAGGGAGAGAGAGAGGGCGCAGGAGGGAGAAAGGGCACCACCGGATCTGCCCTCCCCGTGCCACGCCGCCATCGGATCCGGCCTCCCCGCGCTGCGCTGCCACCGGGTCCGGCCTCCCTGCGCCACGCCGCCACCGGAGGGAGGAGAGAGGGCGCCGCCGGAGGGGAGAGAGACGCCACACCATGGATCCGTGTTGCGCCGGGGAAGAAGGGAGGGGCGGGGAAGAAGGGAGCGTCCGGGAGAGGAGGGGAGGGAGGCGGCGCCGTCGGGAGGAGAGGGGGCGCTGGGGCGGGAGGAGAGAGAAGGGGTGGGGACGGGAGGGCGCAGGTGGTGGTGCTGGGGACACGGTTAGGTTAAGTAGGTTTTTTTTTGTTTGTCGAGTGTCCTAGATGGGGCACTCGGCAAAGTTTTTTTAAATTTTTTCTTCTCCTACTTTTTTTTGCCGAGTGTTTTAGATCTGAGCACTCGGCAAAGTTTTTTTTTTTTTTTTTTTCTTCTTTTTTTCTAGAAAAAAGATTTTTATTTTTTGCGAGTGTATTTTTTAATACTCGGCAAACAACCTCTTTGCCGTGTGTTTTTATTTTGACACTCGGCAAAACGCTCTGTTTGCCGAGTATTTTTAGTGTGCCACTCGGCAAAGAACTTATTCGCCGAGTGTCCGAGGGAATATACTCGGCAAACATAAAAACACTCGACAAATTTGAGGATTCCGGTAGTGAACCCTCTTTCACTCTCGCTTTCAGCAGGTGCGTTCCAGGGAAATATTTGGCCTTGAGGATCCTGGCACACAAGGACTCCAGGTTTTGGATGATTCTCCACCCCTGTTTAGCCCACATGGCCATGTTGAAGGAGTGGAGGTCTCTGAAACCAAGCCCCCCATCTGACTTTGGGCTCACCAGCGTTTCCCAACTGAGCCAGTGCATACACTTCTCCCTGTCCTGAATGTTCCACCAAAACCTTGCTATCATCGAACTAATCTGGGAGACATTTCTTTGGTGATGTCAAAACACCCCATCGCAAAGACCAGAATCGCTTGTGTCACAGCCTTGATAAGCACTTCTTTTTCCGGCTCTAGACAGCAGTTTTTCCTTCCACCCTGAATGCACTGCCAAACTCTCTCCTTTAGGTATGCAAAAACATTCGTCCGGGCTCTCCCTACATACACTGGTAGCCCCAAGCACCGCTCGTTCATTGCTTCCGAATTGATACTCAAAGCTTGCATAACTCCTTGCCTGTCCCCAGAGCATGTGTTTGTACTGAACATTACAGCCGATTTGTCGACATTGATCAATTGTTCAGAGCATTCTTCATACACATTCAAAATATCTTTTAGCTGCCACACTTTCCCTGGACAAGCCTTGCACATGATCAGTGGATCATCAGCGAAGAGGAGGTGCGAGACCGTCGGGGCATCTCTACAGATCCTAATTCCGTGCAGTCTACCCTCCCGCTCTGCGTGAGCCAACAAGGCAGAGAACCCCTTGTGCGCATAGAAGAAAAAGGTACGGCGACATTGGGTCGCCTTGGCGCAGCCTCCTCTCCGGACTGAACTCTTCTGACAATTCACCATTGATTTTGATCATGTAATTAACAAAGGAGACGCCGTAGGAGTATGTAGTACTACAACTGTATAGTAGTAGTTGTCAATAACAACTGCACTGCACCGTTTCGTTATGCTTTGAGCGGAGCGGTGGACTCGAGCCGAAAGCAAGTCGCCACTGGAGTCCGCGATTTGCTGTGTGGCTCGCAGCCTGGGCCCGTGCACAAGCCATCCATGATCCAACGCATGCGCATCCAACCCGCCCAGCCCAGTCCAGACGAGCTCAGTTTCATCCGGACCACGAAGTGACGTCACTCAAGCGTCCCCGGGCCCGGCCCGGCCCACCCAGTCATAGCCAACTACACGACACCCACCTTGCCGTCCTCGGCTCCTCCACCCCCGTCCTCCCCTGCCCCGTCGCGTCCGACACTCGCCGCGGGCAACTCCCACGTCCCACCGCCGCCGCTGCAGCAGCAGCCCATCCGCTTCCATCGCCCCGCGGAGGCCTCCGGGTTCGCCTCCGCACGCTCCGCCTCTCCCGCCGCCCTCCTCCGGGGCCCTCGGCCGCGCCGTGGCGCGTTAAACCCTAGATCTGCTGCCCCCGCGCTGGCCGCGGCCGCGTCCCGACGCCGGCGCGCCGCCGATCGCCGCACGTCGCTCGATTCCAGGTGACGATCGGTTGCTGCTTGCTGCGGACTGCGTATCGTGGTCACGCTGCTTAGTTCATAGTTCAGCCTTTAACAACTGATCGCTCCATCTCCACTGTTTTGAATCACCGCTGTTACCGATTAATGGCTTGATTCGTGCCGAGTTTGATTTCTGTCGTGCTCGGATTCCTGCTTGGGCGCACGTGTGAGACAGTGTTGCAGCGGTTGGTAGAATTTTGACCTTATTCTCTAGCTGTGAGTGCCAGTGTTATCGGCACAGACTTAGGTTCATGTGTCTTTTGCGTTGAACTGCTCATTGAACCCATGCTCCCGTTTCCGTAGTTTAACTAGCTTGTTTGGATACATGTGTGAAGTTTTCATCTGATAAATTTTAGGAAATGCTGTTTTTGGCATTAAGTGATCTTATTAATATATATGGGAGGCCCAGAGTGTCTACCTTCCGTTATTTTGATTTCTGAATTGCCACGTTTCACACGAGGGCGGTCATGCATGTGTGGCACTACTAGATGTTGTTTGTACCTTCTCTATCTATGCACAGATTTTTCCGATTAGGTACTTGCTGAAAGCTATTTCTTCTTGTGCTATGGTGGACCATACTAGCATGCATTAGTTGTGATCCTAATGCCCTTATGAAATATTTATCACTACTTTGTAGGTTTAGCTGCTCCGAGTTTAGATAGGTTCCTTCAATGCATCGTGTTGGGAGTGCTGGTAATACCGCTGGCTCGACTCGACCGAGAAAGGAGAAGCGCTTCACATATGTGCTCAATGATGCTGATGATAAAAAGGTATGCTGTCTATTAAAATAAGCCATCGTTTGCAGCTCTTTCAGTTTTTCCCTTTAGAACTAGCTGTTTGCAGGTCTAATATATACATTTGAAACAATCCATATTTCATTCAAAGGTCTTGCTAATGCATTTATTTCTGTTTGTTTTCAGCATTGTGCGGGGATCAATTGCTTGGCTTATCTAAATGGTTCCACATTTAGTACAAGCGATTATCTTTTTAGCGGGAGTCGTGATGGTACCTTGAAAAGATGGGAATTAAATAATGGGGATGCAAGCTTCTCAGCAACTTTTGAGTCTCATGTTGATTGGGTAGGCCTTTTTCTTTTTTTTTTACTCAACTAGACTTGTTGTTTGAAACAGCAACCAGTGCTTGAAATAGCCATTGTGTTCATAAATTTAGTTATGTTTCTTTCAAATGTTCTCTCCGAGTTAGGCCTATCATATCCATTGCCCCATCTATATATTTAACATGATGTCTGAGGTCTACTATTTGGATCCAAAGCTTAGCACATTTGTTCTAGTGTCAAACTGTCCATATATTTTACCATCAACATTTTAATTGACATTTCGAGTTCGTTTTATTAACAGACATCTAGATTGATATGTTCAAGTTGGTTTCCATTATTTTCTGCCCTTTCTTCTTTACTTTTTCTTTTTTCCGTTCTTAGTTGCAATGTTTAAATCAGAGCACCACTGGTTTATATTCGACAAAATTTAACAAAGGGCTAATGTAAAAGCGGGACTTCAAATTATTTTTTTTGTTTGGCATATTTGCTAGATGCTTTGTTATTTTTTTTAGAACAAAACAACGTAACCTGTAAAGAAGAGTAGTTGCATGCTTTAGGATTAGTAGTTATCTGTGTCCTAATATGCCTGAAAATTTGGGAAGGTGGTGGCAGTGTATTTAGAGATACCTCCTTGGGAGTTTGAAACTAACACTTAATTTCTGTTTGTAAGTGGAATAGTAGCATGGCTGGGTGTTTTATATTGTTTAAACTTTTCTTTATTGTGCAGGTTAATGATGCCATTATAGTTGGAGAAAAGCTTGTTTCCTGTTCCTCAGACACCACAATAAAGGTTTGTTGCGTAACACTTTCTCCTCTTAAATATTGTTCGCTGGGCGTGCACATCTTTCATTTCCTAACTTCACAGGTCTGGAATTGCTTCTCTGATGGTGCCTGTACCAGGACTCTCCGCCAGCATTCTGATTACGTGATTTGTCTCGCTGCTGCTGAGAAGAATGTAATATTATCCACGCTTGTGCTTTTCTGTGGTACTTTTAGCTTTGTCATTTTTGGTTTTACAGTTGTTTTTGTGCCTCTGAATTGTAGAGCAATATTGTAGCCTCTGGTGGTCTTGGTGGTGAGGTTTTCGTTTGGGACCTTGATGCTGCTCTTGCTCCTGTAGCAAAATCTGTGGATGCAAAAGAGGATGAGGTTCCTAATGGAAACTCTGGGCCTGCTTTGTCAACATTGTGCAGCGTAAATTCTAGTAGCAATATTGCTTCCTCTAATGGTCAATCACATGGGTACAATCCAATTGCTGCCAAAGGTCACAAAGACTCAGTTTATGCACTGGCTATGAATGATACAGGAACCCTTCTTCTCTCTGGTGGCACTGAAAAGGTATCATGCTCTTCATCTAACAGTATAGAAATGGATTTTTTCTCTGTGATTAGGAGACCAGTCAACAGCCAGTTTCAGTAGGCATCCCCACCCCCCTAAAGAACTATTTACTTTATTTGCAGGTTGTCCGAGTGTGGGATCCGAGAACAGGTTCAAAAAACATGAAATTGAGAGGGCACACTGACAATATCAGGGCCTTACTTGTTGATTCTACAGGGAGGTTGGTGTTTAGGCATATGCTGTTCCAGTTCCTTGATGACATTGCTTAAACATTGAACCACATCTTCCTTATCACTGCACACTTCACTTTCATCCTAAATGCTGCCATGATTATGTATCAGTAATGTTTGAGTTTACGTATGTACGCATGTGTTGACAAATTGACAGTTGTAATACCAAGACATTTGTGTTTCCTGGTTTACAATTTAGGCCCTGTTTGGATGCAAAGTATTTTTGGAGTTTTAGAAAAAATCCATGGTTTTGCGAAACACATAAGTTTTGGAGCACCATGAAGTGTTGGATGCAACAAACTTTTTGGTTTTGAAAACCATAATAGTATTTTGTAAAACTGTAGTCTTTTTGGAGTTTTAAAAATTCCACTCTACCTCTTCTTTCTAAACCTTGGTTTTGCACATCATGCACATCTATGGGTTCTAAAACTGCAGTTTCTTAATACTATGGTTTCTTGATGCTACAGCATCCGAACATGCACTTACTGTTCATTCATAAAGATTTTGGATTTCTATTATTTGTGCATGAAAGAGAAGTTTGTTTATGGATGAGTTTACATATGTTGACTGTTGTAATACCAAGACATATGTTGACTGTTGTAATACCAAGACATCTGTGTTTCCTTGTTGTTTACCATGCTAGTACTCAGCTTGCCTGGTTTACTGCTTGCTCAGAAATATTTTGGACTTACAATTATTTGTGCATAAAGAGAAGTTTGTTTATGGATGCATGGTCAGCAATCTTTTAATGCAGTGCATATAGGATAATGTTTGCTCCAGAAACACTATTTGGAGTCAGTCAGCACTCAGAAATAACTGTTTATATCATCAATCAGTTCAAATGAGGAATTTAACCGTTTAGATTAACATGTTAACGTCAATGGTGACCTTAGTTTGCAGAGTCGATGTCCTGGTTACCATCCAAGTTGAGTAATGTGGCATGTAATCCACTTTCATGTTAGTGCAAATGAGTTGATGTGGAAATGGCTTATCCGCTTATGTGACACATTATATAACTATGACTATGATGGTTAAACCATGGTGGTGTACCTGGAGGCAGCTGTTTTTTTCACATTTTAACCTGAATATGTTTTTGTATGGTCAAAATACTGATTTTCTGGATGATAACACTGAGTGATCTCTCACTGTGGCCTATCAGTTAAGTCCTGTCTGCTTTCACCAAACCACGTGCTAATCATTTTTTAACGATGTTTTCAGGTATTGCCTATCAGGATCATCTGATTCCATGATAAGGTAAACACGCAGCTCCAACATCCCAACCATCTCCCTCTGTTCCATGTGCTTAGCATAAATGCTGTGATTAGTTTGACATCATAGGTACATATTTTTATATACTTTGCAGACTATGGGATCTAGGACAGCAGCGTTGTGTTCATTCTTATGCTGTGCATACTGATTCAGTTTGGGCGCTTGCAAGCACTCCTTCATTTGGTCATGTCTACAGTGGTGGAAGAGACCAATCTGTGAGTTAATTGTTTTGTGTGTATTATTGAATAGTCACTATACTTCTTCATTCTGAACTTTTATGTATTCCCTGTATTGCAGGTATACCTAACTGATTTGTCCACAAGAGAGAGTGTTTTACTGTGCACAAATGAATACCCTATTCTACAGTTGTCTCTGCAAGATGACACAATATGGGTGGCAACAACTGATTCTTCTGTTTATGGATGGCCAGCTGAAGGGCGCACACCCCAAAAGGTCTTCCAAAAGGGTGGTTCATTCTTAGCTGGGAATTTGTCATTCTCAAGGGCAAGAGCATCTTTAGAAGGATCAGCACCTGTAAGCATGAGGGTTATCTTCTTTGGCCAAATTATATTTCTTTTTTTGAAGACGCTGTACCACATGCCATGATTTTTGGGTTTCTGCAGACACACCATTAAGTTACTCTGTTTACTAGTAGTATGAAATATACGGGCCATAATATGGGTGTCTGTTGTGCATAGTTGACACCATACTTGCAGGTGTAGAGGTTAACTTGAACTTGTCTAAGTGCTATTTTTGGTAGTATTAATTGCATAGGATCTAAAAAGTTCTGTAAAGAAATAAGCTTAAGCTTGAGATCTTTCCCAAGTGCTCCCAGTAGGTCTTTCTTCTCAGTCTAGTATTCTGGTGATTAACGGTTTCACTTTAACTTCTTAACCTACTTACTATTCGGTTGTTGCCCTCTAGGCTCTAGTGTAATTTTAACTAATGGTAATTAATAAGGGCTTGCGATCTATTTCATTTTAGGTTCCTGTATACAAAGAGCCATCATTTGTTATCCCAGGAGTTCCAGCAATAATTCAACATGAGATAATGAATAATAGAAGGCATGTACTGACAAAGGTGAGATTTTTTTTACTTATCCTTTATTACTAAACTGCAAAGAGTGCCATCATGATATGTGCACTCATCTCCTTCAATGCAGGATACCACTGGTTCAGTCAAATTGTGGGAGATCACCCGTGGTGCTGTTATTGAAGACTTTGGCAAGGTTCTTGTTTGTCCTCAATTTCTTGGATGTTTTTCCCTCGGATTTATACACATTGTTAAGAACTAAAATCTGCTCATTTGTATCCCATTTTTTAATCACAGCAGTTCTTACTTGATAGCCTTTTGAACTAGCAAGATTTTTGTAGAATGCTAAACTCCTTCATTTTGATTATGCAGGTTTCTTTTGAAGATAAGAAAAAGGAGTTGTTTGAGATGGTATTACTGAAATGTCATGATTTCTATGTTTTATTAAAAAAATGCTGTGTAATTTGTTAATTGATTATTGATTATTAGGTAAGCATACCTGCTTGGTTCACCATGGATGCTCGATTAGGATGCTTGTCTGTCCACCTGGATACTCCACAATGCTTTTCTGCAGAAATATATGCGGTTGATCTAAATGTTGCTGGAGCACAAGAAGATCTCAAGGTTTGTACAGCAACATATCATTGTGTGTACTGGTTACATCTGTTTTCACACTTCAGTCTATAGAATTTTGTTGACCCTTTGAATATTGCTGTTAAGAGCGTAGGAAAGATACTTTTCATCGTTGATGGATTTTTAATTCTTATTTGCTGAATAGTATTTATGACACATCAATAACATGCATTTTGGCAAAACTATGATTGCTGCTACCTACTGTTCAGTGAAGTGAGATACTGAGTCTACCCAATCTCATCTTCTGAATGGTTCTCCCAATAATTGTGCAGATTAATTTGGCTCAAGAGACCCTTCGGGGTTTGCTAGTTCATTGGAGTAAAAGAAAGCAGAAATCTAGTTCGCACAGCTTGCCTAATGGTGATAGTTCAATAGGGAAAGATGTTCCGTCAAAAGACTCGCCCCGGTCAAGATCTGAGGTGGACGATGTCACTGAAAACCATGCAACTCATGTGCTTCCATCATTTGAGTTTTCTACAGCTTCACCTCCCTCAATTATCACGGAAGGTTCTAGTGGAGGGCCTTGGAGAAAGAGAATTACCGATTTGGATGGAACTGAGGGTGATCTTCCATGGTGGTGTGTGGACTGTGTTACTCACAATCGATATCCAAAGGAGAATACAAAGTAAATGCTTAATACAATTCCTAATTTCTCCTCAGATGATATTTTTCCCTTGATATATGATATATCTTAAACTTTGTTCGTTGTCTGGGAAAGATTAACTTGGAACATAATATAGCACCCTTCTGTTTTCTAAATTTTAAGCTAATGTGGTTTTTAAGTTCATGGTGATTGATATGTCTTCAAAACAGTTCAGTTGGGGAGAGCTTTCATAATATTTCTATTTAGCTGTGATTATGTGCTACTAACAGTATGCTAACTCAAAGACATTGAACTTCTATTTTTTAATGAATTGTTCATCTTTGAGTTCTGGTAACTACATATTACTTTATTCAGTCCTGTTAGTTTTTCTCCTGCACTATATCTTTATACAGAGAATCACATGCAGACTGTCCCTAGAGCTTTGTGTAGCCCAAACAGTCGGATAGTGAACTATTGAAAAACATGTGTGCACAAATACATGCATCAGCATCCAATATGGTTTTGTTTACGCCCTACTGGACATTTGAGCTACTGAAGATTAATGATGCTCCCTGGCCCCTGCTATATAAATGTGATACTGGGTGCCCTATGTAACCATTGCTTTCATGGATTATTTCTTCTTCTGATGTTTATTTCTTTATGTAATGCAGATGCGGCTTTTATTTACATCCTGCTGAAGGCTCGCCTGCACCAAACATAACTCAAGGGAAGCTTAGTGCTCCACGGATATTGCGAATTCACAAGGTAAGAGTTGTCTAAATCATTGGTCACAGCAAATGCAAGATATCATCAAATGGTGAATCCTCTAGCACACAACATATGATAAAAGCGGTTGTTGGAGATAGGGTGGGGGGTGGGGTGGGGGCGGGATGAACTTTGTTAGTAAACTAGTTTGCAAAACAGCTAACTATCTACATGTTTGCATTGGACTAGCCAAGCATATACCATTTTGCATGCAATCTTAAAATAGTGATGCTTCAGGACACTAGATTTGAATCATTCAGATATTTACAGCTTGACTGAATAGCATAGAGTAATTTATTGTCATTATAAAGGAACTTTATAAGACTATAAGTCATCTTATTTACTCCCTGAAAGTTTACAGCTATTCCATTTCGTTGTACAGGTAGCTAACTATGTGGTTGAGAAACTCGTGCTTGACAAACCATTGGATGGAGGCTCTGATAGTGCTTTTGTTATGGGATTGAGTTCTGCTCAATCACAGCTCTCAGCGCTAGATAGTTCTTCACGGCTTGGACTAAAGTCATGGCAAAAAACAAAGCCATGTATTGAGATATTGTGCAATAACCAGGCAAGTTCTCTAAATATAGCTATTTCATTATATAGTTACACGTTTTTACCTACATTACGAACAAATGGAAGAATACCCTGGTCCCTGTTTCTGTAGGAAAAGAAAATTGCACAATAAACTACGTACAACAAGCTTGTGTTGTCAGGAGATTTCAATTGATAATTTTCTCCATTTATTTTCCACCTTTGTTAATTGTTTTCTCCATCAATAGATTCCTATTATTATGGTGCTACTTTTAGCTCTCCATGTTTTCAAAGTTAGCTTCAGTGTGTAGACACCTTTTGAGCAGAATCCAAATCCTTAGCAGGTCAAACTCAGTTTTTCTGTAAATTCTGCCATACGCTCTTTAGAAATATATCTTCTGTTCCAGTTTGAACTCAATTAATAGAGATATTCCTGGGACTGTATTTATTTGTCTCATATATTTCCTGATATTCCCATGTTTGTAAATAAGCATTATAGAAATGTATTTGCAATAAACTACCCTTATCTCCAGAATCTAATGCTTATTTCATGTTCTTCCCCTATTGCTCTTGATTTATTTATGTGGCCTGCATTATAAAGCAATTTGCTGCATAGTCTGTCTTTTGCTGTTGGGCTAAAGTGTCCTCTGTGGATCAGGTTCTATCACCAGAGATGAGTTTGGCTACAGTGCGAACATATATATGGAAGAAGCCAGAAGATTTGATTCTTCATTATAGAGTGGTCCAGTCGAGATGATCACGGCTTCAGATGTACATGCTCACATGGTTCTCCAGATATGTTCAGCATGTCTGCACGATAGATGGTGTTGTTCAAGATCACCTTGGCTTAGAGAGGAAAACATCATCTTACAGAGGAAATATTTTGCTCTTGTGCCCTCGTAGCCGTTCCCAGAATCGCGACTTGTTTGCTTCTTTGTAAAGTTCCTGATCTTGCCCGGGTAGTAAGATGTATCATAGCACAGGTATAAGGTTCTCTGCTGGCTGCCAAGCTTGTAAATGTAGAAGATTGGGTTCTTAATAAAGATCAAATGGATATTTTTTTTTCGTTTTTCTTTGACAACGTTTGTAAGAAAAAAGGCTGATGCTCGGCTCAGACCGTGACGTTCCGAGGTCGATTATTGGATTTAACCCTGTCGCATGCTCTTGGACCTGTTTGTTTGAGATCAGGGTAAGAGGTGGACTGGATGTCGGGAGCAATAAAGCTGTTTTTGGTATATGTTTCGAGAGCTGCTATGCGCGACGGATTAGAAAGACTGCAGAGACTCGGAGATCTTGTGAACCTTTGCAGTACAGTTATGTAATTTTTTTTCCTAATAATAATAATAAACTCAAGATCGTACAAGTCGACAATGCGGGTCATGTGAGTTGCTGAATGGTGGTTTTTTTTTAATTAGCAAGGGGTGTTTGGCAGGGCTTCTCGAGGGGCTCCTCCGAAGGAGCCAGAGTCGTTTTGGATGAGTTATAATTTAGGGCTTCTTCAAAGTGTCTCTGGCTCCTCTGTTTTTTATTGAAAAATGGCTCCTTCGGCAAAACTTTTGGCAGGGTTCTCCAGAGGAGCCGGAGCCGGGGAGAAGCCCTGCTAAATAGGCCCTAATCATTTGACATTGAAGTATAAATGTAGAGTTTCTCTCAAAATTATGGTAAAAACTACCACCCTCGTCCCAAAACTAATTTAATTTTATGTACATTCTTTTTTTGTTAAAGTATCTAAAGTTTAAACATATATAATAAAAAACATAGATGTTGCGAAAGGGCTGTAGTCCTAGTGGTTACAAGAGTTTCAGTAGCACCTGAGCTCCGAGTTCGACTGTTCCCGTCAATAGGATTGTCAGCTCAGTTTTTGAAGGTGTTCATAGAGGTGAGTGCATATTGCATTATACTTGTGTAATCTCTAGAATATATATGTTTATGACACGACTGCCAAAAAGTGGTCGACACAACGATGGATGGTGGCTTCACGGCATCGGCGGCTGCACCAATCTTTGAGGATTGCTACAATATATGGAAAGATCTTCCAATGGCTACGATCGAGTATTGTGATAGAGAAGCGACTCAAGTTGCCCACGAGCTAGTTCGGCAAGCTTTAGTTGCAAAAGCTTGTTGTATTTGGGTTGATTTACAACCCACGTTTATTATTGCATTATTAGCAAATGATGTAACACTCTTATCTGATGAATAAAGCTTGCCGATTGGCTTTGTAAAAAAAAACAAATATACTATAAAAATATATATAATGATAATTATTTAATATCATAAATATTAATAATATTATATACAACTCTTCATACAAAATTATAAGTCGTTTTGACTGTTCTAGTACATAGATTTTACTATATATCTAAACATACGTTATATTTAGATACATAATAAGTTGATGTAAAAAAAAAGTATAAGCGACTTATAATTTGGAATGGATAGAGTAGTTAGGTAGATTTAAGATACTTCAACTTCATATTACACTAAAATAAGGAATTGAACTACAGCTTATTTGAACGTTAAGAATCAGTTTAAATTTATAGGAAAAACACATGAATGGAAAATTTTCCCCAACCGGTTGCTGGCAAAGTGGCAACGCAGTGGGCTCAGCGTATATACCTCGCCGGCGGGCGGTGGCAGAGGGAGGGAGGGAGCCGGAGCACCCACCCTCAGCTCCTTTCGTCGTTTCTCCAGCCACCCATTCCCGTCGTCCACGGTCACCGGTCGGGGGCACAAACCAAACAGCAAGTGGCGTCCTGATCGTTGATCGGCTGTGCTTGCGGCGGCCGCCGCAAGACTCAGCAGAAACGAGAGCACGGCCGTCTCGAGGCCGAGCAAACTCGGCACGGGCCGCCGGCCGGATCTTGACCTGCCGTGCCGGGCGCTGCAGTGTCCAACAGGCAGCAGCCAGCAGCGATCGCTCCCACATTCACGCAGACAGAGACAGTCACGCGACACGACACACCGGCTGTCCGGCTGGCATATTCCCCGTCCAAATCAATCAAGCACAGTGTGGCGGAGCGTGGCAGAACAAAAAAAGAAAGAGAAAACAATGAACGCAGCACAGTCGCATCACGCGCGCCCCGCTGCCCGTGCCCGTGGCGAAGAACCGGATCATGTTCTGGTCATGTGCCTTGCCCCGAGGCGGTGTCCGGTAAAGCGCCGGCCGCCACCAACCGGACACGATCATCACCGCTGCGGTCCTGCGGATCCCTCCGACCGCCCGCGTCCGGATCCATCTCGGTCTCGGCTCGATCGGCGGCCTACTTTGGCAGCATGATTCCATGCGGGTCCTGTGTTTTCCACGGGGCAGAAAACTGCAGGGCAGCCTCCCCGGACTATTTTATGGTGCTATTGGGTAGCACAACGGCGTGGATTCGAGGCCCGCTTCTACCCGATTTCCACAGGGTAAGGAGCCCGGACTAATGACACTGGGCGTCGATCCCCGTCTCGCATCCCTCGCTCGGGCGCTGCTTCCCCGTTCCGCTCGAGGCGAGGCTCGCAAGTCGCCGCCACCTCGACCTAGCATGCGCCATCGCCGCCACCTCGATTTCCGTCATAGCCTCGGTCGCCTCCTCCGTCCTCGCCTCGGTCGTGTCCTCCGTCCTCGCCTCCGCCGCCGGTTGCCTCGATTGCCCCCGCCGTCGATCGTCCGCCTGCCCTGACTAGACCTGAGAAGGTACTCATTCCCCTCCTAGCTCTCGCCAGATACTACTACACTCGATTTCTTGATCGATCTGAAAGGAACTAGTGCTTACTGCAAGATCTAGGTGTTCTCTGTCTTCTCTACATGAACTTTGTGTCTAACTTGATCTAGGAGTTGTACGAGCTTTGCACTGTTTGACAAATTACAGTAGAAAATCACAAGCACAGTGTAATCACTATGATGCATGGATTGAACTATCATAAATTGAAGTATTTTCTTTTGGAACAAAACTAGACCTACTTGTGTGTTAGCAGTTTCTATTTATCAGTTCCATCTGACTATTAATTAAGTGGAAAACTATATTTTTTAAGCATTATGGCCTTGGTGTTTGTTTCTGTATAGTTAATCCATGGTGATTTCATTACTGTTTCTTACGCTAACTACTAAATTACTATAGGTTAGGTATGTCTCTTCCCTATGTTAATCAGCACTAGATTAGTTTGCTACTCCAGTACTCATCGGTGAATATTTTGGCTGATGTATGTGAGCATGCAGCTAGTTATGTATTTGGATGAAGACAAGTAGCATTGAGCATGCAACTAGTTATGTATTTCATTTATCTTAGCATTGAGCATGTAGCTAGTTATGCATTTGGATGAAGACAAGTAGCTTTGACCATGCCGCCAGTTTTTTATCTGCTAGCTGCTCATCAAAGCAGTGGTATTCGATCTTGTTGGCATGAGTTATTTACATGATTACTTGTCCTTTTGGTGGCTGCAGTAGCTGTTTTTACTCAATCTTCTTGTCATGTACCTAGTTATTTACATTTTTTTTTGTTTGCAGGGTGCTTGTTGGTATCACTGCAATATGATGGTTTGGGTTCATTCGTGCTATTCAGAAACAAGGTATGTTACAACTTTTACTAAGTACATTTGCTAAGTATGATAGCTGCAATGGTTGGGGTCTATTATACTGTAGTAAGGTGTTGAGATGTTAGTACTCAGTAGTAAGGTGTTGTTGAGATGTTGCACTTCCTCCATGTATTACACCGGAAGAAAGCTGATAGGTGTAGCCTATAACTAACTTCCCACTCCATTCCATGTTTGTGTATGATAAAAAGAAAAGCCTCTACTGGTTGGTCTGAACTGAACTACTTTTACATGTGTTAGCAGCCTATTCGGCTAGGCTGGCTGGCTAGTCTTCTCACACGGGCACTGTTCATATGAACAGTGTCTTCCAGCATGAACAATATTTTTCTCTCACACCAAACTAGCCAGTAGTAATAATCCACGAACCAGCAGCTCCAGCCGAACATGGCGTAGCTTGCTGCAGCTTCATTCTTTAAACTTCTACTTTCTTATATGATACATTCATGTACAAACTTGTTGGGGAAAAGCCAAATTTGTCACAAGAGTTCACCATTTTTGTTTTATGTTATTTGCAGAGGTTTTGGTGGAAGAAATGCATGACAAACAAGTGAAGTGTGGTCAAGTTTTGTAATGATTGTTGAACATTTTTGGCTTCTATGTTATATGTAGCTACACAAAGACTTGATTTCAGTTGGATACCTATGTATTTTTATGTAAAAAAACTTATTTCTAAGATTTTTTATTTATTTATACAATACGAGCATCGATATGTAGTGACGTTGTTATATCATTTTCTTTTATGAATTTTCTTGATTTTTTGTATTTTTTAAAGATGTTTTTATACTATATCAGTCAAGATTTCCTATAATTTAGGAGGAAAATATGTTATCTGACAATTTTATTTATGCAATACATCACATAATCTATTTCTCTGCAACTCTGGGCTTCCAAACAGCCACAAAAGAAATAACCCCGCACGTGAAATCTCCCCTCCGGGAAGAGATGGATTAGCATGTCCAGAAAAATCCCTCCCCGTCGGTTTGCTTCCCTAGAATAGTCCCCCCGAGCTGCCAAAGTAGCCCTGAGACGCCTGGCCCGGCGCCGTCTCGCTGCCGCGTGGGCCCAGCGACTGGTGCCCTGGAGAGATCGTACGTACGAGTAGGATTGTTAAGGCCACCGTAGAACCGTACGAGTACTCGAGTAGTAGCTTGGTGTACGTACAAATGTGCGCTGGTACCAGATGTCAATTAAATTGGTCGCATAGTTCAAATTTAAACTCCACGGCTCGCCGCACAGTGACGTGTCGAGAGGATTACAGTTAACCAGCCGGCCAAAAAATCCAAAAAGAAAAAGAAAAAAATCCCTTCGCTTTGTTTCTTGTTTTTATCTGCCTTTTTCTCTGTTTGATTGACTTGTGACCAAACCGTGTACGAGTACAATGCTACTCCTACGTAGTACTACTACTACGCTAGCACTGGCGCCATCAGGTGGGACCAGCCACGTCAGCACACAAGGCCTGGCCCACTGACTCTGCGGCCGCGGGCCCACGGGAGAGACTCCGGCGACGCTGCTGTCAGTCGGGCCTCGAGGACCGTGGACCAGCGACCGTCAGTCCGTCACCGCCGCTGCCGCACTTTCGGGCCAAAACCGGGCCGGGCCAGGAAACCGAAAGCGTCATCCTACGGAGCCCGCTTTCCGGTGGAGGCGGACGATACCGTGACGACACTGTAGACTAGTCGCTTTCCAGGAAGGCGGAGGCGCGGAGCGAGAGGGCTTGGGCTTCGACCGCCGCTGACAAGTGGGCCTGGCGTACCCGCCCCCGCCCTAATCCACCTACCTGTACCTGTACCTGTACAGCTAGGCCATCATGGCCCCCCCCCTATTAATTCCCGTCCGCTCCCTCGCCCGCACGTGCCGCGCGGCGAGCTCGCGTCGCTGACAGGTAGGTCCACGTCGTGCCGAAAGATGCTGCTCCCGGGCCCCGCTGCACCTGCGGCGCCACCTGGCAGTGAGGGCGAGCCCAGGCATTAAAATCCCCTTACCCACCTGTCTCCTTCCTCCTTCCTCCTCTCTCTCTCGTCTGCTCCACCACCACCACACCGCTTTGCCGCTCCGACCCGCCTCCCCGATCTCCGCACGCTCCGGCGAGCGGGGCCCACCGGCCGAACATCCCCCCTACGCCGACGCTGTCGTACGCGCCGCCATTAGGTGTCACCCGTCCTTGCGCCGCCGCCGCCGCCCGTAGCCTTCGACTTTCGATCTGCGAGCTAGCGATTCGCCGCTGAGGAGTGGGACCCGTCCCTCCGCAGCCGAACCCCAAGGCAGCCGCCGCACGCGGCGAAGGCCCAGGCCACACGCGTCATCCTCACGCCGAACGACCGACGCTGGTGGAGCGCGGTCCACTCCCCGCACGCGCGCGCTTCGCCTCCCGCTGAAACCGCGCCCCTGCTGGTGCGAGTGTCCGGGAGCTTCCAAACCCTAGGGCCGGGCATCGACTGAGTGAGGGAGAGCGGAGCCTAGGCCTCGCCGCCCGCGGGGATCGAGGGAGTGATGCGCGGATCGGGGCGGCGGGCGCGGCGCGGAAGCTCGGCCGCATGAGGTGCCTCGTCGGCGGCGGCGTCCAGGACAGCCCGCGCGCAGCGGTCAAGAGGGTATCGCCGGCGTCGTGGCGGCTGGACACCGCCGCGGGGGAGGCGGAGGCGGAGGCGGAGGCGGGCGCGGGGGGAGCGGCGGCGGCCAAGGGGCGCAGGGTCTGCTTCAGGCCGCCGGACGTCATGGAGACAGTGCACGAGGTGGCCATTTACATCCACCGCTTCCACAACCTCGATCTGTTCCAGCAAGGGTGAGAATTGGTCGTTTTTTTTTCTGTAATTCATATGTTTTTTTGGTAGCGAAAACTTTTCTCGGGTTTAGTTTCTTTACTGCCTTTTAGGGAGAAAACATGAAAAGTTCAGAGTGCTTTGAGGTAAAGGGTACGACCGCTACGCATTCCTAGGCCAAATGTTTGGATTTACTCGAGCATATCGGCGTTCCTTTCCTTGGCTTTCTCGTTCGGTCGGTTGTTTCCAGGCATTTCTTCTCGCAGCTCGGGAATTCTGATTTTCCCCATGATTTTGTTCCCCTCAGTCCCTCACTGCAGCTTTGTTCGTGAGTTATGAGCAGACAATTCTCACTGATGCCGCATGTGAAGCCTTTCTGTCACTTGTCTTGAAGTGTAAACATTTACTGTTTATTTTTCTTTCTTGTGAGATGATTTTTGTATTATATGCAGATGGTATCAGATGAAGATTAGTGCAATGTGGGAGGAAGGTGGCAACAAAACACCGGCTTCGCCTGCAAGGGTCGTGCAATATGAAGGTGTGCATCTCTCTGGGCACTGAATAGCGTGCTTGCATTGGAAGCGAATGTTTAGATTGGTACACGTGCTAGCATGCATTTGGTAACTGCTTAATTGTTGTCCGTAGTAGTACCAGATGCTATCTGGACCATATGATACTTAAGATACTGAAAACAGAAACTTCCCAATTTACATGGGAGTATACATTATGATTTTCAGAGGTACCCTGCGTCTAGAGACTACCAGACCATCTTTGTTTCCATCTAAATTCTACTTTGATAGCATCAAGAAGTTTGTCACGCAGCTGGATACGGAACATAACTGTGCAAGCGTGTCATAAATAATATCCCCTTGTTTCTATTACTTAGAGCAAATCTAACAATCCCAACAGTTTTGTAAATGCTATATTCCTTTCATTGTCACCACAATAGTCAAATTGTGCAAGCTCAAGGATACATTTCACTTTCGTGTTAAAGTGATGATGATGAAACTACTGAAAAGTCTACTGAAAAGTGAAAACACAACTAAAGTATGACCATGAGGGAGCTCCTGTCAAACTTTTTGCTGTGGTGTTTATGGAGAATGTGAACACATTTGCACTGGATCATATCTTGAACTTGTTTGCCAATGATGTAGTCTCCAGATCCCTTTTTGTTATAAATTAGAGAAGTATCTCAGGGGATTTTGGTTGTTGTTGATCCTTTTTTGAAGTCCTCTCTGTCGCTGTCAATCTTTTAGCTAATAGATAATGACATGGTAGGTGGATTGTGCAGCTTCTGATGTTGGTGCGGATGATGCATTGGGCATTTGGAGAATAGATGACGTCGACAATAGCTTCCACACACAGCCATTTCGGATCAAGTATGCCAGACAAGATATCTATCTATCGGTTATGGTGTCTTTCAACATATTAAATAGTGAAGAGGAGGTTGGCACTTTGACATATCACCTTTTTCATTAATTAAAATTACTGTACCCTTATTACAGTCTGGTATGTTTGTTCAAGGGTCCAGCAGCTTCGGCTGTGATGTTGAAGTTTGAGCTGATATATGCCCCAACCCTAGACAATGGGTGAGTAGACATTTTACCACTTGTGCTCTCTCTTACAAGACTTTCTGCATACTAAAGTGCACATGTATGTACAAATATCATTTTGCAATACTGACCATGCTTTTGCTTTTCTGAGTTCTAGGTCTGAGCTTCAAGCTTCTAGTGTCACATCTTCAGCAGCTGTGCACGAATTTAGAATCCCACGCAGAGCACTCCTGGGTCTACACTCCTACTGTCCAGTTCACTTTGATGCGTTCCACTCTGTGCTTGTTGATCTGACATTACACATAGTGTACCTGAAAGCTGGTGCAATTAAATCATCATTGAAGGTACACAGGTTTGTGAAGCTTTAGCTTTAATGTTCTTTGAAAATGGCGGTCCAATGCATGCTTGTTTTACGTTGTAACAACCTAATAACTTGGATACTGTGAATAACCTCTGTCATGTCCATATAAAACTGTACATTGGAATGCTTAGCTCAAATCTAGTGCTATTCCAGATCGAAGCACTTGGAGTTTGAATGCATAAATAAAAACAATACTTTTAACACTCCCGGCACAACTCTTGTGGGATGGGCTGGGAACAGTACTGGCGTAGAGATGCAACTCTGAACCTTTTTAACAATCTTGCAATGCTCAGGAGTTGTTTGAAATAAATGTCTGAGATCAAACTCTACAGGTTCAAATTTACTTCATAGTTTAGTGGTCTTTTTTTTCTTGAAAGCTCAGGTGAGCTGCGTTTCTTTGTACTAAGAAGGGAGTCATCATTTACTCTCTCCTTTTTTGAAATTGTAAATCGTTTTAGATTTGTCCCAGGTCAAACATGTCTTGCTTAGTAAATGCAGCGTCAAAATATATTTCGCGGTGTATTTAATCTAATGAATCCGGTTTGATGTTGTAGATTTTTGTGCATTTTTCTATGAACTTAGACACTTAGTCAAAGTGAGAGAAATTTGAATTAGGAAAAGCTAAAATGTCTTACAATTTAGAACGGAGGGGTATTGATTTCCCAATAATTAGATCCTGCAGTGGTTGATTGTCATGTTTTTATTGTATTTTATTGAACATTTGAGTAAAAGTGGCATTTTATTTGCAGGTACCAGACCAAGGTTTAGGTCCTACATCATATAACATTGTTAAGGCATTATTAACTTCTAGAAAAATGTTGCTTGAAGAACTCAACAAAATCAGTGGTGCTATTGGTAAGACAGTCGAGGATTTAGATGCTGCTGACTTGAATCTTGGTAAATATGAGTCATTCAATGCATCAAAATCTGGACTACCGAATTCTAGTAAAGTGTTCCCTGCAACTGGCAAGGGTGTGGGACAGTTGGCTGGAATTTTACATGACTTCTTGGAGGTATGCTTCATTTTATGCTTATGATCATCTTGGATATATTAACGACAAGAAAGTTGTGGATTTAAAATGTGTTACGTCTGGCTTCTGCAGAGACCCAACGATATGGTTAATGGTACAGATGATTCTATGCTGTATACTCTTCCCCAGGAAGAGCTGTTTGAACTGTTTCTAACTCTGAGTGGACAGCTTTCACTCCTATGGAATGCATTCTTGAAATTTCATAGGCAAGTGTTCTGTTGATTTTATCATGTACTTAAAGCGATCATACATTCTATGTTTGCCATGTCCAACAATATTCTCTTGATCTATTCAGGCTAAATAAAACAAAGATATTGGATTACTTGCACGATGCTTGGGCTATTGATAGGAAGGCAGAATGGTCAATATGGACTGTTCACTCAAAAATTGAGATGCCTCATCGCTATCTGCGGAGTATGACTGATGACTCATCTCACCGTCATTCCCTTCTTAGAGGTTCTGTCTCAAGGAAGTTCCATGACGACGTAATTGCCCTCGCCAAGAAGTTCTATTCATAACTAGTATTTTATCACTCCTATCTCTATTTAACAGTCTATATATGTGTGCAGCCTGTACAGAACTCTGCTTCACGAGCGGAACTACACAGGAAAAGCATAGCACAAATGAAGGTTTGACACTGTTCTGTTCTTTAAGAATAGTTGAGTGCAAAACTTGCCCCTGAAACATGTACTGATTTGATGCAGATCAATACACAGTCTGTTCAAGATATGCATATATATGCTGATCCTTCACGTGTTCCTGTTGTTCTTATAGAACAACATGTCATGGTTGTTCCACAGCATAGTTCCAGCAAGGATCTGGCTTCGAATGCTTCTGAACAAAAGGATACTATTGTGCTACCTAAACTACAAGGGGAGTCTCTGGTACCCAAAAGTAGTGCTGGTAAAAAAAGTGGACGCATCTTGCGAGCTGTCATTTTTGTGCATGGTTTTCAGGCAAGCTCCATTCCCCTCTTTTATGCTTGATCTGAGTTAAAAGTAATACTTATCTGAACCTTACTCTTATTTAAATAAACAGGGTCACCATTTGGATTTACGTCTTGTTAGAAACCAATGGCTTCTATTGGATCCTGGAGCTGATTGCCTAATGTCTGAGGCTAATGAAGATAAAACATCTGGAGACTTCAAAGAAATGGGTATTAGGTTGGCTGGGGAGGTAGTTGCCTTCCTGAAGAAGAAAATGGATAAGCTTTCAAGATACGGAGGCTGCAAAGAGCTGAAGTTAAGTTTTGTTGGCCATTCCATTGGGAACATCATCATTAGAAGTGCCCTGGCAGGTCTCTTCCAACTTTCCTAACAAATCTTTTCAAGAATCTGATAGATATAATGCTGATTGTTTGCCCCATCCTAACAGAACCTGCATTGCAACCATACTTGAAGAACCTCTACACGTACATGTCAATATCAGGGCCTCACTTGGGTTACTGGTACAGTTCAAATTCTTTGTTCAATTCTGGACTCTGGCTGCTGAAAAAGCTCAAGGGAGCGCAATGCATCCATCAACTCACTTTCAGTGATGATCAAGACCCCCAAAATACATACTTTTATAAGCTTTGCAAGGTACGAAGTCCCCATCTGGAGTAACTTAGGCCATTCGACTTGGTGATTTATGCTAGATTTTATTCACATCAAGATGAATTTATGATTAACTATTATTGTTCTTGTTCATACAGTTGAAAACATTGGAGAACTTCAAAAATATCATATTGTTATCATCACCACAGGTTATTCTCTTTTCTCATCTCTAATAGTAATTTACTTGTGTGTGGAATTTGTTTTGCTGCAGTAAAATTTGGCCTCTATAGTCCTTATAGCATGTCATGAGTCATGGATGCACATCTTTTTGTTCTTCCAGGATGGCTATGTACCATATCATTCAGCGAGAATCGAGCTCTGCCCAGCTGCATCATCAGACACCTCAAAGAAGGGTGAAGTCTTCACAGAAATGCTCAACAACTGCTTGGACCAGATCCGTGCGCCCTCATCCGACACCAGGACATTCATGCGCTGCGATGTGAATTTCGACCAGTCCAACCAAGGGCGAAGCCTGAACACCATGATCGGCAGAGCAGCCCACATCGAGTTCCTGGAGACTGACCTCTACGCCAAGTTCATCATGTGGTCCTTCCCTGACCTGTTCCGATGACGATGACACCGCTCGTCTTTGTAATACTGCCACATACCAAACCAATAGCGCACACTACTGAGTACTGACCAGGCAAGGAAAATTAAGCTTGCATAAAGGTTGCGACAGGCAGGTAGCACTGTAAAGATCCTAGAAGCAATGATTTTTCCAGCTTGCTAGATCCTATTCTGTATAAATAGTTGATTCTTTTTTCATTTCATTCATAGTGCTGTAGATGTGCACCCTTGCTGTGAATTTATAATCCTTGTCGTCTGGTGTGCTGACAATCAGTGAGCTTATGCCCAAATAAGCCTTTTTTTGTACATTTGATTTTTGGCCACCTTCGTTTTTGTGAATGCTGTAAAGCCTGCAACCTGCTTTGTACTTGTACATGCAGACGATAGATCTGGATGGTCCTGCCTGCCCTTGCCGTCCAGGGTGTTGTTTCTGTTTGGTGAAATTGGTATAGGAATATTTGTTCTGGCATACAGTACGTACTACCATAGCTGGATCTGCATGTGCTTCTAAGGGCTTCCCTAATGCTGCATTTTTACTAGTAGCCCTAAATGTCATGTGGGATCGGATAAAAAAAAGTAGGTGCGGATAAAAAAAAGTAGGCGTTTTATACTTGTCATAGTAGTTTGTACAAGCTATATATGCTTAGAGGAGAGAGAAGATGATCCATGCTAAAAAAAAAGGAGAGGAAGTAAAGGTGAGGTACGATAAAAGGAAAAAGTTTCTTTACAAATCATAAGTAGTAATAGTTTGTATTATGTGAATATTAGTCTTAACATTTTCTAATCTACATGGATCACTTTATTTGTACTAGAACCATTAGGAGTGTTAGGGTTTGCAAAGAAATTTTTTCCTTTCATCATACCTCACATTTATTTACTCTTCTCTTCTTTTTTTTTAGTATGGTCACCTTCTCTCTCCAAACATATATATAGCTTCTGCAAGCCACCATAATAAACATAGAACATCTACTTTTTTATTTATTTAATCCTTACATGTCACCTGAGGCTACCGGGAAAAAAAAAGCAGCGTTGGGAAGCGCTTAGGTGGTGCCCTAAAACTGTTTCCTCATGCCGTCCGTGTCTCGTGCGGTCAGGCTCGTGTCAGGGCTGCGTATGTGCGTGACGTGCTGGCTTTTCCGGTGGCAGGCGAGACCCCCATGACTGGTGTGGATGTTGGCTGCACGTCTGAACCCTTGTCCTGTCCAGAAGAGAACAGCAATTCTGGTATGCAGTTGACTGTTGAAAAAGCAGAGGTGGTTGATCCTTTCAGCACCGGGTCAAGGCGACGAACGATGGGAGACTACGCAGCCGAACCCGGTCGTCGTGCCGACCTCCGGCGGTGACCAGTGGTGTGAGGGGGCCTGTCTGTCGCCGCCGACGGAAACGTGACGCGAGGGACCGCGGCTCGGGTTGCCATTACGGCGACCAACAGTAGCAGCCAGCCTGCCGGCCGTCCCGGGGACGGGGAGAGCGACGGCATGTTGCTGTTGCTGCAGCACCAGCTGGGCGAGAGAGCCTACCACTGCTGAACAGAACAGAGCTGCCCTCTGCTCTGACCAAGAACAATTCTGCAAGGGTCCCCAGAGGACAGCTCACGGCAGTGACGGGCATCTGGATTGCTGAATTGGCTGATGCCCAAACGAAACAAGCTTCTCCCATGTCATCCTCTGGATCACCATAAAGCATCCAAAAATGTGAGACGAGTAATCAGTAGATGGGAAATGTTTGACCATCAGCAGATCAGATGATGGTGGATTCCAGCTGCATTTCAACAAAAGCTCGCAAGGAAGACGACCTTTCCTAAGTTTCTGCTAACTACAGGTGTCAAATCTAGCTGAAACAAACGCTACGATCAGCAAACGTGATGATGATTGGACATTTCGGAGTGCCCAAAGAAAAATGGCGATTGCATTTATGTTCAGCGAGAAACGGCTGGTGCTGGTTCAACGCTTGGTCAGGACATATCAGTCTTTCTTTTGAGAGTGTAACAACATACAGTTTTTAACAGAACACAAGCCAATTGATTCATCGTGAACCCAATCAAACATAATTTGCCAAACATAGCATATTGTCCAAATATGCTCATCGCAAATTTTCAAATTCAAATCACACAGAACATGTGTGACAGCGTGTAACCTTCAGAAAGCAAAAATATACGAACGATACCAAACTGTAACCGGCAATTTCAGTTACAGAAGAAAGCTCGCTTCCCCCATTTCCATAACTCCTGGAGTACATCAAAGATCACATGTCTCAAGTGATCATGGACAACTTTAGAGCACAAGAAGACCATATATTCTATTAACATTCTTTGCAAAGCAACTTCCGAAATCAAATCTTTGCAACCCAAAACATGCCATCCATCTCAGATTATTTTTAGCGGCAAATTCAGTCGAGGGAGAAAACTATTTTCCCCTCGTTCCATCTTAATAAGTAGATCAAATGTCACATTTCTGAACGATCTTGTAGAACTATAGAAGTAGAACATAATAACAGGTTAGTCATTAATCGGCCACCATGGCTAACAAAAATTGGATGAAATATTATATATATACCAAATGCAGCATCAAAAACATGGGAACTAAGCAGCCATCTTTACATCATGATGACAACATTCAAATCCCTTCTTTACAAGAAGACACAGATATACGTACTCAATATGACCAGAGAACATAAACGAGCAAACCAAGAAGCAAGAAAAGCTACCTAGGGTCGCCACATTGCCCAATTGCAGGCAGAATTCCGATCGGCGGGCGGGCGAATCAAATCAGTCGGCATTGTGCATGGATGAATCGAGGCCATCGACGCGGCTGCGCACAATGCGGTGGAACACCTCGCGCACCAGCCTTTCCAGCGGCTCCAGGCCGTCCCTCATGGCTTCGCACACGGCGGCGAGCTCCGCGGCAGCCTCCCGCACGTCGTTCTCCCTGTCACCGAAGAGCGGGATGGGGGCCGCGTCGATTGCCTCGGCGAGCTTCTGCGTGGACTTCTCGAGCGAGTGGATCTCCTTGAGCAGGCCGCAGGAATGGCGCCTGTCCTTGCGCTTGCCCTCCTCGGCGAGGCGTTCCTGCAGGGCGAGGAGAGGCGGCGCCCAGGGGAACGCGGCGCGCGGCGGTGCCGCCGGCAGGTGGTGCGCCTGCAGCGCGTTGCCGCGGTCCGGGCACGGGACGGCGGCGACGAGCGCCCAGGCTGTGAGGTGGAGCACGCAGCCCATGGAGTAGACGGGCGCGGCGAGGCCCGCCTCGTGCGCGCGCGGCGCGGCGAGCCCGGCCCCGATGGCCTGCAGCTGGCGCGCGGCGGACCAGGTGCGGGACACGCTCCAGGAGAGGGAGCGGAAGTGGGAGGCGGAGGCGGAGGCCGCGGCGCCCGCGACGGCGGTGCGCGACGGGGACGCCCGCGCGCGGCCGAAGGAGCGGTTGCGGTGGGAGGAGAGGAAGGAGGCGACGCCGCCGGCCCCCGAGGCCGCGGCGGCGTCGTCGACGAGCAGCGTGGAGAGGTCCGTGAGCGCCTTGCGCGCGCGGCGGAGCTGGCCCTCGTGGACCTCCCCGGGGGCCCCCAGCGCGGAGGCCGCGATGTCGGCGAGGCGCTCCCAGCGGCGCACCTGGTCCACGCCGTCCCGCGCCGCGTTGCAGACGTCGAGCGCCTTGACGGCGCGCTCGTGGAACTCCGCCACCATCCTCTCGGCGGCCACGGGCAGCTGCGCCCCGGCGCGGCGCCGCGCCTGCGCGACCACGACGCGGAACTCCTCCTGGCACAGCACGAACGCCTCCAGCAGGCGGCGGATCCACGCGGCGGAGAGGAACTCGTCGCCGCCCGCCGCGGCGGCGGCGGCGGCGGAGGCGTCGCCGGCACCGGCGTCCGCCGCGGGAAGCAGCTCCGCGAGCGTGGACGCTACGTGGCGCTGGAACGCCTCGAGGTCGGCCTCCTCGCCCGACGGCATGATGGCGGTGGTGTCCCTGCGCAGCGAGAGCAGCGAGCGGCCGAAGGAGAAGGGCGAGGAGGTTGAGCCCTGGTAGTCCGTCACCGGCATCGCCCGGCGTCCGGCGATCCTGCTCGCCGCCGGCCCGGAGCGGATCTCGTCTCTCTCTCTCTCGCCTGGGCAAGCGAGCGCGGGCGGGCTTCGCGGGCTGTCGGGTGCGCGCCCGCTAGTGGCGTGGCGAGGGCGAGGCTCGTTGGCGATGGGGATGTGGGGTGGGGTGGCCTCCCTCGAGGACGATGGGAGGGGGTGGTGGGGAGGTTTTATATGAGGCCGCGAGATTAGGGTGGTGATTAGTTAAATTAAGCGGGATAATTAGTTAACGAGTTAAATATACCGTAGATTCATTAACTTTTAATGATGTGTCCATCAACTTTCAAACTGTATTTTGGATTCATTAACTTTGGGTGGTGTGTTATCCAGATTCATCAATTTTCAAACTGCATTTTGAGTCCATTAACTTTTGGTGGTGTGTCATCCAGGTCCATCAAATTTCAAATTGTATTTTTTAGTCCCTAAACTTTTTCGCCCTATTTGTTTGGCTTATAAGTCATACTTTTTAGCCAAAAAAACAATATTTTTCTCTCACAACAAATCAGCCAACAGTACTTTTAGTCATAGCTTATTAGCCAAGCAAACAGGGCATTTAACTGGTTCACCATAGGTCCATACCCCTTCGTTTAACGAATAGATCTGACATGGCATACCAAATAAGTAGCCACGGTGGAGTAGGTGATGAGTCTATAGCTCCTCAAGATATTCATGGTGACTTGTCTAGCAATAATTTAAATATAGCCGCGTTGGTAATTCGTTAATATCATATGTTCTTAAATTTAGGACTATTATTTTTAAGGATAAATATATTGTGGACTTGAAAAAATTTATAACTGCTGGACTGTCATCAAAGATATTTTATAGAGGTGTCTTATTATTGCGTGAAAATGAGGAGAAAATAAAGCCAACAAAATACATCAGTATTAATTCTAAAGAGGTGGAGATCATTCATGGAATTTTTCCAACGTGATTAGCATCATTATTGTAGTATTTTATTATTTTCATGCATTAGTTTTCTATCCGGTTGTGATACACGATCTTTTATCTAGCATCTAGTTTTTAGTGACTGCGTGTATCTGTGTACGTGAATCAAATTGGTGGTTGCGTTTAGACGTGCCATGCATGTTAGCCGAATCAGGGGCTCAGGGTCAATCGGTCCTAGTTGAGCTGGTGGAGTCCGAGTTTTGTTTGGATCAGGTGGCCTGCGTGCCTATACCTATGGCCTTCGGCCTTGTACCGAGTAGATTAGACTAGATTTTATTGTGAAGTGTAGTCCTCGTCGAGCCGCCGCTTGAGGAACCCTAGATGGTGATCCCATTAGGTTTTTTGTATTGAAGATTATCTTCCGTATGGTGATCTCGTCGTATACTCCACGGTGATTGTTTTTTTAGCGTGCCATGTCACATCTATTCGCTAAACGAAGGGATATGGACCTACGGTGAATCAGTTAAAAAATTTAGGGACCTAAAAATGCAATTTAAAAGCTGATGGATCTGGATGACACACCACCAAAAGTTAATGGACCCAAAAATACAGTTTAAAAGTTAATGGACCTGGATGACACACCACCAAAAGTTAATAGACCTAAAAATACAGTTTAAAAATTGATGAACCTCGATAACACACCATCAAAAGTTAATAGACCTATAACTTTAACTCTTAGGTAATTTTAGGAGAGGAGATATGCGTGATGCTCACAAATGGAAGGGGAGGGGACTGTGTGACTGCATCTGCTTGTTTATTTATAGCCTGGTTTGCTGCTGAGAATTCTTCTCCGCTTGGGAGGAATGTTTTCGTTCTTGGGGTGCATATGCTTTTATACTTCACGATTTTTCTTATGTTTGTTTTGCCATTCGGTCCTTATAAAGTTATAAATAGTTTTTGAAAATAGGCCATTTGGTTATGTGCTGTAAAATGTAGGTTTATCATTGGCATTAAGTCATGTTTATACTCATAGAGCTAATAGTTAGCCGCTAATAATTATCCTCTTAATTTATCTAACTAATAGTTTAGCTAATTGTTAGTTAATCATTCAACTAACAACTATTTTCGCTTGTTGACCGAAACTAGCTAATAGCAATTAATATCAGCTATGAATTATTAGCTAGCAAACTATTAGCAGCTACCGGAGCAAACAGACATTTGTAGTACTATTATTTTTTTTCATTTTGTTTGGTGGGGTCATTAATATAGATACGTAGACATGCAGTCTCTCCTGTTAGATTGTGCTGTTGGTGGCTCCAGCTATTAGTTGATCTCACGTCGTTGAGAACGTGTCTTTGTGCTCCTTTGCTTCCAACTAGTAACAAATTTTATATTGGAAAACTACTATTGAATTCGGTACCACCATATTACAAAAACAAGCAAAAACACACTAACAAAATATCAGGAAGATGGAAGGCGTCTTTTTTTTATTAACAAGGTAACATATCCGTGCGTTGCTACGGTACAACTAAACTTTTATAAAAAAACAAATAGTTCGCACGATAAGATAACAACACTGTAAAACATTAAACTGACATTTAATCCAAAAAGCAAAGTTTGTGAAATTAACAGTCACTAAGAGCACGGCACCGCAGCCTCACAAACTCTATTATATAGACCTTTCCGTGATACGGCTAAAATAATATTTTATATTGGCAAGAAGTCTTCGATATCCATTTCTTTCATGCGGCTAAGATAATATTTTACCTAGTTAAGTGCCCATGTGTTGCTACGGGTATACATAGAATCTCATGACATAGAATTTAACAAAATAAAAATTATTCTAAAAACATATCATTTAAAATATTTGATCAAAAGGTCACAACACCTTAAGAGTAAGTCACCGTAGATACAAACACAAAACCAGGACCCTAACCATGCTAAACCCATGCTCGTCAAAAACACTATACAACTTGCACAAGATTTACTTGTGGTGACAATTGTCACCATGCCTTGAACTGATCCGTAGTTGTCTATTACATTTGCATTAAACACTTAGAGCCAAAACCCAAAACTTTTAATTAAAGCATCATCTTAAGTTCTAACACATATAGTCATGTTAATACATGAGTGTAAACAAACGCGAACTCAGAAATATAATCCATTCAGAGAGCACGGTAATAATTTGCTCAGACCACAAGGCGACACACTTTACTTGATAGTTAACAGTTCATACATGAGTTATGACTTACAATGCGCAAATTGAGAAATGTCATCCATCAACCAGGAACAGTAACATTTTGCTCTTTAAAATTCTAGGGAATCTCAACATTTGGACGAAGACAGCACAAATGCACATTACGTCATTTAACCCTTCTGCGTTCAGCGACCAACTGCAATAGACTTTGTGACAGGGACCGGTCGCTACACATTTCTCAGTTAAAACACAGTCTTGGCCTATGCTACAATTATATTGAGGAATCAAGAAATTAAGCCCAAATCATAATTAGAAAATAAGAAATAGAGAAAAGGTAGGGAAAATTAGCATGAGGAATATTAAGTAAAAGATATATAAGAAAAAAAATAAATAGGTAAGTATTGTAGCAGGCAAGTCAAAGAAACAATAAAATCAGCTAAGTAGTCACATAAAAACCAAGCATATGCAGATGAAACCAAAACGCAGTAGTGCTCTACCAATAAAGTCTCAATAAGACCAAAAACCAGTACAACTGTAGCTGAATTAAGCCTAACAAAATTCACTGTACAAATGCCAACAAGTTTTAAGTGTGTAATTCACAATACTTCTTTTCACAAATGTTCTCATTTATAGCATTTGTTATGCGATCCAATAATGCATGGCTTTTTTATGATACTTCTTTTCGCAAGTGCTCCCACTTACAGCATGTCTATTACAATTCAGTGATACATGCCTTTTTTTCAAGAATACACAGGAGAGATGCTCATGAATGATTATACAACCAGAGATACAACTTAAAACAAGAGAGCTAAAGCTAAGTTCTAACTTAACCAAGTGCTCCATCCTACTGTAACTGCTCTCTGTTTATATTTAGTTGGCTTTCAGCTTGGATTTGTGTTAACATTCAATGTGTTTTCCCTGGACTTCCATGTTCTACTGATTACAGGGAATACTAACTTAAGTATTCACCTCTTTGACTAACAAGAGTAAGGACTAATTGCATGTTCGGTATTTGCAAATGATTGAATACGGTTCAGAGTTTGGCACTGACACGTTTCCACCTCTCAACAATTAAGAAATTAAGAAGATCCAAAAGTAGCAAAGATATTATGTCATTTCACTACTATATGAAGTACTGACATGTTTCATCCTCCGACACACACACTTAAGAACCAGAGATGTTCACGATACTTGCAGGTATTATGGATTCAGTAGGTAGCACAGGCACAAATAATTACAAAAAAATGAGATAGAAAGGTGTACCATTCAGGTCTGGCATCGATGATGGTAATCTGTCTACACAATGGTCATAGGTTCTACACACGCAGTAATATTTCATAGCAACAAATTGGTGGGAGTTGTTCAAAGGAAAAAAAGTGAGGAACTCGTCTTCTATTCTTTGTTGAAGCAAAACCAAAGTTCTTTGATTGAACCCCTCTTGCAAATAACTTGAGGTGATCCCCCAAAAGCATGTTTGATAGTATCAATGCCATCGCTCAGTGCATATTCTTTACCATTTGAAACCTGTATTCCTCCACTTGACAACATTTCCCGCAACCCATTCAATCCAAATTTATGACAGAGAAAGGACAAAGTTCCATGATGGTATTATGGTTGTAGGCACTACTTTCTCAAAACCATGTTGGTAGAGCGAAGGTGATTTAGGCTAGCCAAGACACAATGGTTATGGTATGACTATTTGACTAATCTGTCAAAGACCCAGGTACTAACTGTAATGTTATACTTGAAGTAGTGGTCAAGGGCAATGGTGAAATAATGTAATTCATCCTGAACCACAGGTTCAGAGCAAGTTCCAGGCTTCTCTAAAAAAATGAAACTCCCTATCAAGGTTCAGACGACATGCAAAGGTAACAATAAAAATCCCATGTACCAGATCCATATGTGTTAACCTGTTAAAACTAAAGACAACATTGTTCACGGCCTAGCAGCAAAAGACAATACGACTTATTAGTCCACTGTGAAAAGAGAAAACAACCCATCTAAAAATAGAATGGTTGCAATCACCGACACAGGATAACTATGGATTCAAATTTTAAGCCAAAAGCTATGTAGTAGTAACACTTACTCAACTGAAGTTAAGAGCCAAGCCTTCAAATAACTTTCTAAAAAAAATTATGCTGGAGGACACACATGTTGGTTTCAATTATATAAAGTTAACCATGACCACTGGATGCATGAGCAGCTATGGTTCATGCGAGTGCATGGCAAATAAAGCTAGTATAATACCCTCAGACTGAAATGAAAAAAAATTGGCTGGTTAACTCACCTTAAGAACACCCTTGCAAAGATAATCAAGTCCTCCATCCCTCAACTCCAAGGCCTCGTATATTCCTGAGAGGTCAATTGTTCAACGAAAAAATGTCAAAATTCTACACATAGATGTCAAACATATGGAATTTGAGGCAATTACAGAAAGTCCATTCCAAACAAAATAGTAGATACTGATATCCTAGAGTACCATATATAATATGAAAAATATTTTTCCTTTTCTGTGTTGCTAACATGTCAAAATGATTAAACATGGTATGATATCACATATAAATATGTTTCATGATTCATTAGATAAGAATACTTCTGGAGAGGTCTAATGGCTTCACTGCATTCTTTCTGTATTATTCAAAAACAAAATCATGCTTATACTCAATGATTGAAGCAAGGTCCAGAGAAGTCTAACTAAAATCTCTACAACTAAAACATTCATAACTATTCCGTCCATAGGTGCGACACCAAAACACAGCGTCGTGCACTCGCTCCATGCGATCAGAACAGGAAGGCAACGCGCACTCGCTCCATGCGATTAGCTCAATCCCCATAACAGCCGCAGCAAATCAGGAAGGCAAAAATCAATTCATATAACAATCATGATCAATTCCGCGATCACCCCACGTCGCCAATCACGCAAGACCACACCGTCACCTGCATCATGACCTCCTAGGCACTCTATAGTCGCACGGCACCGCATCCTCACCTCCTCATGCCTGGCCCTCGTGCCACCTTCGCCATCGCACATGCCGTCCGTCGATCAACGCCATCATTCAATCATGCCCTATCCACGTCCTGCCCCGTACTGGCCCCGTATGATGCCCCGTCTTGTCCCTATCGCCTCGATGCCCCTAGAGCGCCCGTCGCCTCACCACCCTGCCCGCTGACGCTGGCGTACCCTATCACAACACCGAGCTAGCGACGAGCACCCACCAGGTTGGTCACTAGGACCCTATATCCCCATCTATCTTCCCTTCTAGCTATGTGAAATGGAACACCCAAACCCAAATCCTAACAGCAGCACGTGGGCGAAGACAACCATGGCTAATCCCTAGTAGAAGCACACAGACGACGACAACCGGTGGAGCCATCACCGAATTGCCCGCTCAAGTCTCCGTGGCGCCGCACCCTCCCCACTAACGCTGCTGCTTTGTGCCGCCATGGCCTCAGGTCTCCACCGCCACTGACACACGCCAGGCATGTGGAATCAGGACGCCGCTCCGATGTCCATTTTAACAGATCGCTGATCTCGCCACCTGCAGTCTGTGGACCCTGCAATAGATCGGTGATCATGGCGAGTGGCCGAGCTCCTTAGCGTGAACCACCAACCCACCACTACTAGCTGGGTAGCACAAGCATCACACCCGTGAACTCCTGCGTCGCACCACCATTGCCAGGCTTGAGCTTGCTCCAGGGAACAACCAGTCCTGGCCTTGCTCCTTAGCCCTTGGTAAGCCACAGGTGAGCTTCCCCGCACCCCTGCGCTCCTTCTCCACGCACGCGCGCGCAATGCACACTACGCAACCGCAAGCTCATGTTGTTGGGAAATGGCCGTCGAGCACCGGTCGTGCTCTGTTCCGTGCTCTGCTTTGCACGAGCGTTCCTAGCTTGTTAGCTTGATGACATCAGGATGACATGTCCACACTTTCTTGCTGTTTTCCTTCAGAAGAATAAAAGAGGAAATACATTGGAAATACAAGGACCCATACCCTTCAGCATGGACTCGGTCCATGGTGGACCGCTCACACACCACACCGCCGATCCATGGTTCATTACACCATGGTCAACTACTCAACTGGAAGCTAAATGTGCTCCTTTTTTTTTTTTTCTATCTCTGCAATATGGCAATGCTCTAGATTTAGTGCATTTTGGATAGTTCAGAGTGAGCTCATTTGTTTGAACAAGAACATATGTCATGCTATTTGGGTAATTTGCAGTGAGTTTGTTTGGTTTTAGTCCATCCATTTTGGTTGGAATTTTGAGCTTTTTGCACTGCCTGATGATCGCTAATTCAATCCTCATCTTGCCATGCAAACCACATTTCATTTCTTTTGCCCACAAAATTTGCTCGTACATAGGTATTGGGCATGAAAAAACTAAGTGGAACAAAACTTTTTTTTCTGAACACCTGTTGCTATTTACTTGCAAGTTCATAGAGTTGCCTTGATGATACGCAAATACGGATCGCTCGTGTCATCTTGATAGGTCCATTGGGACAGTGGCCACAAACAACACCTAATGATCGAAGCATGATAGAAAACTAGTTGTTGAGGCCTCCCCTTAGGGAAAGGCCCCGATGACTACAATAAGTCTTCTCTGCTGAAATTGATTTTAATCCAAACTTGTGATCACTGGCAAATTGGTAGTTGTTAATATAACTCATCTGCCCCGGTTGTTGCAACCACCTCTAAAAAAAGATTCAGCCATGCTTTTCTATGGTTGGGGATGGGTAGGTTTGAAATCTATGGTGTTGTTTAGATCCTCAATTTGTTGTCAACTTTTTTAGGTAGTAAAGTTACTTTGTTTTGAAGACAAGGAAGTTCGATTCTCTACCCTAACCCTCCTAAACCTTAGAAACAGAGGGAGTTTATACTGAAGATAAAAAAGGTTCTCAATATATGATCCATTCGTCTTTTGACCATTTTAATGTAATAACCGCACATATTTATACTATGGGAGAAACACAAGGAGACAATACCAGAGGACTATAGGCGCAATAATCAATCCACCTTCATGGTGGAGCAGATGGTCCTCATGGATATTCAAAAATTGCTACAATCAATGCAGAAGGATATAAAGATGTACCCACTTCCTGATATCGACGACACATATGATGCCTCTCGTGATATTCCTAGAGAGATTTTTGAGGAGGCTAGCATTGAGGCTAACGAGGATGATGTGGCTCTGTCAGACACCCTTAACGAGGAGCAACGGGCTACATACAATGAGATCATGTCCTTGGTTGATACCGAGGACGGGGGTCTCTTCTTTGTGGATGGTCCTGGCAGGATTGGAAAGACTTATCTATGTAGAGCACTTCTCGCTACTATACGCAGTCAGAAAAAGATTGCTGTGGCAACAGCTACATCTGGTGTCGCAGCCTCAATAATGCCTGGTGGTAGAACCTCCCACTCGCGCTTCAAGATTCCCCTCACCATTGATAATGGGGCCTTTTGCACCTTCACAAAATAGAGTGGTACTACCAAGCTGCTTCGAGCATCATCTCTCATTATTTGGGACGAGGCTAGCATGACAAAGAGGCAGTCTATCGAGGCGCTGGACAACAGTCTCCTTGATATAATGGACCAACCAGAGCTGCCATTCGGTGGGAAGACCGTGGTGTTCGGTGGAGATTTTAGACATGTTCTTCCCATTGTTCGGAGAGGGTCGAGGGCTTAGGTGGTTGGTGCCTCGCTGCGTATGTCGTACCTTTGGGATTCCATGCGACATCTAAAACTGGTGCGTAACATGAGGGCAAAGAGCAACCCGTGGTTTGCAGAATACTTGTTGCGCGTCGGTGGAGGATCTAAGGAGGCGACTATTGATGATGAAATCCGTCTTCCTCATGATATATGCATACCGCACACCGGGGAAGATAGTGACCTTGATACTCTAATTGACTGCATATTCCCTAACCTCAATGCGAATGTGTCAAGCAAAGATTATGTCACCTCTCGAGCGATCTTATCTACGCGGAACGACTGGGTTGATATGATTAATATGAAGATGATAGGTCGTTTCCACGGGAAAGAGATGGTGTACTATAGTTTTGCATGTGCGGTGGATGATCCGCACAACTATTACCCTGAGGAATTCCTTAACACTTTGACACCCAATGGTCTACCTCCACATGTGTTGAAGCTGAAGATTGGTTGTCCGGTCATATTGCTTAGGAACATTGACCCTACGAACGGACTTTGTAATGGTACCAAGCTTATCATACGAGGGTTTCAAAAGAATACCATAGATGCGGAAATTATGTTGGGACTGCACACTGGAAAGCGGGTTTTTCTGCCTCGTATACCCTTATGCCCGTCGGACGATGAGACGCTCCCTTTCCAATTTAAGCGAAAGCAATTCCCTATCCGGCTCAGCTTCACGATGACCGTTAACAAGTCGCAGGGACAAACTTTCCCTAACGTCGAGGTATACTTGCCAAAACCAGTGTTCTCGCACGGCCAATTATATGTGGCGCTATCAAGAGCTACGGCAAGATCAAACATTAGGATCCTAGCCGTGCCGGCTACTGAGAAGGACATGAACAAAGGGAAAGGGAAAGGGAATGGAAAGAAGAAAGCGACAAATGATATGTTCACAAAGAATATCGTATATAAAGAGGTTCTAACTCCATAAAAGAGGTAATGCATCACACGTCGATACATTTTTTTTCTGGATATCAATGGTACTTTAACTTTAAAAATTAACAAACAACTTATATGTAGGATACTTCTAACTATAGCTTCAGTAATCTCCATGCTTCAGCTATAAGAAGTCAGACGCCGCATCTTGGACTAGAAAATCTTCTGGATCATCATTGATTGGTGACCAACTGCAGCTTGGTATTTGTGTAAAGCATGTTCTCTTAGTCGAACTATTGAGATATTAGATTCTTAATTGTAGAATAGATTGTAAAACATGTTTTGTGAAACACAAACTTGTTATGATTATATTTCCGTCGCACTTGATTTCTAAAGAAGTGCAAGCTTATCTTTCGTGTATCGTAGGCATGAAGTGATGCGATAATTGATGTTGATGTTTCAATTTTGCATTCAAATTTAGAGTTATATTTTAACTATCTATCTTTCGTGAAGACTTATGTAAAATTGATTGGAACATTATGATTGCGGTATCTATTTTATATAACAGTATAACACACGCTCATACATATGTTATCATGGTATTATGTGTTCCCATTGCAACGCACGGGCATTTAGCTTGTTAAATAGATAAACAAATCACATTATCTAAAAACATTCTAATTAATAGTAGACAGGATAATAGTAAACATTCTAAAATTGATTGGAACATTCTAATTAACATATCCACACGGTAAGCAATTTTCAGATCAGCTAACCTTGTCGTGCTGGTGATGATTATGCTAATATGTTTCTAAACATTTTAGGCTCTACTTTGAGACGAAGTTGATTCTAGAGATCCCGAGCGTAGAAATTTCACATAAAAGTACTTCGATTCGCATAGCAAAAAAACAGCAGTAATTTTCACATGAAGTACTTCAATTCGCGTTGTAAAAAACAGAAGGGCGCCGTCCATTGAGGCGGAGAACAGACTCAACAATATACGCATCAATCAAATCTAGCAAAAAAATCAACCACGCACACATCCAGTCCTAGAAATTTCAACATCACGTGGGTGATTGTTAACATCCACAACCAACAAACGCACAGTATACATGTCCCTGAGCAACACAGCATGGACTAATCTCACCGCTGAAATTCCTCGACACGCCCAAATCAAGCAAGCCAAGTAGTGGCTGAGGAACAGAGCAACGCAAAGCACTCGAAAATCACAGGGCGGATGGAGAGGAGACAGGCACACGTACCTCATCTCTCCCTCGGCAGCGGGTTGCGACGGCCTCTCGCCAGCGGCCGTGAAGAGGAGGGCGTGCACCGGGCGAGGATGAGATGCTCGTTGTCTCTCCCTCGGCGGCGGCAGGTGTGGGTCGTTCTCCTTCTCGGCGGACCAGTAGAGATGGCGATGATCGTCGATCTGTTCCGTGGACTGCAGGGCGAGGACGAGGGATGGTGGCGCGCGACGTCCTGTGTGAGGACGTGGGATGGTGGCGGTGATCGCAGGAAATTCGCGATGGTGGTGGCGGGGCTGAGGGATCCGGAAGGAAGGCCAAATCACCGCGTGAGTGCAAGGGGGGAGGCAGACCGTCGGAGAATGCGGTGACTGCGGTGATTGCGGGGTGAGCGGCAGGGGATCGCGGTCGCATGGGAAGTCATGGTGGCTGCAGGGAAGTCGCGGTCGCAGGGGGTGAAGCGGCACGAAACCATTTTCACACGGGCGGCAGGAAGGTGAGGCGAAGTTTTTATCGCACCAAAACGGTGTCTCCTCTTTAGTCTTTTTAGTTGTGGGAGAAAACATATCGTGAAGAGGTGTAGTGTTTAATTTCCTATGTTTCATAAACTCAAACTCTATAGACCTGTTTTTTTTTTCTAAATCATGAATTTTGCATGTCCCTATGTTATAGAAGTACAAGTTCTCAATGCCACAACTACTCAAAAAGAAGTTAGGATATCTGCAAAAAAGACACAAGCAGCCAAGCTATGGGTTTTTTTCTTTTTCTTGAGGAAACATGGGATTGTGCTATGTGAGTTACCCTGCCGTCTCTTTTTTGAGAAAAATTATCATGGCGTCTAAAAAAAGGCTTAGAATGGTTTCTCTTAGAGCAGCATGTACAATTGAGATGCTTAGCAAAAGTTGCTTTCATTATACATTACCGGTTCATGAGTAGAAAGTGGATAAGATGTTTTAAGTTTGCAATGGTATCTAATGCGTGCTCACAAATTAGCCGAGCTTATCTACATGTATTTGTATGGTAGGGTATCTGTTTGTACAACGACAAATTATAATATATTATGTCCCCTTAGAGTAGTCTTAACCCAGAAATTATCTAGTAGTTTCTATACTTATCAATCTTGGTTTTTTAATGATTTTTTTGTCTAAATCATTTGTCTTTTTTACTCTCCTACTATTATCTACTACCTATCATATCTCTTTATGTCTTTGTTCTCGTGTAGACATGATTTCTTGTCAAGAAACCATTTCATCATCTGTTTTCCTTAATTTTAATGTCATGTCATCATTTTGCTGTATCCTAATTAAAGAACATAGAAATCATTTTATTTTCTGCCCTTGTATCATTCATAGTGGAAAGTTTAATGACATTATTTTCAAGACCGTCGCATCATATAGTACATACGTGGATGAAATACTCACCCTCAAGGCCTCAATGTATAACTTCATCCTATTTTTTTTTCATACGTAGACATTTAGCTTCATGACTCGTCTCAAAGTTAGAAACCGAGTCAACTTATTTTTTTTCTCTTTATCACGTTATGGAAACATTATCACAGATGTTTACGTGATGAAACTAGACCTCCGACGTAACACGTACTACCTACATTACCAGCCTGTTCGTTTCGGCTGGATTGGCTTATAAGTCATGGACTGAAAGTACTGCTGGCTGGTTTGGTGTGAGAGAAAAACACTATTGGTGGTTGATAAGCCAAGCCAGATACAGACAGTTACAGCTGCCGAACAGGCCGTACATGCTTTGTCCGTGTGACGTGGCAAAGCGCGATTAGCGAGGCTAAACGGCAAAACAAACCGAGTGAAGTTCAAAAAGAAAACCGAGTGAGTTTGTTTCTTTTTGTAGAGTCGGGGCAGTACAAAACCGAGTGAAACGAAACGCGGACACGGCCACCCGAGGCCACCAACACGCGGCAGCGACGCGCCGTGGACGCGCTGCGCCTGACGTGTGGGACCTAGAGGCCCCCTCCGACCCCGACCCCGACCCGTGGACCAGGGACCTGGTCCCCATCCCTCTCCCAGGGAGGGCCCACGCCTCACGGGAGCGGACGCTTCCTCCGCCGCTTCCAGAAGAGCGGAAACCAGCAGCACGTAGCAGTAGCAGCCCACGCGCGGGGCACCGGGAAACTTTTACTCGACGGACGGAAATACCCTCTGCATCCACCTATGGACGCCAGGGGGGGCAGGGGCAGTTCCGGGCTTTCAGGGGCAGCAAGAGCGCTGGACCGCTGACCCGTGTGTCGCCGCGCCGGCCCGATGGACGGGGAGAGGCCGGGAAGGTGGGGGCAGTTATGTCAGTTGAAACCGTCTCCGGCAGGCACGTGGTGGTTGCGTGCGCGTACGGACGGCCGCTTTCTGTTGGCGGGTCCCACGTGCTAGAACGAGATAGAGACAGACAGAGCCGAGAGGCGAGAGCGGCACAAACAGGAGCTGAGCACAGTGCACAGCAACAGGCGGTCGATCGTTTTCATGGAGATGGCCCCGAAAGCTACGCTATGCTGCTACTAGTACGCATGATGATCGTCGTCGCCTGGCACCGGTTCAACGAACGTTAACGCGACTGTCGTTAAAGTTCCCCTGTCCCTGAAAATTTGCATTAGAAGTTTGCGTAGCAAGCAAAACCTCCTCGACGGAGATATATATAGCCTTATATTATAAGCTATCTTGCAGTGTTCTTTTCCTTTTATTGTTATCACCAACTTACCCGATCACGTTTTTTCTTTATTAAGAGGGTAGGTGCAGATGAGATGACCTCTCTCGGCGTTTTATAGAAATCAGCCTTCTTCCCTCCGTCCACAGAAAGAGTGCAATTATAGAGTTTGTGCTGATCAAACTATTTTAAATTTGATCAAGTTTTAATGAATAGTATTAACATTTATATCTTTAATTTAAAAAAACATTTATGTCTTTATTAAAATTTAATACGGAAATATATTCTACAAATAATCTAAAGATACTTATTTTATATCATAAATGTGTATTTGTTATATGCAACTTTGGTTGAAATTCAAACTATTTGACCCCTCGAGAAGTAAGAATCGCATTTTTATGGATAGAGGGAGTAGATGGTAGGCCAAGTGATATTTCCTCTCTTGGGCACAACTGAATTACGTGAAGTCATATGTACCAAACGGTTGGTCATTTATACTACGAGTTGAGAGCTCCGACAACCTATCGTGCCTCATACAAACTCCATCGAAACCACCTTTCACTTGCTCCGCACTCTGCTCCACGTCAGAATCACTCTATTATAGAGTCAAGTGAAAACTCTACCAAACTATTCATAACATCTCATGATAGCACGAGGTGTCTACTCCCATATATAAGCCCTATTCGCTTGTCTTATAATCCGTATTTTTCAACTTGTTTTTTCAATCGAACAATGCTTCTCTCTCACAACAAATTAGTCGGAATAGTGTTTCGGTTTGTTTTTTCAGTGAAGCAAACAGGACCATAGTATCTCGTAGAACTTTGTTGCGTGAGATGTCCCCGGGCGTTGGAGGTGGACGGGTGGAACAAAAAAAAACCCCTCTATACCTGGTCAATGGTGACATACTAGCAAATATATACTACTCCCATATGTATCTTGATATGTCATCTATCTACAGGTGGATTTGATTTGGTTTACAAGCAACGGTTAATTAACAAAACCAAAACCAAACACGAAACTACTCGTTGATCGATGCCATAAGCAATCACAATCAGTTTATATAAGCAAAAGAAAGGTGAGCCAATACTACTACTAGATACCACTCATCATTCCCAAAATGATTTACTACTAATATATTACTAGGGGATAATTCGTCATGTTTGCTTAGCTTATAAACCATACTTTTTCAACCAACAAACAATATTTTTTTCTCACAACAAATTAACCCATAGTACTTTCAGTCATGGTTTATTAGCGAACGTGACAAATGATCAACAGCAGCGGCCTACTACTTTTCCTTCACTCGGCCGGTTAACGGAGCAGCAGCACCAGCCCGCACGCAACAAGTCCTGGGAGTCAGTGGGCCCGGCGACTCAGACCGGCCACGTCAGCAGGCTGCCGTCCTCGGCGACGCGTGGCGCCGAGAGCTCTCAATCCGGGTCCGGGTGATTATTGTGAGAAGAAGCTCATTGGCGGAGACGTAAATAGTGATTCGTGAGGTGATGACCTTGACGGCAACCGACGAACCCACGATGCATATGCATGCATGCATCCTATCTATGTACCATATCACATCATCGTCGTCATCATCATCATCATCATCATCATCATCACCATCATCATCATCATCATCGAAAGAATATCGTCGGCAGACCTTCGAGAGGTATTCCACGAATGTAGATTGATCAACAGATGTACGCGTAATTAAGAACAAGAAGGCAACAGAGACATAAGAGTTAGATAGGTTCGGGCCATCAGTACGACGTAATACCCTACTCATATGTCATGTTGATTTGTATTGGCTATCGTATGGTATTGCATACATTTTGAGGGGGTCCCCTACCCGCCTTATATAGTCGGTGGTAGGGTTACAATTCAGTTAGATCTAGGAGATAACCGGTAAGTAATAATAGATTACAGGAATTATGGGATCGAACATATCATAACAGATCTCGTAGCATCTTTAGGATATCGCCCTTGATGTTTTGCGGTACACGCCGAGCAGTACCGTACACCGTAAGCCTCCGTCTTGTGGGCTGGACCGCCCCTGGCAGCGCAGCCCATGTAGTATGTCGTGGGTATCTAGGGTCATACCCCCACAGCTAGTCCCTGAGTGCCTTGTATCCGTTGTGCAACGCCATTTTGAACTTATCCGAGCAGGTGTAAACAAAATTGAACAGTCAGACTCATGGTCCGACCACCCTAATGAGTCGTCGAGCAGTTATGGACCGTAACCGACCAGCTTAACTGTCCGATCGAGCACGGGCTTACCCAAGTAAGGCTTGCCAGAAGGATGTAAGGAGCTTAAGTTCAAAATTGAAAATTTCTTCGCAGTGAACCAAGTGTGCCAACTTAGAGTCCAACCACGAGAAAGAGAGATAATCTTCTTCAACTTTAGGAGGCATGGGGTCTTCCAATGAACAGATTCAAGAAAACACACTCACCGTAAGGTGAAGTGTGCCCACTTAGTTCCCAAGCCTGGCAGTAGGTGACGTGGTCACGTGGTGCCAAGGTCCAGAAAGTAGAAGAAAGGCAGAGAACCAGCTGAGCAGGCAACCAGTCCACGGGCTGAGCCCTGAAATGAAAAGCGCACATTCATCGTAAGGTGAAGTGTGCCCACTTAGTCCTCAAGCCTGACAGTAGGTGACGTGGCCACGTGGTGCCAGGGTAAAAAACAACAGTAACCAAAAAGGTCCCCATTATGGTGAGAGATCAAGTTATACTGATGACGTAGTCCCCGAGCCACAAGTGAAAATCTCGGATAAATCAAGAAGTGCCGATTACTCAAATCGTGGAGAAAAAGCCGGAGTAATGGCTGTATAGTAGAAATTACTGAGCCTTGATAGCATTGTGGAGAGGTCGGTGAATATTCGGTGTGCAGTACCGAGTTGCGTCGAAAAATGAGCGATATGGGTCGTAGTTACGCAGAAGCCCAGATAACGGCCCACCATGCCGCTTTGGAGAATTCGGAAGGGCGCAAATCAATATGGTGCAGTTTCCCAAAAACCCTTAAATGCGAAAAGTGGATACGATTTCTTTATAACTATGTCGCCGCATTTCGCGCTTCCACCTTTGCCACTCCGCCACTTCGTCTTCCTCCTCGCCCTCGCACTTCCCCATTCACATCCACACGCGCTCCGCCGCTAGGGCTAAAAAGCTTGCGTAGAGGGACCAATTTCGATCCATATCTGAGGGATGGCACCGAAGAGGGGAGGTGGTAACCCAAAGAAGGCGGCCGCCGGGGCAAGCCGTGACAAGGAATGGGTGCCGTCACTCATGGGGGAGACGGAGCTCAACGAGATGGTGGAGGCAGGCGTTCTTCCTGATCGTGTCACCACCGGATGGTGTCCGGCCGATGGTGAGCCCTATCCGATGCCACACAACAACGAACTCGTCATATTCGAAGATTATTTCTGGCGTGGATTAGGACTTTCGGTACATCCTTTCTTGCGGGATCTGTTGGAGTATTGGGGAGTGAGCTTGTGTAATCTTCATCTGAACACTATTTTACACATTTCCGTGTTTATCCACTTCTTCGAGGTCTATCTTGGCATTCTTCCCCATTTCAATCTCTTTCGACACTTTTTCTGGCTGAAGAAGAAAGGAGGGGGCGGTTCCAAAGTTGTCGGCAGTGTGTATCTGCAGCTCCATGAGAGGATGGCGAGTGAATACATTACTGTGCCGCTAAATACCTTGTTGAAGGGGTGGAATACCAGGTGGTTTTATATGAAGCAAAGTCATCCTGCCATCCGATGTGATGTCGACCATATTCAGGAGAACTAGAAGATCTGGTTGAAGAAACCGACCAGTGCCGATATGGAGCAGGTGAAGGAGCTCCTCAAGCTAATAAGGGGCATGAAGATGAGCGGAGTTGTGGTGGCGGTGAACTTCATAATGCGCCGTGTCCAACCCTGCAAGGAGAGGGCTCATCCAGGCTTTGACTTCAAAGGAGATACTAACGGCACCCGGGAGAGAACGGAAAGACTAACGAAGGAGGTTGTGCTACAATAGGCCGCTGAACTATTCGCTCTAAACGTGTCATACATTGTGCCGGGGCAGCCAAAAACCTTCAACTACGCGAACCCACCTCCTCAGGTAAAATTCTCGACTGTTACTCGTGGTGCTTTTTATCCCGTGCCGATGCCGAGCAATGGACTAATTCGCTTGTGGAAAGATCCATTTGCAGGAATGGGCGGCGTACTTCTTGGGCGTGCCGAGGAGCGATTGGCCAAAGGTAGTGGATGCTAGGCCGACCACTTAGCCGGAGGAAGGTGCCGTCAGCACCTCATCCGAATCCAAAGGCGAAGGTGCTGGTCGGAAGGAGAGTCCCCCCGATATCGGAGAAAGTTTAGGGAAAAAGGTGGTGAAAGATAAACTGGCCCGAAAGAAGAGAAGAACGGTGGATGTAGCTCCCCGCAAGCCGGACGACATCTCACTTGGTGGCAATTGGACCGCTCGGATGCAGAGCGCGACGATATCCGAGTGGTTGGACGACAACGAGGCTCCAAAAGCTCCGACTTTGAGCACTAAAGCGTCATCGCGCAACACACGTGCGCGTGGAGGTGCAATCGAAGGAAGGAGAAGGAGTCCCCGAGCAGCAAGCGGAGAAGACACCGACAGCGGGGCCCGCAAGACCTCCAACCCAGGCCACGCGGGTTGATCCCAGAGTAGTGCCTAGGTGCTCGAGGAGGCAGCACCAATTTAGAACCGTCTACCGAGAAGCTAATGTGTAAGTATCTTTGGCTTGAGATCGGTAGTTATCCGATTTTTATAGTTGCGAGTGACCGATAAGCTGATCTGATGCAGAACGGGCGCGCGGAGGATCTGAATCCTTTAGGCTAGACTAGCGAGCAGCCAGGGGCTTGTCCTAGGGTGGAGACATTACGGACGAACTCCATCCTAGAGTCCCTGGGCGCTCGTCAGTTTGCGGAGGATTCAACCACCGCTACTGATGGAGTCAGAGGTGGAGAGTTGCTGACGACAATAGTGGGTGGTTCGATGGAGACGCCAGGATCAACGGTGAGAGCTGCCGAGTCTTCGGCGGTGAGGCGGGAGCTGCCGATGACGTGCCGAAATCGGCGACGCAGAGGCTGGCAGCATCGAAGGAGCAAGCGGCGCACCATAAGACGCCGTAGGGCATGGTCGGTCGCTCTGTGCGACCACCGAGGCCCCAGGGAGCGCCACCAACTATGGAGGAAGAGGACATGGTCGAGGAGATTGAGCGTGAAGGATCACGAACTCAAACCGTCCTCATCTTCTGCAAGCGAGGGGATGAAGTTGTGGTCATGGAAGAGGAGGACGCCACCAAGGAGGTGAAGAGGCTATGGTCCACCCTTTCCACAACTATGAAGCAAATTGAGGTTAGTATTGAGTCAACGGTGTCCGTCTTTGGCGTTGGAGACTATGGTCCTTTATAATCTTGGTGCTTTT